>JADMNL010000026.1:29592500-30192500 GCA_016271365.2 Neoceratodus forsteri | reverse complement strand
CAAGGCAAAACACAGCAGAGAAAAATGGCACGAACAGACGTAGTAAATTGACTGCAGAGTTATCCATCATGGGTGTATAGGGTACAGCTAGGCAAAAGAGAAAAAATCATGCATTATCCAGCAGTAGTTAGGCAGCAACACAGAGCAGACAATATAGAGGAAGCTAAATATTTATGATCTGTGGAGTGTTAACTAGTCAACGATTACAGTCACGGGTTAGGCGGGGAGAGTGAGGCAAATAGTAGCGATTTAAAGCTGGCAAGCGAGACGGAGGTGTCTTCGAGGCATCGGGTCAGGAAGCAAAGGAAAACCAGGAGCAGTTGTAGAATTCACCAAAAATATTTATTTACACTAGCAGTAACATAAAAAAAAAAAAAAAAACTTGTTCAGTATAACTATTTACAAAGGCCAAATAAAACAGAGAACATCCATCTGAGTTTTCCTTCATATCTGTGTCCCTTTTTTCTCTCTCTTGATCAATTGCAGTCCAGCTCTCTTATAAGCCGTTCCAACCCCCACTCTTAATCGAGCATCCTACTTCTTCCAAAGTGTTCTGTTCTTGTATGTATCAGGCAGGAAGAACACGGTGTGCTTCTTGAGTTGAGGCTTCTTTTGCACAGCTTTTGCAAAAGGCTCAGAATATAATTATATACATTTCAATAGTACTGCTATATATTTTCTAAACAAAAGAGATCTAAGTATCGGTTACATTTCCATACAATGACTCGCACATATTTTTATATTGGCAGGTATGCAAGGGAGGAAAAACAGATAGCCTGCAAGGGAAGACTGACAGACAGTGAGAGGCAAAGAATTGAGAGACTGTCGGGGTGATCGAATCCGAAGTATCACAGGAAAAATTGGTTGCACAACCAGACAGAGAAGAGATAGAAAAGAACAGAACAGATCCTTGCCTTGAAACACTTTCTTCATAACAACTGGGACAGGGTCCTGTTCTACCCTGTCACAGGAGGTTTTGAGAGATAGGGTGAGGGAGTTCTATAGTTTAGGGAACCTAAAGAAGAAACAGGATTGACCAAGGGAAGTTTTTCTTCTAGAGAGCATCATGGAGTTGTGTAGCACCGCCCCCCCCTCGCCCGTTGAATACTTGGAGGTCATGGGCTAATGAGGGATAGGACACCAGAGGACAGTTGACCAAGCAAGACTTTTTTGCCTGTGACAAGAGTAGCATAATGTAGTTGGTGGTCAAGGTTAAGCCACCCTAGGTCATAGTACAGAGTGAATTTAAGAGCAAAGCGGCAGGCCCTGTTCATTAGGCCCTGGACCCTATCGAGCACTCTGCTACAGGCAGCACCATAGATCACCAGTCCGCAGTCTACAAGACTGAGGATTTGGCATCTGATGAGTTGTTTTGATTTCAGGGATAAATGCATTTTTATGCCTATAGAGTATGCAGACCTAATGAATGAGTCTACATGATCTGAGTAGGTTAGGCCTGAGTCAAGGGTTATCCCCAAGCATTTGAATGTGGATACGTGCACAGTAGGGTGGGTCAGGGTTTTGCATCTAGAGTAGAAAAACATGGATTTTGCTTTCTTTGAGTTCTAGTTGAGGAGGTTTTTAGCGGACCAGATACAGATAGCACTGAAGTCAGTTTGGAGGGTATGCTGGCTGTGGGGTAGGCTGCAGTGTGTGGCTGTGATAACCGTATCATCTGTGTAAAGGAGTATTTCTGTGGAAGGGCAAACTTTTTTTTTTTGTTTTTTATTATGTATTTATTCGCCTTGCTGCGGCACACTCCGGCTTGGGGCATCCAGCCGCCAGCTCCGCCCGCCCGGAGAGCTGGGTAGCTCGAACTGCACCCAGGAGGATCCAGGACAGCCATGTTGCCGTCCTGCTGGATTGCTCCCCTCTGCCAGCGAGGACAGCCCCCGACCCTCCCCGACAGGACTCCGCCAAAGTCCTCCAGGTGGCTCGGGCACTGACCATCAAGCTACACAGTCGCGACATCTAGCCATTTCTTCTTTACTTGGCCCTCCCCTTGGAGTGCAGATGTGCAATGACGCTCCAGGCACAACGTGCCAATGTCTGCCACGCTCTCCCCTCTACTATCTCCGATGCCTGCAGTGAACAAGAAAAAAAGACAGTTGAAAGCTGAAGCCCGAGTACAAATAACTGTTAAGCACTGGGGTGGCGGCTCCGAAACTAAAACGGACTAACAGCAGTGGTCCCGAAAACAAATAAATACGCACCCTCACTAACCTAACTCACTAAAAGCCCTAACTAAAACAGACTCAGCTAACGAAAAAACAAAATAAAAGGAAAAAAATAACTATGTTGCTGCAACAGTTGCTTAAGGCAGACCCATACCAGTCACCATCTTGTACTCCCCATTTTTGACATGAGTAAACTATAACGTTGATGAGTAAAAGTGCTTTTTAGATTTCCCCAGTGAATAAATATTTAGAAAATAAATTGTTATAAAAAATTAATAAAAGGAAGTTTGGATAAAAACACAGAGTGCAATGTGCATTAGCCAGTACATTGAGGAAGAGATAATTCAATATCTCGAAATGATGGCTGACTGACCTGGCACGGAAATATATTGTTGCACTGAGTGAAACCAGCTTGATTGATCACGTATCGTCCACTGATTTGCTAGCTAGTCATTTTTTTTGTGGGGGAGGTGGGGCATTATTCAGAAGATTGAAAAGGATTGGTAAGATATCCTGTGAGCCTTTTTTTTTTTTTTAACAACTGTACACCATAAAATGTATGAAAAAAATAAAAAAAATCAAACATAAAGTAAATATACTATATAATATGAAGTCCAGAATGTACCATGTAGTAAAGCACAGTTAACAGTAATGCATTTTTTTTGGGTTCTAATGCACCCCATTTCCCCACCTCCCAAATGTTTTCCCCCTTCCCTTCTTGAGGTAGATACTACTGTGATCATACCTTTCCTCCAGCTGGGGGTGAGGGTCAAGCGAGTCGCTGCCTTTTCCATCTGTACCACTTGTGGGCTGCAGATGTTGAAGCACTGAGCAGCACGTACTCTCCCTGTGAAAGTCTGTACCTCCCCTCCGTGTCCTGGTCTACCCCAATTGGTCCCCAACTTGGGAGACTGCAGTCCAGACACCATCTTGCTGTACTTTTTTATTCTTTACCACCACTTCCCATGGGGATGGGTTAGGGTAGGTAAGTGGTGGCTTCTGCAGCTGGATCCAGTAATACTCGGTGTCTATCTTTGTAGGGGTTCTCTGTGCATGGAGTGCCCAGTGTGACTTCTTTGGAGGTGGAGAATGTAACCCCAGCACCATGCTTGACCTTCACTAGCCAGAAGCTAGAATCTACGCCTGAAATCAAGCACCCTAGTTTGCCTTGCAGAGGGCTTCCTCTGCTTACTGGGCTAGTGACGAATAGCAGTCCTAATTACCCAGCCGACTGATCATGGATACTGGATGCCCTTCTAACACCAAGAGAGGAAGATCCCTCCATGGTCACAGTGGTGTGTTGGTGGAACAGTGTATGGGGGGGCATGCTCTACCGGATACTGCTGGCACACTTTCTCCTTTCAAGGAAGCGGAATCCTATATCTCTCCTCTGAAGAAGCTCTTGATATATAAATAGCAGGATTGAATGGTATTGTCTCAGTCAGGGTCTCCCTTATGCTGATAAAAAGGGCAGTGGTGGGGTCTCACATGACCCTAGGAACACATATGTTGTGTAGGCCATAGTATACAAGTTTATTTTTTGGGAGGTGGTGGGGTTGCCACTTTGAGCCCTGGCCATCAATTGTAGTTGTTCCCATTGCCTTGCGGTTCCAAGCCCTGGCCATCACTGCCTGACTGTTCTGAGCCCTGGCCATTGGTTTTGGTTGTTCACATTGCCTGATCATTATGAGCCCTCACCATCGAGTTTGGTGTTTCACATTGCGTTACGAGCCCTGCCCATCAAGTTTTGTTGTTTGCACAGCCTGATCATTCCGAACCCTGATGATCGAGTTTGGTTGTTCTCACTGCCTGATTTTTATGAGCCCTGACCATTGAGTTTGGTCGCTCCTACTGCTTGATCGTTATGAGCCCTGACCATCGAGTTTGGTTTTTCCCACTGCTTTATTGTTCCGTGCCCTGACCATTGAGTTTGGTTGTTCCCGCTGCCTGATCACCAGTTCTATTGGTGTTCTGAGTGTTGCTTTCTGTTTAAATTGAGCATACTGCTAAATGCATAACACCGTGTTTTATTCTGTTCTGTTCTTATTATTTGTTCTTACTCTGTGTCCTTAACTACAACACATAATTTACAGAAGGCCATGGCAGCGGGGTATGCATAGTATTTTATTTTGGGGGAGTTTCTGGTATACACATGTTATTTCGTAGCTAACCCCACTGGTGCTGATCAGTTTTCAAGATAAGAGATGTGATTCTCAGTGGCAACACTGATAGTATATCTGTTGGCCTATATCACGATAACAGCTTTCACAGTATGTCACAATAAATTGTGAATGTTTTCTTTTTTTGCAATTTCTTTTTCTGCCCCTTCATTCTACACGCAATCTCCCGCCAGTCTCCAAGGTGAACCATCTGTTCCCCTTACCTAAACCAACTCAAGATGCCAATTCCACAGAGCCGTGGCTTCTCCCCAGTTGGGGTCGAAATGGGAGGGATATACCCCTGAACAATTTCTATTTTGTTGGTAGGCTGTCTCGCAGTTCTAGACAGGGAGTTCTTGTGGTGCCAGGAGACCTTTGTCCTCGGGTACAGGGCTCTACCGTTTTCACATTTTCTCCCCAACAGCCATCAGAAACCGTGTATGCAAGGGCTTCAAGGGTGCATGACACAAGCGTGATGTCGCCCACAGCCCATGCAGCTTCTCCCACCCTGAGTCTTGCCAAGCTTTTCTGTCCCCTGCCTCCAAGGGGCAGTATAGCAGCGGCAGACAGGACCCTCCCTCCCTTCCTGGGAAGGAAAGCATCCTCTGGGATGTTCCACCCCCCTCCCCTGCTCAGTGCCTCCCGATGACCTGAGTCTCGTTCCCGAACCTGGGTCACCAACGTTGCAAGTGGTAGTGCTATCACTGCACCAATGGGGCAGCCTTGAAGAAGGGTTTTTAGTCCACTGCCCTGTCTTCTCCCAAATTTAGGCTACTGAGGATCCCTTCTGCAAAGAGAAACCAGATGCCATTACGTTTGTTTTTTTAATTTGTTCGGCACCTTGATTTTGGAAAGGCGCCTTAAAAATAAAGTTTTATTTATTATTATAATAATACAGTGATAAGAAGGATGATCTTTTCAAGGTTAGGATACTGTGAAAGCTGTCCTAGCATGACACCAACATGTAAGAAATAATCCACAGTCGGGTTTGTGACAATACTGTAATAACTAAACAACCTGGGTGGGTTGTGCGGCCTGAGGCACAGTCGAGGGCCATCAGCCACCCAGGAAGTGAGGTTATTACACCACTGACGCACACCCACAGTGGATTATTACACTTATAACATTTGTAACATGGCCAAAAGTGGTGTTATGCAGATTTATGAATTCAACGTGGAAGCAGTGGTTACCTGGAGGTGTCCTCTGTCTGCCTCTCTGACACTCTTTCTCTCTCCGTCTTTCTCCAGGAGGAGCAGCAGCCTGCAGGTTTTGAATATACTGGTCACTACCAAGCAGTAGAGGACCTGGCAGGGAAAGGAATTTGCGCCAGAGCACTTTATGACTATCAGGCCGGTAAGACGGAGAGAAACTCCAGTTCTAGTGTTTAAGGCAGCAGGTTTTGTTAGTCAGCAATATATATATATTTTTAGCATGAATATATTTCTGACAGATTCATCATCAGTATATTTTTATTTCTCTAAGATGTTTTTAAAACTGCCTTTATTACCAGTTTAATTGACTCAAGTTGTTAAAGATGGCCACCAGTAGCTTACCTTTTTTTTTTTTTTTTTTTCCCCTCCTCCTCACAGCCCCCATCTCTTTGGGAGTCACCTACGGCCTTTTCAGCCCTTGCTCACCTACCTGGTGACCAGTGCAGTCCATCCCCCATGGAGCCGTGGTTGTACCCCCCAGGCGGGGTGGGGGGCCATACACCCCGATGCGTCTATCTTTCGTCGGGATGCTGTCTCTGGGCAGGTAGGGGCATTGAGGGTCGGGGCCTGGTGCTCCGTCTACTAGGGGGCCGCGAGGTGTTTTTTCCGGTGTTCTCGCGATGTGCCGAGTACCCTGACGTCAAGGCGCTTGAGCGCCGACGTCTGGCACATCGCCCCCCTGTTAGGCATCTGGCTTCTTGTACCTCTGGTCTCCACCTGGGGCCAGACAAGAGCCAAGCTCTGGTTCCCTCCTCCCCCCAGAGAGGATGAGCAGTCCCTGGGATGCTCGAGCCCTCTCCCCCCGGCTGGCCCTCCAGCTCCCGGGCTCATTCCTGAACCTGGGTGGCGCTGGGCGTTGCAAAATCAGCCCTGCGCCCAGTGGGCGACGAAAAATCTCTTACCTTGAGGTTACTTTTCAACTTTACATGCTGGATTCACATTGCGGATGTATTAGGAGGGGGCTAGCCCACGTTTCTGATGGTTAACAGCACAGCACTATGCCAAAATGTTTCATTTATCCTTTGTTGGTGGCCAGAGAGCCAGGACCATTAACAACTTTAAAACAATATAATGAAAAGAAAAATGGATATATTGATGTTTTTGCCAGCAGTACATTTTTATTTACAAAAAAAGACACATATGATGAATTTTGTGTTCCACAAACAAATGCTGCTGCTTGAAACTTCAAAGAAATCTGATACTAGTTTGCTGATGATGTAGCTGGTGCTGTCCACTCTAGTGTGAGGGGTGACAAATGCTGTCCTGTTGGAGATGATACCATCCACTCTAATGTGAGGGGTGACAGATTCTGTACTGTTGTAGGTGGTACCATCCACTCTAGTGTGAGGGGTGACGGATGCTGTCCTGTTGGAGATGATACCATCCACTTTAGTGTGAGGGGTGACAGATTACAGTATGTACTGTTGTAGATGGTACCATCCACTCTAGTGTGAGAGGTGATGGATGCTGTCCTGTTGGAGATGATACCATCCACTCTAGTGTGAGGGTTGATGGATGCTGTCCTGTTGGAGATTATACCATCCACTCTAGTGTGAGGGGTGACGGATGCTGTCCTGTTGGAGATGGTACGATCCACTCTAGTGTGAGGGGTGACAGATGCTGTCCTATTGGAGATGGTACCATCCACTGTAGTGTGAGGGGTGACAGATTCTGTACTGTTGTAGGTGGTACCATCCACTCTAGTGTGAGGGGTGATGGATGCTGTCCTGTTGGAGATTATTTTATTTATTTTTATTTATTTAGTTGTTTAACCAGGTATAGCACACTAAGCTGAAAGCTTTTTTACAGGAGCGACCTGGGAGCACAAGATTATGCCATCCACTCTAGTGTGAGGGGTGACAGATGCTGTCCTGTTGGAGATGGTACCATCCACTCTAGTGTGAGGGGTGATAGATGCTGTCCTGTTGGAGATGGTACCATCCACTCTAGTGTGAGGGGTGACAGATTCTGTACTGTTGTAGGGTGTACCATCCATTCTTATATGAGGGGTGACAGATGCTGTCCTGTTGGAGATGGTACCATCCACTCTAGTGTGAGGGGTGACAGATGCTGTCCTGTTGGAGATGGTACCATCCACTCTAGCATGAGGGGTGACAGATTCTGTACTGTTGTAGGTGGTACCATCCACTCTTATATGAGGGGTGACAGATGCTGTCCTGTTGGAGATGGTACCGTCCACTCTACTGTAAGGGGTGACAGATGATGTTCTGTTGGAGATGGTAAAATCCACTCCAGTGAGAGTGGTAACATACCTTGTCATACCCTGTTAGAGGTGATACCATTGACTGTAGTGTGAGGGGTGACAGATTCTGTACTGTTGTAGGTGGTACCATCCACTCTAGTGTGAGGGGTGACAGATGCTGTCCAGTTGGAGATGGTACCTTCCACTCTAGTGTGAGAGGTGGCAGATGCTGTTCTGTTGGCAGTGGTACCATCCACTCTAGTGTGAGGGGTGACCGATGCTGTCCTGCTGGAGATGATACCATCCACTCTAGTGTGATGGGTGACAGATGCTGTCCTGTTGGAAGTGGTACCATCCACTCCGGTGTGAGGGGTGACTGATGCTGTCCTGTTGGAGATGGCACTGTTCACTGTAGTGTGAGGAGTGGTTGATGTCCTGTTGGAAGTGGTACCATCCACTCTAGTGTGAGGGGTGACGTACCTTGTCATACCCTGTTAGAGGTGGTACCATCCACTCTAGCGTGAGGGGAGGCTTACTTTGCCATACCTTGATGGAGGTCGTACCATCCACTCTAGTGTGAGGGATGCCTGATGTTGGCCTGTTGGAGGTGGTGCCATCCGCTTTAATGGGAGGGGTGACAGATGTTACCTTGTTGCCAGAAGGTTGTACCATCTGCTCAAGTGTGAGGGGTGGCTGACATTACCATGTTGGAGGTGCCAGTTGACTCCATTTAAAGAGACCAGATTGAAAACCAGCCTGGTGGCATGGATGACTGAGGCGCTGGGCACCTTACCTCCAGCCGTGCTGGCAGTCTGAGTTTGGGAATGGACCTGGGTCACTCGGGAGCTGGCCCAGAGGGAGGATTGACTGTTTGTAGGACAGCTGTCCTCCATTGGGAAGGGGGGATTTGCCCATCCCGCAGCTTGCCTGGCATCTACAGGAATCTAGATGACAGCACTGTGGGACAGCCGGGGAAGGGGACTCCACATTCAGACGCTGGGGGCATCTCCATGGAGGCGGATCCCACACAGTGCTTCATTGCACACACTTTGGCTGTACTGGAGGGAAAATCGGAGGAAAAACCCTCCAACCATAGCGTAGTGATGGCCTGGTGTTTCGCAGGCCTCGTGCTGACGACTGGACCCCTGCGCCCATGGTCCTTTGGCAGGACCCACCGGAGAAGGTAAGTCCCAGAGAAGTCAGGTGGTGGGGCCGGGGACACCAGTCTCTAGGGATGGTCGGACAAGCTGAGGAGGTAAACAACTTTGTGGAAAAATTAGAGACCAGGTTATATTGCTAACCAACAAGCTTTTTTGTTAATGTTCTTCCAGTGCACTCCTTTGTCCCTGACATGTACATTTCCTAGACTGTCCTGTGGAAATTACTTTTTATAAGATGCAGCTGCAGAGCCTACATTGATAGCATATGGATGGCTTAATTACACTGCCAGTCCTCTTCTCACCTTCCCCCAGTGTAGGTAAGGTATCTGGGACATGACCTCGATCTTAATGGTATTTGGGGTCACTCATAAAATTTGGGAAGACTAAAGGATACTATTCTGAACAGAGTCAACTCTCCTATCCCAGTCTTGGGCAACAGGCTCTGAATACTCTAAACCATTAAACTGAAATCCTGACGTCATCTTTGAATGAGAGGGTGGGGATGGTGTAGAAACCTTCTAGGGACCAAGAGTCTTTACACCAGTTAATGCAGAGTGAGGGTCTGTGGTAGTTCCCACTTTCGTAATGGTTTGCCTTTTTTTTTTTTCTATAGCGGATGACACGGAGATCACCTTTGACCCTGATGACATCATCACCAACATAGAGATGATTGATGAGGGCTGGTGGCGGGGCTACAGTCCGGATGGACGATTTGGAATGTTCCCTGCTAACTACGTAGAAGTTTTTAATGAATAAATGAACTACTGGATACAGAGGCAGAACAAAAAGATCAAAAGATACCAAAACCCTTACCAGTGGGGTGAAATCTTTAGAGTATGGAATTACCTTTCAGGTGCACATGTCTATGGATTTGCTGAGGAAAATGAGGACTTATCTGAGCTAAAATTCTAAAGGGGGGAGGAACATTAGTGGGGATGGGGTGGGAATCTGTTGCCTATTCTCCATGTCAGAATCTGCAGAGTGTGATCCTGGCAGATAATATAGTGTGTACAGGCTGTTAGGAAAGCAAAAGGGGAGAAGGCATCTCTCCACAATACTGATGTCTCTTCCACCCAAAAAGTTTACCCCTGATTTCTTCACTTCACCTTTGACCTGTTACTTTCTAAGATATGGTACCAAAATGATCAGCAGTAGCCAAGGTAGGTTGATTTATTTATTCAGATGCTGACTTGCTAGCCCTTTTGTTTTGAGTGCCACGGTCTTGGCACCATAGCCAAATTCCTGCCACAATCTGCACCTCTAATGTCTTTATCTGCAGAGTTCCAAGCTGGCCACAACCAGCGGCTGCCTCTCAAAGGGGAGAATGACAGGACCTAAAAGTCTCTGGAACCAATTAAAGACAATGTAAAAGTACTGCTAGATCCTTCCTTCTCCCAATGTGCTATTTTTGTGTGGTCTTTTAAAAACAAATATATTTTTTTAAATTAGTAAATAACCAGGGGTTGGGGGCAGGATACACTGGCCATCATAAACTATCCAAAATTTATTTATTCGATGAATTGATGCTAGCGGATCCCGACAGCCTTTGGATGCTGGACACAGCTATTTTGAAAAGGAATACACAAGTACTTTTTCAGTGGAAGTAAAATGGTTGGCTTGTTTTAAACAAAATGTGTGTGTGTGTGTGTGTGTGTGTGGGGGGGTGATGTTGACTGTCCCCACCCTGCAGCTACTGCTTCATGTTCGCCGCAGTTGACTATTTAAGGTTTGAGAAGGATGCTTTCTTCTGCTTGCTATTAAGCCCTTAAAATATGGACACACTGTTCCAGGCTGGGAGTTTGGGGAGAGGGAAGGGTGTGTACTTGAGTGGAAACTGGTCACAGAGGCTATAAATCAGGTTGAATCATGCATACATTCTCATGGACTTGGTTCCTCTGTGAGACGATGAACAGCTCCCCCCCCCAACCCATGTGGGATTTAGACTTTAGTTTTGAATATCTTCTGATTTGCCCTGTGTGTGTGTGTGTGTGTGTGTGTGTGTGTGTGTGTGTGACTATTTCTTTAGTATCCTCTTTCCCTCAAAGAACGAACAATTACTAAATTATTTTCTTTCATAAAATATGCAAGAAGTTTGTCCAGGAACTGGGGCTGGTGAAATTCTTTTATTATCCTTACTTTAACCCTCATTTTAGGAAGGTTCTTTAAGGTGTGTGTGTGTGTGTGTATGTGTGTATATATATATATGTATATGTATATATATATATATATATATGTGTGTGTGTATTGTATATATATATATATATATATATATATATTTAGCATTTACACATTCCTGTTCCCCCCCCCAACTGTGTTCCCCCATGTAAAACCTTAATGTCCATGTTTGTTGGTTACATTCCATAATCATGATTTTTTGTGTGTGTATTTACACGGGTGTACAGAGATGTGGCAGGATATACATAGCTACTTTAAATCAGAGAAGGCCCAGGAATACTTAGAAATTATCTCTGTGGAGAGATAAAAAGTCTAGGGCTAGGTGCTGGTTGCTTAAGGTAAATACCAAACAGTGCGGAGAAGTAGCTGCACACTTACCAAATATCACTCAGCAATGTTTAGTGGTGACTATCCGGCCATAGGAAACCAACATTTCATGGCTCAGTCTGGTCACTTGCTCATGGTAGGGGGGCCTTTCATTTTCATTTCAGTTTGTTGTAAACCTCAGTTCATTCCTTTTCCCCTTATTCTCTTTCGCATATTGTTCAGCTGCCAGAAATGTATACAATTAATAGATTAATTATCCCAGCTTTGGGTTTTTGTATTTTAAGTGGCAGGTATTGTTGAATGAGATTCGGTGAGTGTATGGTTCTTCTGAACTACACCATCGCTACTTGTAGCCAATTAAAGAATCCCTCTAAAGAACCTTGCAACCCCTAATTATGCAGTAATGTGGATCTGTGCAGAATGTTTACAGGGGCGGTTGCCAGGTCTTCAGTTAAAGCAGTTGTCTGTATAGGGAGGCATTCAGATTGTGTTACTCTTCATATTCGTGGGTGTTTATCATGAGTAACTCATCTCATCATCTTTCTTCAGTAAAGTGCATCAGATCTTGGCTTCTTCCCCTTGGTAAGGTTAACCAAATTTTGGCATATTTCACTGGTAAGGGAAATTCTGGCCTCTTTCTCTAGTAAAGTGATTCAGATTGTGACATCTTTCTTTTGTAAAATGCGCCAAATCGTAATCTCTTTCTCTGGTAAGGTCACCAGATCATGACGTCTTCCTCTGATTAGGAGCACCAGATCGTGACATCTTTCTCCAGAGTGGCTCACCAAGTCATGACATTTTTCTCTGAGATTATGCACCATTTTCTTTGCTCCCACCTCTGGCACTGACATGTGTCTGGTATGTTGTAGAGTTAGGGTTTTGTACATTCTGAACAAACATTCCTTTTATGTGAACCAGTTCTTCTTAAAATAGCGTAGAGCTTATTTGATCATTCCATATTATGACAGTGTAGAGGGTGCTTCCTAAGTGTGGATGAGCAATCGGTATTACAAATTCTGTTCACTGTGTCCCTTTCAACTAAAAAAATCATAGCCTGTCTCTTCTTTATTGCAAGAGAAACTTTAACTAGCTTGTAATCTGTCTCATTTTTTGTTACTGAGGTGCGCAAGTCGTTGACTAGTCTGGTACCTTTTATTGGACTAACATACGCTGTGTATTGTAGAAAGATGTTGCTATACACAAGTTTGGCGTCTTGAGCCATTGTCTGGGGGCCTGCTTGACCAATTCTGTATGTTATAAATAATTTTCCACTTCCATTTTGAAATTAATTGAAGTGACCTGCTTTAGAGGCCCCCCCCACCGAAAAAACACTGACATTGAGTGACATTGTTGAGGAAATCTGTGCTTGGAGAGTGACTAGATGGGACATAGTATAAAAAGGTTATCTGGGACCTAACCACAGCTATCCTATAGAAAGGTTAGATGGGACCTCACTGTAGCTATCCTATAGAAAGGCTAGATGGGACCTCACTGTAGCTATCCTATAGAAAGGCTAGATGGGACCTCACTGTAGCTATCCTATAGAAAGGCTAGATGGGACCTCACTGTAACTATCCTATAGAAAGGCTAGATGGGACCTTAACACAGATAAATAGAAAGACTAAATGTGGCCTTGCCTCATATATCTATAGAAAGGCTAGATGGGTCCTTACCACAGTTGTCGTATAGAAAGGTTAGGTGGGACCTCACTGTAACTATCCTATAGAAAGGTTAGATGGGACCTTACCACCGATATCGTGTAGGGGTGATGATGCTGCTCTCATCCACATTTGAAACATTTTTCTCCCCTTGCTGGCTGCAAGCAAAAAAACAAGCAAAAAACATTCCTGCTCTATGGGAACTAACATCTCTTTTTTGCCAGTCTGCTATCTGTGCTGGTACTGACACATTGTTTAAATTCTGTGATTGTTCCTGTGGAAAGAGCAGATTGAATTTACCATAGATGCCATATAGAAAGGCTGAGTGTGATTCACCATATAGAAAGGCCAACACAGCTACCGTGTAGACTGGCTAGTTGTGATGGGTCAGACTTGGGCGCGATCCTGAACACCATTAATGACTGGCTCATCAGCTGTCTTGCTTGGGACACTTATTGCGTAGACATTGGCCTGACAGAAATGTCTGTGCATTATCTGTAAGAAAATATGTTTAAACAAGAATTTAGAAAAAAAAAGATGACAACTTTGTACATTGGTTATATTCACAGCAAAATCTAGCAAAATGTAAAGCAAAAATGTTGCTATATTTTGTAGTTATGGTAGTTAATATAACCCAATTTCACCATTTAGTAAACATTTGTATTTGGCAAATCATTTCCTTAAAGTAATTATTGGAAAAGCTGTGGACTATATTATTGTCTTAGGATAATGATCTAAAAATACATGACATAGTCAGGCAGCCATCTGTACCTTCCAGTCTTTCGCTATGACACTGTAGGAGTGCATTGATGGAAACCAAAATTACAGTCCCAGTATGCTTTTCACCTATTATTTTTGTAACTTCCTTTGGTATTGTCACTTTAGCCAAGTAAAATCAGGTAACTACAATGTAACAGTTTCTGTAAGACACGGTTCTTGTAACAAAAGATGTGGCAGCAAGCATTGTATCTTCTTTGAGGATATGTTCTCCCTAGAGCTGCACCCATTAAATGGTAAGCCAGCGATGTCAGAATCTCGTGGGAGACTTTTTATATCTGGGACAGCTGACTGGTTTGTGTGCCCCTATATACTATATCGGACACATCAGTATCGTCTATGAAACATGGGCAGCCCCAGTCCACTATAGGTTTTCTCTTTTTTCTTTTTTTAACCCAGGGTCATGTGCATTTCAGACTCGTGGAGACTAGTTCTTCGTCATTGGTTGCTACGCTGTCAAAGTTTTATTTCTCTTGCCAACGCCAATTCTGTTTATTGTTTCTCCCTGACCTCGGTGACGTCAGCCACTAGGATCACCACTGACCGTGGTGCTTTTTCTCATACCACTGTGAAGTGTTTGTCAGTATAAAAGTAATCATGTTGCCTTTTTTGCAAAACTTCACCTTTTGGTGACCGAGGAGGTGACTTTTAGAAACGGACTTTTTATGTCGTAGTTTTGTTGTGCTTTCTGGCAATTTGTTCTCTGTTTCTCTTCCCTCGACCAGTTACTACAGCTTTAAAAAAGAGAAAGTGTTCCCCTTCACCCTGAAGACAATCATGGATCAAAATTTGAGTATTTAAGTAGAGACGGGAGGTTGGGCTTTTGCAGCGTCGGCCATTAGGCTAGTAACGTTTCAGGTAAGCCCTGTTAAAGAGAAGGTTGCTCCAGTGTCAACTGCTGGACAAATGTCGTGCACTGTGTGTGAAACTGGACTGTGAATTAGAAACGGCTCTGTGACCCCTCAGCACGATCCATTCATGGGTGCCAGTGCTTGGCTGTTGAAAACCATATGGTACTTTTACTTTGTTTCTCTTTATTTGGGTGACAGAAAGTTTTACAAATAATTAAACGGTTAAGATATATCATATTTCATTATAGCATTCCATGCCTAGTTTGCCCCTTTCCCATTCGAGCACCTATATGCCTTGGGGCAGGATGCTGTTGCCAATTGCAGCGTGGCAGACCGATCCCATTTCTTTCAAACATTGCAGTGGCAATCCATCCTTAAAAGCCCTGGCACTGCCTCTTGACAGAATTCACTTTTTTAACTTCTATCTATTGGCTTTAAAATGCGCATATTGTTAAGTGGCAGTGGTAAATTTGTTTTTAAGATGTCTTTCTCCGGAGGCTCAGGACACCATACAGGACAAACAACATTTGGAATGACAGTGATAACAAAAAGACCAGTAACAATAGCTGCAAATATACTAAATGAACCAATAAATAAGCATTTAAATATACAGCTTAAATATAAAATTAGCAGCTTCCTTTGTTAGTGAAGTTGTCACACGAGACCATCGCTGGTCTTCAAATGCCCATCAGAACAGGTATGCTTTCAAACCCCTTTTAAAGGACTCCACGGGGGGAGGGGGGCCTTCCTCAGTGCCTTGGGTATTGTGTTAAGAAAGTTGTCTGATTTTTGTGCATTGCTGTTTTACTCCTAGTGTGAAATTAAATCATGTGGCTACTGGGAGAGTAATTTCCAAAAGGGCATCAACCTGGGCAGTCTGGCACTAAGTTTAGGGCATCTTAGCACACACTGATTATGCATAGCCACCATTGCAATGTACGTTTTGAGCACCAAATATTGTGGCTCAGTAGCCACAGGACCATGAAGTATGGAAGGAGAGATAGGAAGGGGTCATTTCCAAGATTGAAAATCCAGCATATATTAAGAAATATTGTTTAATAAACCTTCAAGTCTCTTGTCTCTTCCTTCTCTGGGACTAACTTTTTATTCATACAAGCTTTGTTGGCATCTCGAAAACTTACTTAAAGAGTCCCTAATATTTTGGGGAGACTTTGAAAAACATTGGCTACTAGGAAACTATGCAGTTTTCTTTACCGAGATACACCTGAAAAATGGTCTGTTTCCTGATAAACAAAACTGCATGAAAACATAATGATTGCCTTTGCTGGACGTCACAGCCTCTGCTGGTGACATCAGTTTGTTGCTATGGAAACTATTATAATGTTATGATGTCCTGTGTAGACTGGCAGCCAGAGCAGAAGGGAGTCTAGGGGATGGTGATCCTGTTTCAAGGTTAATGTGCAAAGAAAAAGACGGGTGGAGGGACTAAATATGGAGAATACTGCATGTGAAATATCTAAAAATAATCTTGTTCTGAAGCTTCCCTGATGTTAGTATTCTGCAAGCACTATCTTTTGGTGTGCTTTCCTTGATTTCCCCTGTCATGGTGTTCTAACGAGAGCCCTTGTCTGTCAAGCCTTGGCATTTACAAGTCATGGAATCCAGCGAGAAGTCGCCCAATGGAAACAGTGGAGAGTTTACCAATTTAACATTCTTTTAGAAAGAAAGGACTTTTTTTTTTTTTAAACAAATCTTGCAATGTGTATGACTTATGAATGCTGCTGTGGAACCCCTTTGTCTGTGCTGCACAGAAGATCGACCCAGTGGTAGCCAAGCTATCTCGAATTCCAAGGTGCTGTCCAGCATGACATGGATCCTGTTGGCAAATTTGATTAATAAAATACCGTTAAATGCATTAGAAAATAGCATGTGTAATATACCATCAGTGCATTAAATGGCATCCCCTTTAAACAGCAGCTGACGCCTTTGGGGAAACTTTGGAAACCACATTTGCACACAACTCTGCTTGTGTTTGGTGCACCTTCTGTAGATTTCTCCTCTCCACTATTCGGCACTGTCGAAATTCCCACAAAAGTAAGATATTTATCCCTTCAAGTTCTTCTGCCTCTGTAGCTTATTCCCTGCTTGAAATCATAATGCTCTGTTGTGACATCACAGTCTGTTGCTATGGGAATAACTGTGATGTCATAAGCAGGGTAGTAGGACATCAGAACAAACAGGATGGCATGCACTCACCGTATCATCCCAGCTGCAGCTGATATAAGAGAAACAAAAAGGCTTGTAGGTAAATGCTCAAATATTTTTACTGTAAAAGTACCTTAACAGCTGCAGGTGTAAGAGACGTACATGACTCTATACCAGGTGCCCCAACACTTCCCCAAGTCAGGCTTCAGGGAGCGTGTACCTGTACAGAAGTACATGCCTTATATAGTGATACCAGTAATCACATGTTATGGTATTGCTTGACATCAGGTTGGGAATAAGCAATAGGAGCTGATGAACCCTCAAGGAACACTATTCCTGTTTTCATGCATATGACCTCAATAATAAATAATGGGAATAAGAAATACAGAGTTAAAGGGAAGCATAAGCTGCTTTGTGTCCAAATATCATGTTTTTCAAAGTTGTTTGCAAGACGTTGTTGGCTCTTTAACGATGAGGTTGCATATATTGACTGGGGTGGGGGCTTCCTGGACTGACACGCCTGACCCGATCATCCTTTGTGTAGGAGCTTTGCCGTGTCGCTTGTGGGTTGGGGACAACCTTCTGTAATTAAAGTGAAATTACAGAGATTAGTCTTCTTAATTTTATCTGAAGTTTACAGTGTTGAGTATTCAATCATTTGCCTGTTGGTTTGTATTTTTTTGTTTAAATTTTACTAATTATGTAATAAAGGTGGCCTTGTAATAAACATTGTGTTGAACTGTGTTCCTTTACTCCCTGGTGACTACGTGCCTCAGAACATAGATCCAAATAGCATTGGTATAAATGCTTTTTTTTGGGGGGGTCGTAACACGAAGACATTGCACTGGGGGTGGCATCCTGAATGTGCTTTAGTCACACAGTTTTTATAGTATTGTAAAATGAAGATTCTAGGGACATGGATATGTTGTTCTATCCACACTTACTGGCAGTTAGGGTTGCCACGGTATGAAATTTTGATGGTATGATAACCGCAGTGTGTTGTACCATGGTTATCGTGATACCGCAGTATAATGCATTCCAATGGGAAAACCTAAAATATTCAAAAATATGCAATTTTAACCAAATTTGACATGTAAAAGCAGTTAAAATACTAGTAAATGACACATTATGAATTTAATGAGAGAAAAGAAATATAATGAGTCAAGTATGTGCAAGAGAAATATATTTTTTATTGACTGGAAGTCGCATTCCTCCTGACCAGGGACACTGGTTTACCGGGATTGAGAAAGGGCATATTCCATTTTGCACATTGTAAAAAATGGTATTGTCACCGGTGTCTGCCAAGCCAAAATCCGGTTTTACCTGTATTTGGTTCTCTGTACTTATTTAACAATTTTTAACTCTGTTAACATGCATTTTAGCAATTTTGACCTCCACTGTTGCACATCCTTCCATCCTTGTACCAATCTAAAGTTATTTTAGGTACAAGATGTGATGGCAGCAACAGCACTACAGCCCCCATCCCTAAGGTGTGATGGAAGCAGCACTATGGCCCCATCCTTCAGGTGTGATGGAAGCACCAACAGCACTATGGCCCCCATCCCTCTGGTGTGATGGCAGCAGCAACATCACTATGACCTCCCTCCCTCAGGTGTGACAGAAGCAGTAGCACTGTGGCCCCCATCCCATAGGTGTGATGGCAGCAGTACTACATTCGCCATCCACCAGTGGTGATGGCAGAATCACTACAACCCCCACCCTTTCAGTGTGATGGCAGTAGCAACAATGCAGTCCACATCCCTCAGGGGTGATGGCAGTAGTGACAGCACTATGATCCCCTTTCTTAAACACCCACACCTCACATGCACAAGTTACAAATGACTTGGTTTCTTTGCTTGTTAGAACTCAGATGTGAATTAATCTGAACCATCACCACTAAGGTGGACCACCTTTGTTTTTTCCTATCTATAATTTAACTGCCTGAATTGAATTTCTGCCTGTGACACCGCTGACCAGGGTTAGGGAACAGACTTTGGTGTTGGAGGGCCAGCTGGTGGGTGAAGGCTTGATCGTCCAACGACCATGCACCTTCTCCTGGGAGGGAGGGTGGGTTCATGGCTCAGCATTTGCTGGCCCCTGGTGGAGCCCAGAGGCACAACAACATGTCAGCCCTCACTGCAGGAGGGAGCGTGACAGACGTCGGTTTGTGCCTTGACATCATGTGGCCTGTCAAGAAAATGGGAAAACACCCGCTGGCCAACTGAAGGACAGCTGTTGGTCCCTCCATAAACTGGAACCCCCAAACATGTGTCTGTTCTGACCCCTGCCATGCTCAGGATACACAGGAAGCTCGTTGGGATAATTTTCCCTCCCTGGTAGCCTCCCACAGCGGTAGGGGTCCACTCAACGAAGGGTTACTTTAGGTTACCTGGTAGCACAGCAGTAAGGGGCAGTGGATGGTGGTCGGAACTCGGCAGCAGTGGTAGGGGGGCCTTGGCAGGCCTGAAGGAGTGGATGGCCAAGGGGTAGGAGGAGAAAAAAAAACTGCTTGAATTTGCTTCTTTGAAATAAAGTGTCTTCATCTAAAAAATCTACAAGTGATTAGTGGAGGACCTTCAAATGGATTCATGCATCTCCCAGACATGTGGATTTTTTTTTTTCATTTGGTGTCCATGAAAAGGGTGTCTCCCAGTTTTCATGTCTTTGTTCAGATGTGAACTGAGCACCACTCTGCCCACCAGCATCATACAGCCCCTGGGGTCTTACCTTCTGTACGTCATTGACTGTGCTTTCAAAATCCACTGGCCAGACATAAGTACACTTAAATACTTAACTTTTGCTTTTTGTTGAAGCAGTCATCAGAAAACTTTTTGTTGTCACAGAGACTGAAACAGCAGGTAGGAGAAGAGGTGCAAATGATCCAATTCACCTAAATGGGGTGTTAACTGTGAAGTCTTTTCATAAGTAGTAAGGCAGTTTCTTCTTTGTGAACATACTTTCATTCAGAATAGTTTTCATTCAAACAACTGAGGATTTTGGATGGCCCTACTGATTACAGTATAAACTTGAATAAGCTAGTTGGTAACAGTGAGCCTGTGTTTAGCAATCTACAACCTAGATGCTCATATGTAAAGAATACAATGAAAACCTGACTAAAATCTAAAAACAAGCTTATAAAACACATAAAATGTATCTGAACATTTACCTTTACCTATACAAAATCATTGCAGCCCAAGTAAAACGCAGGCAAATTACATGGTACCCTGACTACTATTCTATGATGTAATAAACATATATTGGTATTTTTTTATATTCTTTGTAAAGCAGGTAAGGCCCACTAGGCAGAACTGTCTGTTTTCAGGAGTGGCCTAGAAGCACTGGGGAGGTTAAGTGACTTGCTTGGAGTCGCACAGTATGCAAGTGGAGGTTGTGGGAATCAAACCCAAGTGTGCTGGATGTACCCAGTTCAATCACTGTTTGTTACTCTAACCACTAGGCATGAGTGATTAAACTGAATGGCTGATGACAACAAAGCAGTGCAGGTGATTTTCTTACTGACTCTATATGCAGCAAAGCAGAAAGAATGCAAAGCACATCAGCATTCATTTTAAGATGCTGAAATCTGGGTCGGCCCACTGGCGCTGCAGTAGCACAATTGCTTGCTATGCCAGTGACCCAGGGTCAGAAGTGAACTCGGGTTGCTGGAGGTCTGGCCAGGGGAGTAGGATCCAGCACCCGGGGGACTGCTCTCCTCCTCTGGGAAGAGTTGGCTGCAGGTCCTGTTGCTTTGTCACCACCTGTGTGACCATGGATGGTGGTGCAATGGTGGCTGCTGCAGAGTGATCAGGAGGGGAGGAAGCTAGCCTGGATCTCAAGCAGTGGCATGTCTCTGTGACCTACCTCCTTGGAACTCCTCTAGTGCAGATGCCCTCAGGGACAGAGACCAGAAAACCGGGAACAATCACCGTACATCGGTCACTGGCAGAAGGGACCCAGGTGCCCCAGACTTCATAACCAGGCTCCATGAGGGACCCACTGCACTGCCCGACACACACTAACGGAGTGTGGAGGGGTGACCTGGGGTTCCCTTCCTTCCCACCTGGGGGGGGTACAATCCAGGCAGGATAGGGGCAGGCCCACAGGAGCTCCTGAGCATTACCTGGGGTGAAGCTAGGGGATACCCAGCCTAGAGATCTCTGAAAAGTCGAGACTGATGCTGTGAGAAGGGGACATAGAAAGAGAAATTAAAAAAAATTTAAAAAGATGCTGAAACCTTAGAGATTCTGTGCAGTGACATGCAATTTCCGTGAGGCACAGGTACAAGAATTCAAAATCCGCAAACCAAGCAGGATTCCATGATTGTTACCGGTAAAAGTGGAAAACCAGGGTCTCTGCTCCTGACCTGGTGATGAGCATGGAGCTTCGAGCACTATAAATATTTATTTTTTCCATTTCATTGGCGTAGACAAGTGACGTGACATGACATAGACATACATTATAGTAAAGTGTTTGTTTCGTGTACTCTTGTCTTAGCTTACAGCAACACAAAATGCAGTACCACACAGTACCTACACCTACTACCTAGTACCAAGTTTACCAATACCAAGTCCAAAAGTACCCTACCAGAACCATACCATACAAAAATAGCAGCACAAGCACCCTGTGTGACAGAGTAGGAGACTAGAGTAATAAGTCGGCCATTTGATTTACATTTGTGTTAATGTAATGTGAAATTGTCCTTCTTAACTTGCAGTCTAGATAGATGAGAGGTGATGAAAGGAATGTCCATGTAAAGTTGTCCGTCCACAGACTACTCCTCCACATGCTCACTCCATCCACTTCTGGTGGTGGTGCACTGCAGACTGAGTAGACTAGAGTCGCAGTCTAGAGCAGATGCACTGATGCAGGACAGAGTTGCACTTCACTGAGAGTGTGCTGTTCTGTACTGCTACTGCTAGCCTTGGAAGCAAGCACAGCAACAGCAGTACTACTACTAATACTAACAGAATTAGAACATTTCTGATTGGAAAATCAAGGCTCACTGTCTGGCTATGGTAAGCTAGGATCTAGGCTGAGTGTACCTCCATCCTCCTCTGTCCTCCTCACCTACAGCCTTGGGCTCCTTCCCAAACCCAGTCCCCTCAAGTGAAAAGTAACAGTAAGTTGTACTACTAGTGTAAATACATTTGGAGAGAGGTTCATATTTACTTTTTCATTTGTACCAAAGTACCCCATCCCTAACCCTACCAGACCACAACCACACTGTCTGAGTCCGCCACAACTCCTGCCTGTAATGCAGACAAGCGACTCACCATGCCACTGCCACTCACTGTGTCCGAGTCTGAGAGACTACTCCAAGTCTGAGTCCACCAAGGCAAGGCAACAGCCACCAGAGACAATCAGCTGAGCTGAGCCAGCTGTCAGCGCTGGCTTGGCACCATCGCAGTGGTGGCATTTAAAGGAATCAGCCGATATATCCCAAATGCCATGGTGGGCGGTGGCTCAGCTGGCTGCTGTTTCTTGGTAATAGATATTTAGCTAAGTAAATAGCTACACTATAGTAGCCACCAGCTGAAGCAGTGAGCCAATGTAAATGTGAGTTAATAAAGCTTGTTTGACTTGCTTGGGTTGAGTGAGTGAATCATGCCACGTTGTGGTGAGTCGAGTTGTCTCATGTCACTGACATGACATGAGTCCAATTTTGCATTAAAGGGATCAGCTTATATATCCTCAGTGCCAGGCCCATATCATCATGGCAGTGGCAGGCACTCACTGGCTGTTTTTTTTGTTTTGTTTTTTAAAGTACTACTACTAGCTTACCTATAATAAGTAACTAGGAATTTATAGATTAGTATTTCCCATAGGTTTTGTCTTAGCTAGTCCCCCCTCCACCGAGTGACTTGAGTCATGTTGTCAGACGCTGCCTTGGACTCAAGATTCATCATGAGTTGGATAAATCAAGACTGAAGTCATGACTCATGAGCTGTGATTGATGACATGATGAGAGTGAGTCAGAAGGACTGGAGTCCTGGGTCATCAGGGTGGCATTAAAGAAATTAGCCTATATACCCTCAATGCCATGTTTGGTGACTGCTGCGACTGTTGCTAACTGAGTGAAATTGGACGTGACTGTGATTGTTAAGCTAGCAGCTATGCTACTGTTAATATAGCTAATTATGAATGCAAAATGCAATAGAGTATTTTGTCTTATTGGTTTTGTTTTAGGCAGCCCCCAGCCACAGTCAGCCAAGAGCTCAGCTGAGCCAGCCTGAGCCAACCAAAGTTTTGTGACACAGATGACCAGAGTCAGTCAGAGAGGAGGAGTCAGGAGTCTGACTTGCTCCATCCCAGGGACCACTGTAGTGGAGGTGTCAGCCAGCCGTCAGGCGAGCAGAGACAGGAAGTGTTCCACAGTGGAACTAGACTACTGGAGGGACTCGGGGGCATCAAGCAGACAAACTTAGCAGATGAGACAAGAAGAGACAGCAACTTCACTAAGTGTGCGAGCTCAGCTGAGTTGCCATTGCCAAGGCCGAGTACAAAGTAGTCAGTCATCACAAATCACGTCAGGAGGACAGGGACAGGAAGAGGACTCGGACTCTGAGTCAGAATTCAGAAAGCAACAGCAGCAGATGTCAGAGAGAATTTGAATTACTAAGCGGAGAGTGCACTCCATCCACATGGTGTGTTTTGGCGGGCGGGCATCAAATACAAATTACTTATTCTAATCACTACACCGCAGGTGTACTGTGCAGCAGTAACTGTTGCAGAAACGGACAGAAGAAGGGGCTTTGGGAACAACTGGGAATGAAAACTGAAGGAACAGACTAGTGCCTGCCAATTCTTATCAGTTACTAAAACTGCATGTTTTGCAAATGGCATCTGGCATCATTCATGACAAATCAAATTTTTGTGGTATTATAATTAAACAATAAAAAATGTACCTAAAACGGTTCTCTGTGTGTATATTCCATTCTCTGTCTGACTAACCTTTACAGTTTTGTTCCTACTTACTGTCTATTTTTACAGTGATTCTGAATGAACATGAACACGCATGGCATGATCACTTGAAACAGAGCACCAGCAGCACAGTAACAGTAATGTCAATGAAATGATCACTGCTGTCTCATGATCATCTGCCACTCACTGACCCTGCCACCAGTAAGGTGACTGACAGTGATGACAACTCCGAGTCTGCAGTCTGAGTCTGCACACACAACACACGTCGGTGATGATGATGACAGTCAGTGACAGCCAACCTGTCCCCAACCACAGACACTTTGTTACCCAATACCCTATAGATAAGAACACTTCACATACATCATGATGATCATTACAATATGACATGAGACAGAGAGATGTGTTACTAGCAGTGCTAACAACTTAACATAATAACAGATTTTTGATGCTGGGCCTGGGTGCTGCTATTGAATCCCTCCCTCGCCCCCATTTCCAGTCTATTGCTCAAGTCCAATCAGCAACAAATGAGTGTTTAGTTGTTGTTCAACTTCTCTGGAAGGAATAGGGATGTCATTATCATGTCACTCACTCTGAAACCAGTGCTGCATCATTTTCTGTTCCAAAAGAACAGCAGAGGAGGGGACAATAATGATGTGCAGTTTTGTGCACATTTGAAAGTGTGGCTTTTTGTGCAAGGATGCTGCATTCAGTGTGTACTGCACTGAGCAGTGACTCAGTGTGCAGTTACACACTGCGCAAGGCAAGCACAGTCCGTGACTGTGCATTGTGCACTACTGCACTCGCTGAGTAATGCAGCTAATCACACTCACACTAGCTCACTGACAGTTTTGTGTGCAGTTGCACACGGCCTGTCCTCATAAGTCTCACTGCCCGGTAGCTTAATACTCAAGTTGGCCTCTGTATGCCGTGTGTGTGTGTTACACAAATTATGTGATGATGACTAAAAAACTTACTGAAACTGAACATTGAAAATTAAAAAAATGAAGAAGTCAAAAGACTGACTTGCATTTAAAGAAGTCAAACTCTCAAGTTCAACCAATATCATCAGTCCTCTATCCACTCATGGATTGAGCAGGTGAGGACACCTAACCTTGCCTTGCTATAAAAATCTGTAGCAGTGCAGTAGAGAGTAGAGTAGAGACGTCACGTCACATTAGCCACAAAACTTGAACGAACAAGGAAGACTGCCTGCGCCGCCCATCAGCTAAGCTCACTAGATGCAGTAGCTTTGCCTGCCTGGTGCCCGCATGCTGCTGCTAAATAACCCTGCTGCTATACTAAGCTGGCCGACTCTGGGCCTGAGAGAGAGAAATGGTTAAGACAAAAACGAGCAACAACGGTCATCAACAAGCAACTACATTAGGCAAACAAGCAAATGATGTGTTGATCATTCATCCCGTCATGTCTCAACTCATCTGAGTCAGACAGTGTGAGACTGGACACTACTGTGGGGGCAGTATTGGGCTTGGGCACATATTGAATTTTGGAATGGTATAGCCCGGCTGCCAGCACTTTGGCCCAATTGGCTTGGGCCAGCTGTAGGAGGAACTGGTAATGGGATGCCGGTGTCGGTGACCATGAATGACATGATGACCCAGACCCCCCACCCCACCCCATATTTGCATTGCATTGCTGCACTTTCAAATCATAACAGCAGCGATTGCTTCACTGTGTCTCTGCTGTGCGACTCACTCGAGCACCACCAAACACGAGCTTCATCAGCAGGCGGCAGTAGTAGTAGTAGTACATTGCTGCTATAGCAGCAGCAGAAACACTAGACTGTGCTGCAGCCTGCACGGCTGCATCTGTAGCTCTTGCAGATCTGCAAACACTAAAGATGTGAAGTACAAGTGCAGTGCTCTTCCAGTCTACCTGTCCTCCCCAGCCCACGTTCCCCAGTGCCCACTGCCCCTCAAGCACAGTCAGCTACGTCCACCCAACCACCCCAGACTCACTGCCCCTGCCCCTCCACTGCCCAGTAGTAAGCACGTATAGCACAAAATGCCCATCCATTGCTGGCCAACCTGGTCACCACTGCCCTGATGCCTGCCATGCCCATGCTGCCTGAAACAATATAGATATCGAATATAAAGTAAACGTCATCAAGGAACATGATGCATTATTTGCATTTTGAAAACTGTACCCTCATGCGGTGGGTAAGATCATGAGAAGATATACGTGAGTGAACTGAAAACGGAATGACTGAACCTTGATTTGATTGATGATATGGATGGGTCAGGCCTGGTGCAGCACCGCTCACTCAGGGGTCCACGGTACTAATATACCCTGCCTTCCCACTCCCAGCAGTGCTGCTCAGTCTGCAGTTCAGTCTGTAAGTAACAGTCACATCCAGTCCGACACGACAGACACGTCACACGACACAGAGGAATGAAAGCAAGAGTTGAGAGAAATGAGCGACTCAGCGACCGGACCGGACTGCCAACCATGACCAAATTGTAACTTTAAATTGCATCAGACTCGGACATCATCCACCACGATTCCAGACCAGTACTATGGTTCGGTTCCCCCATTCCCTCCCCCCAACTTAGTTCGAACAAGAAAGGTACTACTAGATAGGACCATGGTGCAACTGCTGCAATGGCAGTGCCTATGTGGCCTGGCCTGCCCTACCCTACCAGATCATATCAGATATGAGTCATTCAAAATTCCACACAACAACATGGTTAGTGTGGTCGTGTGGTAGGAGTGAACTAGTCTGTAAGTCTGGACTGGTCATCAGTCAGAGACTCGGTCAGAGTAATCAGGGTAAGTTCCTGTGGAGGAAGACAAGCATGTTCACTTTCTCTGGGGATAGTCTTGAACAAAATGGTGTGAGAATTTGACCACTGGAGCGGAAAAGTCTCTCAGATGGTATGCTTGTTGTAGGAATGCATAGGTATTTTCTTGTTAAGTTCGACAACAGTGGCAGTTCTGCGGCATGTTCACTCCACCACTGTAATGGTTCGCCATCTGTGTGCGGACGCGGCAGTGCCAAATAGTGAGAGATTTCATTTTTGACTTTGATGTCCAGTGTGATGTTCTCATCATTACACCCTTCCACTGACAACTGTTTGTCTGTAATCTGCCTTAGTAGGTCAGTTAATCCTTTTGGTTTTACCACCACTTGTTGTGCAGCTGTTGCTGTAGAAGGAGGTAGACTAAGACTTGGGTTTTGCTGCTGACTGGATATGGATTTGGATACTGTGCCTCCTGTGGCATATGCAGAAGAGCTAGATGATGATGAACCTGAACTTCTCCTTGACCTCTTCCTTCCCTTTCCCTGTACTGATGGTGTTGGTGGTGGCGCCGGCAGTCGTGCTCGTCGTGGAGTAGGTGGTGGTCTCATTTCTGAGTCTGAATTAGATTCACGAGAGTGATGATCGTGAGACAAATCGGGATCTTCTTCAGTAAACTGGTGCCGCTCCAGGTGCTCCTCCTCATTAGCTTCAGTCACAGAACAAGATGATGACTGCTCCTCAGTGACACTGTCGTCGCCACTGACGTTGATGCCAGTGCCAGCAGTGGCATTAGCAGGACCAGCAGGTACATTTGGGAGTCATGGGACTGGCACAGGCACTATGGTAAGAAGATGGGATGGGTGGCGGCCACGGGCCATCATCAGAGGCACAGTCCAAGAGGTGATCAGTGTAGCAAAACATGACCTCTTCATGTACTAAGCCCACTGTAGAGTCTTTGTCATCGCTAAATAAAGCTTTAAATCTTGGGTCCAGGAAACAGGCGATGTCAATTATTTTTTGTTTGTCTTCACACGAATAATGGGTACCCAAATCAGTTCTGATAGCGAGTTTCATTTGCTTTTTCAGAGTGCTGTCTTCAGGTAAGGACGTCAACAAGTCATTCATAAGATGATGCAGTACTGGTTTCAGGGCAGTCATTGTAGCATGCTTATCAGCACCAAGAGAGTCTGTGAAATCATTCAGTGGTCCAAGCACCTGACTTACATCTTCAAGAATACTGATGTCTGTATCGTTAGGCATTAAGTGGCAGGTGTTTCTGTCAGATACAAGAACAGCGCACACTGCTTGTTGTTGCTGCAGAAATCTTGATACCATGTCATACGTGGAGCCCCACCGTGTGACAACATCATGAATCGGAGAGTGGTGAGGAAGACCCAAGTCTGCCTGCTTAGCTTTCAGAGTTAGTCTTTTCTTCCAACTTCTGCTGAAACCGTGCACAAGATGTCTGCAAGCTCTGATGGCAGCATCAACTTTACTGCTCTTTAGAGCCTTTCTGATACCCAAGTTTGTTATGGCCAAAGCAACGTAGCCAGGTAACCTCAGTAAGCAGCTCCCCAAATGCCTTCTTCATGTTAGCCTCCATTATCTGTAGTTACAGCGGCTAGTCTGTTTTTGCTGATTTTCCACTTGTCAAGCATGCTTTGGAAGATTTCAATTATGTTTTCAGATGTGTGATCCTGTGGTACGAATGTGGTCTCCAGACAGTGAGCCTTGATTTTTCTAATCGGAAGTAATGTAACGCACTGTTAAGCTCATGTATGGCTCACCAGCTCTGCCATGACTAGTCCACATATCAGTAGTGGCAGCATACCATGTTGCACCCACCAATGATTTTTCAACTTGCATTTTTACTTCATTACCTCTCTACCAGTGAAATAAGCTCTGGATGGCAGGTGATAGTTAGGGTTTAATTTCTGCAGCAATTTACAGAAGCTAGGCTTTTCTACTATGTGGAATGGCAGCATGTCTTTAGCCAAAAAGTAAGCCACTGCTGCATTAATTTCCTGGGCCTGCTTAGAACTGGCATCACATTTTTTCCCTCTTTCAAGAACTGCAACCAGACTTGGCTGGCTAGCATCTAGTTTTGCACCATCTTGATGACGACGACCCCCGCCATTGCCAGTGCTGCCACCACCACTTGGCCGTCCTCCTAATCCAGGACTAGTAGCAGCACTCACTCCACCACTCTAAAATTAAAAAAACAACAGAGACATTTGATAACTAACTAAACTATCACTGAGGGAGTATGCATCACAGTTCTCTACGACTTCACTTTCACAAAACAGTTACGGCTCAGGCAGCCAGGGCAAGGTCAATAGGCATAAATGGGCAAAGAAAGGGCAGCAGTGGGCAATAACTAAGCATTAGCAGCTGAGTTAGAAAATCATCATCACATTGGATGATTCATTTTGGAATCTTGAATCATCATGGAATGATGAATCATGGATGGTTTGGAGGACTGAGTAGCTGGGAGTCAGGAGGACTTTGGAGCAAGAGGAGGGACATCACAGTACGAGTTGATGAAATGACTTCACTGGACAGTGGAGGACTCATCAGGAAGGACACATCACCACCACACACACAGGATGAGTCGGGCCAGGGAAAAGGAAGGACAGAACAATCATTCTTTCTACAGTGACCCCCCCGGGTGTAGCAGGCAAGCCATTTGAACTGATGCACATGTGCGACATGTCTCGTTTGTCATAGAAGACTGCCTTCCTGGTGGTTATCACATCAACCAGAAGGATCAGTGAGCTCCCGGTGCTTTCGGTGGAGTCTCCTTAACTGGTTTTCCACAGAGGCAAGGTTTCGTCTGAATCAGGTGATGATTCTTCTGGTTTTCTTCCTGAATCACACCTTGGAGACCAAACACAGACTCCATACTCTGGACCCGAGGTGAGCGCTCATTTGTTACAAACAGCGCACGTCTGGAGTTTGGGGAGAGGTTTGCCAGCTGTTTGTCACCTAAGCTGAAGCTGCACCTGGCAGACCTGCAGTCAAGTGGATGATTGGCAGGTGGATCACTTCCTGCATTGATCTGTGCTATAAGATGGCAGGTAGGGAGCCTCCCGGAGGACTAAGGGTTCATTCCACCCATCATACCGCTGCATTGGTGGCTGCTTCTAGGGACGTGCCCATCCAGGAAATCTGCAGGGCTGCTACCTGGAAGTCAGCACACACCTTAATTTCCCATTACCACATTGACCTTGAGTCAAGCCGGGATGCTGGTTTTGGGGCCTCAGTTCTCCAGTCTCTGTTCCCTAAGTAGGGGGTGAGCATGCCTTGCCTCCCTCCTCCCGGAGAACTGCTAGGAGTCTGCCAGTAAGTGTGGATAGAACAACATATCGACGTCCCTAGAAACACAGGTTACTCACCTGTAACAGTAGTTCTAGGAGTGGTATAGGTTGTTCATCCACATGGACCCACCCGACCTCCGCAGGCTCAGGCGCACAACCTCTGCTTCCAGCAGGCAAGATCTGGTGTCATGGGGTGGAGCCGAGGGATATACCACCCAGGTGGGTGGAAGAAGCCAGCTTGAAGACTTTCTGGCACATCTTAAAAGGGAAAGGACACTGCCAGTAAGTGTGGATGAACAATATATACCACTACTAGAACTACTGTTACAGGTGAGTAACCTGTGTTTACTGAACCTACAGTACCAAGGAAATAGATACACTGATCAGCAGAGCTGGGTGGGCACTGCATAGTAATGTTAGTAGCTCGGAACTCTGCTAATGGCCGGCTCATTGCCACGCTGGTAGCACTACCGCTCACAGCGCCAGTGACCCAAGTTCAGAGATGAGCCAGAGTCATTGGGGAATGCTGCCCTGAGGGAGGAGGGCCCGCAGATTCTGCTGTGCTTCTGCCACCTGGGTGATCACTGGTGACAGTGCATGACGCTGATAAGAACTATGACGTGTATTGTTGTGTGCCCGCATGTCAAGCCCACATGTCAGCATTCTATTAGAAACGGGAGAAACAACTGGAAACCCTCCCCAGGCACGGCAGTATGAAAGTGGCTTGCTCCACAGGCCTGCACTGCTGACCAAGATGCCAACCTCTGCCCCGAGCATGACATCTGAATGTATTTAAAACTTAATGGAAGCCAAGGTAGTCTACTTTCTATATCTTTTGGATGGATAAGTACCTCTGTTTAAAATTGGTTTATGGATTTAAAATAAACTACTAGCCTTGCATAAACAAGTCCTGCCTGAGTATATCCTTGGATATATTGCTTTTCTTAAGGGGGGAGATGGGGCTGGGAGTGGTGGCTCTGCTGAGTTGGGCGTACTGGGTGAAGGGAAGAAGAAAGTAAGTAAGTAAATAAAAAAACTGAGCAAAAGGGCCAGCCCAGCATTGCGCTGCTACCACGGAAACAGGGCTGCAAACCTGTGAGACTGGGGTGCGAGCCCTGAAATCCCCCACTGAAGTTGGCCAGAGGCTAAGAATGCCACAGAGGTCAGGTGCTCAGCTCGTGGGGAGTGAGGTCACCTGCACCCCCTTCTGGACAGGGAGGGTGTAGCCATGGTGCTTGAAGTATTTGGTATGGGATGGCAGGATGGGCAGAGGAGTGGAAAATAAGCATTTTTTTTTCAATTATGGCTTACTTGAGCTGGTGCTTTTCACATTCATTTAATACATTCCAAACGTAGTAATTCTCTAAATAATTAATTCCATCCATGTTTGAGGGGCTTTACCAAGATCCATAATTTTGTGTTCCTCTCTTAATTTTTAAACTTCATTCATTTTTCATTTTTGTTCACGATAATTAAGAGTTATCCTCAAGAAAACATGGGGGGAAAGTTAAATATAGATTTGCGGTTGTTGCAGCCCTGATATAAGGGAGGTTCAAAGAGTTAATTGCAAAATGAAATGTTACCACTGAACAGATACAAGCTCGTGGTACAAGGTACTGTATTTTTTTATTTATGTAAGAAAAATTCATTCTGTTTGATGTCAAGATTTTTACTCTACAACTCCAGGGATTTGGGGCTGAAATCTTAAGTCTTTCAGACTTTAATTCGGGTCAGTTACTGGAGCCACGCACTTAAACTTGTCATTGATTCAGTGGCTGCTTTATTGGTGGAGCCACAACTGTTTTCACTTAAACATAGATTTTGACAGCAGAAAAGGACCATTTGGCATACCTAGTCTACCCATTTTCCTTACCTACTGTAACACCACAGACTCTACTTTAATCAGTTTCTTTTATATAGTGTCTTTCATACAGCAGTCGCTCGTAACGCTTTACAAAAAACCAAAAAACAAAGTGACCAACAGCCACAGTGGTACAACAATTGGCAGCAGCTGTGGAAAAGTTTAGGGGAGTCTTCAAGAGACATTTCACATAAAAAGCACACATACCATAGTGGTTTACACAGTACAACTAAGGCTAGCACCCTCTAGTGACAGCCCATCTGTGGAGGGACTATTTCACAAAAGTACTCCTTTTTAAACATTTTTTTCAGTTATTTTAATTTTCTTACATTCTTAACATAAAACCCATTTTATAAACATGAAAAAGACATTGGGGTGTCAGCTGCAGTGCCACAACCACATTTCTAGGGGCTGAAGGCACTCTGTTGGCAGACTCTTGCCTTACAATGCATCTGGGTATGTGGTTGTGCGCCAGCACAACCAACACCCCATTGTGACTTATTGCTTTCATAATGCATGGCCAGCAATGCATAACAAGGCTCTGTTTTTGAGGGGTTCTGATGACAGCATAGGGACTGCAAATGCAAAGCTCAACAGGTCCCTTATGTCGTCAGAACCCTGAGATGGAAACACTGAAAAGTTGCACATGGACACCCATGTGTTATGTTATATAGTATATGGCTTGAAACATAAAGTAAAAATAAACTTACTTTTTTCTTCCTCTAAATACTTTGGTCTAATTTTCTTATTTGAAAAGAAATAAATAAATTAGAGGACCACCCTCACCCAGCTGTGGAAAACCCACATGTTAGATCAATAGTAGAACTTAGAAGATTCTTTCTTTCTAGCAACTGCCGGTACCACTTTTCTCTCTATGGTTTTGAATGGAATGTATAGACTGGTCCTAAGGATCCTTATATAATATTTAAAATAACTGCTTGGCAAGTATGAATTCTTCACTCTTGTGGTTAATGTCATGACCTGAACCCCAAGATGGAATTACAAGTCGTGCAATTTACAGTTGGACGGTACTATCCAGTTTGTATTATGTGTGGTCAAAACACTGTTTATATATTTTCTGTCTGACTTGTATATGTACTCCCTTGAGGCCAGATGGGAAAAGAGGGGTATCATTTTTAAACTTTCAAATATCTGAAGGGAATAAACCGGGTGGATTGCCAGCTACTGTTCAGGCAATGTGAGGGGTCTGTGACAGGGCACACTATAAGCTGGTGCTAGTAGTCGTTTTTATTTATATATGTGGTGCCCTTTCCTGGAGACTTTGGGTGCCATTCCAATAATATAGAGCAACAATATTAAAACTTATTAACCAACTTTACACAACCTTTCTAAAATTATTTAAAACAACAAAATGAGCTGGCTCTGTGGCGCCGAGCGATGGGGCATCACTCTGGCACACTGTTTACCTGGGTTCATGTCCCGAGCCCGGGTATCAGGACCTTTGAACAGCAGGGAGGGAGTTAAGGGTCTCTCTTGGATGCTTCTCTTCCTGAGGGGTGGGTTGGTGTGGACCGCTTTTGGAGGAGCGGCTTGTGGAGACACTCTAGGCTATGTGGGTAACCACACACAGCCGAGTGTCCCTGCCCCAGGACGCTGCTGTGGCCTCACATGTGGGAGGTGGGTGGAGCCCTGAAAAGCAGAAAATACCAGACTGGTGCAGGATGCCACCTGCCGTGTACTGAGGACCCGCGCAGCCTAACCTGAGGTGCTCCCCACAGAAACAGAGTAGCGTAGATCCTCCGGGGTTGTCCTCTCCTGGTCTTGGTGGCCTCACCTTGGGGAATGAGCCAGGAAGGAACACTGTAGTGCAGGTAAGTCCTGGGAAGATAGGCCAAGGTGCATGGCAGGGCAAATGGGGGCTGGCCTGGGTGGGAGCAAAAAAAAAAAATGTATTTCAGTAAATAAATACATAGATAATGAAAATGTTTTATTACAAAAGATGATAATATTAAGGGAAGTTAAACCCCAAATGCCTGCACAAATAAAAAGGTTTTCAGACCCAGCTTAAAGGCTTCCACTGAGCGGGCCTCCCTCAAAGTTCTGGGCAAGGAGTTCCAGAGGACTGGACATGCCAGCTCAAAAGCCTAGTTCCCTGAGGACTTCAGCCTTGGCCTAGAAACTACCAGGAGACCCTCATCAGCAGAGCAGAGAGGGCGCACAGGTATGTGAGGATGCAGGAGCTCCGCTAGGTAGCCATGACCCAGCCCATGTAGGGCCTTCTAAGTTAGAAGTCCAAGTTTGAAGGAGATATGCCACTTAACCAGCAGCCAGTGCAGATCACACAGCACTGGAGAAACATGACATGTCCTAGAAAGTCCAGTCAGCAATACAGCAGCTGCTTTTTACAACTGCTGCAGGCTTCATAGTGTACCTCCACTGACCCCTAAGTAAAGAGTGTTGCAGTAGTCAAGACTCAAAGTCACAAACGCATGCACCACTGTGGTCAGATCACCAGGAGGGACAAGGGATTTAATCTGGCTGATGTTCCACAGATGGTAAAAAACATTTCAAACTGCTACTGACACCTGAGCCTCGAGAGTCGGACCCTCATCCAACATGACTCACAGATTTCTCACCTTTGTGGCAGCCAAGAACCTAGAGGAGCCAAGCCAATGCCCAGTCTCCCTCTTGGTAGGCACCACTCTCTCCCTATGACTTGGCTCAGTCATTAGAATTTAGTTTTCTCTGGGTTCAGTCTCAACCAGCTTGATGACACTTTGTTCTGGATCTCAGTCAGGCACTTACTGAGCACATCAACTGCACCCAATGTCCCAGGTGCAAAGGACATGTAGAGCTGGGTATCAGCACAGCAGTGAAACACAAGCCCATACTACCTAATGATTTTACCCGGGGACAACATATACACTGCAAACAACATGGGCGATAGAACTGAACCCTGGGGTACGCCACAGGGCAATTGGGCATGAGGAAACATTTCCCAACACCACCCTCTGAATCCTTCCCCTGACATAGGACTCAAACCAGCAGATGACTTTGCCGGCAAGTCCTACATGCTCCCTAAGTCTGTTCAAAAGCAGCCCATGGTTCACAGTGTTGAATGCCGATGAGAGATTGAGGAGGACAAGAATTGACCATTCTTCTCTGTCTCTTGCACTGAGCAAGTCACTGTGCACCCTCACTAGTGCAGCCTCTGTTATTCCTGGACCTAAACCCAGACTGGAGAGGCTCATAGATGTCAAAGGCTGTGAGTTGTGTCTCAGGCGGAAAGGCAACAACCTTCTTAGTAGCCTTTCCCAAAAAGGGGAGCTTATAGATGGGTTGGTAATTCACCAGGATAATCCGGGTCCAGAGGTGGCTTCTTCAGAAGAGGTTTCACCAGTGCACTTAGCACCACTGGGACTATCCCCTGAGACAAGGGACACTGGACAATGTCAGTTAACACCAGGCCTAGATGCCCAACACAGCTCACAAGTAGTCACACTGGGCCTGGGTCCAGATTACAGAATGTTAGCCACAGCTCAGCGATCACCTCACACACCTCTTCCATTGTCACTGGTCAAAACTCCCCCCAAGACCACTGAATGCATCCTAAACTCAGAGGCTCTACCCTGCTGGGTGTTAACGGCCCACTTGGAATGATTCTGGCCCTAATGGAGGACACCCCGTCTGTGAAGAACTAAGTGAACTCCTCGCATTTCATGAGTGAAAATTCTCTCACGGGCTCCAGAGAGGCCATATGTAGAAGCCAATACACAGCCTGAAAGAGCTGAGCTGGTTGAACCTTCCCAGCAGCAATCTCCCTAGACAGAAACTGTGCCTTTTAAGAGTGACTGCCTTCTGATACTCATCATAGTGAGACATCAGAACCAGCCCCCTGCTTTTCAGTGCCCTCAGCTCGCTATCAAATCACAGTGAGCCAAGGTGTGACACCAGTGGAAATACACAAACTAGCGCTACAAGGTCAAAGGCCTCTGTGACAGCCTTATAGGCCATCACAGCTGCCTCTTAACCCCCAGCACATGCTGTCAACACTTCCGAGGTGTTCAGAACTGCCAAAAGGAGGCAGTATAGCGCAGTGGTCTAAGGCTCTGAGCTGCAAATCTGGTGACATCCAGCAGACCAGACTTGGGTTTGAATCCCACAGCTTCCACTTGCATACTGTGTGACCCTGAGCAAGTCACTTAACCTCCTTGTGCTCCCAGGTCGCTCCTGTAAAAAAAGCTTTCAGCTTAGTGTGCTATACCTGGTTAAACAACTAAAAAAAAAAAAATGTCCTTCTGGTCAAAGCCCTCTGAAAGGGAAGAAGAAAAAGTTACTTACCATAGTAACCTTATTTCTCCCAGGGGATACTCCAATATTCATTACTCTTCTGCAGTATACCTTTAAGGTCAGATCTGCCTGGAGATACTGTAGAATGCCATGCTAATGATGGAATCATTGGCATGAGCCACTTTTCAAATGCTGCCACCTATCAACTGCCTACATACAACCCTCAGATTTCATGGACAACTGCAAGACAGGGCCCAAAACTTGAAATATATAACATTTTTAACTTCAAAATTCCCCACCCAAACCTCCAACTGGAGGAAATATAAAAACTATCATAAACAACCCCTCAAGCTCCTATGTCAGAATCACCTGAAAAAGAGAAAAACGTAAGAACAAATTCTAATAAAAGTAGACTGTGGCATGCAAACACTAAGGTACAGCATGGAATACAGAGGCCACTGGTTCTTAAAACGGGGAGGCAGGGTGGGAGAATTATGAATATTGGAGTATCCCCTGAGAGAAACAAGGTTACTATGGTAAGTAACTTTTTCTTCTCGCCCCAGGAATACTCCAATATTCCTAACTCTTCTGCAGACTAAAAAGCAGTACCTTAGGAGGTGGAAAGAACCTATTTTGGAAACAGGCTCTGCAGGACAGCTGTACCAAACCTGGCCGGATTTGTCTAGTGCACTTACCCGGTCAACAAAAGCTAAATATAGATAAAAAGTTGTCCTTGCCTGGCAGATGAATGGCCTGAAGTGAGGGGCCCAGTGAGTAAGCTAGGGTCCAAATTCTCATAGCCTCCGTGCAAAGGAGGCTTGACCTTGTTTCCCCTTGCTTGTTTATGTAGTACATGGTGGTAGTGTTGTCTGTCCTGACTTGCACTACCTTTCCCTGTATCAGTGGCTTGACAGCTTGCATTGCCAGAAAGACTGCCCTGGGCTCTAACAAGTTTATGTGTAAAAGATTCTCTGCACTTGACCAAGTGCCCTGGGTAGTGTGCTCTGCTAGATGAGCCCCCCAACCCAGGAGGGATGCATCTGTTGTGAGAATCAGTGATAGAAGTTCTTTTTGGAAAGGGACCCCTTCTCTGAGGTTGGCTTCCTCTTTCCACCACTGAAGATCTTGGATAAGTGTTTTTGTTACAGAAACGAGCTTTGACAGGGAATCCTTTCTTTGGCACCAATGAGCTCTTAAGTGAAATTGGATGTCCCTCATCTGAAACCTGGAGCCTAACACTGTGCCTGTTGCAGCTGCCATGTGGCCCAGGAGTCTGAAGAAAGTACCTTGCAGGTATTGGGACATTGAGCTTGAAAGAGCCTGCCAACTGCAAGATGCTTTTTACCCTGTCTCTGGGTAGAAAGGCTCTGCCCACTTTGGCATTCAATTCTGCTCCTATGAATTGCAGAATTTGAGAGGGAATTAGAACCAATTTCTCTAGGTTTAAAATAAACCCCAGAGACTCTAGAAGTTGCTGAGTGAGTTGGAGATGCTCTGTTAACTGTTGTGGTGACTTTCCCACCACCAACCAGTCGTCTAGATAAAGGAATACTGAAACACCTTGCCTTCGCAAGTGTGCCACTACCACAGCCAGACACTTTGTGAATACCCTTGGTGCTGAAGTGAGACCGAAGGGAAGAGCTGAGAACTGATAGTGACCTGAAAGGAGTCTGAACCTGAGATACTTTCTGTGAGACTCCCTTATGGGGATGTGGAAATAGGCATCTTTTAGGTCCAATGATCCCAGCCAATCTCCTTTTCGGAGTGCTGGCAGAATCAGAGACAGTTACTAATTTGAACTTTGGTTTGGCTAGGAACCTGTTGATGACCCTGAGATCCAAGATAGGCCGCAGCTGTCCATTTTTCTTTGGTGTGAGAAAATACCTTGAGTAAAGTCCTTTTCCCTTTTGATGGAGAGGCACTGGCTCCACTGCTTTCAGTGAAAGAAGGTGTTTCACCTCTCTTTCCAGCCTTTTGCTTTCCAGGAGATAATCTGGTTTGAAAACTCTGATTTTTTGAACAGGAGAGGACTTGGAACTGAGAGACAGGCCCTGACCCACTATTTCCAGAACTCACTTGTCTGTGGTGACGGTTTTCCAATTCTGGAAAAATGGGTCAGCCTGCCCCCTACTGGCAAAGAAGAGGCAGCCTGATCGATGAATTTAGGAGTCCTGCTTGGATTGGAGCTGAGACTGGGCACCACGCCTGGCACCTTTTCTACCCCTACCCCTGAAATACCCTTGTTGTTTGTATTGGGGTGCCTGAGGAAGTACCATGGTCTGGTAAAAAGGCCTGGAATGAAATTGTCTGTCCCTGCCTCCCCTACTGAAGGGTCTAGAAGAGGTGGAGGGTCTTTCCTTTGCAGAATTGCTACGGAAGGTGGCCTTATACTCATTCACCTTCTTCATGTAGGTCTCTGTATGGCTGCCAAATAGGGAATTGCCCTCCATAGGAAAATCCAGAGTCTTATTCTGGGTATCCTGTGTGAGGTTTGTGGCTCTTAGGGGCAGACTGTCCCAGGGTGACTGGGATGCTAATTGCATCCTGTTCTGTGTAAGTAAGTGGCCTGTGAACTTCTTGCTTTTTCATTTTTAATTTTTTTGTTTTCTCCACTGCCCTGACCATCGGGTTTGGTTTACCACATTTTTTTTTTCTGGGAGGGGGATAGGTCGGGTCGGGTCTAAGAGTGACCGCAGAGCAGAGGAGAGTGCCACCGCTGAGTTAGTACCATTCAACAAGCCACGAGCAGCATAGTAAAGTCGTGCACCCTTCCCCCGAGAGAGACTGCCTAAGTAAGGGAAGGTGAAGACAGGGGCTGCGTGTGCACGCGCTGTTTAGTGCTGTTAGGTTGGCGGCAATTTTTAGTTGTGAAGGCGGAGGCACTTCACTGTGAGCGGCATTACTGTGGAGCACGGGAGCCGAGCTGCAGTTGCCGACTTTCACTTGCTGCCTAATCAGCCGCTCACTCGCTCTCTGTGTGGTGGCAGATCACTGTTGCCTGGACTGTGGTTTGGTGTGTGTGGTGGGTGGGAGTCGGTCAGTACACCAGAAAAGGCGACAGAGAGTTGCAACACAGTGGGAGACCGGGAGACGTCTCATCTCAGAGACTCTGATGTGGTGTGGGGCTGACGGCCATGGCATGTCAGACCTCCGGGCACCCCCCAGTGAGCCAGCCCAGTAAGAGCAGAGATGGTCGGGTCGTTGTCAAGGTGTGTATGGAAAATGAAAGTAAGTGGGCAAAATGGTGTGTAAGTAAAGTAAAATGCACTCCCATAGTAATTTGAGGAGGTGATTTTTTTTCCAACTCCAGCTGATGAGTCAGCTGCTGCTTCTTCCTCCTCCATTATGCCCCAGTGAACAATCCTGTTCTCATCTTTCTGACTGCTGGCTTGCAACTGCCATTAACATGTTGCCATTTTGTGTGGCATACAATTGTATGGGCCTTGCAGGCTCAACTTGGCTGTGCAGGTACATGCTGGTTAGTGGAGTGTTCCTGACCTGAATGGCACTGTTAGCAGCCTGAAAAACAGTCTTCTGTCTCCCAATCAGTAATCTGGGAGGAGGAAGGATTCTGAGCAAAGTATGACACTTTGTATGTGAATGTGGTGTGCAAAGTCATGCCGGACGGGGATGCGGCTGCTGCCAACAGGCTATATGTTGAAGTGGGTCATGGAGCCGGTTCAGAAGACTTGCCTCAGAGATTCTGCATTGCTGAGGATTATCACTGGACTCGGGTAGCCAGGAACCGAGAGTGGTGCTGGGTGGTGGTTAGTTAGTGAATGGGCTGGGTCTCGACTCACACAGTGACTTCAATGTCCCAAATGCCTTGGCTCAGCCAACTCTGCTCCTCCCACCCCTGGCCTAGCGCCGGCTCCTACTCTGCCTGTACCACCATCATGCTTCCACATGCTGGTAGTCTTAGACAGAGAAAGCCGACCTCCCCAATCCAGTAGAGGAGAGCTGTTAGGCGGCTGCTCTATCCACTCCCAACCCTCCCCGATGACCCTTGACAGCCCATGCTTGTTCCTGAACACAGGTCCCCAGCATGGTGAGAGGTAAGGCGCTGGCACCTCAGCCCTCAATGTCTCTGAGCCAGCTGATTTTTTTTTTTAAAGAAAGAATTCGCTGTTACTTTTATCTAAATCATTGTGGACTCTCAGCCCCTGTTCTCTCTATATAGTTGGTATACGTGAAGAATGCTCCTGTGCCTGACTGAGCTTCTGGAGTGGTTGTGGGTAAGTGTATTTATAAGCCTGCCAGACTGACTGATGCCCACCTCATCAATTCAGTGTGGCAGGCTTATAAATACGTTTGCCCCAGAACCACTCCAGAAGCTACTGATAAAGTACTCTAAGTTGGAGTTGTCCTAAACGTTTCTTAGGGCAGCCTTATTTTAGTTATTTTACAATTATTCTTTGTAGCTATGATAGCCCATCTGAGTTGCATCCTCTAGTTTCCAGTGGGGTCCTTCTACTACCTATTTCCACGGCTGGGTGGACTGGAGCTCTGATGGCAGATTGTTGTGACTTGCCCAAAGTTACACAGGGGGTGTTTGGCGCAGCTGAGGGTTGCGACTGTTATCTCCTAGTTCCAAAGCTGGTGTTCTATTCGTTAAATGGCACTGCCTCCTCACTACTGAAATTAAAATAGAGAATAGCTTAAGAAACTAAAAAATACCAGTTGGCTCACATAACCTTCCCCTTTTCTATTTTACTCAGTCCTTCCTTTCTGCTTTCTCACCATATCCCTCTCTTCCCCTTTCTGAGGTGCATACTTAGATATATTTCTGTATACTGCGCAGTGTGATTTTGTAATTGCACAGCATATATAATATGATGGCTCTAATAATCAGGTGCTTGGATTCATAGGGTGCCCCCGCTCGTCTAACAATAACACCATTATAAAAAGAGTCAATTAGACACATTAGCCACTGGGGCACTTGAAAGTTAGGGACTAAATTGAAGGGTCCCACCTTGACGATGGTGATTTAGCTTACTCAAATTGGAATTTCCAGTCTGAAACTAAGAGAAGCCACTCGTCATGTGAAGCTTGAAGTAAATATGGCCAATTTTGGCAGCAAAAGGTTTTAAAATGTTATGCTGTGTGTTTGGGGGGGGCGAGGGGGTGTTGATATGTGCTATTTTTAGATTGAATGTTGTATGCCACAACCTAGTAGCACCCCTTAGAAGAAATGTGAATTGTAGTATGTGAAGTAACATAAAAGGTTTGCGCATCCTATTTTGGGATTTGTTTGAGTTCTGGGAGTCTGTGGAGCTCTTTCTTAGCATGCTCCCTTTGAAACACCTGTGTAAAATCCTAATGAGAGCACAGTGTATAAAAGGAGTCAATTAGTTACATTAGCCATTGGGGCACTAAAAGTTAGGGACTAAATCGAAGGGTCCCACCTTGACGATGGTGATTTAGCTTACTCAAATTGGAATTTCCAGTCTGAACCAAGAGGACCCACTCACCATGTGAAGCTTGAAGTAAATATAGCCAATTTTGGCAGCGGAAAGTTTAACAAGCATTTGTCAATGTCGAATGTTGTCTCGCTGGCATTGGCTTTGGCAGTGCCAGAGGTAGAGATACATAATAGGAATGGCAGTGAAGTATTGAAGTGATGCCAACCTCACCCTCACCCTGCAGAGAGTGACAGGCATTGGGGTGTACCTTTGGGTCGTCAGCTATAACGCTCATGCCATTGTACGTCACCCTACCCTGTAGACGCTGACAAGTGTCGTGGTGCGCTTTGAGGTCTTTGGGCATTGTACTTACCCCATTCCATAAGGAAATATGCTGATGTGGATGCAGTATAGGAGAATGGAGTGAATTTTGTGGCCGAACAGTGCAAGGCACACCGCGATGGCTGTCGGTGGCTGCAGGGCGGGGGTGCAATGGTACAAGCATTATATCTGGTGATGGCAAGTCACGACCCTGGCACCTGTCAGTCTGTACTTGGTGGGGTGCTACAGTTGGAAACCCTAACACCATAGGGGTATGGTGGTATTTTCCTCCAGATTTTCAACATGGGCTGTTGAAAATCTGGCATCAAAATATTGCAAATTCGCGAAGTTACAAACGTGCTTGGAAACTGCGCAACGCATGCTCATAAAACAGTAATTTTTTTGATTTTTCCCACCAATTTTGCAGCATAGACTTTTTGGGAGCCCACCTCATGAATTCTGGCACTGTCATGGCATTAATCAGTCCAAAAGATGATTCCGCACAGTGACCACGAAATCACCTTTTGGGACCGATTAGCGCAATGACAATGCCAGAATTCATGAGGAGGGGTCCCAAAAACCCCATGTTGAAAATTTGGTGCCAAAATTCCAAACAAATGCCCGAGATATGCATCAAAGTTGAAAAAAACCTATTTATTCCATTATACAGCTTACCAGTATTTCCTCAGTTTGCGGTCGGCTTTGAAGAGTGCAGACGTGTTCCCAGTCCGCTGAAGATCATCGTGCCAAACTCTGGAGGTAAGTATAGGGTGAGGGGGATGTGGAGAGGCATGGTGCACAGTGGGTCGGTGCGGGTTGTGGGAGGGGGCAGGGAGACGGTGTGAGACCATTTTTTGTTTTACAGGGTTTAAAAAAAATAAATTAAATTAATTAAAAAAAAAGATGTCATGGGCCGGTTTTCATTTTACAAGTGGGATTTGGCATGCCTTTGGTGGGCTCAGCATGCCACCTCAGTGTTTGTGGGTGGGGGTGTGTGCTTTAGCCAACGGGGAATTGGGTACCCACGTCGGCACATAACAAATGGGGGGGAGGGTGCATGATGCTGACAAGGATTGGGCTCCCCTGTCAGCAAAATACAAGGGGTTAAAGCCGACAGGGATTGGGCCCCCATCGGCAAAGAGAAACTGGACGGATGCATGATGCCGAGGGGGATTGGGAACCCCCCTCAGCAATCAAGAAGGGGGGACACATTATGCCGATGGGGAGTTGGCTTCCCTGTTGGCACTGTGACTGGCAGCAGTGGTGGCAGTGATTGCCGCCATGTTGCCTGCTTCGCTCTCATTGCAGCAGACCTTTTCTTTGTTGTGATGGCCACATTAGGCATGCATGAGGTCAGTGCCTCCTGCTGCTCTATTGGGGAATAAGGGATGCACCTTCTGATGCGTGCCCTGCATTCGCCCAACAGTGACCGTGCCTCCAAATCTGCTACTACTGCAAGATGTTGGCTGCGTAAGCGCAAGCCAACATAAAATGTTATGCTGTGTGTTTGGGGTGGCCGGGGTGTTGATGTGTGCTACTATTTTTAGATTGAATGTTGTATGCTACAACCTAGTAGCACCCCTTAGAAGAAATGTGAATACTAGTGTGTGAAGTAACATAACAGGTGTGAGCATGCTATTTTGGGATTTGTTTGAGTTATGGGAGTCTGTTATGCTGTTTCTTAGCATGCGTCGATTTTAAGATCAGCATACTGGTATGGACACTGCAAGTATAACCCCAGCTCTTTAAGCAGCCTTATGAAGAGAAAAGGCTTCCTGAAGTACTGGGGTTCTGTTTATTGTACTGTAAGTGGGCTGCATCTAATTCGGTAATTTACTGTACCTTACATCTGGATCTATGGTAGGCCCAACTTTAAATAAACACTGCACCTGAATGAACACATGGTGCCATAGAAACATAGAATTTGTCAGCAGAAAAGGACCTCTCAGCCCACCCAGGCTGCCCAAGTGTTCTCTACCTACTTGTAAATCTTGCCTGTATATGTTACTACATGTCTTATTCTGCCTGTGCCCATCAGGACCTCCTTGTGTATAAGCTTGCACAATGGATTGCCTTATGTCTGTCGCATGCATTCTCCCACAGTTTTAGAGCCCACAGTCTCCTCAGGAAGGCTGTTCCATGTGTTTACCACCTTCTCTGTGAAAATATACTTCCTCACATTGCCCCTGAGCTGTCCCCAACCTATGTTCAGATTGTGTCCCCTTGTTCTTGCACATCTCTTTTTCTGAAAGATGCTATCCTCTTGGACTTTGTTGATTCCACTGAGTTACTTAAAAGTTTCTGTCATGCCCCCCCCACCTTCTTGCAGACCCTGCACCATTTTAGTTGCCCTCCTCTGGACTGCCTCCATTATGTCTATGTCCTTGCAGAGATGGGGTCTCCAGAACTGGACACAGTACTCCAGATGGGGTCTCACCAACTGTCTGTACAGAGGGATAACAACTTCCAGTCTTCTGCCAGTGATGCCTCTCTCTATACATCCCAGTATCCCCCCAGCCCTCACTACTGCCTTCTCACATTGCTTTCTAACCTTAAGGTCACCTGATATGATTATCCCAGGTCTCTCTTCATTTTTATTGTTATTGTTACTACTCTCCCCCCTTCCCGTGTAATCTTCCCCTCGGTTTGTGTTTCCCATGCAGTTCACAAAGCTGGCCTGCGTTGACCGCCGTCCACCTGCCCACAACGGGGCTTGCATCTGCATCTGCAATGCACTGTGGTATGGTGGCCGGGAGACTACAGCTGATGCAAGCTGCATCCTGCGACTCACAGACGTAACCTGGCAGGAGAAATTCTAAGGGCCCTTAGACCAGCCAGGACAGGTGTAAGGGGACTTAGACATTCTCTCCTAGGTGACATACCTGTGTGTGGCACATCATGGGTGACTGTTCACCCACCATACACCCCCGAGTGTGGCCCTGTATGTGTGGCCTCCATCCTAGTGGTCCAGTGGCACCCTTCACAGCTCCCCGATGCCATCTATGTACCATGTTGGTACCCCCATCCCAAACCCCCTCATACACCAGTCCCAACTGCTCCCCAGCGCCTGGCACATCCCACCATCCACTTCCGTGGCCAGGCACCAGTTGCACCAAACATGGTGGGGGGACACCAGCCCACCAGGTTGGGTTCACATGCCCATTACCTAGTGGGACGGGGTCCTGTGTTAGTCTCTGGTGGCATGCGGTGGACCTGTGCGGTGTGCCAGGGGTTTGCTGTAGGGTTACGGTCAGCACAAGCGTGGGGACTTAGTCACTGGGACCCCCCCTGTACCTGAATCAGGTGCAGGGTCCCTGGCGCACCAGGCATTGGTACAAGCTGCTCTTTTCTGAAGCTTGTGCCAGATGCAGGCCCCTATGAGAAATCATGCCCATGCAGTATAGGAATGACAGTGAAGTACTGAACTGACGCCAACCCCACCCCCACCCTGCAGAGATGGACAGGCATTGGAGTTTGCCTTTGGGTCGTCGCCCATAACAGTCACAACATTTGGCCACTGTAAAATTAAAAAATTAACATCTGAATACCATTTCTCATGTTCCTGCATCTTTTATATATTAGATTTTGTGATGCACAGCAGGTACAAATCTGCTGCAGTTGTATCTGTGATTAAATGTCTTGACCTACCAGCAAGATAAACAGTGTGTGAGAGGTATGGCTGCAAGCAGCAGTATCTAAGAATTCCACTGTCAAATGAACATTTGGACATGTAAAATGTGAACTAATCCATAAAGTCCATGTTATGTGTGCAGGCAGTGATTAGTTTGTGAAAGCTACATTCAAATACATGTTCAAATATAGCTATTGCTTCATCTTTCATTTAGTTGTGTGGATGGTGTATTGGTGTGTCTTTCTGATTTACACACCATGTTTTCATTGAGTCAAAGAACAAACTTTATAACTGTCATGTAGTTTAAACTTTATATCCTCAGGCTGAGTCTTCCGTGACTGTTGCCAAAAATGTCATCCAGGTGTTATAGAACTGGAAGATACAAAACATAATACATCACACACTCTTTTAAAATTATGCGGGTCTGGCTTTACATAACATTGTGATACTACTAGCGTCGGTGACAGTGGGCAGCATTTGTTTTCTGCTCAAATTTTAACAGCATGCAGTGCCTCCTACATGTAAAGGAGGGGTATTACATGTAATATTTCACTTCACAAAACAGAGCTACTGCACTCTCACTTTGCATGATGTACCCTAGCAGACCATTTGACAAGTCCTAGTTGTAGGCAAATGATGCCACTGACACAATTAGTTACATCACAATGCATTGCAAGCCATATAACCCCTTGCTTGTCCACTTCACATTATCTAAATGTTTTATTATGGGTGGTGGGACTGCAATGAGGGCTCAGTTGCTTCAGTTTAAGACGTGTGGTGGCTCTATTGTGCTAACTTATTGACATTCACAGAACATAAAAAATCGTACTATATATTTTGCTTATGATTTATGGCAGAACACTACAGGGCTCAAGTTGTCTGCCTGCTCGTGCCATAATGTGTCAGAAACTTGACAGTTTTATGTGAAAGACTATTTCATCACATATGTAACAATACCAGCAAATGAATCCAGTAATTAATATAAAGCTACCTAGGTCCTAGGACCAAATCACTTGCAGTCAACATTCTTAAATTAATTTCTTTTTGTAAAGATCTTTTCTATCTGAACATGTCCTTCACATGTGTCTGAACTTTACAAAACAGGTTTCTTTATGTGCATCAATCTGCAGATTCAGTAAACAAGAGTAATCAGTCACTGCGTGTGTTTTCTTTTCTGTAGATGTTAAATTAACAGGTTGATGTTTAAAATATTGATATGTTAATTGGGCTTAAAAATGTAGTATTAGAAGTTTAATTATTACTACTGTAAGAACAATAATCACGTTTCATGTAGAAAGGTGCCGCCGACTGGCAGCTCAGACAAATGTGGCCTGTCCTCCTTATGTAGCATCCTGGCCTGTGACCTGGCCAGTCCGCCCCTGGTGGCTCTCAACCAAGCAAACCTTCTCTGTGCGATGGTATTTGCCATTTGAAAAGTAGCTCATGCCAATGATTCCATCATTAGCATAGCATTCTATCTCCGGGCAGATCTGACCTTAAAGGTATACTGCAGAAGAGTTAGGAATATTGGAGTATTCCTGGGATGAGAACTGAACAATCTCCACAGGGGGATGGACTACAGTGGAGGGCCCTGAAACTGAACCTGGTAGTACAGTGATCTGACCAACTGACCAGATCAATCTCGAGGTTGTCAGTCTCGAGCCCCAGGGAGAATACCAAATCCAAGCATAGCTGTGTTGATGGGTTGCAGAAGTAATAACTTGTCCAAGGCCTAGAGATTTCATACTCAGGAGGAAATCTTGCTCAAACTGCAGTCGTTCATCATCGACTGGAGCACAGAAGTTACCAATGATAAGTCACCTAGGTGACTCCAGCACCCTGTTGGTGATGAAAGCTGTGACTTCCTGTAGAAACTCCACCTCGCAACCTGGAGGTCGATACACGAGGAGGATACTGCAATCTGCATCTGGCCCCCCATGCACAGCCACACATTCAAATGACAAAATATCCCCCACCGGGTGCACCACCAGGTTCAGCTCAGATCTATATCAGGTGGCCACTCCCCCTCTCCTACAATCTATCCTCGGGCAGTGAACAACCAAGAACCCAGTCAGGACTGACGACTCCAGAACCAGGCCAGAATCATCCCCTAGCCAGGTCTTGGTGATGCAAGCCAGATCAACCAAGAAAATAAGATCCATCATAATTGCAGACTTCTTCTTCATCTGCCAAAAGTGGATGAAAGGTGTCAGCCGGCCCCTCAGCTACCTGCCCACTGGGTCTGGTGGGATCCTTGGGTATAGACACTAAACACATCTGGCCTCTATGCAGTCTCCATTTCACCAAAGGGTGTCTCCTGGCCCTCAGAGCCCTAATAGTGGCCTCCCCATCAGCCCTTATCAGGTCATTTGCTTGTCCCCTTTTGCTGGTGGTGGTAGGGACTCAGGAGGGATGCGAGGAAATATTTCATGGAGAGGGAGGTGGGGTAGTTGAAATAGTCTACCTGGGAGAATGTTCAATGTTGAGATGGTTACATGTTTCAGGAGAGGGTGGGATAGCTGGCCCAGAGATGGGGCAGTAGCACTACTGCCCACCGCACCGGTGACCTGGGATCGGAAGCAATCTCAGATTGTGGGTCGGGGGAACGGTGGCCAGGAGGGACAGAATTGAGTGTCTGATGGACTGTTGTCTTCCAGGGAGGGAGGAATGCCATTTCTGCTGAATGACTGCCACCTGGTGGAGGCCTGTGGCAGTGTGGGACTGGAGTGACAAAGAAGGGAGGAAGCTGCAGGAGTCTGCAGCTCGGGCGTGCTGATGTGTACACCCCAGCATGGGGAAGGGGTGAGGGAAATGGAGGAAAAAGGTTGGCCAGGCGGGCATGCATGATGCCCTGGTGCCAGGAACCTGCCAGCTGGATTGCTGGACTTGAAAGGCCCCTTCCCCTCCTGACTCTGCCACGGGGATAGAATCCATGGGGGAATTCCCAGACTGTGTAGGTCAGCCTGGAGAGGTGGTAGATGGTGGGAGACAGCAGGGACAGGGCTGAAGGGAGCCCAGCTTGCCTTGGCCAGGAGGATAAAAACTTGAATGAAAATAGAAAGGAGGGTGGGATAGGTGCATGGTTATCGGAAAATGATGGAGGGGGAGAAGGATAGAGTGGGGGTCACTTAAGGGGTAAACTGACTAACAAAACGGAGATACAAGTTGGGAGCACTGCATGTTAGACGGGTGGGGACTAAGGTGTGGAACTGGCAGACTCGATGGACTGAGGATCTTTTTCTGCCCAGTAAAAATGTATGCATCTACGTATCTTTTGAAGTAAAAAACGAAACTGTTCATAGGTTTTCAAACAGCCACAGATGAAGGCACACCTTTCCTCTTTAGCACAATGTGAATGTAACAGGCATTGTTTCTCTCAGAATGCTGCAGAGAAAGTGGAATGTGTGGACACTTTAAATGGCACAAACATTCTACACGAGCCATAAACCAGTTCAGTAGCGTAGCAAATGCACAGAGGGCCTGGGTGCAAGGCGATGTTACAGGGCCCGTTCCCAGTTTTGAATAAACACCAAAATTATGATTTTGGCCCCTCAAACCTAGTGGGCCCGGGTGCCACTGCACCCCCTGCACCCTTGTAGCTATGCCCCTGAATCAGTTTTGACATCATAGCTGTAAACTACAAGATTTCTGATATCACAACTGGGAATTACACAAACCATTCTATGTGCTATTGGAATTACAAGAGCTGGTCACATGTTTAAAACAAATTACAAAAAAGTGTAATGAGGTGTGTGATCCCCTCTGGTGGTGATGTGGGGATATCATGCATCCTAAGAGTGAAGTACACATGGTCGTTTTTTTTCCTCAATAATATTTTATTGATTTTAATAGTAAACCATACATAGTGGGAACTTTATATAGGGGATTTTTACAATATAAATATAACTATATACATATATACATGGTGTTCTATGAATTAATAGGATCTCTGAGGGGTGAGCGTGATTTACACTGCGTTTTAAGCTTTTTTTTTTTTACATTTTAAAAGTTTCTTTAACTCTCCTCCCCCCAGCTCTGAAGAGGAGTGCTTCAGTCCTAACGCTCCTGCACAAGAGAGACCACTGTACCAAGTATAAGAGGTACAGTGGCTCTGTGGGCACTGAGTGGCTGAAATCAGGTAAATGATTTTTTAATATCTGTTAGACGAGAATGAAAGGGATCGATTTGTTGCAGGCGTCTATGAATTGAATTCACCTGCAGAGGGCAGCAGTAGCCACAAGAAGAAGTGCTACCAATTTTGCACTGTGCTGTTAATAATAGATTCATTGAAGCCGTGCGGTGCTGTCATTTACTACCACTTTGAAACTTTTTATGCGTTTCCAAGGGAGGTGAGCACATTTATTTATTTTTTTTTTCAGGCAGTTTTGAGATGATCCACCTTTGTGGGTCATCAAATCAAGCTGATTTTGGTATGTTTGTGGAACACGCTTTTGTATGTGTCTATCATATAGCCGGGTTCTGCTTGACAACGGGCTAACGCTGAGCTCAGCACAACTACCTGGTTATCAAATAAATAATTAATTATTTGTTTTTGCCAGCTGGGACTGAACATGAAGAACATTTGCCTGCCTAGTTTCCTTATTTGTCCAGTTAATTCCAGTCAGTACTGGGTGAAGAAGGCATCTGATTCACTTTTGCAATTATGCATAGTGCTGGAACTGAAAAAAATAGCAACAGCAAGGGTTACAAAAAATGTGCAAAAAATAGCTTAGAACCGCATCTCCATTATTTAAGCAATAATGTATGAAAGCCCGGTGGTGTGGAGAGGTGAGGCACTGGTGCTTTACCTCCTGCCACACCAGTGACTCGCTTTCAGGAGCGGACACGGGTTGCTTGGGGGTTGGCCTGGGGAGGAAGGATTGAGCATCCCAATGGATGGCTGTCCTCACTTGGGGAGGGGGGTAGTGTGTCCTGCTGCTTGTCTGACACCTGGAGGTGTCCAGGTGGTAGCACAGCCTGGGCCCACAGCACATGACCAATCACGGGTGTTTGAGGATGTCTCCACAGAGGTGGAGCTCATTGTTACGCCATTGCATATTGTGCAATCTGCCTGGGGAAACAAAAAAAAATTGGGGAAAAAGACTATGTACCCCCGTCGCCGTATGTGATGACCCATGAGGAACTCCCAGGTCCTGCTCTGTGGGGATCCCTACTGGTGAGACAGCGGGGGGAGTGGCAGATGTGACTGGAAGACACTCGGTAGGGCCCGAGAGTAGGTGGCGGCAGGAGGGCGAAAAGCTCTATGGAAAAATAGAAATAATGCATGAAAGGCATGTGTTGTTGTGGGATTTACCCACACCTTGTGTGGTGTGTTGCTTCTCAAGTCAGAAATATAGACATTGAAGAATATCGGACCCAGTGTCAACCCCTGGGGTACACCACCCATCGTGTGACCCACATCTAATATAAAGGCTTTACTAATGTCAAAATAAATGATAACCAGTGCACTACTACAGTCAAGTGTCTGACTTACTGGCTTCTAATACAGACTGTGCTTACTGCACATGATCAGCCTTTTTGAAATCCCATGTTGTAGTTTATCTGTTATACCTATGAATACAAATTATTTTGTTTTCTTTCTGTTAATCTTTTTCTCTCCATTTGACCAGCCTCCTTCCACCAGTCACCCCAGCCCTGACACCCCAGTTTCCTCCAGGGCTTTCCTGTCCCCGTGTATGCCCAGGGCTTCCCACACTGGTGAGGTTGGCGGGGTTCCCCCCTAATTGAACAGGATCCCGTTTTGCTGGGCAGGGCCTGGATAGCTGCCCGTAGGGCATGCAGGCGACTGGTGTCATCCTGCTGGGTGGGAGTTTCCTTTGATCTTACTTCGAGTGGGAGCTCTTGCAGCAGGCTATTACAATTAGGACTAATGCCGCAGGCATTAGGACCCACCAGAAAACTTCTCAGCCAGCAGTACCCAGCAGGGACCGCCCCCCGACATTGGCTCCACCCCGATGTCAGCCCTGGTACAAAAGGGGGTGGACTGAGCTCCACCCCAGTTCTTTTCCCGCCACGACCTATGCACATTGAAAATTTCTTGGCTTGCCAGCTACCAGCAAAACTTTGTTTTTTCGCCATTTTTCTTCGATGTTTTTTTCTAGTCACCGATGTATGTCGTCCCCATCCTCGGTCTCCTCATCGGGACCCCATCGCAATAAGTGCAGCGGTGGCCGTCAGATTCCAGCTAAGGATGGCCACACCAAGTGTGTCTTTTGTCTGGGGCCTAACCATGACACCGCGGCCTGCTCCACCTACCAGGGCTTTACAAGTAGGACCAGGATCCGCGGCCTAAAGGCTCTCAAGGCATTCCTTCTTGAGCAGAAGATGGACCTGCACACCTCTGGGGAGAAGGCCAAACATTCCAAGGAGAAATTCAAATGGTCCCAAGACAAGGACCATAGTCTGTCCTGCCAGCGGTCCAGGTCCCGGTCCTGCTCTTGGCCCTCCCCCAAGAAATCATGCTCTTCTCCAGGCTCAGGTGAGCACTCTAAAAAGGAATCTACAAAAAAGGTACATGCAAAAGCAAGTCCGTTGGGGGAGAAACCTGTGAAGCCAAAGGTGACACTGCTCAGTCACCACCAAGACCTCAGAGGCACAAGCCACGGCCCTGCCTGCCAAGGTCCCGGTGTCGCCCGATAAGGGTATGCCCCTGGAGTCCGAGGACACTCCAGCACCCCCCCCGCATGAAGCCATCACCGGTTCTGGCAGCTGCAAGAGCTCCTTTTGAAGATCTACTGTTACGGTAAGTTCTTAAGTAACTTGGTAACTGTACTTTCTCCTCATGGAGGTGCAGTTGTGCAATGCCGCCATAGTGCACATTGCACGCCGCACCACCCTGCACTTCTGGCAGCCCCGAACTGCCTTCCCCCTAGCCTCCACTAGGGACGAGGTGTACACCAAGCTTCATCCCCTCCCCGAGGAGAGCAGTCCCTCAGATGCTCAATCCTCCCTTCCCCCCTCTGGCTGACCCTCCAACACCCTAAGTTCGCTTCTGAACCTGGGTCATCGCACTCCAAGTGAAAGCACCCCCACTGCACTGGTGGGCTGTATTCGCATTCTAAGCTCAGTAAGGTCTTTTTTCTTGATTCCATTTGTTTGCTCACAGCTGATGTTATCCTCAGTGGTCCAGAATTATTGGGTTCATGTTTATTTCCCTTTTTTATCTGTGGGGATGACCGCAGCTCTTTTCCAATCCATGGAAGCCTCACCATGGTTTAATGATTTATTAAAAATAAAAGTAATGAGGTAGCTATTTGCTCTGTCAGTCCTTTCAATAGCCTAGGTGCCAGGCCATCCCTTACTATCCCTATAATGTGGGACACTGGCCACTATAATATGGTTCACTCACATAATCCAACATCGAGATTCAAACTCAGACCTCTGTAAAAACTAGGGCATATATTGCTGTTTGTTGCTGTTGATACAACATCATTGATTACAAAATCACACATGCCCACACAATGCAAAGCATCATGGGCTGCATATGCAAATCACCACAGAATGTTATGCTGGTTCAACTTTAAGCAGAATTGCATGGTGCCGAAAGGCCTCTCATACAGTTTGCAAAGGGTGCTAACAGAAGACATAGACACGTGTTTCGTCCTACCAGGACTCATCAATATGCCTCATCTGTTTAACACCCCAGTGCAATGAACCAGCTACCCTAAGACGGTCTGTCTGGGTTATGTTGTGGTGAACCCATTAAAATAAAAAAAACTATTTAAAAGACAAAGAACCTCTGTGCGCAAACACTGAGGCAAGGGTTACCCCAAAGGGCATTTGGCTGGGAAGCCAAGTTTCAAGAAAATACAAAATCACACATGCCCACACAATGCAAAGCATCATGGGCTGCATATGCAAATCACCACAGATCATTGATTACTGTGAATTTTTTGTGGGAATCTCTGTCGACAGCACTGTCTGTGTATGAGATAAATGGATTCCAAGAGGCAAAATGAGGGCTGCCCCTTACAATGAGGGACAGTTGAGAGGTGTGGGTTATGGAAATGCTCCTTTATCCTTGACTTGTCCTTGCATTTTCATCTCTTTCCTGTTTTGCTCGATCTTTGTTTTTCTTTTCTAAATTTTTTTTTTTTTGTTATTGTTGTTTATTTTGTTTCAAGTACGGGGGTGGATGGGTGAGTAAATAAATAGAAGACAGCTTTAAATTTTCTTGAAAGATGGTGTTCTGTGCCTCTTTAGTTCACACAAGTTCCTGGAAAAGAAAAAAGTAATTTAAGTGCATGAAATTATTCTGCCATGAAGTGACTTCAGAGTTAAATGATCAGAGCTCATGTAAACCCAAAGTCCCATTTTTTAGTGTTGAATCTCCGTTGTGCTGTTGTGAGTACTGTAAACCCTGCTACATTTCCTGGAAAAAATGAATTGTCGTTAGCCCTCAGAGGGGATTTCACCTGCACATTTCACATTCTGAGAACACGGCTGACAAAAATGTGTATTTTTTTGTGCTTGTTAATCTGTTTAAAAATTTGAGAAAAAACATCAAGAGATCACAGGAATATAGGTTCAGCTTGTGTTTTTTTTTTACTGTACTGGATATGAGGTTCACTCATATGAAAACAGTCATAATGTGTTCTTGTGAAACCCAAGTGCACTGCCTAGTTTCATAAGAGGCTTTTTTTAAGCTCTTGGGAGTGTTCTGTTCTTTAAACTTCTCACACAGTTAAAAAGTGTGTGTGTGTGTGTGTTACGTATGTATGCATTGTGCAGGTGTGGTAGCTCCCCATTCATTTGGGCTGAGCAGGGTGTTTTATGTTAAACCCCTAACTTTGCACCTTAATAGCTTTGCTGCTGTTTGACAGAATTGCTTGATATTTTGCATATGCGGTCTGGGGCAAAATCTCTTGATTTGGGAAGTTTTGTGATGATCGTTGTCCAGATTCCAAGCTCTAGACAGTATAAAAAGTGGAAAAAATTGGGTTTTAGCTCTCATCTGCAGCATAGACAGTTTGGAATTTTATTCTGAAATTGTCAGGGTAGAAGGGGTTTGCCCTAGAAAGGTGTTTTTTTTTTTAGTTTGGTGAAAAACTATTAAGCCATTCCTGAGTTATTAGGATTTTAAATGTTGGTTCTGCGCACGTTCAGTAGGGTCTTTCATTTATATGTTTGATATGAAAGAATTATTTCCAGTTCATGGAAGAAGAATCTTCTTTCATGATCCAAAATTATTCTTTCATGAGAAACAAAATCTTCTTTTGTATGGCAACCATCTTTTCTTTTATTTTATTCAAAAAAAGCAAAATTAAAAATTCATAAAAATGATGCCCTCAAGAAAAACAAACATATGAATCTCACTTAAGGGGACCTGTTTAGCTAGATTCTGGTGAATGCTTTTTTATTTATTTCTTTTTTAAAAAGACCCTTAAATATGGTTTTTGGACATACCTAAAATCCTAGGTGGAAAGTGAGGGGTCCCGATTCTTCTTTCATGAGCAGAACAACTTCTTTCATGAGTCTCACAAAAGAAGAATCTCGGCTCACAAAAGAAGTGGGTGGGACTTGTTTTTTTCATAGTTCTTTTGTGAGCCGAATGTCTTTTTTTGTGAGTTATAAAAGAACTCGTGAAAGATCAGGGGTCTACCTTAACTTTTTTTTGCACTAGCCAGCTGGGCTAGTGAACCAGAGATTGCACTAGCCTGCAGAAGTTTGCACTAGCCCGCAGTCAGTATGGTTCACAGTGATTTGTTAAACAAAAGGCAAATAAAATCAAAATGTATCAAACACATGTCTGAATTTATTTGAAATCTAAATTACAAGTGAACTTTGTGAAATAAAATATTTTCTATGTATATATGTCACTCAGTCAAGTCATTTCATTGTCTTAAAGTTCTTAATATAAAAGTCAAATGTTCCTTAAATGTTGCTGGATTAAGTGGTGTCAGGGAAGTGTGACTCACTCTCAAGCACACTTGTGTCACTATCACAGTCACTCTCAGCTCAGACAGACCAGAGGGACAAGGCTGAAAAGAACAGCAGAGGTTGGAATGCTGGTTTAACCTCCCCGTGTTCCTGGGCTGTAGCCTATTAGTCTCTTATTTAATTAGCGCTGCAGTCTCTCACTATTCCAACCCCACCCTGGTGTGAATGCTGGTGAATCTAGCAATGTTGTTTTACTTTGGGGGGGGTCTGTCTTTGTACCATTACTGCCTGTGGCGATGGAGACCAGCTGTTACAGTTAGGACGGAGGAGCCCGTTTTCTCACTGGCACATATCTGCTGCAGCCGCTGCTTCAGAGTTTTGGAAGCAGCTTCTCAGAATGATGGTGACTACAGAGTGACAGGGTCGGGACAAGGTGTCTTCCTGTTCCGACCGTGCTGTGTCCTGACTTTTGAATGCTGCGGGGGAGAGGGTGTTGACTGTTCAGTTTTGGGGGGGGGTGTGCTCCGGTCGTGTTTTTCCTTTGGAGGAGCCCATTTTCTCAATCGCGCATATTATCTGCTGCCACTGCTGCTTTGCAGCTTCTCAGATGGTGGCCACAGCACAGGGTGACAGGGACAAGGCTAAAACAAATGGAACAGCGGAGATGAGGTTGGAGTGCAATACACTTCAGCAGTCTATCTTTATTTACTTCCAACCCAATGTTATGGCGCAAATGCTGCCCTACCACAAGTCTTGGCTTAAATACTGAGCTGCTTGTCTTTAATTATGTACAGTTTGCGGTCTCACTTTTCTGACTGCGCTGTGTCCCGAATTATGCTGCTGGGGTGTTGTTCAGTTTGACTGGGGTGGGGGGGGCGGCTCCTTTGTGGTTTCAGTCACTTGTCTGATCCTGTTTTTTTTTTTTTTGCTTTAATTCTTTGTGGTCTCATTGCTCCAACCGTGATTCATGCTAGTGTTTTTTTTTTTTCCTTTGCAACCACACAAGAAAAAAATGGTGCAGGGTCTGCACCAGAAGACGATATGAAGAAAGACTAAAGGAGCTTAAGATGTATAGCCTCGATGAAAGGAGGGAGAGGGGGGACATGATAGAAACTTTCAAATACCTCAAGGGAATCAACAAAGTCCAAGATGGTAGCATCTTTCAGAAAAAGAGATGTGCAAGAACAAGGGGGCACAATTTGAAGATAGAGGGGGGACGGCTCAGAGGTAATATGAGGAAGTATTTCTTCACAGAGAGGGTTGTGGATGCATGGAACAGCCTTCCTGAGGAGGTCGTAGAGTCAAAAAAAGTGGGGGAATTCAAGAATGTATGGGACAGACATAAAGCAATTCTAGTGGGGGGTAGGAGGAAGTAGGCTGATGGTTAACTAGGATCTGCAGCTTATCTGTTAGGTAGGGAAATGGGCAGACTAGGTGGACCAAGCGGTCCTTATTTCCTGTCAAATTCTATGTTTCTATGTTTCTGTGAGCACCACACAGCACAACAGGCAGATAATGGAACTGCAGCTTTCCACCGGAGGAACTGCACTAGCCAAACCAGGCAAGTGACAGAGCTCCTGCACTAGCCTGCAGCAATCTGCACTAGTACCTGGGCTAGTAAATGAATGTTAAGATCGACCCCTGTGAAAGATGACTCTCGGCTCATGAAAGAAGAGAGTGGGACTTAGCTTTTTTCACAGTTCTTCCATGAGGTCATACGAAAGAACCATTGTTCTTTAGTCAGATCTCACAAAAGGATTGTCCGTGAGCGGGACTTTCTTGAATTGTGAAGTCGCAGCTGGAGTCATGCTGCTGACTTCAGTTCTTCAGTTGGAGCAGTGAGCCACTGATCCCTTCATCTCTCTCTCTCTCTCTCTGTCTCATTCTAACTGTCTGTATCCATCTATCTGTCTGTCTAGCTTGCTGTTTAGCTAATCTATCTTTTTAAATATTTCTTAAAGCAGCAGTACTACCTGAACAGGAAGTGAGCCATTACAACCATTGTAGCGCCACAGAAAATATGGCGACTGCTATCTAGTCAATGGAGCGGGCGGCAGAAATGTAAACATAAACAGAGGATAACTGAGCACATTATAGGTTGATAATACATTGCCAGCAGGAAAGAGTACCAGGTACATGCTCAGCACAGCACAGGGAATAACCAGTCAAAAAAGCCCAGATTTTTGTTACATTGTACTGCTGCTTTAAAGAGCTAATGTACTGCCTAAAACCAATATTAATTTTTAAAAGCAGCCAATTGCCTTTTGTATTTGAGTTACTTTTTCATTTCTCTTTAACTAAAGGATTGTTTGCCTGATGTTGGTAGTTGCAATGTGTGGAACAGCACTCTGCCTGGCAGCTGACATATTTATCTCTATTCCCCCCACTACATCATCAGCATTATGACCTCATTGACTGTGACATCACTGTTGCTTAGGTCATGAACTGCCACTCAGTAGCTGCCAGGTCAGTCACCTGTGATGTCACTATCAGTGAGATCACAATACCGATGATGTAGTGGGTGGACTAGAGGCGGACATGTCAGCTGCCAGGTTGATACCTATTCCACATATCAAACAGGACCTTATCACACAAAAAAAACTTTCTAAAGAGAAAAAGGAAAAAGAAAAATACTTCAGAAATAGAAAGCTACAACTGACTATTTCTGAAAATTTGTATCATTTTCCTCTCTGTCTGTTTTTGGTTTCATTAGCTCTTTAAGTAGACCAGGGTGCCCACCCCCAGTACAGTTTCTTTCTCCTCTCTTCCCTCCAGGTCACCCACCTTCCCCCTTAATCTGTGTGGGGCATTGTGGTGCCCAACCCTAGTGGCACTGAAGATCATCCTGATACTGGGGTGCCCAATTGTGCCTAATCCCCAGTTTCATCTCGTGTCCCCCTAAAATAAAGAAAACCATCCCTTTTTCAGTGTAATCTGAAATTAAATGGTCCACCAGTGATCTGACCCCCATACCCCTATCCACTCCACTCCAACCCTCCACTCAGCACCCACCACCCCACACCCCCTCACTCACCTGAACGTGTTCTATGACGTAGATCCACTCAGGACTGAAAACACATCATGTTGCTAGACCCGGCAACTGGGATATGAGAAAATAAGGTAAGTCAGAGTTTGAACTTTTATTCATAACTTTTCCATTTTCTAATATTTTACATTACATTTTTTACATGGCATTTTGGGACCCCCACCTCATCAACAAGGGTTATGAAATCATTCAAATTCATCCAGAAAGATGATTTTGCAGTCAGTGCACAAAATCACTTTTTGGGTGGGATTCGAAAATGTTCTCCAAGTTTTTTATGAGATGGAGTCATAAAAAGGCAATGTTGAAAATTTGGGGTAAAAATATTAAACAACAAAGTTATGAGCATAAGTTGAAATTTTTCAGTGTGTACTCATAACATTGGTAATTTTCAATATTTTGAGCCCAGATTTTCAATATAGACATGTTTGCACAACACCATATTAATGTGACAGTTATCACTTTTCAAATCCTGCCCAAAACACATTTTCTCACTTGCAGCATGAAATGACATTTTGGTGGGGATTTGGGAAATTTCACCTATCGAGTTCATAAGGTGGGGTCATAAAAAGGCTTTGTTTAAAATCAGGGGTCACAATATTAAAAATAACAATGTTATGAGCATATATTGAAGTTTTTCTACGCTCGCACATAAGTTTCTTTATTTTCAATATTTTGACTCCAAATTTTCAACATAGCAATTTTTTTACATCATCTCACGAACATAACCGCTCTCATTTTTCAACTCGTGGCCAAAATGCGTTTTTGCACATTTGGCACAAAATGGCATTTTGGCAGGGATTTGACATTCTTCACCTACCAGGTTCATGAGGTGGGGCATAAGAAGGCTATGTTAAAAATGTGGTATAGAAATATTGTAAAAGGACCAAGTTATGAGTTAACATGGAATTATTTTTTGTGCTTCTGCAGCCTGATAGACTCCACATTTGATACAGGGCCCAAGGGGCCCTGCGTGTCAGCATCTGTAGCTACATAGAAATGCAGAACCCTGCCACAGCCAGACAGACTCCTCACTTGGCACAGGGCCAAGAGGGTTTTGTACATCTGCATCTGTAGTCACACAGAAGCGCAGGGCCCCTAGGGCCTGGCACTTATTTTATTTTTATTTTAGTCTTTAGTAACTGGGTAAGGCCCACTAGGCACAACTGCCTGTTTTCAGGGGTGACCTGGGAGCACAGGGTGGTTAAGTGACTTGCTCAGAGTTACACAGCATACATGTGGAGGTTCTGAGAATCAAACCAAGGTCTGGTCTGCTGGATGTACCAAGCTTGTTCACAGCTCATTACTCTAACCTCTGGGCTATACTTCCTCAGCTAAATGGACTCCTCACTTGGCATGGATGTGTGGGCCCATGGAGCCCTGCACATCTGTAGCCACACAGAAGTGCAGGACCCAGATGGTCCTGCGCTTCTGCAACCTGATGAATGTCACATTTGGCACAGGGCCCTGCACATCTGCATATATAGCCACATGGATGTGCATGGCCCAGAGGACCCTGCATTTCTGCAGCCAGATGGCTGTGTTCACACAGGACCCGGATAAACAACGATACGATTTCACTGTCTCAAAAAGAAAGGAAATTAATTGCAAAAAACTGTATTAATGCACTAGTTAGGGTTCAGCTTAAAGCAACAAAAGTAGGGAAATGTGGCATTAGAGTTTCCAACCCTAACTCCCCCCCCCAAGCAGCAGAAGGACAAGTCCACACAAGTAACCACATACAACCATCATCAGGTAAGACAACATACAACTGTTTCCAAATAATACAAATGATGTAGCACTGATATGCTATCTTTGTGGATTTATATCTGTGGCTGCATAAGCACAGGCCCCACAGGGGCTTGTGCTTATGCATCCACATCTGTGTGTGTATGTTGTAGAGCATGTGTTGAAGACAGAAGGCCCTATGGGGCCTGTGCCTCTGAAGACAGAGGTATTCATGCATGCTGTACGAGGTACCTCGCTAAATAGCATGATCCCGTACTGCATGTTTTTCTATATGCATCTGAATAATGAAAACCTGCTATCCCTTTGAACAATTTCTAGACCTGCTGCTGAAGCCACTATATTCACATTGCAACAGTAGTTCCATCTGTGTAATGGCAGACCCCACATACAATGTGTGAAACTTTGATAAATGACAAGATACCCCTCTCTCCTGAAATATTTATTCTGAGTATTACGTCACAGCCGAGGCATTTACCGAGATTGCAGAACAATTGGATTTTAGCAGCCTCACTTACTCTGAAAAGGTTTCTGCTATCGTCTTGGAAGACTCATAGAAGCTCTACATTTGAGGAATGATACAACAGTTTTGGTAGTAGCAGAAAATGATAGAATATGTTATCAGCTATTAAGAAAAAACTGACACTCTCAACCTAGTCTGGGTCCTTTTTCTGAAATTTAATGGTTAAAAGATTGAAGATAGTTCAGGATGTCCCTTCTTAGTAGGTCCCTTGTTAATAGCCTGGGCCACATGCTAACAGATATTTTTAGAATTCCCAGGAAACAATTAGTTATAACCATCAAACAGAGATGCAATGATATTTCTGCACAAAGTGATATGGAAAAAATACATACTTCTAAACTTTATATTGCGTATAAGGCCATTAAAAAGTTATTTATCAGAGAAGGATATCTGGCAGTATAGTCTAGAGGATAGCTGGCAGTATAGCCTTGAGGTTAGAGTAATGAGCTGTGAACGAGCTTGGTACAGCCAGCAGACCAGACCTTGGTTTGATTCTCACAACCTCCACTTGCATACTGTGTGACTCTGAGCAAGTTACCTAACCACCCAGTGATCCCAGGCCACCCTTGAAAACAGGCACATGTGCCTTTTGGGCCTTACCCGGTTACCAAAGACTAAAATAAATAAATAACTAAATAAATTTTAGTATGGCATTGTAGTCTGTGGGTTAGAGTAATGAGCTGTGAATGAGTTTGGTACATCCAGCAGATCTGGTTTTGGTGGAAGAATAGGTTTGCTGGCAAAGGCACCTAGCCTCACCTGAGCTCTTTTTTTCTAGGTTGCTTGTAAGGACAGAGCAAACAACCTTACCAGAGCAAGGAAAAGGATTAAGGCTTCTTTTGGCTAGGCAGATTTACTGTGTGTTGTTATTTTTATTTTGTACTCACAGGGGTTGTTATTGTTTGTTGCTAACATTTTATTGCTTTATTTTTCTCTGATTCAAATTGTTGCTGGGTATACCTTCTGCTGCATTATTACAGGGTGTGCCTACAGGTGTGTGCTTACAGATTAATGCTGTAATCTTCTGATTCAAATTGTCTTTTGCAAGGTATATCTTCTGTTACTGCTTTATTTTTCTCTGTAGCAAAGTGTTTCTTACAGGGTATATCTTCTGTGAAATTATTACAGGTGGTGCTTTACAGGTTTTACAGTTTTATCTATCATTAGGATAAGCTTTCAGGGCTACTGCATTTGTTGCTGGCTGATTGTTTCTGCTCTTACCGCCTTGTTTCTTTCGTCTGTGGTTCTTCTTCTTTTTCGCCAGGGGAAGGGCCAGCCACCCACCCATCCCAACCACCCCACTACACTCCTTTTATAGGGTAGCACAGTTGTGACATTTTCTGTAGCAAAGCAAGAAGGGGGTGGATCAGAGGGGTATCCACACAATGACCTCACTTACAGGGGCACTAGTACTTTAACTTGTTATAACAAGTCATACAAAAACAAACAAACAAAACACAAAATCAAACATTTGCTTTCATTTTCTTCCTTCTAATTACTCTGACCAGGTTATAAACCCAGCAACTTATCTGGAATGGATATCATTAACTGCAGGTACTGTGGAACACTGTTCAGAAGGGCAGTTTTAGAGGATTTAGGACACTGTCCTACATGCTGGGCCATTGGAGATCTAAGGGCTCAGCTCCAGGCAGCATGGGCAGAGAATGCACACCTTGAACTTCATATTCAGGAGGAAATATAGTATAAGAACTGCCCGCCATTTCCCCAACATCGAACAGAAGCACCTCAACCACAGAGGGTAGCTGGTCCAGGAGGTTGGCAGGTGGTTAGGAGGGGAAAATTGGGTGCCCCATCACTCAGTGCTCTCCAACATATCACCTCCACAAACCATATAAAAACTACAAACAGGTATCTGCCTCTATCTCTGAAATCAAACAAAGGGGCAGAGGACACTGCAGAGCAGGACACTGCAGCATAGGAGCTAGCACAACAGAATTCACCCAAAACAGGAACGAAAACAAAAAAAGCAAAAAGGAAATCCAAAAAACTTCTGATCATAGGAGACTCCATGATTCGGGGAGTTGATACGTATCTCCAGCCAGGGGTAATGGTCAGATGTCTCCCAAGTACATCAGTGTGGAGAGACACTGACCACATTGCTAAAATTGTTCAGGAAGTAGGAGAAAATATTGACGTCCTGGTACACATAGAAACTAATGATCTTGCCAGCCGATCAGTTGTGGAGACCAAGGAACACCTGACCATGCTGGGTGACAAACTATCATCCATTTCATCTGGCATCTCCTTCTCTGAGATCCTGCCAGTCTGGGGGGGGGAAGATGGATGGAAGGTCAGAGAAGGGGAGATAGGGGAGCTAAACATGTGGCTCAAGGGCTGGTGCCAGGAAAAAGGACACAGATTTGTAGGGAACTGGCAACAGTTCTGGGAGCGAAAGTTCTTTAAATTTGATGGACTGCATCTGACTAAGGAAGGAGTCAGTGCATTGGGGCAGAAGTTTGACATCTTTGCAGAATATTTAAACTAGCAAATGGGGAGAGGGGTGCAGCACCCCACACATTGGATGGGAAGAACACCCTTCCCCCCTCAGCTAGTGGTCAAACAGGAGTCAATCAATCAAGTCTTTATTTATCCAGGCGAACACCATTGAGCAGGCTAATTTACAAGGTGAACCTGCGTTACACAAGGTCAAGAATAACATTTTTATGTACAGATAATAAATAGACATAATTATACAGAAATAGAAAAAAAATACACAGAGCAATAACAAGTATTTCAGGTATAGGGTTAACAAGGTTAGGGAGAATGGTATGAAAAGGGGAATTAAAATATTCTGAAACAGCCAGCATATTAAAACATTTTCAAACAGCATGGCATAGCATTGGACAGGACAAAAACAAACTTAAGGGGCAGATATGGAGGGAAGGGGTACAGGACTGCAGCTGCTCTAGGAGGGGAGCTATGGTAGATGGGCTGGGGACATACATGTTAGGAGTCTGAGGGTAAGAAAGGTAGTGGATTAGCAGAAAAAAAGGGGGGTATAGGCGGAGACATGCAGCATGTCTGTAGTTCATTTGCATCACCAGGTAAGGAAAAAGGTCTGGTTCCCCATACGACGCACAGGGGAAACGCCAGACCTCGCCCAACAACTAACACACCAAAATCTGGCCAATGGAAAATTATGTACACAAATGCTCGCAGTCTGGGAAACAAGATCCCAGACCTGTAGGCAATAATGACAGAGGTTAAACTGGACATAGTAGCCATTAGCAAGACATGGTTTACCAGTAACCACACTTGAGAGACTTCAGTACCTGTCTATGTACTGTTCAGAAGAGACTGAGGTGCAAAAAGGGGGGTGGGGGGGTGGAGTGGCCCTTTATGTTAATGAAAATATCAAAGCTACAGAAATTCAGAATACACATAAGGAGCCAGAAGAACTGTGGGTCACCCTGGAAACAGGAAATGGCACAGCCGATACGAACTGGGGTTGTGTACAGGCCTCCAGACCGGGGGAGGACATGGACACATTACTGTTAGAAGATATACAAAACATGACAGCTGAAGGAGAGGTTCTGATAATGGGGGGACTTCAACATACCAGATACAGATTGGCCAATACCAGCAGGAACATCTGCCAGAACTAGACACATGGGCCCAGATATTCAAACTGCGCCAGGCTATGGCGCAAGCCCAGGCGCAGCTCAAATTGGCTGCTCAGGGGTGTGGACTGGGCGATATTCAACGGAGCTGTGCCATGGTTCAGCAGCGTTGAATATCTCACCCTGGCCACCTGCAATGCACATGGCACAGTGGCACTGCGCCAGCGCCAGTGGCCAGAGTGGAGCATGGAGATGCGCTAGCACAAGTTCCATTGCGCAAGGCGCAGCAACCACGATATTCAAAAGTTGACATGCAAATGGGACCATAATGTATACAAGGCACAAATGGGGCCATTTGCATGTCATTATGGCCCCATTTGCATGCAGGTGCACCGATCCACGCCGACTTGTGCCTGGCGCCGTGCCAGGCAGCAGCCGTTGGGGACCAACGCCCCCCTGCAGTGCGGCAATGTGCTCCACAGCCTGATCGCGGGCTGCAGTAAAAAAAGAAAAATCATATATCCCTGGTGGTCCAGTGGACCGCTGCCTGCCCGATCGCGGGCTAAGTAAATAAATAAAATTCTCAATATCTCTGGTGGTCCAGTGGACCTGCCCGTCAATCGCGGGCTAAGTAAATAAATAAAATCATCAATATCTCTGGTGGTCCAGTGGACCCCCACCCCACACTGAATCCACTGCCGCTCCCCGGTCAGCGGCGGGCAGCAACACCACCCGCCTTCCGCCCGCTGCCTGCCGATTGACACCATTGGTAGGGCTGTCGCCCATTGGTCCTGGCGTGAGCCAATGGGCATGCAGTCATACCGTACTACATTCCAGATATGTGAATGGATCCCATTCACATATCTGGAAGTAATATGTATGGTCTGCCGCCTGGTTGGGTCACGCTGTGACCAATAGGAGTACAGCCCGGCGGTGTCGACGTCGGCGGACGGCGGGCGGCAGGTGGTAGGGTGCTGCCGCCGCCACTGACCGGGGGAGCGGTGAATCGGTCGGCGAGGTGAGGTCCACTGGACCAATGATGATGATTTTTATTGTTTACCAGCCCGCGATCGCAGCTGGTCCACTGACCACCAGGCGAATTGTTAACGCGTCAATGGCAGAATCACTGGACCACCAAGAATGATAAGAATTTTATTTTCTTCTACTAAAGCCTGCAATCGGGCGGGCAGTGGTCCACTGGACCACCAGGGATAATAGGGATGTCATTTACTTCACTGAAATCCACGATCGGGTGGGCAGCGGTCCACTGGACCACCAGGGATATTGAGAAGTTTATTTATTTACGGATAAATCTTGTTCTACTGATGCCTGCAATCGGGCAATGGGGGGGCACCACCAGGGAGGTGCATCCGGAGCTCGGGTGGCCACCCACAGGTGGCAGCTGCCGTGTTGCACCCTGCAATGCGGCAGCTCACCTGTGGGTGGCCATCCGTTGTTCCTTTTTTTTGGATCAATTTTGTGCTGGTGCAGGTAGGGGTTGCGCATGCATGGCTCCGCACATCCCGGGCTGAATATCGGGCTGTGCAGAGTATGCATGGGTACGCCCCCCCACCTGCGCCTGCATAAATTACTGATGCACCCCGGTGCATCGGTATTTGTGCCGCGCACTTTTCCCGTTTGAATATCGTGTCGGGGCGCAACTCTTTTGAATATCTGGGCCATGGTGGATTCCCTGCAGGAGGAGGGCCTCAAACAACTGGTTCAACAACCCACAAGAGACAGGGCTATCCTAAATCTAGTACTGACTAACAAGGAAAGGATCACAGATCTCCAGATAGAAGGTCACCTGGGGGCCAGTGACCATCACATGGTTTGGTTCAATTTGGCCACTAGAACTAAATCATCCCATTCCAAGGCAAAAATATGGGACTTCAGAGGAGCTGACTTTGATAAGATGGCCAACCGAGTTAAGCTAGCCCTGGCAAAAAGAAATACAGGTGAAGGGGTACAGGCAAAGTGGGCAAGCATTAAAGATGCAATAGTTGAAGCAACATCCCATTGTGTTAGAGAGAAAAGGAAGTGCAAAAGAAGAAGGAAACCACTTTGATTCTCAAAAACAGTAGCAGAAAAGGTCAGAGCCAAAAGGCTGGCCTTCAGGAAATATAAGGGAACGCAGCAGGATGAAGATAGGGAGGCATACCAAACTTCCCTATGGGACGCAGGGAAGGCAGTAAGGCAGGCAAAGGCCCAATCTGAGGAAACACTAGCACAAACAGTAAAAGAAGGTGACCAGACTTTCTATAGATACATTAGTGAAAGGAGAAAGTCCAGAGGGGGTATTGCTAAAATCAAAGGGGATAAGGGGGCATGTGAGGAGGAGAACCATGTTAAAGCATCTATCTTAAATAGATACTTTTGCTCAGTATTTACTGAACAGAAGGTAGGGCAGGGCCCACAGCTCAGAACCATGGACACGGGGGGAGGGAGGTGTGCACTAGTCCCTTCACAAAAGAAAGGGTCCTACAAGAGCTTGCTAAGCTCAGGGTGGACAAGGCAATGGGACTGGATGGCATACATCCCAGGGTACTAAAGGAGCTAAGGGTGGAACTAGGAGAGCCATTAGCAGAACTGTTTAGTGAGTCTCTGAGCACAGGAGAGGTCCCAGAAGACTGGAGAAGGGCTCATGTGATCCTACTTCACAAGAGTGGTAGCAAGGAGGAGGCAGGGAACTACAGACCAGTCAGTCTTATCTCAGTAGTGGGCAAGATTATGGAGGCACTCCTTAAGGAAAGAATAGTGGAACACCTGGAATCCATAGGAGCACAGCATCCAAGACAGCATGGGTTTACAAAGGGAAGGTCCTGTCAAACTAATCTCTTAGATTTCTTTGACTGGGCAACCTGAGTGGTGGACCAAGAGGGAGCAGTTGATGTTGCCTACCTTGACTTCAGCAAAGCTTTCGATACTGTTCCACATAGAAGATTGATTAATAAGTTGGGTAGGCTTGGGGTGGGTCAGAAGTTGGTCAACTGGGTGGCAAACTGGTTGATGGGCAGAAAACAGAGAATGGTGGTAAATGGTATACAGTCAGAAGAGATGCAAGTCACAAGTGGGGTACCTCAGGGATCAGTCCTGGGGCCAGTCCTCTTCAATATCTTCATCAGTGACATTGCAGATGGACTGGAGGGTAAGGTTTGTCTGTTGGCAGATGACACCAAGATCTGCAACAGAGTAGATGATCCAGATGGGGTGGGCAGAATGAGAAGAGATCTGGATAAACTAGCAAAATGGTCGAAAGAGTGGCAACTGGGGTTTAATGCAAAGAAGTCCAAGATCATGCACATATGGTGGAGAAATCCTGAAGCCGCCTATAGGTCGGGAGGGAAGTTGCTGGCAGTCACAAGGGAAGAAAGAGACTTGGGCGTCATCATTACCGATGACCTGAAATCATCCAAGCAGACCACTAAAGCAGTAGGTAAGGCTAGGGGGATGTTGGGGTGTATTAGTAGGGGTATCACAAGTTGGAAGAGGGCGGTAATAATCCCTCTTTACAAGACACTGGTTAGGCCCCATCTGGAGTACTGCGTACAGTACTGGAGGCCACACCTTCACAAGGACATTAACCAAATTGAGGCAGTCCAGAGAAGGGCAACCAAAATGGTGCAGGGACTGCATCAGAAAACATATGAGGACAGATTAACGGAGCTCAATATGTATACCCTAGAGCAAAGGAGGGAGAGAGGTGATATGATCAAAACATTCAAACACCTTAAGGGCATTAACAAGGTGAAAGAGTCTAACATGTTTCAATATAAGAAAATAGCAGGACAAGAGGACACAGCATGAGATTAGAGGAGGCCGATTAAGGGTAATGGAGGAAGTTATTTTCACAGACAGGGTGGTGGATGCATGGAACGGCCTACCTCAGGAAGTGGTGGCTATGAATACAGTGCAGGGCTTCAAACAGGCATGGGATAGGCATAAGGGAGCAATACAGATGAGTATGAATAGATAGGCCATTGACAGAGCAAAGGCCGATGGCACATTCATAAGGCAGAAAAAGAAATGGGCAGACTGGATGGGCCTTGAGGTCCTTATCTGCCGTCAACTTCTATGTTTCTATAAAGCTTTTAGATATGGATTCGCATGAGCTGCTTACAAAATCCAAAGTGGAACTACTGGTATATAAGAGTAATCAGCAGAAGAGGGATAATATTCTATCTCCAGTTTGTACATGTGGCTCTGGCCAAATTGATGACTTAGAGCACATAGTTTTGTTTTGCCCTAATTACTACACTCAAAAAAAATAAATATCCACAAAGTTATATAGAAAAATGAAGTGGATTTCCTTCTCAAAAGATACAGGCCTTATTTGCATCTCACAATTTAAGTTCACTTGCGACCTGGCTGGCCCAATGGCACTGAGGGTTGAGGCACTGGTCGCCACACCTCGCGCCACCCTGGCAATCTGGGTTTGGGAGCAGACTCGGGCCATCGGGGGTCGGCAGGGGGAGGAGAGGATTAAGCGTCCAGAGGACTGCTCTCCTCTCCTGGGGTGGGATCCTGGGGGCTTCCCCACCTGCAGTGGCTTCTGATGGAGATCGGGGGCACTGCATTAAGAGGGGACATGAGTTGGGGGAGATGGTGTCAGACGTCTACGGAGGGGGCGTTGCTGTTCCCTGCTGCACTGATGTCATTGCATGTCTGCCACCTCAGAGGCAACCAAGCATGGAGGAAAAACCCTGGCTCCAGGAGGTAGACAGCAGTCCCCAGTGGCAGTGCACACGTCCACCACCAGTCCTATACCAGATGACTCTCCCGGGTTCTCCCCTCACTCCCAGGCTTGGAGGGCAGGACTCTGTCCCTGATACCTCACTGGGAGGGGTTCAGGCTGGGTGGTAGCACTGGCCGAGCGGGTCTCGCCAGAAGGGGCCCTGGATGTCCGGTGACAAGGCGGTAAATAGAATTTACAAAAAAAAAAGTTTACTTACAACATTGTGCCAGTTCCTTAAACAGTGAAACTTGTCTAGTATTTCTGTATACCCATGTTTAAGTCTATTTATGCAAATAATGAATAACTGAATTATGGTCTCTAAGAGGACTGACCCATTGTATAGCATGGTGAATTGTGTTTGTTAGAACAATTTATTGTCTTACAATTATTCTTTCAATTATTTAGTTTGGGGGTGGGGCTCTGGGAATAACTTTTTTAGTCTTATGAGACATTAGTTTCCAATATGGAAAAAGGGGGATATAGGCTGATTACGCCATTTAGTGTATGTAGGTAGCCAGACTCAAAACCTTCAGTGTCCTATTTATGAAAATACGAAGAAGCCAGCAGAAGAAGGCCATTTGGTCTATCAAGTCTGCTCATATAGCAGGGTTCACAGCTTGAGCTAATGTCCATGCCCTCCCTCCCCACTCCTCCCATCCTCCCTACCCATGATCCTTACCTTTCCCCTATGCCTATTCCAGCCTCTCTTAAAGCTACCCACTGTCTTCAAAGAGATGACCTCTTCCAGCAGCGCATTCCAAGTGTTCACCACCCTCTCTGTGAAGAAGTGCTTCCTGACCTGCCTCCTAAACCTCACACCCTCCAGCTGAAGACTGCGCCCCCTAGTGTTATGGCTGCCACTCAGCTTAAAGAGACTCTCCTTATCAACCTTATTTATTCCTTTCAAGTACTTGAAGGTCCCAGTCATGTCCCCTCTCTCTCACTCCTGTCTTCCAGGAAGTACACGTTCAGTGCCCTCAACCTCTCCTCGTATGCCTTACCCTACTGACCCTCTATCATCTTTGTAGCTCTCCTCTGGACCTTCTCCAGCAGGTTAATGTCCTTTTTGAGGTGTGGGCACTAGTACTGAACCCCATACTCTAGATGAGGCCTTACCAGGGACCTGTACAAGGGCAGTATAACCTCCTCTCTCCTACTACTGATCCCCTAGATATGCATCCCAGTATCTTGTTTGCCTTTACTGCTGCTTTCTTGCACTGCGTGGAGTGCTTCAGGTCACTAGTGATCATCAGTCCCAGGTTCTTCTCCTCCTCTGATGCAGATACTCGGACTCCACCCAGGTAATGCTCTGTCCTGGGATTCTTCTATCCAACATGTATAACTTTGCATTTCTTGGCGTTGAAGCCAATTTACATTCTATATATTTTAGAATTTTCAAAAATCCTTTGCAGATTCTCCCTCTCTGATCACTTGTAGGATGAAATCTGGTGTACTGTTGGAAAGGCGGACTCATCCCTTACAGAAACACAAGTGCACAAGAAGTGTGTAGCATACATGGGAAGTCTCACTCCCGGCCCCCGTCTCTACTCAACTTTAATGGAACCGCTATCACTGACCCCACTAATATTGCAGACTGCCTAAACACTGCCTTCTCAGATCCCAGCACAGTTCTCCCTAGTAACTTTTTTGACCCCACCTTCCCCCCCAGCCACAGCCCCTCCCTCACCCACCTTTCTACCTGAGGACCATCTCACCACAAAACTCTTGGCACTATCTAACAGAAGCCCTCAGTGTTACCAGCCTTTCCTCTGACCCCCTGGATACTAGGATCCTACGGCAGGTCCTTGACGTAGTACTTAACCCCCTGACTGATTTACTCAACCGCTGCCTCTGCCTGGGCAAGTTCCCTTTAGCTTGGAAAAAGGCCGTGATCACCCCATCTTCAAAAGTGGTGATACCTCCTCTCCTAGAAACTATCGGCCAATCTCTATTCTTCCTCCTCTCTCTAAAGCCCTGGAAAAAATAGTGACAGACCAACTCTCTGAATATCTTGCCTCCCACAATCTCCTATGCAGAGAGCAGCATGGCTTCCATCCAGGTCTTAGTACAACCACTGCTCTCGTGAAGTTCTCAAACTTCCTTCACAAAACCCTTGACAAAGGCCACCTTGCAGGGGCTGTCTACATTGACCTCTCCAAGGCCTTTGATATGGTCTGTCACCCACTCCTACTGGACACTCTCCTTCAACTAGACTTTTCCCAAGGCCCGCTGGACTGGTTCTCTAGCTATCTCTCTTCAAGGTCCCAGTGTGTCAAAATAAACAGCACCCTCTCCAGCACCAGCCCCGTCCGCTCCGGGGTCCCACAAGGCTCCATCCTGGGCCCTCTTCTTTTTAGTCTCTATGCAAATGCCCTAGCCAACTCCTGCTCCAGCAAGGTCCTGCTATATGCAGATGATGCGGTTCTCCTCTCCTCCCACCCTGACCCCTCCTCTCTTCAGGCCTCCCTCCAGCACTCTTTCAGTCAAATTGGAAAGTGGTTCAACGACCGCAGGCTGGTCATTAACATTAAAAAAACAAAAGCCATGTTGTTTGCCCATCATCAAAATAAGGCAAAAAACTCGCCCCTCCATATACTATCCAGCTTACTCCACCCACTAGGACAAGTTAGCAGCTACAAATACCTGGGCATTACCTTCGACTCTGCCCTCTCCTTACACTCGTATATCGACCTGCTCACCTCAGCAATTAACATGCGCATAGACCTTCTCTACCGTCATAAGGAGTGCCTCCCACCGGATGCCCTCAGATTGGCTGTCTCCTCTTCTGTCCTGTCTCTTGTAGGCTACGGCCTCCCTGTCTACGCTGCTGATGCCACTGCCCTCAGGAGAATCCAACTATCCCTAAATAAGGCCTGTAGGCTCCTCACTGATGCAGACAAATGGACTCATGTATGCACTCTATACTCGCTGGCCAACATACTCAATCTAGAAGAGCGGTTACAATATCAGACCTGCCTCCTGGTTAAAAAAATACTTCTAGGTCTCTCTCCCCCCCAGGGGTGTCCACCTCCCTCCACCCTGCTTCCCCCTCTGCCTCTACCTGTGGCTCCACTAACGCCACTTTCAGAGTCCTGAGGGTGCGGACATCATTCGCCCAGAGATCCTTTTGTTACAGGGCACCACACTGGTTCAACGCCCTCCCCTCCTCAATCTCCGCACTCACTAAAATAGGTCCTTTTAAGGCAGCTCTCAAAAGCCTCATGTTCTCCACCCACAGCTGCGAATGCACTCCACAAGCGGGGTCCTAGCCCATAGGTGCCCCGCTCCCTCCCCGGCCCCTTTCTTAGATTCTTGACGACAATCGCCTTATCTCAGGCTGCAATTCTGAATTTACTGTATTTGTCCTTGGAGCCTAGCTTTCACACTGGATAGACCTCTGTACTGCTATTGTAAACTGTAACTCTTATCTGGGCACTGGATGGCTCAGGATTCTATGTTGTTTGTTCTGACACCTGCAAATGTATGAATACTGTTTGCTATTCGCTGTTTGGTATGTAACAAAACACTTCTGTAACCTCCTGTCTATCATATTGCATTTGTGTTGCTGTCTATGTGTTGAATCCACTGGAACTGACTTGGAGCCTTTGGAAATGAGTCCTTGACTCAAAGAGTTGTAATTCCGATATGTATAATAAATAAAATAAATAAATAAACACATGCCGCATCCATGTTGCGCACTTGTATTTCTGTAAAGGATCACTCCCATCTAGGTTTATAAATGAAATTATTCCCTCTGTTGCTATTCTGAGGGTTATCGCATACAACATAGATATTTTCCTTTTAAGTAGTGCTGTATAAAAAAGGCCAAGGGAAAGGAAAAGGGATTTTTTAGGCAAAGACTATATTTATTATAATTTTACTAAAGCCTTTTATGATTCTTTTCCTTTTTGTATGTATCTTTATATTTCAACTTTGTAAAGACTCGAAAGTCAAACAAATAACAGAATTGAATTGAATAGTAGATCTCATGTGACCAGAATAGATCATACCACCTTTTTAGTCTTTAACCAGGTAACAGAAGTGTCCTGCTTCCCAGTAAATGTTCAGAATCAAACTTTATTATATGTAAACAACACAAACATATTGTGACCCTTGGTATGTGTGTTATTCATTTTTTATGACATTTTTGTTGCTCTTTGATGTAGAATCTATTCAGATTAATTGAGAGGCAGCATCAAATTTGCATGCTATTTGCTGAATAACCCGTGTGTATGAATATTTTATGTTATCTCCATTGTTTCTGAAAACAACAACAATTTTAATGTGAAAAAAGGAAGCATGAGTTTGTTTAGTGTGTGAACCTCTCATTCCATAGTCTCATCAATGGTATAGAATTGACAGCATGAACTTTTATTCTGACACTACATGCCACACGCAAGACAAACAAAATGAGATTGCTTAGAATTGAAATTAATGGGGCTGAGACATAGCAGGCTTTTGCATACTTTATGTTAATCACCAGTCACGAAGATGCAAGGATTCTTTGCCCCGGCTCGTTACTATTCTATGGTTTGTGGTAACTTCCCATTTTCCTCCTTCATTTATAGATCTCCATTGTCAAAAAGGAAGCTTTGAAAAAAAAAACGATTATTATAAACAAATGCAGCATATATTTCATATATTTTTTTCAGTTAGTGATCCTTTTCCATTGAAATATATATTAAAGCTATAGTACTTGTTAGCAAAAATTCCATCATATAGTGTTTTTTTTTTGGGGGGGGGGTGTTTCCAATATCCTTGGCTTCATTCTCATTGTATTTTTAGTTTTCTCAGATATTTTTAACAGTTTGTTTAGCTGATTTTTGTAAATAATGAATGAAATCATTAAAGATGGAAGCAACTCGCGATTTAAAAAAAAATCCCTTTCATTGAGGTTACTTGTTGAACGTGCTTACTAAATTTTATTTAAATAAATAAATTACTAAATTCATACTGTGAATGTATTAGTGTGGTGCTGCCACATGTTTCTACGAACATACGAATCTGACAGCAGAAACAGGCTTTATTGTCTATCAAGTTAGTCTGCTTGAATGCGCAGCTAGCACCCTTATATTGCAGCTGCCCCCTCCTCTCCCCCTCACCTTTACCCCCCCCTCGCACCCTGTCCCATGCTGTTTTAAAACTGCTCACTGTGCTACAGGATACCACCCTCTCAGGTAGAGTGTTACATTTCTCCACCACCCTCTCTGTGAAAAAATGCCACCTCATCTCTCTCCGATATCTTCCACCCTCCAACCTGAGACCATGCCCTCTAGTGTCCCTTCCTGTCCTCAGCTTAAATACATCTTCTGTGCCCATTTTGTTAATCCCCTTCAAATATTTGAAGTTCCCAATCATATCCCCTGATCTCTCCTCTCCTCTAGGGTGTACATATTCAACTCAGTCAGCCTGTCCTCATAGATTTTGCCCTCCAGCCCCTTGATCATCTTAGTTGCCCTATGCTGCACTCCCTCCAGAAATCTGATGTCCTTCTTCAGAAAGGGATGCCAGAATTGCACGCAGTACTACAAATGTGTTTCTGATGATAAAACACACAGCACTATAGCAAGATATTTAATTTTTCCATGGTGGGCATGCCACGGGAATGGGAACTTTTGAAAATGTTAAAACCCTGTAGCTTAATTCAGGAATGAAAGAAAACGAAAAGAAAAACAGGTGTATTGATGTTTTTAGCAGAAAAAAAATATATATTGTTAAAAAAAAACTGTGGTAACTGACAAATACTGCTGCTTTGACATGAAAACTGAATGACTATCTGCTAGACTTTCAGAGCTCTAGTAGCTTGTCTGCATCTGACATCATAATCCTCTGTTTATGATATCATAAGTTTTACTGCAACAGACAGCGACGCAACAAACAATAGATTGCGATGTTGTTTAATGAAAGAGCTAGTGTACTGCCTAAATCTAATTTTTATTTTTAAAAGCAGTCCACTGTTATCTTTTTTATCTGAGATATTTTTTTCTTTTCCCTTTGGTTAATTAGAAGAGTGTTTACCTGATGTTAGTAGGTGTGATGTGTGGGACAGCATTCTGCCTGGCAGCTGACATATCTATCTGTAGCCCCCCCCCACTACATCATCAGCATTGTGACCTCACTGACTGTGACCTCACTGCTGCTTAGAAACAGCCACTCAGTAGCTGCCAGGTTAGTTACCTGTGATGTCACTGTCAGTGACAGCACAATGCTAATGATGTAATAGTGGTGTGTGTGTGTGTGTGGGGGGGGGGGCTAGCAATAGATATGTCAGCTGCAAGGCTGAGAGCTGATTCACATATCCAGCACAACATTATCACATAGAAGACTCTCTAATGAGCAACAGGAAAAATAAAAATACTTCAGAAATAAAAAGTAAACAACTGACTACTTTTTTTTTGTCAACATAATTTTTATTGAGAGGTAAGGAAAAAAATTACAGCATCACAGGTTACACCTCAGCAAATTATCACAGTACAATAGCCATGATACCTTGGGAGAACTGACTACTTCTTAAAATGTGTATTATTTTCCTGTCTACCTGTTTTGGCTCCACTAACTCTTGAAAGATGCCTGCTCTCTGGACTAATCTATCTACCCAAATGAATTCTTCCTCCTCTAGGCCAGTTCTCAGAAAGCAACTGTTATATATGAGCAGATTCTGCCTAGTTGTAACTGCATGTCTTGACTTTAGCTGGATATATTAGTATATTTTTAAACTGTTTTATTTATCTGTTATTGACTATAGGTTTATCCTGTAAAAGGTATAATTCTTGTTACTTCTTATTTTTATGAACATTTTTAACTTTTGTATCTTTCTCCCATTTTATCTCTGTAACTGTACAGTGTTCTTAAATAAATATATCAATAAAAAAGAATAGATTACTCACTTGTTTTTTTGCAGTAACATGTTCATTACAATTAAAACAAAGAAAATAAATAATACATTTACAACAATAACAGATATAATAAAACAATAAATGCAGTTAAAACACATAAACAGCTGGCCCGGTGGTGCTGAGGGTTGAGGTGCTGTACGCCACACCTCGTGCCATGCCGGCGACCTGGCTTCTGGAGCGAACTCACACCGGTGGGGGTTGGCGGAGATGGGAAAGGATTGAGCATCCCAGGGACTGCTCTTCTTCCCCAGGGAGGGGGGTTTCCACCAGCCGAAGCACTGGTGACCTCTGGCGGTGGCCGGAGGCACTGCAGGACACGGCTGCAGATAGCAAGGGGATTGAGCTGTGGCGGACTTCTACTGGGCGTGCATGGGAGCATGCATGCAATGAGTGGGATGTCATTGCACATCTGAGCTCAGGGGAGAAAACTTAAGAAATACCCCTACCCCGGGGAGGTGACAGAATCTCCAGTGGCCTGGACCCACACATCCAACATCGGCTGTTAATCCTGACTTCACCATGGGGATCTCGGGCCTCTCCTAGGGGGCCAGGAGAGCCGAGATCCTGAACCAGATTCTGCGGTCGGAAGTTACGGTTCAGACGGGCAGTTAGGAGTACCAGTAGCCAAGTGAGGATTCCTGAGAGATGCCCTGTCAGGTAGGAGAATAAAAAGAGTCTACAAAAAAACAAAAAAAAAAACAACAAAAAAACACATAAACAGTTATGTAAACTATACACTATATAGGAACTATTTGTAGATAGACTGTCCCATAACCAATCAGTATAAATAGGAGCCAATTACATCTGCATTTGTAAAAAGAGACTAGATCTTAGAAAAGGTATCCAATTTGCCCACAAGCATGAAACACATTCTTTCATTATTAGCTATTTTTCCCACATACTTGTACCATTCTTCAACAGCAGGAACCGGAGTAGTTTCCATTTTGCTAGTAAAAGTCTTTTGACTCCTGAAAGGGCTGCCAGAACCCAGAGTTGCTGTTCTTTATTGAGAAGGTTACCTCCAGGGAAAATACCTGACAGGAACAAGGACGGGATCTGGAAAGGATAAGTCCAGCGATAGGACATGTTCTATGGATTTCTTCCCAGAACTCTTTAATTGTTGGATGATTCCAAAGCATGGAAACATAAAAGATGTTGGCAGATAAGGAATGTCAGGCCCATCTAGTCTGCCTCTAAGCCCCCAACCCCACGTCCTTGCTTTGTTGCCTCTGGCCCTGCAAGGTCAACAGCTAGTGGATCAGATCTGCATCATGTTGTGGATCAAATCTGCTGATGTGGATCAGATCTGCATGATGTTGTGAGTCCGATCTGCATGATGTGGTGGGTCAGATCTGCATGATGTTGTGGGTCAGATCTGCATGATGCGGATCAGAGCTACATGATGCTGTGGAGCAGATCTACATGATGTGGAGCAGATCGGCATGATGCTGTAAAGCAGATCTGCATGATGTTGTGGCTCAGATCTGCATGACATTGTGGATCAGATATGCATGATGTTGAGGGTCAGATCTGCAGCATGTTGTGGGTCGCATCTGCAGGATCTTGCGGATCAGATCTGCAGGATGTTATGAGTCAGATCAGCACGATGTGGATCAGATCTGCATGATGTGGATCAGATCTGCATGATGTTGTGGGTCAGATCTGCATTATGTTGTGGATCAGATCTGCATGATGTTGTGGGTCACATCTGCACGATGTTGTGGGACAGACCAGCATGATGAGGATCAGATCTGCATTATGTTATGGGTCACATCTGCATGATGTTGTGGGACAGACCAGCATGATGAGGATCAGATCTGCATGATGTTGTGGGTCAGATCTGCATGATGTTGTGGATCAGGTCTACATGATGTTGTGGATCAGATCTGCATGATGTTGTGGGTCAGATCTGCATGATGTGGATCAGATCTGCATGAAGTTGTGGGTCACATCTGCATGATGTTGTGGGACAGACCAGCATGATGAGGATCAGATCTGTATGATGTTGTGGGTCAGATCTGCATGATGTGGATCAGATCTGCATGAAGTTGTGGGTCACATCTGCATGATGTTGTGGGACAGACCAGCATGATGAGGATCAGATCTGCATTATGTTGTGGGTCAGATCTGCATGATGTTGTGGATCAGATCTACATGATGTTGTGGATCAGATCTGCATGATGTTGTGGGTCAGATCACCATGATGTGGATCAGATCTGCATGATGTGGTGGATCAGATCTGCATGATGTGGGATCAGATCTGCATGATGTTGTGGATCAGATCTGCATGATGTTGTGGATCAGACCTACATGATGTTGTGAGTCATATCTGCATGAAAATGTGGGTCAGATCTGCATGATGTTGTGGATCAGATCTGCATGATGATGGGGAACAGATCTGCATGATGTGGATCAGATCTGCATGTTTTGGATCAGATCTGCATGATGTTGTGGGTCAGATATCCATGATGTTGTAGATCAGATCTACATGATGTGGATCAGATCTGCATGATGTGGATCAGATCTGCATGATGTTGTGGGTCAGATCTGCATGATGTTGTGGATCAGATCTGCTTGATGTGGACCAGATCTGCATGCTGTTGTGGGTCAGATCTGCATGATGTTGTGGATCAGATATGCCTGATGATGTGGATCAGAGCTGCATGATGTGGATGAGATCTGCATGATGTTGTGGATCAGATCTGCATGATGTGGATTAGAGCTGCATGATGTTGTGGGTCAGATCTGCATGATGCTGTGGATCAGTTCTGCATGATGTGGAACAGATCTCCAGGAGTGGCCGCAAGGATGAACCAGGAACTACAGACCGGTGAGCCTCACGTCCATCGTGGGTAAACTGATGGAGACTATCTTGAAGGAGAGGCTGCTGGCCCTCCTAGAGGCCAAAGGACTACAAGACAGGAGACGCATGGCTTCACATGGCAGATCCTGCCAAACCAACCTGATGGAGTTCTATGACTGGGTAACTAGGCAACTGGAAAGAGGCCATGCAGTGAATGTCCTGTATCTAGACTTTAGTAAGGCATTCGACTCAGTGCCACATGGGAGGCTGGGAAGTAAGTTAGAAGGCACAGGGGTGGGTGCAAAGCTGGTGAGATGGGTAGGGATCTGGCTTCAGGGAAGGTACAGAGGGTGTGGTGGGTGGGGAGGACTAATACCCAAGTGTAGTGATGAGCGGTATTTCACAGGGCTCGGTGTTGGGACCTGTGTTGTTTGGGATATTCATTGCAGACATATCATTGGACTTCAAGAGCAAGATCAGTCTGTTTGTTGATGATGCCAAGATGGGAGCGGTGGTGGATGACCTAGGGGGATGGCAGGGGTTGCAGTATGATCTGGCAAAGCTTGAAACCTGGTCAGACATCTAGCAACTGGGGTTTAATGCTAAAAGTGCAAGGTGCTCCATTTTGTGGTGAAGAACCCAAGGAGGAGGAGTAATCAGCTGGGGGAGTGCAGCTAGCCCAGACAGAGGAGGAGAAGGATCTGGGGGTGCTCATTACAGGGTTAATAAACAACTTGGCACAAAGAAGGAAGGCAGCTGCAAGGCCAGCAAATGCTGGGTTGCAATAAAGGGTATATCCTCAAGGAGGAGGAGGTAATTCTGCCACTGTATATGGCATTAGTTAGACCGCAGCTGGAGTACTGCATGCAGTACTGGTACCTGTATCTGAGGAGGGACATTAAGTTACTGGAGGTGGTGCAGTGCAGGGTGACAAAGATGATCAAGGGGCTGGGGGACTTATCATACTAGAGGAGGCTGAGGGAGTTGAACATGTACTCGCTGGAGAAGAGGAGGGAGGGGGACATGATTGAAATCTTAAGTACATGGAAAGGAATAAACAAGACAGGTACAGAGGGGCTGTCCAAAGTAAGGGAGAGGAGGAACACCAGGGGCCATGATATGAGGCTGGGGGGAGGAAGGCTCAGGAGGGAGATAAGGAGTCACTTTTCTACAGAGAGGATGGTAGCTTGGTGGAATACATTACCTGCAGAAGTGGTATCCAGTAGAAGAGTGGACTGCTTCAAAAGGGGATGGGACAGGAAAAGGGGGAGGGTCAATGGAGGGGAAAGGTGGAAGGGAGGGGCTGCTGCAGAATAAGGGGTGCTAGCTGCAAATTTGAGCAGACTTGATAGACCTCTAGGCCTTTATCTGCTGGCAAATTTCGTATGTTCATATGTTCATTTCTGCATGTTGTGGATCAGATCTGCATGATGTTGTGGATCAGATCTGCATGATGAGGATCAGATCTGCTGTATGTTGTGGGTCAGATCTGCATGATGTGCGTCAGCAGTGCATGATGTTGTGGGTCAGATCTGCATGATGTTTTGGGTCAGATCTGCTTGATGTTGTGGGTCAGATCCGCATGATTTTGTGGATCAGATCTGCATGATGTGGATCAGATCTGCATGATGCTGTGGATCAGATCTGCATAATGTTGTGGGTCACATCTGCATGATACTGTGGGTCAGATCTGCATGATGTTGTGGGTCAGATCTGCATGATGTGGATCAGATCTGCGTGATGTGGTGGATCAGATCTCCATGATGCTGTGGTTCAGATCTGCATGATGTTGTGGATCAGATCTGCATGAAGTTGTGGGTCAGACCTGCATGATGTGGGTCACATCTTCATGATGTGGATCAGATCTGCATGATGTTGTGGATCAGATCTGCCTGATGTGCATCAAATCTGCATGATGTTGTGGATCAGATCTGCATAATGTTGTGGGTCAGATCTGCCTGATGTGCATCAGATCTGCATGATGTTGTGGATCAGATCTCCATGATGGTGTGGATCAGATCTGCATGATGTTGTGGATCAGATCTGCATGATGTGGATCAGATGTGCATAATGTTGTGGATCAGATCTGCATGATGTGGATCAGATCTGCATGATGTTGTGGATCAGATCTGCATGATGTTGTGGGTCATATCTGCGTGATGTTGTGGATCAGATCTCCATGGTGTTGTGGATCAGAGCTGCATGATGTTGTGGGTTAGATCTGCATGATGTTGTGGATCAGACCTACATGATGTTGTGAGTCATATTTACATGAAATTGTGGGTCAGATCTTCATGATGTTGTGGATCAGAGCCGCATGATGATGTGGATCAGATCTGCATGATGTGGATCAGATTTGCATGTTGTGGACCAGATCTGCATGATGTTGTGGATCAGATCTGCATGATGTGGATCAGATCTGCATGTTGTGGACCAAATCTGCATGATGTTGTGGATCAGATCTGCATGATGTGAATCAGATCTTCATGATTTTGTGGATCAGATCTGCATGATGATGTGGATCAGATCTGCAAGATGTGGATCAGATCTGCATGATACTGTGGGTCAGATCTGCATGCTGTGGATCAGAGCTGCATGATGTTGTGGGTCAGATATGCATGATGTTTTGGATCAGATCAGCATGATGTGGACCAGATCTGCATGATGTTGTGGATCAGATCCACATGATGTTGTGGATCAGATCTGCACAATGTGGATCAGATCTGCATGATATGGATCAGATCTGCACAATGTGGATCAGATCTGCATGATATGGATCAGATCTGCATGATGTTGTGGGTCAGATATCAATGATGTTGTAGGTCAGATCTACATGATGTGGATCAGATCTTCATGATGTTGTGGATCAGATCTGCATGCTGTGGATCAGATCTGCATGATGATGTGGATCAGATCTGCATGATGATGTGGGTCAGATCTGCATGATGTGGATCAGATCTGCATGATGTTGTGGAGCAGATCTGCACAATGTTGTGGATCAGATCTGCATGATGTTGTGGGTCAGATCTGCATGATGTTGTAGGTAAGATATCCATGATGTTGTAGATCAGATCTACATGATCTGGATCACATCTGCATGATGTGGATCAGATCTGCATGATGTTGTGGGTCAGATCTGCATGATGTTGTGGATCAGATCTGCTTGATGTGGACCAGCTCTGCATGCTGTTGTGGGTCAGATCTGCATGATGTTGTGGATCAGATCTGCATGATGATGTGGATCAGATCTGCATGATATGGATCAGAGCTGCATGATGTTGTGGGTCAGATCTGCATGATGTTGTGGATCAGTTCTGCATGATGTGGAACAGATCTCCAGGAGTGGTCGCAAGGATGAACCAGGGAACTACAGACCGGTGAGCCTCACGTCCATCATGGGTAAACTGATGGAGACTATCTTGAAGGAGAGGCTGGTGGCCCTCCTAGAGGTCAAAGGACTACAAGACAGGAGACAGCATGGCTTCATACATGGCAGATCCTGCCAAACCAACCTGATGGAGTTCTATGACTGGGTAACTAGGCAACTGGAAAGAGGCCATGCAGTGAATGTCCTGTATCTAGACTTTAGTAAGGCATTCGACTCAGTGCCACATGGGAGGCTGGGAAGTAAGTTAGAAGGCACAGGGGTGGGTGCAAAGCTGGTGAGATGGGTAGGGATCTGGCTCAGGGAAGGTAACAGAGGTGTGGTGGTGGGGAGGACTCATACCCAAGTGTAGTGATGAGCGGTATTCACAGGGCTCGTGTTGGAACCTGTGTTGTTTGGGATATTCATTGCAGACATATCATTGACTTCAAGAGGAAGATCAGTCTGTTTGTTGATGATGCCAAGATGGGAGCGGTGGTGGATGACCTAGGGGGATGGCAGGGGTTGCAGTATGATCTGGCAAAGCTTGAAACCTGGTCAGACATCTAGCAACTGGGGTTTAATGCTAAAAGTGCAAGGTGCTCCATTTTGGGGTGAAGAACCCAAGGAGGAGTAATTAGCTGGGGAGAGTGCAGCTAGCCCAGACAGAGGAGGAGAAGGATCTGGGGGTGCTCATTACAGGGTCAATGAACAACTTGGCACAAAGAAGGAAGGCAGCTGCAAAGGCCAGCAAAATGCTGGGTTGCATTGCAAGGGGTATATCCTCAAGGAGGGAGGAGGTAATTCTGCCACTGTATATGGCATTAGTTAGACCGCAGCTGGAGTACTGCATGCAGTACTGGTACCTGTATCTGAGGAGGGACATTAAGTTACTGGAGGTGGTGCAGTGCAGGGTGACAAAGATGATCAAGGGGCTGGGGGACTTATCATACTAGAGGAGGCTGAGGGAGTTGAACATGTACTCGCTGGAGAAGAGGAGGAAGGGGGACATGATTGAAATCTTGAAGTACACGAAAGGAATAAACAAGACAGGTACAGAGGGGCTGTTCAAAGTAAGGGAGAGGAGGAACACCAGGGGCCATGATAGAGGCTGGGGGAGGAAGGCTCAGGAGGGAGATAAGAGTCACTTTTCTACAGAGGATGGTAGCTGGGTGGAATACATTACCTGCAAGTGGTATCCAGTAGAAAGTGGACTGCTTCAAAGGGATAGGACAGGAAAAGGGGGAGGGTCAATGGAGGGGATAGGTGGAAGGGAGGGGCTGCTGCAGAATAAGGGGTGCTAGCTGCAAATTTGAGCAGACTTGATAGACCTCTAGGCCTTTATCTGCTGGCAAATTTTGTATGTTCATATGTTCATTTCTGCATGTTGTGGATCAGATCTGCATGATGTTGTGGATCAGATCTGCATGATGTTGTGGGTCAGATCTGCATGATGAGGATCAGATCTGCGTTATGTTGTGGGTCAGATCTGCATGATGTGCATCAGCAGTGCATGATGTTGTGGGTCAGATCTGCATGATGTTTTGGGTCAGATCTGCTTGATGTTGTGGGTCAGATCCGCATGATTTTGTGGATCAGATCTGCATGATGTGGATCAGATCTGCATGATGCTGTGGATCAGATCTGCATAATGTTGTGGGTCACATCTGCATGATACTGTGGGTCAGATCTGCATGATGTGGATCAGATCTGCGTGATGCGGTGGATCAGATCTCCATGATGCTGTGGTTCAGATCTGCATGATGTTGTGGATCAGATCTGCATGATGTTGTGGGTCAGACCTGCATGATGTGGGTCACATCTTCATGATGTGGATCAGATCTGCATGATGTTGTGGATCAGATCTGCATAATGTTGTGGGTCAGATCTGCCTGATGTCCATCAGATATGCATGATGTTGTGGATCAGAACTCCATGATGGTGTGGATCAGATCTGCATGATACTGTAGGTCAGATCTGCATGATGTTGTGGGTTAGATCTGCATGATGTTGTGGATCAGACCTACATGATGTTGTGAGTCATATTTGCATGAAATTGTGGGTCAGATCTTCATGATGTTGTGGATCAGAGCCGCATGATGATGTGGATCAGATCTGCATGATGTGGATCAGATCTGCATGATGTTGTGGATCAGATCTGCATGATGTGGATCAGATCTGCATGATGTGAATCAAATCTGCATGATGTTGTGGGTCAGATCTGCATGATGTTGTGGATCAGATCTGCATGATGTTGTAGATCAGATCTACATGATGTGGATCAGATCTTCATGATTTTGTGGATCAGATCTGCAGGATGTGGATCAGATCTGCATGACACTGTGGGTCAGATCTGCATGCTGTGGATCAGATCTGCATGATATTGTGGATCAGATATGCAGGATGTGGATCAGATCTGCATGATACTGTGGGTCAGATCTGCATGCTGTGGATCAGAGCTGCATGATGTTGTGGGTCAGATATGCATGATGTTTTGGATCAGATCAGCATAATGTGTACCAGATCTGCATAATGTTGTGGGTCAGATCTGCATGATGTTGTGGATCAGATCTGCACGATGTGGATCAGATCTGCATGATGTTGTGGATCAGATCTGCATGATGTTGTGGGTCAGATATCAATGATGTTGTAGGTCAGATCTACATGATGTGGATCAGATCTTCATGATGTTGTGGATCAGATCTGCATGCTGTGGATCAGATCTGCATGATGATGTGGATCAGATCTGCATGATGATGTGGGTCAGATCTGCATGATGTTGTGGGCCAGATCTGCATGCTGTGGATCAGATCTGCATGATGCTGTAGATCAGATCTGCATGATGTTGTGGGTCAGATCTGCATGATGTGGATCAGATCTTCATGATGTTGTGGGTCAGATCTGCATGCTGTGGATCAGATCTGCATGATGTTGTGGGCCAGATCTGCATGATGTGGGTCAGATCTGCATGCTGTGGATCAGAGCTGCATGATGTTGTGGGTCAGATCTGCATGATGTTGTGGATCAGATCTGCATGATGTGGATCAGATCTGCATGATGTTGTGGGTCAGATCTGCGTGATGCTGTGGATCAGATTTGCATGATGTTGTGGGTCAGATCTGCATGATGTTGTGGATCAGATCTGCATGATGTGGATCAGATCGGCATGATGTCGTGGGTCAGATCTGCGTGATGCTGTGGATCAGATTTGCATGATGTTGTGGGTCAGATCTGCATGATGTCATGGATAAGATCTGCATGATGTTGTGGGTCAGATCTGCGTGATGTCATGGATAAGATCATGCATGATGTTGTGGATCAGATCTGCATGATGATGTGGATCAGATCTGCATGATGTGGATCAAATCTCCAGGAGTGGTCCCAAGGATGAACTGGGGAACTACAGACCGTGAGCCTCATGTCCATCGTGGGTAAGCTGTTGAGACTATCTTGAAGGAGAGGCTGGTGGCCTCCCAGAAGCCAAAGGACTACAGGACAGCAGACAGCATGGTTTCATATGTGCAGATCCTGCAAACCAACCTTGTGGAGTTCTATGACTGGGTAACTAGTCAACTGGACAGATGCCATGCAGTGGATGTCCTGTATCTGGATTTCAGTTATGCATTCGACTCAATGCCACAGTGGGAGGCTGGGAAGTAAGTTAGAAGGCACGGGTGGGTGCAAACTGGTGAGATTGGTAGGAACTGGCCTAGGAAGGCAAGAGGAGCGGGCATGGGTAGGGAGCTCTCATACCCAAGGGTAGTGATAAGCGGTGTTCCACAGGGCTCGATGTTGGGACCAGTGTTGATAGGGATATTCATTGCAGACATATCATTGGACATCAAGAGCAAGATCAGTCTGTTTGTTGTTGATGCCAAGACGGGAGCAGTGGTGGATGAACTATGGGGCTAGCTGGGGTTGCAGGATGATCTGGCAAAGCTTGAAACCCGGTCAGACACCTGGCAACTGGGGTTTAATGCCAAAAAGTGCAAGGTGCTCCATTTTGGGGTGAAGAACCCAAGGAGGAGTTACCAGCTCTGGGGTGCAGCTAGCCCAGATGGAGGAGGAGAAGGATCTGGGGGTGCTCATTACCTGGTCAATGAACAACTCAGCACAATGTAGGAAGACAGCTGCAAAGGCCAACAAAATGCTGAGTTGCATTGCAAGGGATATATCCTTGAAGAGGGAGGAGATGATTCTGCCACTGTAGATGGCATTAGTTAGACTGCACCTGGAGTACTGCGTGCAATATTGGTGCCTGTATCTGAAGAGGGACATTAAGTTACTGAAGGGGGTGCAGTGCAGGGCGATAAAGATGATCAAGGGGCTGGGGGACTTATACGAGAGGAGGCTGAGAGAGTTGAACATGTACTCGCTGGAGGAGAGGAGGGACAGGGGGACATGATTGAAACCTTTAAGTACATGAAAGGAATAAACAAGACAGGTACAGAGGGGCTGTTCAAAGTAAGGGAGGGGAGGGACACCAGGGGACATGATATGAGACTTGAGGGAGGAAGGTTCAGGAGGCAGATGAGGAGACACTTTTTTAAAGAGAGAGTGGTAGCTGGGTGGAATGCGTTACCTGCAGAAGTGGTATCCAGTAGAACAGTGGACTGCTTCAAAAGGGGATGGGACAGGACAAGCGGGAGGATCAATGGAGGGGAAGGGTGGAAGGGAGGGGCAGCTGCAGAATAAGGGGTGCTAGCTGCACATTCGAGCAAACTTGATAGCCTTCTAGGCCTTTCTCTGCAGGCAAATATTGTATGTTCGTATGTTCATATCTGCATCTTGTGGATCTCATCGGCATGATGTTGTGGATCAAATCTGCATGATGTGGATCAGATCTGTATGATGTGTGGATCAGATCTGCATGATGTTGTGGATCAGATCTGCATGATGTTGTAGGTCCAATCTGCATGATGTGTATCAGACCTGTATGATGTTGTGGGTCAGATCTGCATGATGTGGATCAGATCAGCATGATGTTGTGGATCAGATCTGCATGATGCTGTGTATCAGATCTGCATGATGATGTGGGTCAGATCTGCCTGATGTGAATCAGATCTGCATGAAGTTGTGGATCAGATCTGCATGATGCTGCGGGTCAGATCTGCATGAGATGCTGGGGTCAGATCTGCCGATGTGGATCAGATCTGCATGATATTGTAGGTCAGATATGCATGATGAGGTAAATCAGATCTGCATGATGTTGTGGATCAGATCTACATGATGTTGTGGATCAGATATGCATGATGTGGACAGATCTGCATGATGTTGTGGGTCAGATCTGCATGATATGGATCAGATCTACTTGATGTTGTGGGTCAGATATGCATGATGAGGTAAATCAGATCTGCATGATGTTGTGGATCAGATCTACATGATGTTGTGGATCGATATGGCCTGATGATGTGGATCAGATCTGCATGATGTGGATGAGATCTGCATGATGTTGTGGGTCAGATCTGCATGATGTTGTGGGTCAGATCTGCATGATGTCGTGGATAAGATCTGCATGATGTTGTGGGTCAGATCTGCATGATGAAGGTAGATCAGATCTGCATGATGATGTGGACTCAGATCTACATGATGTTGTGATCAGATCTGCATGATGTTTTGGTCAGATCTGCATGATGTTGTGGGTCAGATCTGTATGATGAGGTAGATCAGATCTGTATGATGTTGTGGATCAGATCTGCATGATTTTGTGGGTCAGATCTACATGATGTTGTGGATCAGATCTGCATGATGTTTTAGGTCAGATCTGCATGATGTTGTGGGTCAGATCTGTATGATGAGGTAGATCAGATCTGTATGATGATGTGGATCAGATCTGCATGATGTGGATCAGAGCTGCATGATGTTGTCGGTCAGATCTGCATGATGTTGTGGATCAGATCTGCATGATGTGGAACAGATCTCCAGGAGTGGCCCCAAGGATGAACCGGGGAACTACAGACCGGTGAGCCTCACGTCCATCGTGGGTAAACTGATGGAGACTATCTTGAAGGAGAGGCTGGTGGCCCTCCTAGAGGCCAAAGGACTACAAGACAGGAGAGAGCATGGCTTCATACATGGCAGATCCTGCCAAACCAACCTGATGGAGTTCTATGACTGGGTAACTAGGCAACTGGGAAGAGGCCGTGCAGTGGATGTCCTATATCTGGACTTCAGTAAGGCATTCGACTCAGTGCCACATGAGAGGCTGGGAAGTAAGTTAGAAAGCACAGGGGTGGGTGCAAAGCTGGTGAGATGGATAGGGAACTGGCTTCAGGGAAGGCAACAGAGGGTGTGGTGGGTGGGGAGGTCTCATACCCAAGGGTAGTGACGAGCAGTATTTCACACGGCTCAGTGTTGGGACCAGTGTTGTTTGGGATATTCATTGCAGACATATCATTGGACTTCAAGAGCAAGATCAGTCTGTTTGTTGATGATGCCAAGATGGGAGCAGTGGTGGATGACCTAGGGGGATGGCAGGGGTTGCAGTATGATCTGGCAAAGCTTGAAACCTGGTCAGACACCTGGCAACTGGGGTTTAATGTTAAAAGTGCAAGGTGCTCCATTTTGGGGTGAAGAACCCAAGGAGGAGTAACCAGCTGGGGGAGTGCAGCTAGCCTGACAGAAAGAGGAGAAGGATCTGGGGGTGCTCATTACAGGGTCAATGAACAACTTGGCACAAAGAAGGAAGGTAGCTGCAAAGGCCAGCAAAATGCTGGGTTGCATTGCAAGGGTATATCCTCAAGGAGGAGGAGAGTAATCTGCCACTGTATATGGCATTAGTTAGACCGCAGCTGGAGTACTGCATGCAGTACTGGTACCTGTATCTGAGGAGGAATATTAAGTTACTGGAGGGGTGCAGTGCAGGTGACAAAGATGATCAAGGGGCTGGGGGGTCTTATCATACTAGAGGAGGCTGAGGGAGTTGAACATGTACCGCTGGAGGAGAGGAGGGAGGGGACTATGATTGAAACCTTGAAGTACATGAAAGGAATAAACAAGACAGGTACAGAGGGCTGTTCAAAGTAAGGGAGAGGAGGAACACCAGGGGCCATGATATGAGGCTGGGGGGAGGAAGGCTCAGGAGGGAGATAAGGAGTCACTTTTTTACAGAGAGGATGGTAGCTGGGTGGAATACGTTACCTGCAGAAGTGGTATCCAGTAGAGCAGTGGACTGCTTCAAAAGGGGATGGGACAGGACAAGGGGGAGGGTCAATGGAGGGGAAGGGTGGAAGTGAGGGGCTGCTGCAGAATAAGGGGTGCTAGCTGCACATTTGAGCAGACTTGATAGACCTCTAGGCCTTTATCTGCTGGCAAATTTTGTATGTTCATATGTTCATTTCTGCATGTTGTGGATCAGATCTGCATGATGTTGTGGATCAGATCTGTATGATGTGGATCAGATCTGTATGATGTTGTGGATCAGATCTGCTTGATGCTGTGAATCAGATCTGCATGATGTTGTGGATCAGATCTGCATGATGTCGCGCAGCAGTGCATGATATGTTGTGGGTCAGATCTGCATGATGTTTTGTATCAGATCTGCTTGATGTTGTGGTCAGATCTGCATGATTTTGTGGATCAGATCTGCATGATGTTGTGGATCAGATCTGCATGATGTGGATCAGATCAGCATGCTGTCCGTGTTTCAGATCTGCATGATGCTGTGGATCACATCTGCATGATGTTGTGGTCAGATCTGCATGATGTTGTGGGTCAGATCTGCATGATGTGGATCAGATCAGCATGATGTTGTGGATCAGATCTGCATGATGCTGTGTATCAGATCTGCATGATGATGTGGGTCAGATCTGCATGATGTGAATCAGATCTGCATGAAGTTGTGGATCAGATCTGCATGATGCTGTGGGTCAGATCTGCATGATGTTGGGGGTCAGATCTACCTGATGTGGATCAGATCTGCATGATATTGTAGGTCAGATATGCATGATGAGGTAAATCAGATCTGCATGATGTTGTGGATCAGATCTACATGATGTTGTGGATCAGATATGCATGATGTGGACCAGATCTGCATGATGTTGTGGATCAGATCTGCATGATGTGGATCAGATCTGCATGATGTTGTGGGTCAGATCAGCGTGATGCTGTGAATCAGATTTGCATGATGTTGTGGGTCAGATCTGCATGATGTTGTGGATCAGATCTGCATGATGTGGATCAGATCGGCATGATGTCGTGGGTCAGATCTACGTGATGCTGTGGATCAGATTTGCATGATGTTGTGGGTCAGATCTGCATGATGTCATGGATAAGATCTGCATGATGTTGTGGGTCAGATCTGCGTGATGTCATGGATAAGATCATGCATGATGTTGTGGATCAGATCTGCATGATGATGTGGATCAGATCTGCATGATGTGGATCAAATCTCCAGGAGTGGTCCCAAGGATGAACCGGGGAACTACTGACCGGTGAGCCTCATGTCCATCGTGGGTAAGCTGTTGGAGACTATCTTGAAGGAGAGGCTGGTGGCCCTCCTAGAAGCCAAAGGACTACAGGACAGCAGACAGCATGGCTTCATATGTGGCAGATCCTGCCAAACCAACCTTGTGGAGTTCTATGACTGGGTAACTAGTCAACTGGACAGATGCCATGCAGTGGATGTCCTGTATCTGGATTTCAGTTATGCATTCGACTCAATGCCACATGGGAGGCTGGGAAGTAAGTTAGAAGGCACGGGGTGGGTGCAAAACTGGTGAGATTGGTAGGGAACTGGCTTCAGGGAAGGCAAGAGAGGGCGGGCATGGGTAGGGAGCTCTCATACCCAAGGGTAGTGATAAGCGGTGTTCCACAGGGCTCGATGTTGGGACCAGTGTTGATAGGGATATTCATTGCAGATATATCATTGGACATCAAGAGCAAGATCAGTCTGTTTGTTGTTGATGCCAAGACGGGAGCAGTGGTGGATGAACTATGGGGCTAGCTGGGGTTGCAGGATGATCTGGCAAAGCTTGAAACCCGTCAGACACCTGGCTAACTGGGGTTTAATGCAAAAAGTGCAAGGTGCCCATTTTGGGGTGAAGAACCCAAGGAGGAGTTACCAGCTCTGGGGGGGGGGGTGCAGCTAGCCCAGATGGAGGAGGAGAAGGATCTGGGGGTGCTCATTACCTGGTCAATGAACAACTCAGCACAATGTAGGAAGACAGCTGCAAAGGCCAACAAAATGCTGAGTTGCATTGCAAGGGATATATCCTTGAAGAGGGAGGAGATGATTCTGCCACTGTATATGGCATTAGTTAGACCGCACCTGGAGTACTGCGTGCAATATTGGCGCCTGTATCTGAAGAGGGACATTAAGTTACTGGAGGGGGTGCAGTGCAGGGCGATAAAGATGATCAAGGGGCTGGGGGACTTATACGAGAGGAGGCTGAGAGAGTTGAACATGTACTCGCTGGAGGAGAGGAGGGACAGGGGGACATGATTGAAACCTTTAAGTACATGAAAGGAATAAACAAGACAGGTACAGAGGGGCTGTTCAAAGTAAGGGAGGGGAGGGACACCAGGGGACATGATATGAGACTTGGGGAGGAAGGTTCAGAGGCAGATGAGGAGACACTTTTTAAAGAGAGTGGTAGCTGGGTGGAACGTGTACCTGCAGTAGTATCCAGTAGAACAGTGGACTGCTTCAAAAGGGGATGGACAGGACAAGCGGGAGGATCAATGGAGGAAGGGTGAAGGGAGGGCAGCTGCAGAATAAGGGGTGCTAGCTGCACATTCGAGCAAACTTGATAGCCTTTCTAGGCCTTATCTGCAGGCAAATATTGTATGTTCGTATGTTCATATTCGCATCTTGTGGATCTCATCGGCATGATGTTGTGGATCAAATCTGCATGATGTGGATCAGATCTGTATGATGTGTGGATCAGATCTGCATGATGTTGTGGATCAGATCTGCATGATGTTGTAGGTCCAATCTGCATGATGTGTATCAGACCTGTATGATGTTGTGGGTCAGATCTGCATGATGTGGATCAGATCAGCATGATGTTGTGGATCAGATCTGCATGATGCTGTGTATCAGATCTGCATGATGATGTGGGTCAGATCTGCATGATGTGAATCAGATCTGCATGAAGTTGTGGATCAGATCTGCATGATGCTATGGGTCAGATCTGCATGATGTTGGGGGTCAGATCTGCCTGATGTGGATCAGATCTGCATGATATTGTAGGTCAGATATGCATGATGAGGTAAATCAGATCTGCATGATGTTGTGGATCAGATCTACATGATGTTGTGGATCAGATATGCATGATGTGGACCAGATCTGCATGATGTTGTGGGTCAGATCTGCATGATATGGATCAGATCTGCTTGATGTTGTGGGTCAGATATGCATGATGAGGTAAATCAGATCTGCATGATGTTGTGGATCAGATCTACATGATGTTGTGGATCAGATATGCCTGATGATGGACTGGATCTGCATGATGTGGATGAGATCTGCATGATGTTGTGGGTCAGATCTGCATGATGTTGTGGGTCAGATCTGCATGATGTCGTGGATAAGATCTGCATGATGTTGTGGGTCAGATCTGCATGATGAGGTAGATCAGATCTGCATGATGATGTGGATCAGATCTACATGATGTTGTGGATCAGATCTGCATGATGTTTTAGGTCAGATCTGCATGATGTTGTGGGTCAGATCTGTATGATGAGGTAGATCAGATCTGTATGATGTTGTGGATCAGATCTGCATGATTTTGTGGGTCAGATCTACATGATGTTGTGGATCAGATCTGCATGATGTTTTAGGTCAGATCTGCATGATGTTGTGGGTCAGATCTGTATGATGAGGTAGATCAGATCTGTATGATGATGGATCAGATCTGCATGATGTGGATCAGAGCTGCATGATGTTGTCGGTCAGATCTGCATGATGTTGTGGATCAGATCTGCATGATGTGAACAGATCTCCAGGAGTGGCCCCAAGGATGAACCGGGAACTACAGACCGGTGAGCCTCCGCCCATCGTGGGTAAACTGATGGAGACTATCTTGAAGGAGAGGCTGGTGGCCCTCCTAGAGGCCAAAGGACTACAAGACAGGAGAGAGCATGGCTTCCTACATGGCAGATCCTGCCAAACCAACCTGATGGAGTTCTATGACTGGGTAACTAGGCAACTGGGAAGAGGCCGTGCAGTGGATGTCCTATATCTGGACTTCAGTAAGGCATTCGACTCAGTGCCACATGAGAGGCTGGGAAGTAAGTTAGAAAGCACAGGGGTGGGTGCAAAGCTGGTGAGATGGATAGGGAACTGGCTTCAGGGAAGGCAACAGAGGGTGTGGTGGGTGGGGAGGTCTCATACCCAAGGGTAGTGACGAGCAGTATTTCACACGGCTCAGTGTTGGGACCAGTGTTGTTTGGGATATTCATTGCAGACATATCATTGGACTTCAAGAGCAAGATCAGTCTGTTTGTTGATGATGCCAAGATGGGAGCAGTGGTGGATGACCTAGGGGGATGGCAGGGGTTGCAGTATGATCTGGCAAAGCTTGAAACCTGGTCAGACACCTGGCAACTGGGGTTTAATGTTAAAAGTGCAAGGTGCTCCATTTTGGGGTGAAGAACCCAAGGAGGAGTAACCAGCTGGGGGGAGTGCAGCTAGCCCAGACAGAAGAGGAGAAGGATCTGGGGGTGCTCATTACAGGGTCAATGAACAACTTGGCACAAAGAAGGAAGGTAGCTGCAAAGGCCAGCAAAATGCTGGGTTGCATTGCAAGGGGTATATCCTCAAGGAGGGAGGAGGTAATTCTGCCACTGTATATGGCATTAGTTAGACCGCAGCTGGAGTACTGCATGCAGTACTGGTACCTGTATCTGAGGAGGGACATTAAGTTACTGGAGGGGGTGCAGTGCAGGGTGACAAAGATGATCAAGGGGCTGGGGGTCTTATCATACTAGAGGAGGCTGAGGGAGTTGAACATGTACTCGCTGGAGGAGAGGAGGGAGGGGGGGACATGATTGAAACCTTGAAGTACATGAAAGGAATAAACAAGACAGGTACAGAGGGGCTGTTCAAAGTAAGGGAGAGGAGGAACACCAGGGGCCATGATATGAGGCTGGGGGGAGGAAGGCTCAGGAGGGAGATAAGGAGTCACTTTTTTACAGAGAGGATGGTAGCTGGGTGGAATACGTTACCTGCAGAAGTGGTATCCAGTAGAGCAGTGGACTGCTTCAAAAGGGGATGGGACAGGACAAGGGGGAGGGTCAATGGAGGGGAAGGGTGGAAGTGAGGGGCTGCTGCAGAATAAGGGGGTGCTAGCTGCACATTTGAGCAGACTTGATAGACCTCTAGGCCTTTATCTGCTGGCAAATTTTGTATGTTCATATGTTCATTTCTGCATGTTGTGGATCAGATCTGCATGATGTTGTGGATCAGATCTGTATGATGTGGATCAGATCTGTATGATGTTGTGGATCAGATCTGCTTGATGTTGTGGGTCAGATCTGCATGATGTTGTGGATCAGATCTGCATGATGTGCGTCAGCAGTGCATGATGTTGTGGGTCAGATCTGCATGATGTTTTGTATCAGATCTGCTTGATGTTGTGGGTCAGATCTGCATGATTTTGTGGATCAGATCTGCATGATGTTGTGGATCAGATCTGCATGATGTGGATCAGATCAGCATGCTGTCGTGTTTCAGATCTGCATGATGCTGTGGATCACATCTGCATGATGTTGTGGGTCAGATCTGCATGATGTTGTGGGTCAGATCTGCATGATGTGGATCAGATCAGCATGATGTTGTGGATCAGATCTGCATGATGCTGTGTATCAGATCTGCATGATGATGTGGGTCAGATCTGCATGATGTGAATCAGATCTGCATGAAGTTGTGGATCAGATCTGCATGATGCTGTGGGTCAGATCTGCATGATGTTGGGGGTCAGATCTACCTGATGTGGATCAGATCTGCATGATATTGTAGGTCAGATATGCATGATGAGGTAAATCAGATCTGCATGATGTTGTGGATCAGATCTACATGATGTTGTGGATCAGATATGCATGATGTGGACCAGATCTGCATGATGTTGTGGGTCAGATCTGCATGATATGGATCAGATCTGCTTGATGTTGTGGGTCAGATATGCATGATGAGGTAAATCAGATCTGCATGATGTTGTGGATCAGATCTACATGATGTTGTGGATCAGATATGCCTGATGATGTGGATCAGATCTGCATGATGTGGATGAGATCTACATGATGTTGTGGGTCAGATCTGCATGATGTTGTGGGTCAGATCTGCATGATGTCGTGGATAAGATCTGCATGATGTTGTGGGTCAGATCTGCATGATGAGGTAGATCAGATCTGCATGATGATGTGGATCAGATCTACATGATGTTGTGGATCAGATCTGCATGATGTTTTAGGTCAGATCTGCATGATGTTGTGGGTCAGATCTGTATGATGAGGTAGATCAGATCTGTATGATGTTGTGGATCAGATCTGCATGATTTTGTGGGTCAGATCTACATGATGTTGTGGATCAGATCTGCATGATGTTTTAGGTCAGATCTGCATGATGTTGTGGGTCAGATCTGTATGATGAGGTAGATCAGATCTGTATGATGATGTGGATCAGATCTGCATGATGTGGATCAGAGCTGCATGATGTTGTCGGTCAGATCTGCATGATGTTGTGGATCAGATCTGCATGATGTGGGTCAGATCTGGATGATGTTATGCACATCTCCCACACGCACCAGTAAGCAGATGGCCAATCTTCTGAAGCTTATGAGGGGAGTAATAAAAGTAATGGAGAACCTTATATTGTACCAATCTCCCTTGAGTTTTTCTGCTGGAGATTTTGGCATTATGCCATGCCCATGCTTGTATCCTTTCATCTAATGAAAGTGACAGATTAGGTTCCTGCACCCATTTAGATTTGGAACTATCTGTCAAATTTGCTTCTAGTTGCAAGATTATTTTACATATTAAACAAGCACCCTTTTCAAGTGGAGGAATGTTAACGAGTTGAGACCAGTCAGCAAAATTGGGCAGAACTAGATCAGGACCAAGCAAAGTAACCAAGGCTTCTCTAAGCTGCAAGTACAAATAACTTTGAAATTGATGTACCTTGAACATACATCTAAGTTTTTCAAACAGCAACATAAGTTCAGAATCAAAATTAAGCACATCCCCTATCCTGTTAATGCCAGCTTTCCCCAGTCAGGGTCTTCCAAGGGTGAGTTATCATATTTAAGGATAGGATTATTCCATTAAAGGATTTCTTTAATGGGCATTACATGGGGATTCAATTGTTTAAACACTTTCCTTAAGATTTTTGTCCAACCTACAATGACTGGATTCTTTTAACTGAGTCAGGCAGTGGTATAAAGAGCAAGTCTTGGACCTGAAGAGGAAATAAATGTGGAGCCTCAAGCTGAAACCATAATGTAGTTTCTGATATACAAGGATTAGAGGCATGTTGTAATGTTTGCCCAGTTAAGAAGGCCCAGTGATATTTCTCTGACCATAATAAACTGAACCCCCCAACTTCCAGTGAGCTTCTGAGTTAATTTAAAGATATGCATAGAGGGGCTGCCTTCACAAAGGAATTTCTTAATCAAGGAACTTAGCCTCCTGTAATATTTATCTTCTATTTCAATGGGAAGATTTTGAAAGATATAGAAGAGTTTTGGTGCAATTATCATCACCGGGGAGTTTATTTTATCTAATAAAGATAAACTGAGCTAGTCTATCTTTCCAGGTCAGCTTGAATATCTTTCAATGGGGTCTAGGTTCCATTCTGGAACAGAATTAACACCTGCACATATTGATATTCCCAGATATTGGACTTCGTTACTAATAGTTTCTTCTGGAAAATTCAAATTGGAACTCATCCTTTAATGCTTTGGGGCATCTCACAGGTATTAGCTGTAGTAGTTTTATCCCAATTAGTAGGACTTAACCTTTCCACCCTGGATGCCCAGTCGCTTACCTGCAAGTAATTGAATCTGTGGTTCTGGGGTATGCTTAACAGGTTGTATAGGATGGCAAAAGTTTTAAACCCTGCCCTGTCGTGCAAGTCCCCCAGACATCTAACCCCACCCTCCTCCTATGTTCTGAAGCCAGGTTCCTCCAGGCCCAGCAGGAATTTAGAATTTCCAGCAATTGGAGACAGTACAGAATTCATCTCCTCTGCCTTCACCTGCTTTTTAACCCTGTCCCAAGCTTGAATCATTAACTGTACCAGAAGTAGACCTTGACTTGAGTTCCTGTGGGCCCCCTCGGCACCTCTGTTGAAATATGCTGCCGTAGTTGAGTTGATGTCAGCCCTTTCCAGCACCACCCCGCTTGCGCCCTTTGGTCTCTTCACCCAGTCAGTTAGTTGCCTCATTTGGGCTGTCAAATGATATAGCCCAGCATCTGGGAAGCACAGTCCCCCCATGTTTGTTGTACCCCTCAGGTGCCCCAAACCCACCCTGGGCCTCCTCTTTGCCCATATAAGGTCAGAGCACCACTTATCCGGGCTTCACAAATCCCCTTTGTTAAGTCCCATTGACTACATCTGTATGGGGCACTATACTCATTTTCTGCTGCTTCCAGACTGCCCCCTTCCAATCCATTATCTACCTCCCAATTGTAACAACCCCATCTCGGGCCAGGTGGCCACCCTGTACCTTACCACCACACACACACACACACACACACCTCACAGTAATACCTTTCAAGCCATTAGGTGGGCAGGATCCAAGAGCACAAGGACCTTCCTCCTGTTTCACCTGGAGGTGTTTCCATCAGAGTGTTTCTACACTTCCCTGTGGTCCCCATGTGAAGGCCACCAAGGTGCATGCATACTGTTGAGTGCTGGGACAGTCAGCCAGCATCCTCCAGCAACAGGCACTTCAGTTACCGCATGAAGGCATGCTGGAACAGTCAGCCAGCATCTTCCAGCAATAGACACTTCAGCTACTGTGTGACGGTGAGCTGGGACAGTCAGCCAGCATCCTCCCACACTAGACACTTCAGCTACTGTTTGAAGACGTGCTGGGATAGTCAGCTGGCATCTTCCTGCAGTAGGCACTTCAGCTACCATGTGAAGGCATGCTGAGACAGTCAGTCAACATCCTCCCACAATGGACACTTCAGCTACCATGTGAAGGCATGCTGAGACAGTCAGCAGGCATTCTCCCAGAATAGACACTTCAGCTACAGTGTGAAGGCATTCTGGGACAGTCTGCCAGCATCCTCCAGCAATAGGCACTTCAGCTACTGCGTGAAGGTGTGCTGGGACAGTCAGATGGCATCTCTCTGCAGTAAGCCCTTCAGCTACCATGTGAGGGCATGCTGGGACAGTCAGATGGCTTCCTTCCACAGTAGACACTTCAGCTACTGCATGAGGGTGTGATGGGACAGTCAGCAGGCATCCCCTGGCAATAGGCCTTTCAGCTACCACGTGAAGGCATGCTGCTACTGTCGGCTGACATCCTCCAGCAATAGGCACTTTAGCTACTGTGTGAATGTGTGCTGGAACAGTCAGCTGACATCCTCCCACAGTAGGCCCTTCAGCTACCGTGTGAAGGCATGCTTGGACAGTGAGCTGGCATCTTCCCACAGTAGGCCCTTCGGGTACCATGTGAATGCTTGCTGGGACTGTCAGCCAACATCCTCCTGTAACAGGCACTTCAGCTACTGTGGGAAGATGTGCTGGGACAGTCAGCCAGCATCCTCCAGCAACAGGCACTTCAGCTACTGCATGAAGGCATGCTGGAACAGTCAGCCAGCATCTTCCAGCAATAGACACTTCAGCTACTGTGTGATGGTGTGCTGGGACAGTCAGCCAGCATCCTCCCACACTAGACACTTCAGCTACTGTATGAAGACGTGCTGGGACAGTCAGTTGGCATCTTCCTGCAGTAGGCACTTCAGCTACCATGTGAAGGCATGCTGAGACAGTCAGTCGACATCCTCCCACAATGGACACTTCAGCTACCACGTGAAGGCATGCTGAGACAGTCAGCAGGCATTCTCCCAGAATAGACACTTCAGCTACAGTGTGAAGGCATTCTGGGACAGTCTGCCAGCATCCTCCAGCAATAGGCACTTCAGCTACTGTGTGAAAACATGCTGGGACAGTCAACTGACATTCTCCCAGAAGACACTTCAGCTACTGCATGAAGGTGTGTTGGGACAGTCAGCTGGCATCCTCCGACAATATGCACTTCAGCTACCATGGGAAGGCAATCTGGGACAGTCAGCCGACATCCTCCTGTAACAGGCACTTCAGCTACCACGTGAAGGCATGCTGGGACAGTCAGCTGACATCCTCCCAGAATAGACACTTCAGCTACCACGTGAAGGCATGCTGGGACAATCAGCTGGCATTCTCCGACAATAGGCACTTTAGCTACCGTGTGAAAGCATGCTGGGACAGTCAGCTGACACCCCTCCCAGAATAGACACTTCAGCTACCACATGGGTGCATGTTGGGAAAGTTAGCTAGCATCCTCCCACAATAGGCACTTCAGCTATTGCATGAAGGCATGCTGGGATAGTCAGCCAACATCCTCCCATTATAAGTACTTCAGCTAGACTGCCACACGTGATTATCTCAGGAGACAGTAGCGCAGCGAAGCCTGTCTCCCTCCACTCCTGGAGGAAGAAGAGGAGGAGGAGGAGAGTACCTGCTGTGATGCTTAGTTCTCCTCCAAATAAATGGAAGCACCCAGGAGAATGAAGCAATGTGCCCAGGACAGCAGAGCGATACCAGGGTAAATGGGACTCGAACTCTGTAGCACTGAGCTTAGTAAAGAGCCCTATCTACTGCTGATTAGTGCTGGTTTCTTTCTTTTCTTGTCTACACCAATTCAAAATGGCACCACTGGCGAAAACATACAGCAAATGAGAGGTCAGTTTGGAACAGTCACTGTCCTTTTAAATGGCTCAGTGACATAAATGCTGCATTGTTATAAATATTGCATATAACAGAAGAGAAGAACAAAAATGAGCAAACACCATAGCTGAACGTATCTTTTTAAATATAACGTTTAGCCTACTGCTGTGGCAACTATGCACTCTTTACACTTTGTCAGGACTTGACTCAGCTTTGTGTTTACTACAGTTTTGAGATTTCTTTTTATTTAAAGGTACACTGTCAATCTTTTGCATCATATTATTTCTAATTAAAAAAAAACAATTTTCTCATTGTTTACCTTCCCTAAAATGCATTGATGTCGCTAGTTGTTTTATCTGCTTCCTTTCTAAGCAAAACTGAAATGCATACTAATGCTGTAATTATACCCAACCTGGTTTTGATTGAGTTCCTTGATCTACTTTTCTTGCATACTTCCTGAACATTAAGAACACCCCCAAATAGTACAGCCACTCATGATGCAATCATTTCCTCTCCTCCCACTGTAGCACACATGGCTAGTCTGTGTTGGAGTGTTCCCAAGTCCAGGACGAATGCAATGGAAACTGATCAAGAAATGTAAACAAACATGTTTTTGTGCGGTAACAGCAGTATGGTGGACAATCTGTTTTTCACTTTTAAAAGGAAAAAAAGGCATTAAAATTAAACTACCAGCTACATCAGCAATCTGTACAGAATGTGGCCTATCATTAAATGTGTTTTTTTAGACTAGAGCCACTTGGAGGTTAAGGGGGTTGACAGTATCCCTATAAACGTAGCTGTTTTCCTCTCTCTCTATATATATATTTATAAAATGGGCTAGAAAAAGGAATCAATGGCAATGGACAAAGACCATCAGGTGACCGTGTGTACATCAGAGCGCGACCGCACACCTGCACTTTTACCCCCCAAAACAATTTTGCCATTTTATAAGATAGATAACCCACTCTAGGGTGTGCGGTTGCACTCTGATATATGCATACCTTGGGTGGTTTACGCACTTGGCCTGCGGCTCCATGCGTAAAAACACACACCAAGGAATGCGGATATCAGAGCATGACCGCACACCCTACAGTGGGTTATCTATTACATATATATTATTTAGCTTTAAAGTAGTAGTGGACTGCCTAAAACTAATACAAGTTTTTAAAAGGAATTGGTTATTGCCTTTTATATCTGAGGTACTTTTTCCTTTTCCCTTTGGTAGGGTAAGCACTAAGACAAGACAAGGTGAGGGTAGTAGCATGAGCACCACACGCCTAGGAATATAATGAGCTATGAAGCCATGAGCAGAGTTCCTTAAGCCTCTGCAAGTGCAGTAATCACATTACTGCTCACACCCTGCAGTGTCTTATTGTACTTATCATATGGCAATGTTTAATGAAAAAAAGCAACAGAAGGAAAAATTACTCACTGTAGTAATCTTCTTTCTTCCAGGAGATCCACTAATATTAACTTCTGCAGTGTCCCTTTAAGACAACACTGCCCCGGAGAGAATGGAACTACAGTATATGCAAATGATGGAACATTTGCCACATGCCATTTTTTAAAAGCTGCCAAGCTAACTGCCTATGTTCTAACTCCTCAGATTTGGGCAGAGCCTGCAAAGGGGCCCCAATACAAAAAATTCTATTAACACCAACAAAAGGCCCAACTGGGGCAACTACTACAATATTAACAAACCCCCTTTCAATGTCAGAATCACCTGAAAAAGGGGAACAAAGGCCCAACAGGGCTAGAGAAAGATAAAGAAGAAGAAACATGCCATTAACTGGCACCCCCACAGTTGATTAATCAGCCAGGGATGTGGAGGTCTCTGGTTCTAGAAGGGGAAGTACGGGTGGGAAAGTTAATAATATTAGTGGATCCTCTGGAAGAAAGAAGATTACTACGGTGAGTCATTTTTTTTTACCCCAGGAATCCACTAATATTATTAACTCCCGTAGACTAAGAAGCAGTACCTTTGGAGGTGGGCACAGAACCATTTAATAAAGAGCCTCTGCAGAACTGCTGTGCCAGACCTGGCCTCATTACTAGACAAGTGTCCAGGAAGAAGTACCTTGCAAATGTGCAGAAAACTTCAAGGTTACTGCTATACAGAGTTTCAACAGGGGACCTCCCTGGCATCTGCAACAGAAGCAGCTGTAACCGTTGTGTAATGAGCTCTGAATCCTGATGGAGCTCCTTTCTCCACCATGGAGCTGCAAAGCTGGTTACACTGAACTATCCACAAGAGCCAGTACTTTTGGGAGGTGGATATCCTTTGCCCATATCTTCATAGGTCAGTCAGGGAGAGCACATGCCTATCCTGCCTGTGATCCTTGATATGACTTATGATAATAGAAGGGTTTCTTTGTACCCCTATAATGCATGGTCTGTGTTTGCCTGTGAAAGAATGCTCACTAAAGAGACTAGCAAGGTTACAGACATGTCCCAATGGGAGTTTGATATGATTCTGCGTAAGGACCCCCCCCCTTTTTTTCTCTCACCACTATCTACTCTCTAAGGCCAGAGATATAATCATACAACCAAATTTTGGATCTCACTGACCCATCAGGCTGAAGTGATGACCCCCAGAAAAAACTAGAAACCTTTGGGTTGAAGAGGGGAGTGCATGAGCTTAACCATGCAGGTGTTCTGGGCCCCAGCTTACGCTGGTGTCCCACGATGGACTACAGGTAAGACAGCTTCTAATAAAGTGATGATCAGAATGAATGCCAAGGATGGTTCCTTCTCAGGAGGGGCAGGAGCAGGAACTGAAACCCAATGCAGCCACGGGTCAAGAGCTAAAACCAGTGAATACTGATATATAAAGTAATCCCACAAAGCTGGGATATCTGCTAGTTTTGATTCCAGACCCTTGGAAGAATGCCCAGGTGTAAAGCCTTCTCGGTTATTGCACCACAGGCTTTTTTTTTTTTCAAAGGATTCTCTGTGATCCATTAAAAACTCCCATGTGACTCACTAAGAGATGCAGAACAGCATATTCTAAATACCAAAGAGCCAAGCCTAAACCCCAGGAACCTGTGGTCGGTGTACATGAATCTCCCCCAGGCGGAGGTCAACAGGTTGTGATCCCCATGGAGGGGGCCATATAGGCTTGGCCACGGGCAAGGGAGACAACAGTAGAAAATATCATGGCTGCAGGGCCACAGTACTAACAGAACCCTTGATACTGGCTGGGATCACAGTGTAATGAATACCCTGAATGAGTGCAAGAGGATAGAGGCATACCAATGCCTCCCCAAACCATCCCAGACGCAAATCAAACAGGGGTACCATGCCCTGTGTGGTGATCCAAAATGGGACTGAGGCAGGAGATGATTCACATCAGATGCACAGAGATTTATCGCTGAGGTAAGCCACCCTCTAAATGCTTGAGCAGCATCTGCTGGAAGGCTGATGACTTGTAGGGGCACTGGGGTAGTAGATGGACTCCTTATATCCATTGCCCATGTGGAGCAGGGAAAAAGATCATGCCTCATGTGCAGGAGCAATTCCTAAAGACTGTGGGTGATGCCCCCTCATAGATGGGCAAACCAACAGTGAAGATGCCTCTGTACTAAGGAGCACAGACGGAAACTCCTAGTGGAAGACTTACTTATTATGAGGAAGGAAAGATCCCTTATCTGGTACAACTTGGCTCTAGGGGACCATCAGTGTTTCGCCTGAAAACTGTTGTCCCATAAAGTACCTGTTGCGGAAACAAAGTAATCCAGGAGATATAGGCACTGCTATGGTGCAGGGCTTGGTTAGCCTTTCCTGGTTGGGGAAGCCCTTCCCACAATGGTACTCAGCTCATTTAAGAAAAAATGCAGTGACTGCATAGAGATTAGAACTGATTTTTCCTTTTTTTTTAAAGACCCTGAAGAAGATTCTTATTTATAGGGAAAGTTTCCCATCACTAGCCAGTCAACCAGCTAGGGGTAAAAACTGATCCACCCAGTTTTCTTATGGGCGAGCCAACAACACTAGACAAGAGCAGGGTTCATTTCAGATATAGATCCACATGAAGCACTTATCAGCAGAGCCCAGAAATGGATCATAGTGTAAAACCATCCTGAGCAAGAACAAAGATTAATAGAGGGGCCAATAACAAAACTGTATGGAAACTGTCTCAAAAACCCCACACCAAGAAGGACCCTCTAAAAGGAAGGGGGGTGGAGTTAAAGGGAAAAACTAGGGCCTGGGGACTCCTCAAAAGGATCCTATTAAAAAAACCCGCTTGTTATCATAATGCTGGCATTATTTCCAAAGTGACCTTTACCACCAGGTATAAAACGGGATGAGTCCCACTGTCAGGTCTGAGAACCAATTCAGGGTTTTTTGCTGTAGTTGTGGCTGAACTTGTTCAGCTTGGGAGCCCCTCCTAGGACCCCTTTTACCCCTATCTTTGTCTGTAGGATATTGCATATGCTGTGGGGCAGTCTGGACCTGAGGAAGAGGTCTGCTGCCTGATGCCACACCCTTACCTCCCCTTCTCACTGGCTTAGGAGAAGGGGAAGGTTTCTCTTTAATTGTGCTCCTGAAAGTAGTTTTATAAGTATCCACCCTTTTCAGGTAAGCCTCAGTTTGCTCAGCAAAGAGTGCATTGTTTTCCACCCAGAAATCCATGACCCTAGCCTGGGTATCCAGAGTCAGGTTAGTTGTCCTGAGCCAGGTGAATCTCCTGAGGGCTATTGAACCAGCCATCAATCTAGCAGCAGTGTTGTTGGTATCAGCTGCCATTTGAAATTGGAATTTTGAAGCCTCTAAGCCCAGTCTGGCAACTTCAACCAAGTCTGGCCCTGCATTAGAAGGATTCCTTTGCAAGGTGTCCAGTACTGACTGCCACAGGGTCTTTTGGTACTGGGCAGTGTATGCCTGGTAACTGTCCTGTCCGACTGCCAATGAAGCAGACAGGGAGCAGATAGGTAGCCCTTTTTCACCATAGCATCCATTTTCCTTGAATCCTTCTCAGGAAGGTGAGAGGAGAGAGGTACCTTAGCATTTTCACATGCTGACTGTTGAACAACACCCTGGTGCTCGGGGTGAGTGAATAGAAACTCAGCCCCTGTCTGGTCAAGCTGATACTTCTTGTCACTCATTGTCTCTTGCCACTCAGTAGAAAGAAGTAGGCTGCTGGTTAACTAGGATCTGCAGCTTATCCATTAGGTAGGAAAATGGGCAGACTAGGTGGGCCAAGCGGTCCTTATCTGCCGTCAAATTCTATGTTTCTATTTTGTCGACAGGAGGAACAGCATTTGGTGCTTGTAATGTGGTCATAATGTCCTTCTTAAAGAACTTACAGAGGGGAAGTAAGAGTGTTTTAGTGGGTGTCAGCCCCATTAATTCCATATATTCAGCTTCCTCCTCATCTTGCACCTCCTCAGTGGTGACAAGGCCCGGGGATTCAACCATTTTCCTCACAAATGAAAAGTGTGAGGAATTATCCTCAGAAGGTCTGGGGGGTGAACCGAACTCCTGTTCAGGAGAAACTTCAGGTTCAATTCCCCCTTCTGCCTTGACCTCTTTCAGCTCCCCATGCTCCAAATGTTCCAGGAGTGGAGGGGGAACAGAGGCAGATGGTTTCTGGCAGAGCCTGAACAGGTGGCTGAGGGGATATCAAGCCGTGCAGAACCTGAAGCACCTGTAGAGCCTGTGCTAAGTTAGCAGGTGAAGGCGTAGAAGCAGGCACCTGAGGGGTCCCTTGTTGCTTTCCAGCAAGGACCTCTGTGTGCTTAGTTTTTCTCAACTTTTTGTCAGGCACCGGAGAGTTAGCCGGTTCAGTACCCTTTTTGCTGGAGCCCTCACCCATATTAGGGGTGGTACAAGAGGCTCTAGCAGTTTCAGCCATGTTTTCAAAGGGAATGGACTGGTCAGAGCCCATGGCACCCTTTCCAAGTCTTTTTTGCAGCCTTTCCCGACGTTTTTCAAGCATCTTTGGGGGAAAGGACTTGCAAATGTCACAATCTGTAGAGAGATGTCGTTGTCCAAGGCAGACAACACAAAGGTCATGGTTGTCTGCTTTGGCAAATACCTCTGCACATTTTAAACAATTTTTGAACCCTGGGGATCCTGTTTTACTTTTAGGATTTTCTGACATTTTAAGAGAGCTAGAGAAAACAGGAACCGCAAACCATATATTAAATTTGAAGATTGCAGTCGGTTCAGGAACTGGAAAAAAATTCAAAACCACTCAGATGCAGTTGGTTCAGTAACTGGGAACCGGGGGAAAAAGAACCAATAACTCGGTTCCAAATTAGCATTTTTTAATAGAAAAATGCTGAAAAAGCAAGCAGAACAGTAAAAATGGTTCCGATTAAAATAAACAACCCTCGGATCCCCCCCAGTTTAAAGTAAACTGAGAGGAACCGATTAACTAAAATGCACTAACAAAGGAAAGTTTAAAACTAAAAAACAATAAACTAGGCAGCAACTGAAAAGAAATAAATAATACTTAAGTTTTTGAAGGAATTAGCATGTCAGGAATGACTGAGAGGGAGAGGAAACTCCAGGGCGTCTTGACTTGCAGGCGGAGAGAAAAAATCTGAGGCGTTAGAACACAGGCAGTTAGCTAGGCAGCTTTTGAAAAATGTCACGTGGCAAATGGTCCATCATTTGCATATAGTTCCATTCTCTCTGGGGCAGTGTTGTCTTAAAGGGACACTGCAGAAGTTAATAATATTAGTGGATTCCTGGGGTAAGAAACAAAAAATTTGTTTTAAAAATCAAACTAGTTTATTTTTTGGTCAAATATCATTATGCTGAAGAAAATAGTCCCCGGGACTTTTTTTTTTGGGGGGGGGCAACAAAATGGAGCACACTGTGGGGTACACTATTTTTTTTTGATGGGGTGTAGTCTATTTTTCATAGTTTGTGAAGCTGACTGGTGCATTGAATGAACAGCTGACGAGACTGAAGGGCTGCCTTTTCACGTTGCTGTTCTTTAGGTGGTAATTAAGTCTTGCTGATGCAAGTTGAGGTGCTTGCTTGTTTATTGTCTTGTTCAGGATTTTTTGAACTGATGTCTCTGTTGCTGGATTAAAGTGTTGTGATACACAATAAGGTGATTCATTGTTTCTTGTCGCTGTCCGAAGATCCCTAATAGCTCTGGAGGCGTGATTCACAACGGTGGCCTGTGACCAGTATGATTTCTCTTGTATCGAGACCAGCATCAACGAGTAGATGGACGGCTGTTTATCGGAGCAAGTGGTTTGTGTATCATGTTTCAAGACCTGCATCTTTGCATAGACATAGCATCATCAATGAAAGGTGGTTCACTCCCATGGGTTCCACTGAGTACCAGACTAGTAGATTATTTAGGCATGCTTGAGGGTGACTTTTCGGGTGAAGGTACAGAGCTGTCTCATCAGGAGGGATATGGGGAAAGTATTTCTTTATGCTTGCCACTGGGCTTAGAGGGCTGTGAGGCACAGCAAATATGAATCCCCTATTGTTCTGTTTATTTCATTATGAGAATAATGGTTCTTGGTGTGAGGACTGAAAGTCAGCATGAATTACTCATTACCATCCTCATCAGTTTTTACTTCAAGTCTGCCTGATTTTCCATTCTCTGACACCTTCTCTGTCACATCTAGCCATACTTAGCTGTACATCTATCCAGACTGTCCTGATAAGACCGCTTGCCGTGAGAAGGGAAACCACAGAAAAGTGTCGTAGTTCATGGAAGTCAGCAGATGACAATGGTGGATGATAGGAAGCGAGGTCCTTGTTGTCTGTCTGGTATTTTTTGATTATTGATAGGAAGACATTGTCACTGGAGTGAAATTCCTCATTACTAGTAATGCTCAGATTTTGGTCAATTTCTGTAGAGTTCAGGTGCATGTTAGTCTCTGCACGTAGATTTGTAAAAGTTGTTATGACATGTTGCTGTCTGGAAGAGTTTCACACCTCTGCATAGAAGTGGCATAGGATTTCACCAATCGCAAGAGAACAGTGATTTTTTTAGTCACTTGCTACCATGTTACTTTCTACCCAGTCAGAGAAGACACTTAGGCCCGGATATTCAAACTGCACCATTCTGAGGCGCAAGCCCTTGCGCTGCTCAAAATAGTTGCGCAGGGGTGTGGCCGGGGTGATATTCAAAGGAGTTGCGCCATTGAGCAACTCCTTTGAATATCACCCCCCAGCCACAGCCACTGTGCATGGTGCAGTGGAACCTGCGCCACCACAAGTTGTCAGAGTGGAGCATTCAACTTGCAGTGGCGCAAGTACCATTGCGCCATGCGCAAATTTCCGATATTCAAAAGGTGACATGCAAATGGGGCCATAATTCATGCAAGCCGCAGGGGGGGCCATTTGCATCTGATTATGGCCCCATTTGCATGCCATTAGCATGTAGGTGCGCCGATCCCTGAGGACTTGCGCCTGGCCGCCCTGCCAGGCAGCAGCCGTCGGGGACCGACGCACCCTGCAGCCCGATAGTGGGCAGAACGTGAAAACACCCCCCCCGCCCAAACATCTCCCTAATGCCCAATCGCGGGCAGAATGTAAAAAGACCCCCCCAACCCGAATATCTCCCTGGTGGTCCAGTGGACCAGAATGCCCAATCACGGCAGAATGTACAGTGACAACCCCCCCAGTGCCCAATCACGGGCAGAATGCAAAAGATCCCCAACCCGAATATCTCCCTGGTGGTCCAGTGGATCCGTAATGCCCGATCGCTGGCAGAATGTACAGTGACAACCCCTGCAGGTGTCCGATCGCTGGCAGAATGTAAAAAGACCCCCCCAACCCGAATATCTCCTGGTGGTCCAGTGGACCGTAATGCCCGATCACGGGCAGAATGTAGCAGTGACCACCCCCAAACATCTCCCTGGTGTCTAGTGTCCCCCACCCCACCCACCCATGAAGCCTCACCACCCGCCCCCAGCAGCGGCGGCGGCAGCATCCCCACCCGCCTGCCGCCCGCCACTCCACCGACTGATCAGGTAGGGCTGCACGCCCATTGGTGCAGAGCTAGAGCCAATGGGCGTGCAGCCCATACCGTGCATGACAGTCCAGATTTGTGAATGATGTTGAATATCTGGGCCTTAGTGTGCAGGCTGTAGGCGTTTTTGTGTTCTTCTGACTCTTCCCATCTTCTATCTGATCCAGCTCCTCTTTTGATAGTTTTTAAGTGACATCGTGACTTTGGTACTACTGCGCTGTCCAGTGTACAGTGGCTTCTGGTGCCCTCGTCTGGGTAGCTCGTAGCATTTCCACTGCAGGTACAAGATCCATTTCAGATGTGTTTCTGATGGGTTGGCTGCCCACTGAAGTCTCGAACTTGGTGATATCCCTGACAGACAGAGCAGCAGTAGGTGTCATTTTGATGGTATTACTGTTGTCATTGTTATATTTGTTGGGAAGTGCGTCTGGCTCTCTTCAGTAACATTTAATGTTTCACAGTCACAGTGATTGTGGTGTAAACCTCTGGTTTTTGTTTTCTCTGTTTCAGATGTAGATTGCAGGGGCTCAATCTGTGTGACTGTCTGAGTTCCTTTAACTGGTTCTGGCGTACAAGTGTCCATGAAGTTGTTTCTGTCTCTGCTTATTAAATGGTAACATATGAGCAGTTTCTCATCTGAAACCTCACTGGGGAGGCTGACGTTACTGAACTGTTTCTGATTCACTTGTGACATGCCATCACTTTGGCTTTCTGATCTCGTCAGGACAATACTGGTTTGGGGTGCTGTGTCCTGTCAAAAAAAATAAAAATAAGAAATGCTAAATGTCCAGATCTTATACGAGTAAAACAATATTTTCTTACTTTACCCTAGAAAGTAAAGTACGATGCTTTAACTAAAATACCTTAAAATGATAGAAAATTATATGACTAACTAAAAAAACTACAAATATTCAAATGAACAAAAGTTATGAGCGTACAGAGAAAAATTTCAACATACGCTCATAATTTTGTTGTTCTTTAATATTTTTACCCCAGATTTTCAACAATGTATTGTTATGACCACACCTAATGAACCCAATAGACGAAAATTTTTTGATCCTGGCCAAAGTGCCATTTTGCACCATAAGTGTGAAAACATGTTCCAGCCAGGATTTGAAAAATGGCAGCTGTCACATACATGAGGTGGTGTGGAAACATGGCTATGTCGAACTTTAGGCAAAATATAAAAATTACCAAAATTATGAGTGAATGCTGAAAAATTCCAGTGCATGCTTATAACTTTGTTGTTTGTATACTATTTTCATCCCAAATTTTCTACACAGCCTTCTTATGACCCCACTAATAAACCCATTATGTGAAAATTCTCAAATCCCGGCCAACATGCCATTTCACGCAACAAGTGTAAAACGTTTTGGCCAGGATTTGAAAAATGCAGCTGTAACATTCATGAGTTGGTGTGGAAAAATGGCTAAGTTGAAAATTTGGGGTCAAAATATTGAAAAATACCAAAGTTATTCACGAGCATTGGAAAGTTTCAATATATGCTCATAACTTTGTTGTTTGTTAACTATTTTTTCACCAAATTTTCAACATAGTCTTCTTAGGACCCCACCTCATGAACAAGAGTGGGGAACATTTTTAAATCCCACCCAAACAGTGATTTCATGCAGTGACAGCAACATCACATTTTGGGATGGTTTTGAATAAGTTCACCACCCTTATTCATGAGGTAGGGGCCTAACAATGGCATGTTTAAAATGTGGTGTAAAAATATTCAAAAATGGCAAAGTTATGAATAAAAGTTCAAACCCCATTGAAATACATTAAACTGGACTTGCCTTATTTCCTCATACCACAGTCACCGGTTCCAGCAGCAAGACGTGTTTTCGACTGGAGAGTGGATCTGTGTTGTGGGACATGTTTAGGTGAGTGAGGGTGTGTGTGGGGAGGGATGTGGGATTGTGGGTGCTGAGTGGGGGAGGGAGTCAGGAGTTGTCAGCAAAAGAAACACAGAAACATAGAAGATAACGGCAGATAATGGCTGCTTGGCTCCTCCAGTCTGCCCGTATTCATTGCCATTGCTTTTGCTGCAGACCCTTCTAGGTCCACAGCACTTTCTCTTCCACCCTTTTCCTACCCCTTATTATTCCTTTGTGCCTATCCCAGGCTTGTTTGAATCCCACCACTGTTTTTGCTCCCACTGCCTCCACTGGAAGTCTGTTCCTGACATCCACCACTCTTTCTGTGAAGAAGTGTTTCCTCACATCTCTCCTGAACCTACCTCCCTCCAGCTTCATATTGTGACCCCTTGTTCTAGAGCACCCCTTCCTCTGAAAAATATCCCCCACCTGTACCTTATTAATGCTCCTGATGTATTTAAAGGTCTCGATCATATCATATCAAGTAGCTCACCTGAGGAGCTGAGGAAGCTGAATCTCCAGCCTGATAACTTTCGAGGCAGCCCCCCCCCACAAGCTAGGCACTCGGGACAAACAAGCAACACAAGCAGCTCACCTGAGGAGCTGAGGAAGCCAAATCTCCAGCCTGATAACTTTCGAGGCAGCCCCCCCCAAGCTAGGCACTCGGGACAAACAAGCAACACAAGCAGCTCATCTGAGGAGCTGAGGGAAGCCGAATCTCCAGCCTGATAACTTTCGAGGCAGCTCCCCCAAGCTAGGCACTGGGACAAACAAGCAACACAAGCAGCTCACCTGAGGAGCTGAGGAAGCCGAATCTCCAGCCTGATAACTTTTGAGGTAAAGAGAGCCTCTTCTCTTCGTCTGGACGCCTGCAGGAGGGTGCTACCTGATGAACACTTATATTTTATGAACTTTGTTCCTGTTCACCACTGGGTGGGCTTGTTATTTGCTTCTCTTTGTGCTACTAAGGCTGAAGTGTAAAGCTAGGGACTCACTGGGTGCCCTAGAGTTGCCTTGCTGATTACATCTTAAAGCCAGATATACCAAGCAGCTAATATAGAGCTGACTTGTTTAATATGGTGGTATTGGAGCTAATTGCTGATTACACCTTAAAGCCAGATATACCAAGCAGCTAATATAGATCAGACTTGTTTAATATGGTGGTATTGGAGCTAATTGCTGATTACACCTTAAAGCCAGATATACCAAGCAGCTAATATAGATCAGACTTGTTTAATATGGTGGTATTTGGAGCTAATTGCTGATTACACCTTAAAGCCAGATATACCAAGCAGCTAATATAGATCAGACTTGTTTAATATGGTGGTATTGGATCTAATTGCTGATTATATCTTAAAGCCAGATATACTAAGCAGCTAATATAGAGCAGACTTGTTGAATACTGTGGTACTGGATCTAATTGTGCTTGTAACTGAAGGTATTAGGTTAGCTGGGTCCTAGTGTGACCTAATTTTGGAATAGCCCTGTTTGCTTAGAGTGGAGCTCCTTTGTGAAAGTCACAATATATTCTCCCACTGCATAGTAATGAGAGGCTTTGTTTTCTCCACTACATAGGCAGCCCCCCCCAGCTAGGCACTCGGGACAAACAAGCAACACAAGCAGCTCACCTGAGGAGCTGAGGAAGCCAAATCTCCAGCCTGATAACTTTCGAGGTAAAGAGAGCCTCTTCTCTTCATCTGGACGCCTGCAGGAGGGTGCTAGCCCGACAGCGCTTCACGCCGTCTGCCCCCTGCCCCAACCACCCACCCACCAAGGGGCGGCTGTCAATTTAAGGATCCACCCCATGACATCACATCCAGTGACATCACGTCCTGTTGCCCAGAACCTATCTCCCCACTTTCCCATTTGCAGGTTATACCTGCTGGCCACTAGAGGGACCTATGCTCCCTCGCTACTTCCTACTCCTACCTGTACAGTACTACTTCCCTTGGATCTTGCTCACCACAATGTATTGGCCCTGCCTCACGCTCTGCCTGTGCCTATCCCCACTAGCAGTGCACTTGCCCACTTACCCATCTGCTACTCCGCACTGTGCCCTGGCACCCCTCCCTCCCCTTGCTCCTGAACCTGCTCTCCTGCCCCTTGGGACCTCTGTGTGTCTCGGTCCTCCCTGCCCTCCCCCTAGCTTCCTCCTCACCTCAGGCACATCTGGGTGTCTTCTTATTCTTGCCTTCCTTCCTGTACCACCCTGCCCACCCCTACTCCCTTAGCATCCCATCCCCCATGTCAATTGTAGAAAAACCTCTCACCATCTCCCAGCCAGGGTGTTAGTCATGCTACTACTCCTGTCAGGAAACATTCATCCAAACCCTGGCCCGGTTCCCAGGAGCTCCCCGACTAGCACCACAGGCCTATGCATGGTCTCCATGAATATCTGTAGCCTCCTAAAAAAGTTTGACTCACTACAATGCCTGGTCACATCAATTAACCTTGATGTCATCACTCTGGTTGAGACTTGGCTGTCGAAATCCTCCCCTGACTCCCTAGTCTCCCTTCCTGGTTTCACCTTCTTCCGGTCTGACCGTGTTGGGAGATGGGGCGGCGGCTGCACTATTTATGTCAAGGAATCTCTCCCCGTACTAGCCCTGCCTGCTCCCATCCTTGACTCCAGGGCCCAGGCGCTTACGCTGAAACGAACCCCTGACCCTTTAAAGGGACTCCTTTATCTGACTACTGCATACGTGCCCCCCAGGGACCAAACGCAGGCCATTGCCTCTCTTACAGAATACCTTTCCTCACTACCTCCTTCCGCTGATCAAATTCTGGTGGGTGACTTAAATGTCAACTGGCTCAGCCCCTCCTTCTCCTCCTCTACCCGAGACTCCATTTCTGCAATAGACCTAACACAACTAGTTACCCACCCTACCAGGACTAACCCCAAGAGAGGCTCCAGTACCCTGCTTGATGTGGTACTCACCAACCGCCCTAATCGGATCCCCAATGTACAAGTCCTCCCAGACTCTCTCAGTGATCACTCCCCCATTCTATTCCACTGGTCATCCTCAGTCCCCAAACCCATAGCACAGTCCACATGCCGGTGGCTCTAATACCTGGTGGACTGATAAAACTTAAGGAACTTCTGTCCCAGATTGACTGGTCTCCCATACAGGCAACTCCTGACATCGACACAGCTCTCTCCTTCTTTACCCGAACTTTTAATAATGCCTGTGATATCTTTGCCCCAATGTTGACCCACTGCTCTAAAAGGCAGAATGCCCCCTGGGTAACCCCAGCTTTGATCCACCAACTCAAACATAGGGACAACCTATGGCACCGTGCCATTGAGACTGGCTGGCCCAGTGACAGGCAGTTATATGCTGCCGCCCAAAACAAGTGCACTCGGGCCATCAGAAAGGCCAAGTCTGAGCACTATCGGTCCTCACTCACTGCCTCATGGGGGAACCCCAGAACCTTCTGGGATAACATTAAACAGTTAAATGGAGTGCACACTCCTCCCACCCAGATCAACATTAATGGCATGATCTCCTCAGACCCAGCCCTCATAGCCAACCACCTCAACACCTCATTCACTGACCTTAGCCCTATCCTCCCTACAAATTTTTTTGACCCTCCTCCCCCAGCACCTGCCGTAAATCTTTCTCACCCTTATTTTCTCCTCCGCCGTGTTTCTGCCCAAGAACTTAGGCCGCACCTTGTCACTGCCTTCAAGAGTAATAGTATAGGCAGTGACACCCTGGATCTGTGTATCCTGCGGCTGGTCTTAGACACAGTCCTTACCCCTATCACGTGCCTCATCAACCACTCTCTTTGCCTGGGGAAGGTTCCAACTGCCTGGAAAGTCACCACTGTCACCCCTATCTTTAAAGGTGGTGATAGGACTGTGGCTGGAAACTATCGGCCAATCTCCATTCTCTCTCCTCTCTCCAAGGCCTTGGAAAAAGTGGTGGCCTCTCAAATCTCTGACTACCTCTCCACCTACAATGTCCTATGTCCTGAGCAGCATGGCTTCCGGTGGGCCACAGTACCAACACAGCCCTCCTAGAGTTCTCCAACTTTCTCCACCTCCTTAGACACTGGTTCTCTGGCTGGTGCGGTCTTCATTGACCTCTCTAAAGCTTTCACACTGTCTCCCACCTCCTTCTTGATGCCCTTAGTCTCTCTGGTTTTGCTGCTGGGCCTATCTCCTGGTGCACCAGTTATCTGTCTGACTGCTCACAGCGTGTAAAATTAATGGGACCTACTCAGACATCTGTCCCATCTTTTCTGGGTTCCCCAGGGCTCCATTCTGGGCCCTTACTATTCTCCTTTACCTTAACACCCTTCCACGCTCTTGCTCGGGGAACATTCTATTGTACGCTGATGATGCAGTCATCTTTGCCTCAAGTCATAACCCTATTGCCTCCAGGTCTGCAGAAGTCCTTCGCTGAAGCCGAGGGCTGGTTCAAGGAACATAGATTGGTGATAAATCTTAAAAAACAAAACCATGTTCTTCACTCATCCTCAAAACAAGTCCTGCAACTTCAAACTCCTCATTCACTCTGGGTCCTCTTTCCACTCGAACAAGTTTGCTCCTATAAATACCTAGGGATCCATTTTGACCCTTCCTCTCCTTCCATGGACACATCGCTGCCTAGCCACTGCCACTAATATCCGATTGGGCATCTTACATCAGTATAAACACTGCCTCCTCCCGGAGGCTCTTGACTCTAGATCACCTCCTCTATCCTGTCCCTAGTGGACTATGGACTGCCGGTGTATGGTGCTGCTGATCAGACCGCACTCCATAAAATTCGCACTACTCCGAATAAGGCCTGCAGGTTAATTACTGGGGCACCTAGGCTAACACACACCTGTCTACTGTACGCTAAAGCGCTGGTACTTGATCTTGACGAGCGCCTCAAATATCTGACCTGTACCCTTACAAAAAAGACCCTCCTTGGGCTATCCCCACCAGGATTGACCACCACCATATGCCGCTCTGTCCCGCTAGTTCATACTCGGACCTCTGGGAAAACCTCTCTTGTTATCCCTAGAGCTAGGACCTCTCATGGCCAAAGAGCCTTCAGCTTTAGGGCCCCCTCCTGGTTCAACACACTGCCCCCCCTCCATCTCCGAAGCTCCAACTATATCGTGCTTCAAAACTTCCTTATGTAACCACCTTATTAACACCGTAGCTGTAATTGCCACTAGTCAAAGCCATACTAATACTTATATGACAAAGCTACTACTAAGCTGCTAAGGACAACATAACTCTGGTATTGTTTGCATCAATCCTACCTGTACCAGCTTATTTGTATCTATGTCTTAAGTTACTGTTATACTGTGTTGTACTGTTATACTGTGTATTTTCATTTGTCTTACTGTGACAAGGTACTTTTGTAAATGAGCCTATGGCTCAAAGGTTTTCCAAACTGCTGTTTAAATAAATAAATAAATAAATAAAATATCTCCCCTCCTCTCCTCCAGGGTGTGCATGTTTAGTTCCTTTTTACCTTTCCTCATAGGGCTTTTGATGCAGACTCTGTACCATCTTGGTAGCTCTCCTCTGGACCACTTCCATTCTATCTATGTCTCTTCCGTTGATGTGGTTTCCAGAACTGGATACAATACTCCAGTTGGGGTCTTACAAATGACCTACACAGGGGCAACACCACTTCCCTCTTCCTGCTGCTAATCCCCCTACCTATACACCCAAGCATCCCACTAGCTCTCCTGATTGCTTTGTCACATCGTCTGCCCACCTTCAGGTCAACCGATATGATTACCCCCAGGTCTCTTTCTTGCATGGTTGTTGCAAGTAACTGTCCCCCCATTTTGCACTCCAACCCCAGGTTTCTGTGACTCAAGTGCATTATTTTGCACTTTTTGTATTAAACCTTAGCTGCCAAACTTTTGACCACTCCTCCAACTATTTTACATCTCTTTCCATCCTTTGCACCCCCCCCCCCCGGAGTGTCGAGTCTGTTGCAGATCTTGGTGTCATCTGCAAACAGGCAGACCTTCCCTTCCAGTTCCTCAGCTATGTTGCTGATGAAGACATTGAAGAGGACTGGCCTCAGTACTGACCCCTGAGGTACCCCGCTGATCACTCTCTCTTCCTCTGAGTGAACTCCATTTACCACCACCCTCTGCCTCCCATCCCTTAACCAGATTTTTACCCAGGTTATCACCTTATTGCCCAACCCCATGCTACCCAACTTGTGTACCAGCCTCCTATGAGGAATGGCGTCAAAGGCCTTGCTGAAGTCCAGGTAGGCCACGTCCACCACCTGTCCAGGATACAACACCTTGGTTACCCAGTCAAAAAAATCTGTTAGATTTGTTTGGCACAGTCTCTCCTCCGTAAAGCCATGCTGCCTCGGGTCCTGCAGTCCATTGGATTCCAGGTGTTCTACGATCCTTTCCTTTAATAGTGTTTCCATTAATTTTCCTACTACAGAAGTCAGCCAAGACATCGATGGATGGTTTTCTGCTTTGCAAGTGTAACCCCCAATGGGTGAGGCTTACTGTGCTTGCCCCCGGCCACCGGCCACCGGCTCCTACCTGTCCCAGTCCTTCCTGAGTCCCTTGATGCTACTGCCAGCCCCCAGTGTTAGTAAGTCTGGTGGGGGGGGGCTGGAGGAGCAAAATGTGTTGAAGTAAAACTGCCGGCTTGGTGGTACAGCTCTGTGAGCACCGTGCAGCTCAGCCTACACATGTTTCAGCTGGTGCCTGCTCGAATGTGTGAGCTGCAGTAGCCTGCTTGGCCATTCTGTTAGTGCTACGGTGCTCATTCTCTGGCCCCAGAGACCCTAACAGCAGCAATAAGGGGTACGGAGGCACACCGCAGGAAAGTAAAATAAAAACTTTGGAAAAGCGCTCATAAATGCTATTACTTAAAAAGGGCACTACCACTTTACGGAAGCAGCTCAGGCTGCTGTAAATGAATAGCCTTACCTGCCGCCTAGGGGTCAGCACTGCTGCGCTAGTGACAGGCAGGGGGAGCCCCTGTTATGCCCCACTTTGCCACCGGACACCAGGGCAGAGGGGCTGCTACAAATCTTGGGGGCACTATTTCTGTAAAACATGCAAGAAGCTTTGCAAAATAAACCTAAAGTTGGAACTGTGAACTGTTTTGTTTTCAGCAGTCATCTTTGTCATCCTTGACCCCTGTATCCACCAATGGGAGTCCTAGGAGCCCTGGAGGTCTTAGCTAGGGCTCCTGGGTAAGGGGTATGGAGAATGCCCATGGTGCCTAAACAGACAACCAATCAGGCATCGAATGGATCTTATGCATATTAATTTTGCAGAAGGACAGCTGGATTTGACCATTCAGAAGCTGCTTTACTCCTCTGAGATTGTGGGGGAGTATACAGCTCGGGGCAGTTTGCCTGAAGCTCTCCACAGGTGAGGAGAGCATACAGCCAATGTCCAGGACAATGTTTAGAAGTTGGCCTAAAGCTTCCACAGCTGAACTTCAGTAGACTTGCCAATAGCTTTCTGTCACCTGGAAAGCCAGAGTGAAAGATTGAGAGGTGTTTGGAGCCAAAATTCTGCAACATCTGAGAAAACCCTTGGCCTGTGAGGAAGGACGGACTGTGTTCCTGTTAAGAGCCTGAAGGTTTCCTGAGTCAAACACCCAGAATTCAGACACTGCTTGTTTAAGTCCCATTGCCTGGACATTCCAGCAGAAGCAAGAGAAGCCTGTTTAGACACGAACCTGGTGTTGCAGCCTGAATAAAATTTGTCTTTACACTGCTGATCTCACTCCTTCTTTGGAGCAATGCAGAGCTGCCCTGACCTAAAAGACACTTGGCTAATGCATCTACACAGCCCCACTCAGTGCCAATGTAAGACGCGCTGGATAGGGGCTGGGAGCCAGGGCAGTCAGCGGATGGAAGCACCCGCAAGTGAGAGCAAGTGGTGCAGCCTGTCCACACAGCCACTTAAATCACTCGCTTCCGAATGCATCCCTGATTTTCTGGGACTGCCGAGTGGTGCAGGGAGCTTACCATGATTCAGTAAGTGTTCATGGCGGCATTTGCACTGCAGCAACCTAAGTGCTCAGGTTGCTGCGGTGCAAATGCCGCCGTGTAAACATGGCTAAGGACTGTTTGCCACTCCTAGTCCTGTGGAGTGAGCTGGTTGTTCCCAGAGGTATTCACACCTGCCAGCTGCAGAGAAGAAGAGATGGTGTGATTCCTGAGCTCCCGGACAGAAGCCACTGCCAGCAAGGATGGTCTGGGGAATCAGCCAGGTACTGCTATTATCAGGCATTACCCATCACCTGTGGGATAGGTGTGTGGCCCTGGTCCTCAGTACTGGCCTGTTCCAGCATCCGATCCAGCCTGCAAGAAGATGACAAGCTGCCAGACCCTGCCTCAGCCAAGACAGCTGCCACCCTGTTTGTACAGCTCGAGGCCCCAGCTCGACTGCCCACTTCTGCCATCCTTGTCAGACCCTGTGAGACTGTCTTCAAAACTGTGAGTAAACACAGGGCCTGTCCTGACCTGGGGAGTTTAAATAAAGCTCACGCAAAGTTTCCTATTTCCAATTTTAAAAGTGCACCAACGCTGGCCAACCAGCTGCACCACTCAGGCCTGGAACTTTACCACCTAGGTACCCAGATTGACTGTAGGGAGAACTGGTACCAGTGGGGAGGTGGGCTTATGTGTTGCTGTTGGGGGGTGGGCACTGTTAACGTTGTAGCTTACAGTTTTACCAGATCATCAAATACTGAAATTACTATTTATTTTTGCATTCACTTTCCCCTTCCCCCTGTTAAAAAACCTTTTATCATTGATGTTCAAAACTGTCTGTGAACACATTATTAGTGATAGCCAATAATTGCATGCACAGTAAAGTATTGCAACTGTTTATGGTATTCTGTGTGTGTGGTGACTGTGAGGGGAGGTGGGTAGGTACAGCATCCCAGGGGGCTGAACCATTTAACTAACTAGCCCACTATAGCTTACTCTGGGTGGAGGCACCACGCTATTTATATTATATCTGGGAAAGAACACCGCCTTTTTCCATCTAAAATGAGAACCCAGACCCTCAACCTTGCTGAGCCCGCAAGGCAGGGGTAGTAACTGTAAGTTACACGGTGACCCAGTTACACAGGTTAAATTTATTTAAAAAAAAACAACAGACTATGAGGGGCTGTTTCTTATTCACACATACAGGGCTACGTTGGGGATTGGGCACCCCAGTGTCACAGATGTTTGGCAGCATCAGGGGTGGGAGCCCTGGTGTCCACATACATGAAAGGGGTTGGGGGCCACACAACCTTGGGGAGGAGGACTTACAAACATAAATATATAATACACACAACAGTCTCAGTGCCGCTGATGGGGTGGGAAAGATTTACAGACCACAATATTAAAAGCAAACTACTACATTTTCCATAGTGCAGAGGGAGTAACTGTGCAATAGGAAATCTAGGAAAATTATAAGGTAGGGGGGTAGTCAAAATGGGCAGACTAGATGGATCTCATGGTCCCCTTCTGCCGTCACATTCTTATGTTCTTAATAAATGGACGCTCGACTCATCATGATGTCAGGAGTGAAACTGACACTTTCGCTGGGTTTGTCCATTTCAGTCACAAGGACTGACAAACCAGCAGTGTCAGCGTCACAGTGGGGATAATTTTTTTTTCTACAACATTTCAAATACAACATTCAATATTTCGTCACTGCAGGGCTAAATTTATAAAATCTGCTGTGCTGGTGCGATCATCAAACCATTAATAGAGATAGCATTTTCGCTTTCAAAATGCTCAGCTGTATTCACCGAATCTGTGGCTGGTGGCACTGAAAGATTTTTAATTGAGGTAGAAACTCTTCATTTTTTTCAGAGGTGTGTAACTTGAGGGATCGGTGTCAGGGAAGAAGGTCTGAAGGATCTTTTCATGCTGTAGTTGAAAACTGACTTTTGGGACATCGGACATTCTTGCTTACTTTACCGGACAGTTTACTGAACACAAACGAAGGCAGCTATTTAGAACTGAAATGGAACATCTAATCCAATCCATCTTTATTTATATAGTGCACAGCCAAGTAGTTCTGTGCACTGTACAGAAATTTCAAAAAATTTACAAAAAAATGCGAGTTACACAAGTAGGAGGAAAATCAATAAACAGTACATAGCATACATATTACAACGAGCAAAATAATTCACTAACTGTTTAGACAGAATAAAAAAAAAAGACCAAAACAAATTTCATTGCCCTCATTTAAAAGCTTGAGAGAAGACCTGCAGAGACCATGCAGCCACCTAATTCAGATTACAAACAGGGGCCAGTTGTTGAAGTTAAATCAGTGTGTTTTTGCAACAGTCTGGTTTCTGCAACAGTTGTTTCTAAGGGCTCGATACAGTTCACTATCCACATGTTGGCAGTTCCAAGGAACAGACTGATTCATTGGGCGTCTTTAAGCATAAGTTCCTCCCACCACCCGGGCAGTATATCCTCTGGCTCTGCCCAATGATGTCAGAATTTTCTTTCCGCTGGGAGGGACAGGTCTCCTCCTTCGCAGCTCTGCAGTATCTGAGGGAATAACATTGCCAAGCGCTTTTCTAGGTGAACTTCTTTGACTTAATTCAGTCTTTTCATGGAATATCCTTCAGCTCCAACTCTTGATGGCAATCAATGATGGAGGAATGAAAACAACCGGGTAACATCGGGGGGGGCACAAGGATTTCTATGTTTGTGATTGGGCACAGTGGCTGGCACTCATTTATGCCCTTTGGTAGTAGTGCCATTAACCAACAGCCAGCAGTCAGTCAGATCACAACTTTATTCACTGTCATATGATAATAAAAGATTTTTTACCTGCTGTTGGCAGGTGTGATGTGTGGAGCAGCACTCTGCCTTGCAGCTGACATATCTAACTCTGTTCCTCCCATTACATCATCAGCTTTGTGACCTCATTGGTGACTGATTTATTTTAATTTCTTATAGCCGTATCTTCTGTTTTATACTATTTATGCTGCTGTGCAATTTGATATATTTTTTAATTATTTGTTAGGCGCCTTGGTTTTTGAAAGGCGCCATAAAAATAAAGTTTATTATTATTATTATTTTTATTGTGACATCAGAGCTGCTCAGGAAGAACCACTCATTAGTGGCCATGTCAGTCACCGCTATGATGTCATGGCAAGTGAGGCCACAGTGCTGATGACGTAGTGGGGGAATAGAACTAGATATTTCAGCTGCCAGGCAGAGTGCTGTTCCACACATCCAACAGAATATTGTCATATAGAAAACTTTCTAATGAGCAAAAGGAAAAATAAAACTACTTCAGAAATAAAAAGTTACAACTGCCTACTTCTTAAAATTTGTGAACATTTCCTGTCCGTTATTTTTGGTTTTACTAGCTCTGCAAGACTGCAAACAGAATTAGAATGTATAGGAAATCGGGACAGATATATCAGTCCATGGCACAGCAAGGCTCAACTTGAAAGATTCCATCAGTTACTCTGTTCTTCCTAGTCTGACTCTGACTCAACCTCTGCTCGGTGACTAAATGTGCCACAGCCCTCCCAGTAGTCCAGATCCAGATGAGCCAACTTGACTAGCCTGCTGTCTGCCCTTGACTGTCCTCTGCACCCCGTCCCCACGGCACACACAGACACCAGCCGACTGGGTGGTACACAACCGACTTTCTCTCTCTGCCAGCAGAAAAACAAACAGCTGTGCCACCAGTGACCCAAACTCAAGTGACTGCTGCTGCACTCTTTGAGCCTCGTCATCCCTCATCTACCTGGATGCACAACACTCGGGGGCACACTCAGCCGTGGTACACACATGGGACCAGGATGTGATGACAGCGCTGGAAATTGACACACTGTGCACACTGTATTAGTCATTGTGGGCCCTCTTTGAAATGCAGAAACTGTGACAGTGATGGCAGAAACAGGTCATGCAGGCCCATTCAGTCTGCCCACCATACCTAACCACGCTGTGATGGCCCTAGTGGTTATCCCTCCCACGTACTTCTGCCTCCTTCCCACTCACTAACACCATGTGCCTATCCCACTTCACTTTGAACCCCCCCCCCAAATAATTTAGCCATTCCAACCCTCACCTCAGGCAGCCTGTTCCACTTACCCACTACTCTTTTGGTGGAAAAGGGTTTACAGATCTCTTAATCGAACCTACCTCCTGCCAATTTCATTCCTGTTTTCTTTCTTAATGTGAAAATGACATGGAGATCCACCCTGTTTATCCTGTGCAGGTACTTTGTAACTTTCTATCATATTTTCACTTCCCCTCCTGGTCCTTAGTGCGTACGTGTCAAGGTCCTGCAACCTCGCTTTGTATTCCATTCCCAACCCCCAGAATAGTTTTAGTCACCCTTCTCTGCACTGCCCCCACCCTCTCACAGTCCTTGCCCAGGTGTGGATTCCAGGAACTTGCACAGTACACCAGGTGTGATCGCACTAGCGATCCGTATAGTGGGAGGATCTTTTGCATCAAGTAAAAAAATCCTCATCCTGCTGATGCGCTAGTGGTGAAAAACAGTACCATCTTGCAAAGTGTCCCAGCTGGCTGCAGTGCCATGTTTTTTCCTTGTGCTGCACAAGCACGATTTCCTGTATTGTGTCATCTAGAGCCACAGCTCTGACCACTGGAATGTGTGCTTGGTTCTGCACCGGGTTGGTCTTGCACTTCGTTGATTGCCAAATCTCTGTGGTCTGCCTGTAGATGCGACTACTCCTACCAGCTGATGTGCCTCTGCAACGGCAGCCTCCATCTGGAAGACAAGTGGGAGCTCTCTGTCCAGTGTGAGGGCATCTGGTTCCAGAAGCAGTTGCTCCCTGAGGCGTAGGCATGCTCTCTTCTCAATTAACTGGTCACAGATCACCTCATTTTGTATGTGGTCAAATTTGCAGGTGGCTTGGTACATCACAGAAGGAGGCAACATACTGCAGTACTGGCTCTGTGACACCTTGAGCAATTGTCCAAAACTGGAAGCAGTCCAACAATGCTGTCTGCGGTGGTCCAACGTGCTCTGGGAGGCTTGCAACATCTCATCAGACATGCCGTAAGTGCAACAAGCACACACTGTCCCTCTAATTCCAAAGAGAGCACTAAGATATTTTCTTCCTGGCATCGCACACATCTGCTAGGCCTGCAGCCATGAGACATACCTTAAGGGAATCCACCCACCTCAGCTACGGCACAAGTGGCTCCACGGGTAACAGCAGAAATGGAGCGGTCACCTGGAACACCTGTTCTAGTTTGTTCTGAACCCAGCAGCACACATTATAAGGAAATGGGACTAAGATCCTTTGATTAGATATGTGAATAATTCTTGTTATAAAAATTACAAGAAAAAATCTAGAAAGTTCATTGGCCGAGAGATGTCACCTGATCATGCATTACCTAATAATGCACACCCTGTTATGGCTTATTACTTACTTGTATGATTCTGTTAGGATACTTATGTTACCTATATCTTGTCCTCAATGACAATTGATCTATTTTGTCTAATACATTTTATCTTTTCCTCATAGACCCTGTTGAGCACTGTGTCTGTGTCCACGTGATACAGCACTGTAGGCCACTGTCTGCCTACAGTCTGTTGTGCATCATTAATTGAAGCTGGAAAAGTATGTGAACTGTTATCTTTAAATTCAATGTTTTTATTGTTAATTACTGCTACTCTTATTGCACATTTGAATATGAAAATACAAACATTTAAATAAAAGGTATAACTGTGCAGCAGAAAAATGGTGCAGGTGAACCTTTTGCCTGAGCCAGGCTGGTGAAAATACTACATCGCATATTTATAGCAAGTTATGCCACGGGCTTTCCTCCAGCTGTAAATGGATATCATTAAAGGAAAGCAGTCATTGCCCCTGCAAAGCTTACCCTCCGATTTAGCTTCTGTCAGAAAAGCGGCTTTTTTCTCGTGCTGCAAAGTAGTTTAATTTAATTCTGAAAAGTCCGCTACCCGGAAGTATGGCGAACGCTGGGGAGGTTCCATTAACTGTAAAGGTGTGGCGCCACACCATGCACTTCAATGCATTTGTATTGCATGCTTGCTTTACATCTAAGGTAGGTTCATAGATGTTAACTATTTGTAGTGTCAATAATTTTAACTCTGTTCTTTTTTGCAATATGTAATCCTTTATTGTTATTGTTTCTGTGTTGAAAACTTAATAAAAAATTTGAACTCGAAAAAGGAAGGAGCAGGGAGTGGGTTGTATGTTCTAGTAAGTAATTTCATCTATAAAGAGGAACTTTCTACATGCACAGTGTTTTATTTTGCAAGACTGACTCATTCCTAAACCCTGGATTAGAACATTGTAACCAAAGAGGGTTTTTTTATCGTTCTGGTTAACCCTTTAATTACAGGAAAACATCCTTGCCCCTTTTCAGACCAGAATGAATAGACAGGGTTTTTAGTGCAATCATATTGCGAACTTAGTCATAAAACGACTAGAGGTTTCAGTAACCATGCTGATTAGAGATGTCTTTATTGTTGTGTCAGTAGCTGCATGCTGATGGACTTCAGTGCCTTGTGATTATTTTTTGCTTGCTCTGCACACAGCAAGGAATGTTTGCAAATTCTGTGGTCTTCTGACCTGCAACACTAGAGGGCAGGTAAGAGCTGCTTTCCAAAGAAAGTGGGATCATGGTGAATAAAGGCAACCCATTGGGAACAGGGATCATAGCACTGTTGGGTGCATCTTACTGCACTGTAAATTTAGCTTGTCATGGTGACATTTGCACTGCGTGATGAGTCACCATTTCAGCACTTGGGTCATTCACCCACATTATGACTATTACATCAAGCTGCACATCTCTCTCTCTTTCTTTCTCTCTCTCTGTCTCAGAATGAAAGAACTCACAGTGGTGGTGCCTCTGAAATGTCACTTTGGTCAGAAGTGAGAGATGAACGTTGACCAGTGTTGGCAGGCTGGAGGCAAGACAAATGCAAATACTTCATGTCTGTGAGTGACCAATGCTCCAGAGAGTGGGGAGCAGAGTTTGGGCAGGACCTTGGCCGGTCATGGCGGGGGGAGGGGAGGGGAGGGGAGGGGAGAGGGCTGGTAACAAGGTAATTTCAGTTGCTTTGTTTTGTTTTCAGATGATTACATAAAATATCAATGACAGTGGAAAGGCTGGAGTTTTTTGATCAATACTGAGTAAGTTTGTTTAGTTTCTAGAAAACATTTCTTTGAATATTGTGCCAGTTAAAATATTATATGCTCAATTTGTAACATTTAATTTTAGCCTATTGGTGTGCAAGCTATTTGATTTTTCGGATGGATTGTTTAGGATATAGCTGTATTATGGTGCGACCTGTATTTTAATTTATTAAATTAAAAAGGAATAGTCTTGTTATGATAATTTTAATAGTCACATGGCTTTGTATTTGTTCAGTAGATGGTTTATGAGCAATAATGCATCACAATTAAACGAAGACTGGTCCATACACCACATAAGGTAGGAACTGAAGTTTATAATTACATTAATACTTTTATTAAGTGTATATTTTTATTGTGTGAGTACACACCATGAGCAGTATGATATGTTTGATGGTTTATTACAGGAATTGTTTATAACAACTCATTAGTATTTTACTGGTTTAAGAGGGGGATCATTTGTTTTATGAATATTATGAACATGTACATATTGGATTTGAGTTTGAATGGTATCAAATTCTGTTTAGTTTTTTGTATTTACTTTATAAGTATACATTTGTTATACGTTTTTTTTCCATTACCAGAACCTAATGAAGTAGTGGGGTCACTACGAAATGTTGATCTGATCCTAGTCGGGGTGGAGCCTTATGATTTTAAAATAATACAATAAATAACTTAGTAAATTAACTGGTGTGTGGGTCTTTTGTCTCCATATTTTGTTGACCAGCATCATCTTGGTCATCTTCCATTGTACCTTCTCTAGTCTGTCCCTCTCCTTTTTGAGGTGGGGAATCCAGAACTGGGCACAGTACTCCAGGTGTGGCCTCACCAGTGACCTATACAGTGGTATCAGTACCTCCTGCCTTCTAGTGTCCAGCCCCCTCCTGATGCACCCCAGAATCCTGTCAGCCTTGCTGAAGGCCTTGTTACGCTGGCTGGTTTGTTTAAGAAAGTCACTAATGATGACTCCTAGGTCCCTTTCCTCTGATCTTGTGTCCAGCTTAACCCCTTCCCCCCATTCAATACTCTGTTCTGGGGTTTTTGTTCCCTAAGTGCATAACCTTGCACTTTTTGGCATTACATTTCATCTGCCAGACTTTGGACCAATTAGCCTTTGCAGGTCTTTCTACAACTCCCTTATCCACTCCACAGTGTCAACCCTAACACAGAGTTTCGTGTCATTTGCAATAGACACAACTGTCCTTGATTCCCTCTCCCATGTCGTTGAGGAATACATTGAAGAGGACTGGTCCCAGACAGATCCCTGTGGTACTCCACTGGTGACTTCTCTTTCCTTTAATCTGACCCCATTCATCACAACTCTCTGCTGCCTCCTCCCCACCCAACCAACTCCCTAGCCACCTTACTATTTTCTTAGCTGTTCACAGATCCCTCATCTTCTTCAATAGCTTTTGATGTGACACCAGGTCCAATGCCTTGCTGAAGACAAAGTTGAGTAAATCTACAGCATGGCCCTTATCAACCACCTTGGCTACCCAGTCAAATAATACTATCAGGTTGCTCTGACAAGACATCATGTACCCATGCTGTTTACTATCCTGAAGTCCATTTTTCTCCAGGTATTCCTCTAGATCTTCTTTAACCAGTATCTCCATCAGTTTTCCTACCACAGAGGTAAGGTTGATGGGTCTACAACTTTCCTGCTGCTCCTTGCCCCTCCCTTGTGCAACAGAACCATCTCCACCATCCTCCGGTCCCTGGGAAGCCACCCCTTGCTGTATAGAGCTACTGAACAGCCCCACCTGGGGTTCAGCTAACACCAATGCCAACTCCCTTAGCACCCTCGGATGCATCCCATCCGGCCCCGGGACCTTATTTACCTTCAGGGCTGCTAGCCCCTTTTTGACTCTTTAACCAGTAAATTTCTGCAGTTTCATTTGCAGGACCCTTCTATCAGCTGCCTTTATGCTGCTCTCTGGCAAGAGCCCGCTATTCTCCATAGTGAACACTGAGCAGTAGTCGGTTAGCACCGTTGCTTTCTACCTATCCTCCTCTGTTACCCTACCCCCCTCCATTAGCCTGACAATTCCACCTCCCATCTTTCTTTTTCCACTTACATATCTAAAGAACTGCACCCCCCAATCTCCTCTGCAATACGCAGCTCTGTGTCTGCATTTGCAATCCTGCCTGCCCTCTTGGCCTCTCTAGTTTTCTCCTGGTACTCATCGCATTCTTCATCCCCCTGCTTTTCTTTGTACCTTATAAAGGCCCTTTTTTAGCCCTCACTTCCTCCCTTACCCTTTCAGAGAACCAAATATATACTGGTTTCGGTTATCCTTTATGTTACGTGTCAGTTTCAACGTAACCAATCATTAATTATTATTAGTAGTAGTAGTAGTAGTAATTGTTTATTCTTGAAATCAAAAAAAGGATAGTCCAGTTGAGCTGAAGCTCATTTATAATGGGGTCCATCATACATACATACAAGCATACACACAGTTTCAAAGGGTCTACTATGACATCCCGTCAGTTGGTCTCCCAAACTCCATATGCCCAATTTTTGGAGACCGACTGTTGGAAGACTGACAAGGTCTTACTGTAATGTGGGGGGAAGCACCCCGTACTTCTCCCATAGCTAAAATAACCAACTCTGAGAGGGAGTGGACCTCGGAGTAGGTTAAAAAAATTACAGAGGGGCAAAAGAGTGCCACGCCAAAATTTCCTTGCCCGGAACAGAACCTGGGTCTGTAGCATGATGCTTGCTGAGCTACCAGTGGCTCAGCCCTCCACACCATGGGAACAGTTTGGCCAGTCTCCAGATTTTCCCTTCCCTTGTTGGCACTAGCTTCCGTCTGTCGGGCGGGTATGTGTCAGGCAGCCATACTCGGGATCCTGAATGTTGGGATTCCGAGTTTCGGCAATTAGTAGTGATACTGTTTCAATACTATATACACAGTCATTATTAAAATTATAGAAATAAAATCCAAATGACAGAAAACGCTACTTACAGACACTTCACAGAACTTCCACAAGCTGCAGGGTCATTAATTTGCCACAATTCAGAAGAAAGTAAGCGAGACCTTACTTAAAGGTGCTATCAGTGCTTAATTTTATTTAAATTGCACAACGCTTCCATGTATGCTGCCCCCTCCTACAGCAAAAAGAATGTGTTTCCAAAAGCTTTCCATAGAGAAGACTAAAATCATTCTATAAGAAATATAGCTTAGTTAGCTTTTTCCTTTGCAAATACAACTACTTTTGGACATTGTGGACTCAGTTACAAACCAGGCTTTTATTGAATTCCATGAAGTTTCCCCTTTGATGTTGTTTTCAGAAACTGGGGTAATTCATTCCAGGCTGTAGGTCCAAGGCTAACAAGAGCTGAATTTTCTTTAGAGGTCTTCAACACTGGAACTTTAAGTTCTAGATTACCAGCTGCCCTTAGGCCACTCCTTACAGCGTGAGTCTGGAACAAGTTTTTTAAATAGGGTGGAGTTTTGTGAAAAAGACTTTGATGAATTAAGCGTAGAATATGTAGGTTTCTATGTTCAGTTAGGTTTAACCATCCCAAGGAGCTATAGAGGAGACAACGGTGAGTTAATCGAGGGGCGTCTAGGATGAACATCCCGTTTCTCCAGATCTCCAGATCTCTCCTGGACATCCCCCCCCCCCACAGCTCGTGTCACCTTAGTCAAAAAGGGGGACCATCATTCAATTAACAATACATTTTCTAGCTTCCATAGGGATGCATCTCTTAAGTTTATAAAGCACTCCTAACCTAACATTTAGTTTTTTAATTAAGCAGTCTATATATACGTCCATTTACACTGGGAGTCCAACCAGACTCCCATGCAGTTATAGGAGTTTACCTGCTTCAAAATTTAATCTGTTTTGGTTGTTCTATGTAATACCTGATTTATACTACTTTGTTTATTGCAAAAAATCATAACCTGAGATTTTTTGTCATTCAATACTAAGTTGTATTCTATAAAGTAGTCTTGCAATCTCTCAAAATCCTTTTGTAATTTAGATTAAACTTCTACTGTCGACTTACCTTCTGCATATAATACTGTATCATCTGCATACAAATGGTGCTGGGCCTCTGTCATGCGAGAACCAATTCCTTTTTTTACAGACTAAACAGGATTGGGCCTAACACTGACCCCTGGGGGACTCCTGATTTAATGTAGTCAAACTGAGACCTGAAATTCCCCAGTGTGACCATTGGTTTTCTCCCCAGTAGATATTCTCTGAACCAGTGTAATGCCACCTGCCCAAGGCCATGTTCATCCAATTTACTTAACAAAATAGTATGATCTAAGGTATCGAATGCTTTAGACAGATCTATAAATATGGCCCTGGCCAGTAGGCCTTTGTCCACGGCCAGCTGAATATCCATTGTTACTTTAACTAATGTAGTGCATGTACGATATTTTACGTGAAAGCCTGATTAGTTAGAATTATATATGTATTTTTTGTTTCCAATAACATTTGTAGTTGATTTCCAGCAATCCTTTCAAAAACGTTTGATGTGACTGAGAGCAAAGATATGGGTTTACAGTTACAAACGTCTTCTTTTATGGGGACCATGTTAGCTTGTTTGCATTCTTTGGAATGCAACAGGGAAATGATGCTGTAGTTATAGTTCTCTTGATAACAGCTCTTTTGCTTGTTTTAGTTGCTTCCAGAACGGACCTTCTTATAGCCCCCATCTTTCCTCCTTTCCCCTGATGCTATCTACCCCCGTTAACGTATGCAACACAGTTTCCCCTCATATGGTTGAAATCCGCCCCCTGGAAGTCCTTAGATGAGGGCTTACAGGTGTCCAGGGCCACCTCTAACCATATAGTATTGTGTTTGCTGGACCCCAGTGGTTCCCTGACACATACTACCTCTACCCTTTCTTTTCTTTTTTTTTTAATTGTTTGGTCCCTGTCACCTCCTCTTGCCAACTTGGTGATGGGGACACACAGGTATTTTCTGCAGGTTTTCTCCCCTTGACCCTCCAAGGTCCCGGCACATGGCTGTGCAAGCGTGTGGAGGCACACACGCATCCCGTGGCACCAGCTCAGCCCCTTCTACCTCCCATTAAATTCTTGCTGCCCCCTTTCTGCCTATGCTACCCACTGGGCCTCCACCTGGTGGGAGTGGAACTACGGAGGGGGCATCAACCCACCTCCACCACCCTCAGGAGAGGAGAACTTCTCATCGGCATGCTCGATCCCATTCTGCCCTCCCCCCCATGCTGGTACCCTGATGACCCGAGGTCGTTCCTGAACCCGGGTCACCGGTGTGGTGCGAGGTGTGGTATCCAGTGCCTCAACCCTCTGCACCACTGGGCCGGGTTACCTCTACTCATTCTGAATTGGTGAGCACCACATCTAGAATGGCTGTCTGTCTAGTGGGATACTTTCTCATAAAATCATAGATTCACAGATTCTGTCAGCAGATAAGGACCTCTTGGCCTACCTAGTCTGCCCATAAAATCCCTCCTAATAGTGCTATCCAAGCCACTACTTGGGGGGGGTCATCATCCACCCTCCCCTCCATTATCCACGATACCCATATGTTTATACCTTGCACACTTAAAACCTGTGACCACCTCCGCTGGGAGGCTGTTCCAGTCATCCACATTCCTTTCCATGAAGAAGAACTTCCTCCTGTTACCCTTGAGCCTACCCCCATCAAACTTCATATTGTGACCTCTAGTCCTAGAACATCTTTTTTTTCTGAAAAATACTCTCCTTCTACACCCTGTTTATTCCCTTGAGATATTTGAAAGTCTTAATAATATCCCTCCACCTCCTCCTGTCCTCTAGGGAGTACAAGTTTAATTCCTTAAGCCTCTCTTCATAGGTCTTCCAATGCAGGCCCTGCACTATTTTGGTTGCCCGCCTCTGCACCATCTCCACCCTGTCCCTGTCCCTTTCAAAGATGGGGCCTCCAGAACTGCACACAGTACTCAAGGTGCAGCCTCACCAATGAAGTATACAGAGGTAGTATTACCTCCCTCCTGCTGGTGATACCCCTCCCTATGCATCCAAGCATTTGGTTTGCCTTTACCACTGCCTTCCCATACTACTTCACCACCTTCAGATCATCAGTGATGATAATTCCCAGGTCTCTCTCTTGCTTTGTGATATCTAGTACCTCTTCCCCCAGGGTGTACTCCATTCCCAGGATCCTGTGGCCCAAGTGCATAACCTTGCACTTCTTTGTATTGAATCGCAGTCACCACATTTTTGACCACTCTTCTAACTTTTCTAGGTCCTCTGCCATCCTTTCCACCCCCGTGTGTCTACCCTGTTGCAGATCTTTGTGTCATCCGCAAACAGGCATACCTTCCCTCCCAGTCCCTCTGTCATGTCACTAACATAGATATTGATACTTAACATAGACACTTGACCTGTTGTATCAACATGCAGTCCTGCTACACATCAAACAAGGCCTGACTTCTGGTACGTCTGGCTACTGGGATGTCCCAGTCAATGTCTGGCAGGTTGAGATCGCCCACGATTACAACCTCCCCATTGCTGTCCCCCTCCCCACTTCAGCACCTGTCAATCAGTCAGTCAGTCAGTCAGTCAGTCAATCAATCAATCAATCAATCAATCAATCTTTATTTTACCAGGTGAAGCACCATTGAGTGAAACTCATTTGCAAGGTGGACCTGGACAGAAACATATAGTACAAACAGCAATAGATATATCTTAGAAATTACACAATAGTTACATATTGGGACACAAGTCATATAACAATGGATACATCTTGGAGATCATACAATAATTACATACTGGACACAAATCATGAAACATGTCAGAGTTTAGTGCAAAACAGCATAAATCAATCCATTATAGTTGTACAATCAAGTTGTGCTGGAGGCCCCACTAAGGAAAAGGGCCTAAGGGATAAGGAGGAAAGGAAAGGTCAATTAGGAAAGATAAGTGAGGCAGCTGGGGATAGAATAATGATGCAGCCCTGTGGTCTGGGGTAGATAAAGAATGGCACAGCCAAACCTCAGTACAGACTGGGAAGGTATTAGTTAAAGAGGCATGATACAAGGAATGCTAAGAAAGATGGGAGGCTCAAACGTGGCGTTACAGGCTTAGGCGTAGCAAATACAAGTGTCCTGTAGTGACTACCAAAATAGGGTTTTGAAGGATGCCAAACTACCAGTAAACCACCTCAATGTGACTCTTCCTAATTGACACCTCTGTGAGCTGAACCCACAGTGATTCTACCTCCCATCCCCCCAATGGTAACATCCTCTACTGCTTCCATTCCTTCTCTGATGTAGATGGCTGTTGGTTAACTAGGATCTGCAGCTTATTCATTAGGTAGGGAAATGGGCAGACTTGGTGGGCCAAGCAGCCCTTATCTGCCATAAAATTCTATGTTTCTATGTTTCTGTGTTTCTCCACCTCTGCTTGTTCCTCTATCATGGCTATATAAGGTGTAGCCTGGGATCGTTATGTCCCAGTTATTGATTACACTGGCCCAAGTTTCTGTAATGGCCACTAGATCCAGCCCAGAGTCTGCCCCCAAAGCCTGGAGCTCACTCATCTTACTATCCAGACTCCTGGCATTGAGGCATACCACCCTCCGACATGTGCCCACACCTCTATTAGTTCTCTCATTTGCCCTCTACCATCACCCTTATCTAATAACGTTAGTGTCTTGTGTTTCCCCTTCTTTTCATGCTTATTATGTCTACCCTGCCCTATCCCCTGGACTCTTTCCTCCCATCTATTATTCCCTGAACACCTTACCCCCATCCCTGGGGAGTCCTGTCTAGGTTCCCCACTGTTCCTCTCTCCACAGTGGAATCCCAAGCCCCAGCCTCCCTCGTAGCTAGTTTAACCATCTGCCAATGTAGATGTCAAACCTCTGCCCTAACACACTAGTCCCCTCTCTTGTCAGGTGAAAGCCATCACCTTTGAAGAGCCTTCTGTCCCAGAAGCCCCAAATTCCCTATAAAGTGGTGCCCCTGTTCCTGACCCCCACCACTTCAACCACTCATTGAACTCCTCGATCTCTGCCTCCCTTACTCTGTTCTTCCCATTTTCACCACCCCAGACAGGAAGAACTTCAAAATAGGCTATGGAAGTTAACTGAGTGCCTCTTCAATCTAAGTACTACCAAAAAATGTCCAAACTGACATGGTCTAAATGATGATATTCAGATTTATAGTTATCTTTAATACATAACAGTAGTAGTTTAAATAATTTTTTGTGTACTGTAAAGGTTAAACAACGTGTGAATATAACTTTACGTGCTCTGTTCACATGAGGAAATAAGACTTTCCGGCTCTGTTTCCATTGTTGGTTGCTATTTTGCACATTTATACTATAGTTGTCTTTCTCATCTAACTATTTGTGATATTTATATACTTTTTTGTCATGGGTTTAGGGTGCACGTATGTTAGTATTCGTGACTATGACTTGACGTGGTCTGGCCACAAACTAAGAGAATATGAATTGTTCGGCTCTGTTCTCTTTTTATTTTAATGTTGCTGAATGTCTTTTGATAAAACCTTTTGTGTATTTTCATTGGATTCTGTAGATGTTTAAATAAGTATATGTTGTATTGTATAGTTAATTCTTTCTGTCATATTAAGTGCTCATTGTATTTAAGGGGAGGAGAGATGGAAATCCGTCACGCTCTGAGGAAGACCTGGATTGGTTGATACATAAGCGTGATGTAGTGTGACGTTTCTCTTCCGTGTGGAGACTCTGCAGTTCATGCGGCGGTTATGGCAGTCATGGCGATGTTATGGCGTCTTTTAGACATGCTTTTAACTTAGCACGCTTCAGGAGTGTGCTCGTGGCTTCTGGCATTTTATTGTAGCGAGTGTATACGCATTTTTTTTTTCAACTTAGCAATATTTTAGTCGATTTCAAAGCTTTCGGCACACTTTGGCGTTGCACCTGTTGCACTTGTTTTCCTGCCTGCGCTACATAGATACTTGCAACACTTTTGATATGCCATCCATGTGAATCACTTTTCATCTGGTCCTGAGATTACTCAGATGGTGACATATGGGATTGGGTGAGATTGAACTATTGTTTTATGTCTCGTGCCCTATGTTGTGCGATGCATTTTTTTAATAAAAATTAAAGTGTTGTGCTGACCCCAAAAAAACTCTAATGCCTCTTCAATCTGTTCCCCAGCCTCTGGAAGTCCCTCTTCACCATCTCCACAGGCTGATTCTCCAGATCATTGGCACCAAGGTGTACCAGCACTCCTTGCTCCCCCTCTTCCACCGTCTTTCCTATCCTATCCCAATCTCTGATGGTCGACGGTCTAGGCAGGCATTTAACAGCCCTCTGCCCTTTCTCTGCTTACCAACCACCCTCTCCACCCCTCTAAAAATACAGTCTCCTAACACTAGAATCCTCCTTGCTAGCTTCTCCACCCCTTGCTTCTTGTGTCACCATGTCTCCCTTCCCATCGGCACCAACTGACCCATGGTCCCCCTCCCTGAGTTAGGCATGTGTGCCTTTTCCAAAGGCACAAGATGGGTTGCCTTTGACACCTCATGAGAGGAGCTGATTGTTGTGTGACTGTCCCTGCTACCTGATCTTGTCCCCATCCCTCTCCCCACCCCCCTCCACCCCCCGGGGCAGTTGGCCTCTGAGAAAGTGGGGGTGCTGGGGGAGATGGGCACAAGCTCAGTAGAAGTATAGCTGGAATATTTCTTCCCTAGCTGCTGCCAGCTGAGCATGGAGCTCCCTGAAGGTCCTGCAAAGTGGGCAGTGTCCCCTTCCCCAAAGCATAACCATGGAGATGAGTGCCCCGCAACCCCAACAGCTGATTACCTCTCCACTCACCCAGTGCTCCATTCCAGCCAGGTAAATGCCTTTGCTATGTGCCTAAGGTTACGTTACTTGGCAGTATGTGATACTATGCTGAGAGGTCTTCATGCACTGAAGCCACCTACATTGATTCCTATGACAAAGATAAAAATAAATGATTTTTAATAATTACATAAATACAAAATTGCAAATAAATTGATGTGCTTCACAGTAGTTCACTCCCGCCTTTCAAGAGGTTAGAGAAAATACAAAAAAATATAAAGGGGGAGGGGGGATTTTTTAACACGTTTGAATGCTTGGATAAAAAATTGTAAATTAATTTCCATTTTTCTCAAAATCTATAGAACTATGCTTTAGGCCATGTCAATATTTCTCCACTCTAAGTGGCTAATAGATCTCTTTTCACTTCTTCAATTCCGGTTGTCTAGCCTTTATCCAACATCTTATTTACAGCTGATACCAAGGTCTGCAACAGAGTAGACACTCCACAGGGGGTCAAAAGAACAAGGAGAGATCTGGGAAAGCTGGAAAAATGGTCAAAGGTGTGGTAGATGAAATTTAATGCAACAAAGTACAAAATCATGCACCTGGGACGAAGAAACCCTTCGGAGAGCTACAGAATGGGGGTTCTGACAGTCACCAGGGAAGAGAGGAATTTAGGGATAATCATCTCAGATGAACTAAGGGTGGCCAAGCAGTGTAACAAGGCTGTGGGGAGGGCCAGTGGGATGTTGGGACGCATAGGAAGGGGTATCACTAGCAGAAGAAGGGAGGTGGTGATGTCATTGTACAAAACACTCGTGAGGCCTTATCTAGAATACTGAGTTCAATTCTGCAGGCTACATCTTTGCGAAGACATGGGGTGGAGGTGGTCCAGAAAAGGGCAACCAATATGGTGCAGGGCTTGCATCAGAAAACGTATGAGGACAGATTAAAAGACCTCAATATGTATACACTTGAAGAGAGGAGGGAACAGGGAGATATGATGGAGATCTTCAAGTACTGTATTTTAAAGGCTTAAACAAAGTGCAGGGGGGTGACATCTTTCAGTCCAAGAGTTGCTCAAGGACAAGGGGGCACAATATGAGATTGGAGGGGTGCAGGAAAAGGGGAAATGTGAGGAAGGTTTTCTTCACAGAGAGCGTGATGAATGCTTGGAATAGCCGACCCCAGAAAGTGGTGGGTGCTAACACAGTGGTGGGATTCAAATATGCATGGGATAGACATAAGGGAACCCTAGATGTGGGGAAGAGAGACAAAATCCAATAACCAAGTAGGGTCAGCGGCTACTGAGGCAGGCAGGGAATACAAGCAGACTAGGTAGGCCTAGTAGTCCTTATCTGCCGTCAACTACTATGTTACTATGTATCTTTTTTTTTGTTGATAATTCAGCTTTATTAGGTTTTCTGTATGATTTAGACACACTTCTGGACAAAACAATAGAACAAAGACGACAGTTACAGGCATACAATGCATACAATGCAAGCACTATCCATTACATTAGAGCTGTATTACTGATCGCTACGGACTTCATACATATTATGACAATTACTGGAGAATGGAAAAGGCCAGAGCACCCCAGCAGTCTATCCGAAATCTTAGTGTAATCTTTTTAGCAACAAATGAGAGCAGAGAAATAGCGTGATGTTGCTCAAAAGAAAGTGTCAGGTTCAGAAAAGTAACTCAATATACAAGTTTTAGCATTTCGATTATCCTTAGCCAATGTAAAAGAAGGAAGAATTGTCTTATTCAGTCCCAGAAGGAGCTAGTAATCAAATAATTCCATGTAAGATGCTAAAGATAGCCATCTATGAGTCCGTAGCTTTTGCAACTGCTACTGAAACCCATCTTAAAGTGTCAACTCTGAATTTATTTTCAATTTCAGCACACATTTAATTTGGTTCTTTGGTATCAGCCTGCAATGCAAGTCAGACAGAGCGTAGTCCTGTACTGTTTTTGCTGTAGCGGTCACGTTTTTGCACCTCTTCCACTGAACTAGGAAATGAAGTCCTCGGAGTTGTAAGGGAACATGTTGTTTTCTTTGGCTATGAGCAGCAGTCAGGAATTCCGTGTTGTAAAAGTTCAGCCTTTTTCACATCCATTTTCCTACACCTTTATCAGAAGTGAAATCGTAAGCACAGTCTAACTCTGTATTCACTCACTCACTCACTGTGCTTTGGCTGAAAGATGTGAACATCATATCACATTATAGCCATAATGTGTTATGGAGGGGGGTTGCATGAGGGAATAAAGGAACTGTGTGCAGCAGATAAGAAAAAAGGTCGAAGGCAGAGGTCTTTATTTTCTGCCTGCAGTGCCATTATTTCTGTGGAGAATCTCCCAAACATCACATTACCGCTATTATAGTGAGTGAAAGTAAAAAAAGAAAAAAAGTGGAGATGGAGGTAGTGTGTCATTAATAAACTATTTAACTGAATTTTAACCTAAAAAGCACCTTTCCAGACATTTTTAAACATGCTCTTTTAAACGCTGTGTGAACCCTTACCTCCCCAGAGTTCTTCAATGCATAAATCTTAATTTTTCGAGTCATGGTTTTTGGGAGGGAAGGGATCATAATTTGGCACTGGGGAACTGAGCCACTGATCCCTTCTACTTCCCTGTTCAGAGCATTGTCCCAGCGCTAGCATGTTTTGTAATGTAATTATATGGGAAACACAGGGGGAGCGCTCCATAGACTGTTATAGAGGCTGGTTTTAAAGTATTTTTTTTAATAGTTCAGGCTTCCAATTTGGATAAAGGAAGGCCATTGCTCAGCTAACAAGTGTCTTGTTAGTTGAGCAGTGGCCTTGATTTATCCAAATCGGAACACTGATCTATTAAAAAACTACTTTAAAACCAGCCTCTACACTAGTCTATGGCGTGCTCCCCCTGCGTTTTCCATATAATTACATTACAAAACATGCTAGTGTAGGGACAGCACTCGGAACAGGGAAGTGGAAGGGATCAGTGTCTCGGCTCCATGTGGCTAAAATATGATCCCTTCCATGCCAAAAACCATGGCTTAAAAAATTAAGATTTACGCATCAAGGAATTCGGGGGAAGACAAGAGTTTAAGCTGAATTAATATGAATAAGCCAGGAAAGGTGCTCTTTAAACAACTCATTTTGTGGCTGTACCAGAAGTTTGACACATTTTTTACTCTCTTTGCACTTAACTGATGACCGAACGCTCTTGAGGTGGCCATTATGTCAGAAGCTCATTTTCATACCCAATGTGCCTTTATCAGCTCATTTGCATACCTAAAGTACCAATATCCACTCATTTGCATACATACAGTGCCTTTGTCACTCATTTGCATACCTAGTGTGAATTTATTAGTTCATTTGTATACATAGTGTGCATTTATCAGCTCATTAGCATATCTAGTATGTTTTCAGCAGCTCGTTTGCATATCTTGTGTGCTTTTGTAACCTGATAAAGGCACAATAGATAAGTTATCTGATTGACTGAGCAGGTCTGCAGTTGTGATAATGTTCCTTTTTGTCACTGTCAGAGTTCCTGCACTATTTCCCCACTATTTACAACACTGACTTACAGTCGAACTATCTAGTTATATTTCATGCCTGTATGTGCAAGACAGCTTCATATATTTCTATGAACATGTACTAAAGCTGCTTGTAACATGGCAATAATGTGAATGGCGGAATGGGGACCTGCGATTGGGCAAATGGCATCATGAGGGCGAACTCGGAGCGGGTATTAATCTACGATACCCGCCGTGTTCAAAATTGTAGTACTAACGTCACCCAGACAGCTAGGTTAGCAGCACTGGGCACAGGTGGGGATAGAGTTTTAGAGAGGCAAGTGTGGCACAGGGAGAGTGAGACCAGCTAGACACAGATGGAAATGGGGGGGAGAAGCAGGCGTGTACAGGAGGGATACATAGGGCAGTCCGACACACACACACACACAGTATGCAGGCAAGAGGTGCATGGTTGTAGCCGACGTCAGACGAGTCTGTGAGAGGCAAGGAGAAGTGACCCGGCCTGCATGTAAATTTGTGAGAGATCGCACACCGCGCGCGGCGAGACAGCAGTCCACCGGAGACCTCCAGCGCCTGGTATGAAACAAATACCCGCGTACATCAGCACATTTTTCGGACTGGCATGTGAGCCGCACTATTTGTTTTCATTACAGCTACTGAATGTTTTGACCGCATCAGCATCTTAATGCTGTTTTGTTACAAGATTTCAAAGTGCAGTAAAAATGTTTGATCAGTACACCGACTCCCTGTGTTTATGTTGTTCAACGGACACAAAATAGGCTCCTGGCGACTCTGTCGTCGTGCAGCACATTAAGCCACTCCGGTGGTGGCATCTAATGCGATTAATGCATGGTTGGGCTGTTGTTTGCCCGAGGCCAGAGGCCTCAGGCCACAACCCTCCCAACCATGCATTAATCCAGCATTAGATGCCACCTTCATCGTGGCTTAATGCTTACTTCAAGCACTCTGTTTTTATTGTAGTTCTTCCCTTTCTCTAATGCTCTGACACTTGAGGACACTGTGCCTGCTGCACCTACCTCTGGCAGGAGTGCGAGTGGGTGGGTGGGCAGGATAGTGAGTTACTGCCTTCACACAGCCAATGCCACTGTAGTGAATATACTGGCTAGCAGGGGTTGCATGAAGGCAGGGGTAGCTGATGCTCTCTGTCCTCGAGAGCAAAATATCTCCCCTCTTTTTTTTTTTTAGAAAAGAGTATGTTTTATTGAAATTTTATTAAAAATAACAGCAACAACAACAACAAATAACATAGAAAATGTAAAAGGGCATGACCTTCTCCGTCAATATTCCGGGAGGAGCAGGGCTGCATTTGATGATACAAGGAACCGTAACAAACAGCAGAAGACCACATATCCACAAGGAGTAGTATATAAAAAAATAGCACAGAATTACAAACATAATGAGAACCTTTAACTAATCAGAATAAGGGAATCTAGTGCTGCTCACCTTGATAGGCCCTTTAGCAACTGTTTAGTGAGCATAGCACTTTCTCCATTCGAAGATCTTCCGGCAGGGTACTGTGCCTTTCGTGGTATGTGGGAACACCTTCATCTAGACAGTGCATAAGTATCAGCCTCTTGGCAATGGTAAAATGAGAGAAATGTGGCATTTTCTGTTTCCCGTGAGCTGGTCTAGATTTAGGCCCAACATGCATATTTGTAAGGTGAAAGCCATGTCCAACCCCAGTCAAGGATCTAAGCGACTCTGTATACTGTCCCAAAGTGATCTGGACTTTGGACAGTCCCAAAGTATATGCTTCAAGGAGCCTCTGACCTGTTGACATTTAGTGCAGGTGTCAGATTGCAGGCGGCACATCTTGTGTAACTTAGTTGCCATAAAATATAGATTGTGTGGTACTTCATATTGCAGGAGTCTGAGGTCATCAAACTTAATATATTTATACAGATTAAGCCACATTTTGGCTCTGAGTTTGGGGTCCTGTAGTTCAGTAAATTAGAGATTGCCAGTAGGAGCACTTATCCCTTTCCTTGGGGGTTGTTATCTTGAGCAGTGTTTTGTATAGCAATGAGGTAGAGTGCCTCTGAGTGGCTTGAGTTGAGAGTTCATCCCACATGTATAGTTAGTTTAAGTTTATTGGCAGGAAGACTCCGTCGAGCATGCTTATTTTCAAGGAGGTCCTGTAAGGACAACGTTAAACAACAGTGCACAATAAAAGGGATGACGTAGTATACAGGTACAATCATTGGTAGAAAAAAGTGCACATATGGTCAGTAAAAATAATAAATAGCATCCTTTCCACAACCCTTCCTGTCTGCTTGGGTGTCCCACAAGGGTCTATCCTAGGCCCGCTCCTTTTCTCTTTATACTTAAATTCTCTCCCCTTGGCCTCCAATGGGCACCTGCTCCTTTATGCAGACGATGCCGTGATCTTTACTCGACGCCCTGACCCTACCCAGCTCCAAAAATCCTTGCAGGGCTCCTTTGCAGAAATAGAATCATGTTTACCTCCCACAAGCTTGTCCTCAACTACAAAAAATGAAGGTCATGCTATTCGCCCACCCCCAACATAAGCATAACACGGCCAAATTATCCATACTAACTTCCCAAGGTACCACGCTGGAATCAGTCACCAGCTTTAAATATCAAGGGGTCACCCTTGACTCAGCCCTTACCTTCCGCGATCATATAGCTTCAACATGCTCTGCTATTAACATCAGAAATGGTCTGCTGTATGAATTTAGACCCTGCCTCCCTCCTGATGCCCCTGTTCTAGCCATTTCCAGCTCCATCCTTTCCCTAGTGGACTATGGGATAGTCATATATGGCACTGCCTCTGACACTGCCCAGTATAAAACGCGCCCTAAACAGGGTGCAATCGGCACACGCATATCTGTGACCTCTACCAATGCTCATCATGGCTAAACTTTCAGGGTCATCTACGCTATCAGACCTGCTTATCTGCCAAAAAAATCCAACTGGGGCTAGCACCCTCTGGCTGTCTCTCACTCCTCCAAATGAGCTTGCTGACACAGGCTACAAGACACTCTGACTCTACTACCTTTCACATCCCTTTTGCAAGGACTGCGACTGGCCAAAGGTCCTTTCGCTACAGGGCTCCACTCTGGATGAACTCTCTCCCCATTCCTACGCTATCTATTCCCCAGGTTGGGGCCTTTTAAAACTGAGCTACGTAGCCACATTATGTCCAGCTCTATATGTGACTGTAAAGAAGTTCCAAATAAGGGCAATGTTTCCATCTGTACCTGGTCCTAATATAATATATGATTTGCTGTTCACACCTTTGGTGTTGCTCTATGTATGTATTAACCATTACTGTCTCTGTACTTAGTCACTGTAATATAGTCTACTCTGTATCCGTCTTCATTCAATGTATGACGTGGATCCTCTGCAAATGAGTCCCTGACTCAAAGGGTTATAATTCCAAGACTTGATATAAATAAATAAATAAATAATAAAACAAATCAGAGTCCGATGCCCGGGTAAGCAGCGGTGACATACCATAAGGTAACAATAACTGGTAGGAAATACATACAGGGTCAATGAACAGAAAAGCAATAGTGAAGCCTACAGGAACCAATTCATATTAAGAGGGAGAACAAAAATAGTATCAGTAAGAACGTGTACGATTGCTGTCAGCTTCCCAAGATGGCTGAGAGGGCAGGAAGGAAGGAAGGGTAAGTAGAAATACATAACTATAGTACTTCTGACGAGGAAGAAGTCTGACTGAGGGGGCAAGGGATAAGTGTAAGAAGTTGAGAGAGGGCGAAACAGCAAGGGAGAGAGTTGGGCAGGGATCAGGGATGGAGGGTACAGAAGGAGTCCTGGGAGTAAGGGTGGGGATGGACTCGGGAGGCCAGGGGCCAGGGTGGATGGGGAGACTAGGGAGAGAGTTGGGCAGGGATCAGGGATGGAGGATACAGAAGGAGTCCTGGGAGTAAGGGTGGGGATGGACTCGGGAGGACAGGGGCCAGGGTGGATGGGGAGACTAGGGAGAGAGTTGGGCAGGGATCAGGGATGGAGGGTACAGAAGGAGTCCTGGGAGTAAGGGTGGGGATGGACTCGGGAGGGCAGGGGCCAGGGTGGATGGGGAGACTAGGGAGAAGGATACAAGAAGTCAGAGGGCACTCACTCGATAGCAGTGACAGGAGACTGGCATGATATGCTAGGACCTATGCCAGTGACAGACTACAGGGAAGAATCTGTAGGTCAGGGCTCTGAAGAAATCTAATGAGACCATGCAGGTGAGCCTGAGTGACATCTGGATGAGATTCCATGCCAATGGGATGGCGTAGCTAATGGCACCCTTGCCGAAGAAGGTATGTGTTCAGGGTACGTCAAGGAGGATGTAGGCAGATTTCCTAAGGGAGTAGGAACAATGGAAAATATTAACAAGTGAGGAGATATAGGTCGGTAATTTGTTTAGTAGACTTTTGAGGGTCCAGGTACCTAAATGGAGTAGCCGCCAGGTGGCGAGGGGTTGCCAGCTAACTTTTTTATATAAGTCGCCGTGGTGTGTCCTGAAAGGTGCTTTAGTAATGAAGTGCAGAGCCTGATGGAACAGTATTTTGAGCTTGTGAAGGTTGGGAGTAGTGGCACAGTTGTAGATGATGTCACCGTAGTCTAGGAGTGATAGGAATGTGGCCTGTACTAGTCTACGTCTAATGTCAGGGGGAAAGAGCGCTCTGTTCCTGAAGTAAAAGCTAAGTCTTGTTTTTAACTTACTAGAAAGGTAGTCGATGTGCACACTGAAAGAAAGTCTGCTGTCTATCCAAATACCCAGATATTTGAATTGATCAACCATGTCTAGTGATTCACCTAGGATAGTCATAATGGGTACAGGTGACACTGCCTGCGAGAGGGGAGGACTGCTACTAGACCGCTAAATAAAGGAGCTTGGTTTTCTCGGGGATTGAGTAGTAGCTTGAGTTGATTAGGTTGTGCCCTAGCTGTGCGGAGTCAGCTTGGAGTACATCACATACTCCGGATAAGGTTGGCTTAGAAGCATATATATATATATGAAGCAGTGTCAGTGGCTCAGCAGGTAGCACACTCACCTCTGAGGCCGGGAGATCAGAGGGCTGTGGGTTCCGTTCCCACATCTGGCACTTGGGTTAATATCCCAGTACTGACACTGTAGTGCACTGCACTTCTGAGGTGCCATCTTTCAGATGAGACGTTAAACCGAGGTCCCATCTGCCTGGATTTGTGGTAGCTCAGGTGAATGTTAAAGATACCATGGCACTTATCAAAAAAGAGTAGGGGAACTGTTTATTGCAAAAAACAAAAAACATCAATACAGTGTCACCAGAAAAATATAAACCAAAAATTGTGACAACACTGAAGGACTATTTTAAATAAAACAAACAAAACCAACTATACAAGCACCCTAATAATGTACAGGCAATGTTAAATCCAGTAAACATGTTTCCAGTATTCATGAAATAAGTGAACCAGCAAATGGTGGGATTCAAAGTCCTTTTGAGTGTGCAAGACAGGTTCAATGTGGTGTAAAACAACAGAAGGTAAAGTATTCGTATGCTGTAAAGAAAACAAACATCTTGCATGCCACAAATAAAACCTGATACAAACAAATACCACTGTGAGAGTACTTGGATGATAGTGGGAAAAAAAACCCGAATAATCCCCAAGAACCAAACGTTCATATGAAATATGACAAGATGCTCCCCATCCCCATTTAGCAAATAAAGCAGACCAAAATTTACTGGCATAAGAACAAGTAAGAAAAAAGTGAGTCATTGTTTCTTCAACTCCTGTACATTCAAAATGAATACAGTTTCTTTCAGCAAGAGCTTTATGCTTCAGGTTTCCTTTGACCCCTAGCCTCCCATGGCAACTAAGCTACATCATGTCCTACATCCGGCCAGGAATCTCCTGTGGTCGCAGTAATTTTCAAAGCCAAATGTATTTTAGTAGGAAAACATCTGGGAAAATCAACTGAACAAAATAATTTGTCGACATTATCTTAGTATACAGGCCCTTCCGGGAAAACCGATGAACCTCGCTTTGAGCAAGGCGCCACTGACGTAACTTGACAACCACTAAAGGAAGGAATAAGGGTGTTTTATAATTTGATTTGACAATAGGTGCCTGGATAGTCCATTTTAATAAAAAATCTCGAAGTGAAAAAAAAAGTCCACATGTCCCAAGGATGTGATTGATACTGTGCAACCTCTTTAAACATAGATTTAATAAAAAAGGAAAAATAAAAAAACAATTGGGTTAATCATACCAAGGCCCCCAGCCTTAACTGGCAGATATGTAAAATCACACTTAACCAGGTTCAGTCGGCTTCCCCAAAACATTCGAAAAAAAATACTGTAAAAACAGGTTTCGTATTGTCTAGACAAATGAAAAATTGAGCTAAAATAAAGAAACAGAGGGAGCAAGAATTTTTTGATAATCAAAACACGTTTTTGCTTAGAAAAAGTCCAGAATTTCCACAACTGAACCATGCTCTCACCTAATTCAATACATGGTTTTCAGTTAAAATCATTCAGATCACCAGCACCAAAAAAACAACCTAAAATTTTAATAAGGCCCATAGAAATAGCTATCTGCCCAATCATGGGCTCAAAAGGGCCCTCCCACCCAAAAAATACCAGCACTCTTATCATAGTTCACAGAAGTTCCTGAAATCAAACCAGACTGTGCCAGAATATGCAATGCTAAAAGGCCAGAAGCTGCGTTGTGAAGCAGAAGGCACATATCATCAGCATAGACAGCTAAAACCTGTGAAGGAATCTCAGGAGTAGGTGACAAACTCATAATCTGAGGATGATGAAGGAGCTCCCGAACTAGAGGGTCCAAAACAAAGGTGTATAATAAAGGGCTAAGCGGACATCCCTGATGCACCCCTCTGCAGAAATCAATCCCTTCCCCCAATATCCTGTTAACAAGAGGAAAATCTGGGGCATTACTATACAAAAGTTCTATCCAAGTCCTAAGTTTAACTGAAAACCCATACCGCTGAAGAACTTCAAACAAAAACCCATGTGAAACCTTATCGAAGGCTTTAGCCTGATCCAATGAAAGTAACTATCCAGAGAGTTTCCCCAAACAACTAAAATCACAAATATTTCTTAGCAGGGTTAAATTTTGGTGAATATGTCTACCTGGAACAGAACAAGTTTTGGACTGGATGTATCAATGAAACAGCAACACGCTGGAGCCTATGGCACAAAATAGCTGAAAAAATCTTGTAATCCGTTTTTAGTAAGCAAATCGGTCTCCAATTACCAACAACGTGTTTATTCCCTTTTTTAAATAAATAAAATAGTTAAAGCATCTGAAAATCCATGAGGCAGTTTAGAATTTGCCAGAATTTCATTGTAAACCTGTGTTCATATAATACTGATATCATCCAAGAAAAATTTATACAATTCGTTGATGAGGCCATCAGGACCAGGCGATATTCCAGATTTCAAATGGATTATTTTTGACTTGACCTCATCCAGGGTTATGGGTATGTCCAAAAAAAGAGAACCAGTGGATGAGATCGTTGGTGGCTGGAAGGAAAACAATGCTTCCCAGATACTGGTGGGCTGAAAAGCCTGACCATGTTGAGTCTGTAAAAAAAGCTGAACAATATGTAATATCTCCACATCAGTTGTTTTCAAAACCCCCATATCACCATGAAGGCCATCCATAAGTTTTTTCTCTAGGGCTTGTTTGCAGGCCAAAAAAGGGTCTGAACTGGGTGAAGACTTTAGTCCACAAGACAGGGCTTCATGAATTCGACAAGCCTTCCCATAATGAAAATTTCTCATGAGATTGCAGAGTACGGTAATTTGTTCTTGAATCTGAGTATCGGAACAAGAGGAAAGTGACATCAATTTATAAAACTGTGATCGATGTCCTAGATAAGCAATATAATCTGCTGAATGAGTTTGATTATAAGTCACGGAAGTTAGTCTAAACTCAAGTTTAGTATCCATCCACCAATCACCCCAGGAATAATACATCCCGGCTACCGAGTGCCGCCTATCAAATGTCTGAGACAAAAGAGACTGGAACCGCTCTTGAGTCAGAAGAATCGGGTTCATCTTCCATCTTGCAGGAACAGCAGGAAAAAGAGGTGGAATACGAGAAAGTGAAAAGCGTACCGTCACTAACATATGATCCGAAAATTCACAAGGGGTCAAAACAAAAGAAAATGGCAGCAAGTATCGGAAAGCAAAAACAAAATCAATTCTGGTAGCAAAATTGCTACGTTTGTGCGTTGGCCCTGGATCTGAATGAAGCGCTCTATAAGCATCTGTTAAAGAGGCTTTCAAAATTAATTTAAACAGTACATCTTACACTGTAACTGATCTTTAAACTTTAAATCCAGGCCACAGTTAAAACCTCCCATATAATATGCCTAAGGGAAAAAATATAATGCTCAATTTCACAAAAAAGGTCGATCCTGGCCAATTTAACCTGGGGGGGGGCGTAAATGTTTATGAGATGGAGGGAAAAGCCCTGGTAGAGGCAATCAAGGAGCAAAGCTCTCCCTGGGACCAGATCAACTAGTCTAGTGATCTGCACAGCAGTATGACAAAATAATATCCCAACCCCATCTGCAGCATTAGGACCATAGGACCAAAAAGAAGGCCCAGAGTGCCACAATTTCTTAGTGTAATTAATGTCCGACAGGGTAGAGAAATGCGTCTCTTGCAGAAATATAATGTCTGCAGAGAGGGACTTACAATAATGTAAAAGTCCCAGACGCTTCCTGGAATTCTTAATACTACAGGAAGTCAATGAAACTATAGTTAAAAAAGCCAGAGCTAGACTAAGATTTATCTTTTTATGCTTTCTACCTGACTTTTTCTTGGATTCCAATAGATCAGGATCTCCTTCATCATCACACTTCATACCAGACAAGGCCCCAGATTGAACCAACAAGTCGGATTCCGAATCCCCATCTGGATCCTGCAAAACCTGAAATGTATTGTGCGTAGGAGTGGTAGCTGCGCACCAATAACCTTAGCATGAAACCGTGTCACACGTCTCGGATGAGGTTTCTGAAACTCAGGAGCAGAAGAGAGGCTGAAATGAGTGAGGTAGGAGCCTGAAGCCCGAAACCTCAGGGGGGTTGCAAAACATGTGATTGACCAACATCTGAAGACTCATCATTAGGGTGAGATACTGCTCCACCAGGAGAAGCCGAGGCAGAAGGGCCTAAGCCTGAAGGGTCAGGGTCAGGGGGGAACAGTCTCCTCAGTGGCAGGCCTAAAACAGTCCTGGGCTTCTGAAATCAGGATCTCTTTGTCAAGGCCCCCTGAATTATTTTGGCCAACATATGGACACTGGTGGTATGCATGCCCTTGGGCATCACACAGGTTACAACGAAAAATATTTTGACAAGTACCACTGTCATGATCCAGTTCTCCACACAGTGCACATTTAATTTTGTCACATGTGCTACTGAGATGACGGGGCTACCACATTTATAGCATGCTTTGGGTTGACCTGGGTAAAAACAGACTCCCCATATCCCTGCCCCTAAAAAAACTATTCGGAATGTGCTGGACTAGGTCTCCTACAATGCACAGTTTAACCTTAAATTTCCAGCTGCCTGTCCAGATTCCCTCCCCATCAATAACTGGTTCAGGAGGCCCCAACACAGTACACTTAATCTCTAGCCAGTATAAAATATCCCCCACATTCATCCCCTCATTGGAAAAAACATTATGTGAACAGTTTTAAACAATGGCATTGTACTGGGAATAGCCCAGAACGGAGTCCATAAAGGAGTAGTCTTCAATGACTCGTATTTTTGCCAGAATTTATCCAGGCCTGTAAAGGATCTGAAACTAATGTCAAAAGTATCTTCTCCTCGAATATTTATAAGGGCAAATATGTCTGAGGCTTGAAAATTCATCGAGTTTTTAAACAGCCTACAAAAAAAACGTTCAGGATGTTCCTGAAGACCCCTCCCCCCATACCTAAGGCATACAGCGTTACGCCTAGTAGCCTGGTCCAAGCAATTATTCCTAAAGAGATCTGAAATAATTCCTGGCGAGGAGAGGAAGGGGGGAAACAGTAGGTGTTTCAGTATCAGGCTCCACACCAGTACCCAAATTAGAACCATGCAAAGTCTCACCATTTGGAAGTGAAATACAAGGATCTACAGACTGTCGGTCTGCGGACTGCTCAGTTACAGGAATCCCAGAACCGTGTGTTTCTTGTGATGAGAAAGAAATCCAGTTGGAGTCTGGTTTCCAGCACCCATCCCGACACATCCAGCCAGTGTCTAGTAGGGCTGATTCTTTGCTCCAGTCTCTCGAGGGAAACGAGCCCGCAGACGTAAGCAACTTCCACGTTCCAGCATGCACAGTCTCCGAAGTGCAAGGCAGCACTATCTCCTTAGTCTCAGAAATAATCGAACCTGCTGCCATTCCAACTGGCTGATCTATATGCACGCCTACCGCCTGCGTCAAAATTGAGCTGTCAGCCAAAATGGGGGAAGCAGGCAAGAAAACCCCTGCAGTCTTCAACTCCGGTGAAACTTCTGCCGCAGAAACTCCCGCTACACAGATCACACCGTGCATATCACTCGGTAGCTCCCCAGGCACATCACCAGAAATGCACTCCTCTCGGGACAAATCCATTTCCAACTTCTCAGTAGAACTCTCCCTGCCAGCAGCAGGTAAGACATCCATCTCCATCAAGTTCCCAGCACAGTCTGCCATCCCGTGGGACATTCAGCAGCTCCCTCTACCGCCAGTAATGGAGTTAGGGAATTTCCCCGGTGTCCTGGCAAAATTTCCCTCATTCACTAAAAAATACCACCAACAGCTTAATCAGGTTCAAGATCAATTGGCATTCATCTGTATCCCCCTTCCCCGGGTCGTGCCTGAAAATAGGTAGGATTTGTCTAGTGCACTTACCTGGTCAACAAAAAATAAATATATATATATATATATAACGGTATCATCCACAAAAAGATATATTTTGGAGTTGCTGATATTGGAATCTAGTGAGTTGATGTAAATAGAAAATAGTATAGGGCCTAAAATTGAGCCTTGCGGGACACCTCATTTTATGGGGAGGGAATCGGAGACCTGACCACTCACTTTGCTTTTCTGAACTCTACCTGTAAAGTAGCTCAAGAACCATTGAAGTGTGGTGTCAGCTGTACCTAGTTTACTGAGACCACTAAGGATGAGGTTATGGTCGATGGTATCAAATGTCTTGCTGAGATCAAGGAATAGGGCACTTGTGACTTGTTTGGAATCGTGCACGGTCAGCCAGTCAGTAACTTTAGCTAAAGCGGAGGTGGTGCTGTGTTTTTGTCTGAACCCAGACTGGGCAGGGTTGAGGAGTGAAAACTTTTCAACATGGTCTTTAAGCTGGCGATGGATGAGTTTCTCTAGCAGTTTGGATAGGACAGGGAGGATGGAGATGGGCCTATTATTGTTTAGGTTGCAGGGGTCACCTGATTTGAACAAGGGCAAGATATGAGCTGATTTCCAACAGGAGGGGACCGTAGCTGAGGAGATGGAGAGACTAAGGATATGAAGGATTAGTGCAGCTAGATAGTAGCAGCCTAGCTCGATGAAGATGGGATTGGTGCCATCTGCTCCATTACCTTTATTGATGTCAGGTTTACTAAGGTGGTCCTCTACTTGTTTGTAGATCACAGGGTGAAACTGGAAGGTATGAGGAGGTGGGGTCTCATAGGTGCGGCATGGGGTGGGGTTGGTGGCGTGGCAGCCCTGCATATGGGGAAGAATCAAATAGGAGCCCAGCGGTGGCGAAATGGGTATTCAGTTTTTCTAGGATAAGGTCATGCTCAACATATTCGACTCCATTAATGAGTAACTTGGTGGGGATGGACGGGTCTGCTTTGTGTCCCTCAATTGTTTGCCAGATCTTGGCTGAGTTGCCTTTGGCATTTTCAAGGGATTCTACATAGAAGTTAGCTTTGGCAGATCGTATTAGTGTAACACAAGCATTCCTGGCAGTTCTAAATGCCTGCCAGTTGGCCACATTCTTTGTGTACCTTGCATGGGCCCAAAGTATATCGCGGTTGTGCAGCACAGCTTTTAGGTTTAGAGTGAACCAGGGATGGGAATGTTTATGGACCCTGGATCTAATGAAAGGGGGCATGTTTATTGGTGAGCTGAGTCAATGTAACTTTAAGAAAGGTGACTGCCTCATCCACTGATTTGGTGAGATAGAGATCTTGCCAGTTTACATATTTTAGATCCGAGATACAGTTTTCGATGTTGAATTTGTGAAAGCTGCGCTTGGTGACAAATGTAGACGAGGAGGGGTGCTTATCTCGGTTCCTGATGCATACTACAATATTGTGATCACGAAGATCATTATGGAATACGGCTGTATGCCGAATTTTGTGGGAATGGTGTGTGATAATAATGTCCAGGATGGAGCTATTTGCATGATTTTTGGCATTGAGTGTGAAGGACCAAGGCCTAGGACCAAGGGTGGAAGCAAGCATATGCTGAAGCTGGAGGTAGGGAAAGGTGACTATATGCAGATTAGGGTATCTGCGCTTGAAGCTGTGTAGAGGGATTAAGTTATTCCCATCCAGAAACTGACCTAGATGAGTTAATTGAACTGGGCTCATGAAGTTCTGTAAAATAGGTCTGTTCTGGATTTTGAAATTAGGGTTACCGGCTAGGGGTTGTTCTAGGGTATAAAGGGGTTTGGTGCCCAGGAGCCTCTGTAGTTGCTTGCAAGTACTGAGGAGCCAATAGGAGTTTGCTTTAGAGTGGGGGGCAGTCTGCTATAGGGTATGTATATGAGGGCTCTGATACTGATGTGGGCTTGACTATACTGGTCCAATTCCATTTGCTGCCATTGGGGGGCATAAGTCGTAAGAGTATTTCAAGAGCATTTTTCTACAATAGAAATTGCCCTGCCTGAAGGGCTAGATAAAAGAGTCTAAAATCAGGAAGCTGGAGGGCCCATTGGTCTTTGAGGGGAGTATATTTATGGTAGGCTGTGTGTGTATGTTGTTATGGTTCTATAGGAAGGTGGACAGGATGGTTTTCAAGTTAATGAACCAATCGTTAGGAATTACAGCACCTGTCATCCCAAGAAGATACAGTAGCTTTGGTAGGACACTCATTTTGACCCATAGGGTGAGGAGAAGTGCCTACCATCTATTCAGGTACTGGTTGATACTGAAAAGAAGGATGTCTAGGTTTTGTGAAAACATTATACTTTTACAGATGGCAATCTGTATGCCTAAGTACTTAAGGGTATTCAGTTGCCAAGATCTGCCCCATCTCAAGGTTTGTTGTTTGGTAGTCCAGTGATTGAGGGGCATAATGCAGGCCTTATCAGTGTTACGTTTATAGCCCGATAGGTGGCTGAACTCCTGCAGGAGGTCAAGCACTGCAGGGTGGAGAGGGAAGGACCTTTCAAGTGTAAAAGAATGTCATTGGCATATGTTGAAATTTTATAGCGACTATAACCTACCTGAATTCCTTTGATGCTTTCATTTAAAATTATCCTTTTGGTGAGAGGTTCTAAAATTGGGTTAAATAAATACAGGGAAAGCAGGCAGCCTTGTCAGGTGCCTTTGTGTAAAAAGAAGGAATTCGACCATAGCCCGTTACACATGATGGATGCAGATGGGTGGGAGTACAAGAGTTTAATCCAATCAATAAAGGCTTTGGGGAATCCAAAATGTTCCAGAGTGAGGTAAAGCAATGGCCAAGAGACTCTATCAAAGGCTTTCTCTGTGTCTAGAGGCATCAAGAAGGCTGGCTGATTGGAGTTTCTGAATGTGAAGATAAGCTGGGCTATTTTGCGTAGGTGATCTGTCGAGAGACACCCTTGCATAAAACCCACCTGTTCTGGGATGATTGAGTCCCAAACTGTCCCTACTCTGGCTGCTAGTATTTTATCCATTAATTTAATATCTATGTTCAAAAGGGATATCAGTCTGTAGCTGGATATCAATTTTGGGTCTTTGTCTGGTTTAGGTAGCAAAGTGATGATGGTCTCTTGTAAGAGGGGGATCAAGGCTGTTTTTCTCCTAGCCGAATTGAAGAGGTAAACCAGAGGGTCAGCTAGTTGGTGTACTAGGGCTTTGTACATATTTGGAAAAAAATGTCCATTGTTAAAGAGGTGATGGCTTTTAGAACTTCATGTTTGGTGATTTTGGCCCCAAGCTGATTTAGAGTGTCAGGAGGGAGTCTGGGCAGTTTTGCAGCAGTAAGGAATTGGTGGATTGAAGCGTTTGCTATGGGAGGCTCTGCTGTGTAAAGTTCTTGGTAAAAGGATGCAAAAGTTGAGACTATGCCTCTGGGTTTAGATAATCGCTAAGTATCAGGGGATACCTTTATACCATTACTAACTTTGGAGGTTTCCTGCTGTTTAATTCTAAGGGCAAGGAGTCTCCCCCACCTTCTCCCCTTGGTCTACATAGCGGATTTTAGAATGGGAGATGGCAAACTCTGCCTGCTCCCTCACCAGTTCACCATATTTAGCTCTGGCTGAATTGAGTTGTAGCCCTTCGTGGTGGGACGTGGATTGAGAAAGGTTTCTTTCTCTACTATGAATCTCGTCCAACAATTTGTGGCCTTCCTGTTCCCTCTTCTTTTTTTTTTTGACAGAGGCCAATCATATAAGTTCCCCCAAGAGTGCACTTAAAGGCTCACCATACATGAGCATAGGAGTCTACCGTGCCTGTATTCTCTAAGAAAAATTGTTCTACCCATGTTTTGATTCATTCTAGAGTTTGGAGATCTTTGAGGAGATTATTCTTTATCCTCCAAATCTGGTCCTTGTCTTCTTGGCCTGGGGAAATGAAAGAGAACAAAACAGGGGCATGATCTGAGACCACCCATGGCAGGATTTCACACTGCGTAGTAGTAGTAATAAAAATATCAGGAGTAACAAAGAAGTAATCCAGTCTGGAGGACATATTGTGTACAGGAGACCAGAAGGCGTAACTTCTGTCCCCAGGGTGTAGTATTTGCCAGGGTTCAACCAGGCCTAGAGATTCCTGGAGTTCACGGCTGGCACATTGGTTAGGGGAAATGCCACTCCAATATGGAATGGACCTATCTAGTAGTGTATCTTGGATGCTATTCCAGTCACCAGCTAGAATCATTGGGAGTGAGCTGAATTTAGTGAGTTCCATAAAAATGGAAGTGAAAACATGAGGGTCTTCCTTGCTGGGGCCGTAGACAGAGGCTAACACTAGATCTCTATGCTCAAGGGTCCCTTTAAGAATAATATATCTCCCTGCAGGGTCAATGACCTGTTCCAGAAGTTGAAAGGGAACACTGCAGTGTACCAGAATTGCAACCCCTGCTTTTTTTTTATCAGTACCCGCTGTATAGGCTTGTCCTACCCATTCCAATCAATCAATCAATCAATCAATCAATCAAAATCTTTATTTATTCAGGCGAACATCATTGAGCATAGCTCATTTACAAAATGGACCTGATTGGTCATAAGCAACAAAAGGGTATAAACTCACATATATACAAATATAGAATGAGTACCTGTGCCAAAGGTTATTTTGTGTGGTTAGCATATGAGTCTCCTGTAGGAAAGCTATTCAAGTACCAAGGCGTTTTTGGTGGGTCAGGATCTGGTACCTTTTTTCTTTTGTTTGTGCCCCCTTAATATTCCATGTGACCGATTTGTAACCCATATTTGTCATGTTTATATGCTGATACTTGGGAAAGGGTTCGAGATATTAGGCTTCACAGGACTCTGGGGGGAAAGATAGGGTTAGGCCCAGTCTGGGTGTCAGTGGAGACTGCCCAGTAGTAAAAGCAATTGTGGGGCAAACAGATCACAACAGTCTGATTGTTCAGAAAAACAGGACAGTGCATAAAAGAGTGTCATCACATAACTGGTAGCATCTATAAACAACACATAATATGAACTGCTAAGAATAAACAGTAAAAAGAGAACACAGAAATACAATAATGAATGAATACATTCAGGGTATCGCAAAGCTGGAGTTCAGTAAACTACAGACCCTATACAACAAGGTGGCCCGCTTTGCCACCTTATCCCACTCCAGGAGCCACCACTGCGGGGCGTTGGCAAAGCTTAACTGGCCATCTTTCGAATCTCGCCTCAGTTACCCTGTACTCTGCCTTGGGAAGAAGATACATAGCCCTTCGCCCCGAGTCTTGGGGACTCTCACAGTAAAATAAACCAGCGCAGCCTTAGATCCTCGGGCCACACGCCATTAGAGGTCCCCAAGGTCAGGACTAACGCAGGACAAAAATCTTTCTCTCATACTGCCCCTTCCTTGTGGAATAACCTCCCTTTGGAGATACGGGACACCCCATCATTGCCGTGTTTCCGCACAAGACTCAAGACCCATTTTCTATCAACAAGCATATGCCAATGCCTCTGCCCTTGACACTACTGCAGTGACCTCAACAGCCTGCTCACCTAACTATAATCTTTAGCCCCTAACAATGTTGCACTAACTCTCTCCTCCCCCAATCTGAACCTACCAATGCCCTTGAACTATGTTACCTAATGAATCTACAGTACTGTCTCAATAATGTCTCTGCCAAAGGATTATGTAATGAACAACACTGACCAAGCAGATATATCAAACCTATATAACAACTGCTATGTGTAAACAGCCGAATACTGTATACCTTTAAACTATGTCACCTAAGGAATCTACAGTACTGTCTCACTAATGTCTCTGTCAATGGATGATATAATGAACAACACTGACCAATCAGATATACCAAACCTATGTGATGACTGCTATGTGTAAACAGCCGAATACTGTATACCCATGATAACCTTTACTTCCATAAGTTTCTACTGTCTATAATCTCTTGTACTGTTATTCCCGGGTCGCCCCTGAAAAAGGGACCTTCGGGGCCCAGTGGGCTTACCCGGTCATCAAAATTCAATAAATAAATAAATAAATACATCACAAACCATGGTGGGCGGCCTCGCTGAAGCCAGCAGTCAACCTCTCGTCTGGCAGGCAGTCTATACAGCAAGGGCAAAGGGCCAAATCTATTAGTCCAGTCAGGCCTTTAATGAGTATGATCCTTTGTCTGTGAACCTTGAGGATGCTAAAGGCAGAGTCATAACCTGCTGCTGTATGACTTGTACATTGTGTGTGCTGGTGTGCCCCCCCCCCAAGAAATAAGCAATGGGGAGAACGCGCCGAGAAAGAGCTCTGAAAAATGGGTATCAGCATGCCCCTTTTGTGACAATTTCATCCCACCCCACACATGCTCAGGAATAAAAGATAAATACCAATGGCACAGGAGTCTTTGTGCCCTTTTAAATGGGTTGCCAGTACGGGAGGCTAGTCCTTGACTTAAGACAAGTGGATGGTCCTCGAGGCGCGGCAGCAACAGGTAAAGCTGATACAAAGTGGGAGCTATGCCGCTAGGTCCATCAAAAGACATACCTTCAAAAAGTTAAAGGTGAGGATGAGGCAGTAAAGGGAAAGATACAGCCTGAATTGGATCTCCAATTCAGTTTCATGTCCAAAGATGATACAATCTTGCCTTTGTTGGAGCGGGTTTGTTGAGAAGGGCTTCATGATCGTGCAACAGTGCGACAGTGCGAGTGTTCAACCTCCTTGTTCCCCTCGAGGAGAGCACTGTACGCTGACTACATGCTGACGCTGGCTGCAGTCCAGGTGGAGGAGCTGATTGGCTGAATTGTTGTCAGTGGAAACCTGAGCAGAAAGCCAATATTCCACATCTGGAGGCAAAGAAATTCCAGAGCAGCAGATGGGGCCGAATGACAGCTCCTGTCAATGGAGGGCTGGCAGTGGTGCACAGGAGATAATTGCGTGGTGGAAAAATGGGGTGGGTGGAAGGGGTGAGGTAGTTGACAAAGGTGACACTGCCATCTTGACTGCTGAGCATCATATGGAACAAGTCGCAGATAGATGTAGTTGTTGATGATCGCCAAGTCTAAAGCACATAGCAAAGAAAAAAGAACCCATTCCCAAATCCTGAAGGTCCCATACTAATATGTCCTGGAGAGAAATGGAACATGCCGGGGAGGGACAAGGTATTAAAAAGGCAGAGCCTCACTCACTGCACACAAAGGGTTCACATAGTATATCACCAGGGGGTTGCTATCAGACATTTCTTGACCTCCGAATTGCTAGCTTACTTGTGCACTTGAGGAAAAATGTCACGCAGCAGTTTGGGTAGCTCTTTGCATGCAGCCTCCGCGTTTGCAAACTTGTAAGTGCCCACCAGAGTAGTGACTAAAAGGTGAGCTGGGTAAAGCAAACAGAACTGGATGTGGGCAGCATGCAAAGATTTCTCAATATCTTTGAAAGCTATCTGTCGGTCTCAAACTGCTGGAGCTACATCACTGAAGATGGAAAAATGATGACCATTCCAGGAGAGGGGCCCTTTTTTACGTGCCTGAATCTGGATATAAACTTTATCCTGAAAATTTAAGCAGCACAGGATGATGGCTCACAGCTTGCCACCTGCTAGAGGTTGTGGATGGAGAGATCTGTGAGCTCGCTCGATAATGTAGAGAGTGCCAGTCTCTGGGGGTCCAGTAACTTCTTGCAGAAGCTTCTGCACAAATCTCAGCATATTGCTCCCTTCGGCTTGTTCAGGTATACCTACCAGGACCAGGTTGTTTCACCTACTTCTACCTTCCTTTTCCTCGATGCGATCCTCAAGTTTGGCAACCTTTTTCCTCCGGTTGGCGGGTTTTGGCTTTCCTGTTCTTGGGGGTCTTCATTTGAGTTGATCTGTGCTTCAGCATCCCTGACTCTTGTGGTTAGAGCTTCAAGCACTGGTTTAACTATCTTAAAATCATTGACCAGCTAAAATAAGGTGAGTTTAATAGTAGCCAGCTCACAGAAGAATTTATCCAGTTTGTTGGCCGAGTCTTTGTGCGGCGGAGCATGAGGCGGGGAGTCTAGCGGGGAGCTGAGCTTATGGTGTTCGGGAGCCTGTCCATGATAAGGAATTGGCGGCATGTCAGAAAGATCCATTTTCCGTGGTTTGTGATCATCCATAACCACCTTAAAAATAATAAAATTCATTTGTAAATAAATTTAACGAAAGATGTGGTGATCCAACGAGAAAAACTTAAATTAGAAGGTTATCGCTGTAGTTTTTAAACTGGGATCACAGAGTATAGGAAGGCTGCCTCTCACACTGAGCACATCATTTGACTCCAGTGTGTCTCCCCTCTGAAAATCACTTGGGCCCCAGCCAGCCTCAGTGCAGGATTGAGCTGGTCTCCTTGTGGCAATTCATGATGGTCCTTGAACTGACATGGACTATGATGGTCAGGGGTGAGACAATTACGTTCTAAGGAAAAAAGCCCTAAGAACAGCATCTCTTGTAAAATGTTGAGCACAAAATGATCCTGGTCACACGCTGCTGGACACAGGCAAAGGAATGTCCACTGGGCATGACAGGAGTTATACAGTGCATACCTACATAGGACTACAAATATCTATATGCAACAGAGCCTACAGGCCTAATGGCATTCCCTGTACTTCCTACTACTATACATATACCTATATGTATATACTGCATCCGTCAGATTGTGCTACCCTCAACCTAACCGAATCCAGACACATGACAAACCAAACATATGCTTCTGCCAGTCCCCATCAGTGTTCTTTGACCAGCTAGTTGGTCTGTTTCTATCCCACATCCTCATGGCTACACTCTACATAAAGCCACCAGGTGGCACAATCGTACTGCTCATCAAATGCATCAGCTTGCACAACCCTCTACGTAACGGAACACAGAAGACTAGACCAATATTAAATGTGACATTACAATAATGAATGTGCTATATTTCTCTCTTCTGTAAATTTATTTGGCATTTGCTGCTTAACTGTTGGGTACTTCTCTACTCACAGAGCCCTCGACGTAACTCAGTCTGACAGCTGATTGCATCCATCCGATTGCAGTACCCTCAGCCTAAGCAACATCCAGGACACTGGAGCCACATAACAGGTGCCCTTACATTACTGTAAAAGCTTTATTGCTACTTTAATTTAATTAATTTTCAGTTTTACTATTCATTGGGAACCCTATTATCTCAATATACAGTACTCCCAGGTAGCACAATCTGACAGCTGATTGCATCCGTCTGACTGTGCTACCTTCGGTCTAAGCTTCATCCTGAACACCAGAACTACCTATCAGGTGCCCTTATATTACTGTGACCACTGTCAGAGATATATATAACTTCAGTTAATAACAGTGGCTGTGTAAATTAATTACAGATATACTAGCTGACTGCTGAAGCTGCAAAAAAGATGTTCTATCAGTATCAGCTGCCAGATAGTTGCTTTGCCCGTAATAAATTCACACGGACAAGATCATCTGTACAAATGAAATTAGACCCAAACAGAATGTTTGTAGCCTTGCCTGCAAGACAGCCTTTCTCAGAATGCCAAGGGACCTAGTCATTCTAATTTTTTTTTCCATTGGTGTGGGGTGTCAGTAAATGACTTAAGTAGTCTATAACCTAAGGAGTGACCCACAAAGAGAGAGACAGATAGAGAGAGAGAGATGGACAGTCAGAAACTGGTGTAACTTCTTCAAAGTTGTTCATTGAGGGAAATGACTCTCAGCCTGTCCTATCTTCAGCGCTCGTAGCTGCGTGCATGCGTTATCATAAAACACATGTGCAGTTGATGAGGAGAGGATAGTCTGAGGAGTAGGATGATTTGACAATACACCGGCACAGGTGCAAAATTGTATGGTTTTGTCATTCTGTACTCCAGATTTTACCATTCATGCAATTACAGCATGGCAGCTATGATCAGAACCCCTTTTAAGTTCTGTAACTAGTTCTTGTGGGGGTATGAGTGAATTATACTGCAATGATGGAATGGCTGGAATGGGTAAACTCCAGAATTCACAGTTCCACTTATTCCTGCAGTTGAAGGCATTCCGGATTTTACCTCTTCTGGTGGTCTCAGCCATTACAGCATTCAAAAAATTCTGGTATTCACCTATACCCTCGGAATTATGGGGGGGTGGCGCACATATCATCCAAGCATCACACATTACATGTGAGGCCACTCATTTTTCCCCCCTCTGAGGCCCTCTGTTCCACATGGAAAAGCTGTTGTCTCAGACTTAACACGCCATGATTCCAAACTATAAATTCATATTATTTTGCAACACTCCATCAATAGCAAACTTTGTGAGCACTAAGCCACTGTTTTCCACAGTTTTCTATGCTTCGGTTCCATGATTTGATATCACCCACTTTTTATTATCTCTTTTTCGCAAATCTTGAGTGACACTGTTAAAAATTTGGGTCGAGGGGTGACGATGGCCCACAGGTATGGGAAGGAGGCACAGGGACTTGATGCACAGTTTAGAAATCAGCCCAGTAGTTCATGTAACAATGCCAGGTAACTCCCCTCCCCCACACACACACACCTAAAGCTTCTAAATTGTAATTCTGTAACCCTGATGTAATTGGTATTACTGGAAGCTGGGTGAGTAAGGATTTAAACAAAAGAATGTTCGTTTGCTAGCTGCTGTTCCCAGGTTATCTGCGATGCAATAGCTGAGACATGGCCCCTTCCCCCACTAGTATGAAATTCTGAACTGTAGGCTCTCTTTGAACAGACGTCTTTCAGCCCTCTTTTAGTCATATCGGCAGTGCCCTAAAATCTCAAGGCTCTTATCAGATACCACTTTTAGGAATTTATGAGTCAATGTGTGACAGCAAGCAGAAGCACACGAGAAAGGCGATAGGTTGAGCTCAGCTTTCTTTTTTCACTTTCCATCCCTACCAGATATTATTTGAAATATTTCAAGAAAGGTGCTGTTTTATATCTCTAGCAAATATTTAAACCTATTTATTCTGGCCAAAAGAATGCATATCTCAGATGAGTTTTTTAAAAACAAATAAAAAAAAAAAAACCCTAGTAACTTCCCAACAAGGCTTTTGAGACCATTGCACGTTCCCCACTTGCAGTGAGTAGATGACAAGACTGCCTGTACTGTATGCCTTTATGTATGTATATTGCTAAACACAAGCATGTGGTCATTTTGTTCCAAATCAAGTAGGATGAGAAAGACAATTTACAAACTCCATATTGTATAACAGTGGCTGGAAATGTCATTCTGATTAGCTGACTTACATTTTAAGAAGACCGGAATTGAACTTGTAAGCCTATATCTGCTGTTGAAGCTGTTTGCAAAATATTGGTTTGCAGTCTGTTACTGTTCCACTTTTATTGGCTGTTGAGAAAATTCCGTGAGTGTTCCGTCTTACAAACTGGCGATAAAGAGCATTTTAGAACTGCATGATATAGTTTATGTCCCTGCTGAGCGCTTACATTGTTGGTACAATGTTTCTGTGTTCTAATATGGAATTTTGTAGTTGAGTGGGACATAACCTATATCACCAAGTACTAAAATGGTACTTACCCCTGCTGTGCAACTCAGTAGCATACAGTGACTTTCCTAAAAGACCAGTAAAGTTGAAACAAAAAAAAAATGCAACCAGTGTTTAAAGAGCAACAGTTGACCCAATGTTTGCTTCAGTCCCAAAGCCCCCATTGATAACTAACCTACAAAGGACTTAAACTGTCCTTGTTTACAAATTTTTACCATAATGTTTTTTCTGGGGGAAGGTATTGTAAAACCTTGTATTGAGGAGCTGGCAGTCAGATCCCTTCCCCTTCCTGGTCCACTGAAATTAAAGCTCTGCACCTGCCCTGCCCCTGTACTTGAATGTTCTGTAACAAATGAGTTTGGAGAGCATGGGGGCATGCTGTATTGAATTTAATAGGGGGGGGGGATTTTGAATGGCATAGTTATATATTTTACAGTATCACTGGGTTTAAGTCAATGTCACCGTTTAACTAACAAGACTCGTGTTAGTTGAGTAGTGGCAAAGACTGAAACCTAGTGGCACTTAAAAATATATAAATATGCCATTCAAAATCCCCCCCTCCATTGAATTCAGTACAACCCCCCCCATGCTCTACAAACTCATACATCACAAAATGTATTAGCGCTGGGGCAGTGCAGAGGTGGAGCTTTATTCCAGTGGACCAGGAAGGGGAAGGTATTTGGCTGCCAGCTCCTCGATACGAGGATTTGCAATACCATCCCCTAGAAAAGTCATTGAGGTAAAAATTAGTAAACAAGGCCAGTTTAAGTCTTGAAATTTCAGGTGAAGATATGGCATTCCATTAGACGCACATTTCTCCTCACCCCATTCTTGTATCTCCTATGCCCATATCATGTCTCGAGAACTTTGCGCCACCTCTGCAGGATACCAGGTTTCCAACATAAAAGAGTCTCTTGTTGCAGTACATTTATCAGTTCTTCTCCAGAGAAGTAGTAGTCTCTTTGGCAGACTTACAAGTGTAGTTTTGCTTACAACGTGCAGACTTCTTTTGCTACCTACAAATAAGGCACTACATATATCCTCACTACCTCTGGGGGCTCGTACCCCAGTCAGCCATCCTTCTATTATCTTTTACTGTATTACTTTCCTCCAGACTGGGCTATACCCACATATGATCTCACAGTTGTATCAGTCTCTCTAAACTATGCTTGGAGTCTCTTCCACAGATGTAGCCCTGAAGTGGGAATCTGACACTGGTACCCCAATAGATTCAAAAATGTGGATTCGTGACTGCTGGGTGAGGTTGTTCCCAAACCCAGGTTGCCGGCGTGGCACAAAGAGTGGCGTCCAGCACCTCAACCCTCAACACCACCGGGCCGGCTACAAGTGCATTGCTTTGTTGTTTGTTTTGAAATAGTCCTATTTTCCCTTATTTAGGGCCCCATATTACTGCAGCCTTTTTCCTGCCTAATATTAATTATTTAATTACTTAGCAGTTTTAGAACCAGTGACATCAGCTGAGCTGTAGACTACAGTGAAGTAGAACCCAGTGACATCAGCTGAGCTGTAGACTACAGTGATATCAATTGAACAGTAGACTACAATGAATTATAACATTGACATAAGTGAATAGCCAATGAAATCATCAGACTGGCAGTTTACCACCATTGTAAATCCTCTGATAACCATCGGCTGATGATGAGGATATAATCTATAATATCTGCAGCATAGGAATAAATACAATAAAAATAAAAAAAACAAATCAACCTCTTTAATAGTTGTATTTTATTATAATAGAAAAATGAACCTTGGTATAATCGCAATAAGCCACTCGGAGAATGTGGGTTATCGGGGAACTTACCATGGCTGGCGAGGATTTACCCACTTGGCTGCACCTCGTGGGCAATCCCCTAATAACCCACAGCCCCTCGTGGCTTATTGCTTAAGTAGAACTCAGAGACATCAGTTGAGCTGTAGACTACAATGAAGCGGAACCCAGTGACATCAGTTGAGTTGTAGACTACAGTGAGGTGGAACCCACTGACATCAACTGAGCTGTAGACTACAGTGAAGCAGAACCCAGTGACATCAGCTGAGCTGTAGTCACTGTGTTCCAGTTCACTCTAGTCTTCAGTTCAACTGATGTCACTGGGTTCCAGAACTGCTAAGTAATAATAATAATAAAAAAATATATACATATATATATATATATATACACACACATAATAATTAACGCCCTTAGTTGAGAATGAGCAGATTCTCACTGACGAGTTAGTTCACTGACATCAGGGCACGAGAGCAAAGCTCGAGTGCCTTCTTAATGTCACTGAACTAACAAGGTGTTGAGAATCCAATGAGTTCTTAATGAAGGGGGGTTATGTTATTTTGTATAATACAATGTGAGCCTGTTTTTCAACAGGGAAATATGGTTTACTGAGGTTCAAACTGCCGATTTTGAATCAGCGCGCGATGCTGTCTGTTGCCTGTGACTGCTCAGCTCTACTCGTGCTTTCATAATGGAACTTGCAATCACTGCTGTAATTGGCTTAGAGAGCAACCTTGTTTTTCATGTTCCAAAATGTTAAGAATAACAGGTTCTAAATTCCAAAATGTGAAGAATATAGAGAATACTGGCTGGGTAACCATGCAGAACCAGTGTGTTCTGCCACAGAGGGATCTGATTCCCTGTGACCTCGAGAGCAAAGCTCGAGAGGTCCTTGGGAATCAGAACCCGAGGTAACAGAACACACTGGTTCTGCATGGTTTCTGAGTCAGATATTTTATAGAGTATGTGCCCCTCGATTTTTTATCTAGTATTTTCGCTTTTGTAATGCATTTTATGCATAGAAAAAAAGAAATAGTTGTTTCCCGTTTGTCCATGGTGAGTTGTGTGGTTGCTAGGGACTGAGCGCCCCTACGTTAGCAGCACACACTCCAATTGGTTGCCATTCTACTGTGGGAGGGCTTTATAAAACAGAATAACATGGCGGACGAACATCTCACTTAGCTAGAAGAAAAATGGACAAGATCGCCAAAAAAAATGTAAGTATCTGGTTGATCCTGCATTATGAGTTAATACAAAATGCTCCCATTTCTTAAAACCACTGCGGGCAATTTTCAGTGTGGATTTAGATAGTATTGCCACACGGCAGTTTTCAGGTCATGATTTCAAAGCATGGCTCAAGGGTTGAAGTCTAAATGAATGGAACGCTGCTCTGCACGTAAGGTCAGTACAGCGTTCCATTCGTTTTAGTCTCTGTGGCTGAGTAGCGTTTTGGTATGGGGGAATTTCTAGCAAGAACAACGTCCCACCATACACTATAAGGTTCTGAAAACACCAGAAAAACAGGCTCAAAGTGTGTTATAAAATGAATATTGGGCAAAAAAAAGGCTGCATTGATATGGGGCCCTAAGGGGGGTAACCATATATTATATACTACTAGTATAACGCATATCATCAAGCATTTGAACAATTTGGGAAAGGAAGATGAGCTGGAGTAATAGTTCGTATTTATATAAGTGTGATGTAGAACAGAGTCACGCAGCAAACTATATTTGTGCTAAAGTCCATCTTCCATCCATCAAACAGCAGCATAGGGCACACAAATGTAGAAGGGTTAAATAGAAGATACCTGCCTATTTATTAAGAACATTCTAATATTACTGTTACAAAAAATATGAATGAGACAGAAAAATATTTTTGTCACCAGTGTTACATTGTTGCTGCTCCCTCATGTTGTACGTTAGCTGTAGACTGTCTCTTGTGGTGTAACATTTGTCCCTCCCCCCCCAATCCGGAATCTTGCATCACCTGTTTTTTTTCTTTTATATTTGTAAGGCCATAACAGTGTCTCCTTGTGGGGGTCTTAAGGTGAAAGAACTGCGAACCAGTGGTGAGTAGTTCTGGTCCCCTAAAGAGATGCAAGAGGCCTTAAGATGTTCTGGTCCTTTTATAAATTTATGAAGAACTATGAAATGGGGCAATACTGGACCTAGTACTTATTAACAGGGACAGTGTTGCAGACGTCAAGGTGGGACACCACCTAGGGACCAGTGATCACCATACAGTGTGGTTCAATATAATGAGGGCTACAGAATTGAACCACACAAGGGCAAGGGTCCCGGATTTCAGGAGGTCAGATTTTATGAAGATGGACGAATGCCTCATGGATGAACTGGTAGGGAGACGACACAGGTGGGGTGGAAAAACAGTGGGAAAAACTAAAACTGGGCATAGTGAAAGCAACAAACCTATGTGTCAAACAAGTGAGTAAGAGTAAGAGGAAAAAGAGACAGTTATGGTTCTGAAAGAAGTAGCTGAAAAGGTGAAGGCTGCAAGAGTGGCACTCAGAAGATACATGAAAATGCAGAGGGAGGAGCATGAGGAGGTCTATCAAGAGAAACAGAGAGAAGCAGAAATGAGAGCAAAGTCACCAAGTGAAGAGAAAATAGCCCAAGTTTTAACAAAACGGGACAAGACATTTTTTAGGTATATAAGTGAAAGCAGGAGGATCAGTGGAGGGATTGTGAGGTTAAAAATGGATGAAAGGGATAGAGCAGAGGGGGGGCTAGGAAAAGGCAGACATCCTGAATAAATAGTTTTGTTCAGTGTTCACAGTAGAGGGAGAAGGGGCAGGGCCACAAAAAAGTAACAGGATCTCTGAAGTAAGGGAGGTAGACACTAATCCTTTTACAGAGGAGACGGTCCTAGAGGACTCGTTAATCTGAAAGTGGACAAAGCAATGGGATCAGATGGGATACATCCTAGGGTATTTAGGGAGCTCAGAGAGGTAAAGGTACTGGCTGCACCTTTAACAGTACTATTCAACATCTCACTTGAAACAGGTGTGGTTCTGGAGGATTGGAGGAGGGCAGATGTAGTCTCACTTCAAAAAAAAAAGTGATAGCAGAGAGGAGGATGGCAATTGTTGACCATTCAGCCTCACATCAGAGGTGGGAAGGTTAATGGAATCACTGCTGAAGGAGAGGATAGTAATCAAATGGGTTACAAGACCCAAGACAGGATGGATTCATGAGTGGGAGGTTATGTCTAATGAATCTGATATATTTCTTTGATTGGGTGACCAAGAAATTAGATCAGGGTAGAGCTGTGGATGTGGCCTACCTAGACTTCAGTAAGACTTAGACTTAGACTTAGTTCTACACAGAAGACTACTAAGCAAGCTGAGTAGCCTAGGAGTGGGTCAAAAGGTGGTAAACTAAGTAAGAAATTGGTTGGGGGATAGCTAGGTGGCAGAAGGTGGTTGTAAATGGAGTTCACTCCGAGGAGGGAATGGTGACCAGCAGGGTGCCTCAGGGATCGGTGCTGGGACTGGTCTTCTTTAATGTCTTTATATGTGGCATTGCAGAATATCTGGAGGGGAAGGACTGCCTATTTGTGGATGGCACTAAAATCTGCAATAGGGTGGATACTCGGGGTTGCAGAAGGGATGAGCAGAGACCTGAGAAAACGTGAGGAGTGGTCATGAGTATTGCAGCTGGGTTTTAATGTGAAAAAGTGCAAAATAATGCACTTGGGGCACAGAAAGAAATCCCCAAAATGGCTGAGATATGCACCAAAGTTAAAAAAAAAGACATTTATACCATTATACAGCTTACTGGCATTTCTTCAGTTCGCGGTCGGCTTTGAAGAGGGCAGCATGTTCAGGCCCACCGAAGATTGTCGCACCGGCCTCCAGAGGTAAGTATGGGGTGAGGCGGGGAGGTGGTGGCAGAGGGTGGGCACAGGTTGGGGGAGGCAGGACTTTAGCCACACTGGGTGGGCCCCAGTGTGGCACCCGAAGTCTGTTTTGGGGGGTACAGTGGAGCCAATGGGGGATTGGGCACCCCATCAGTCCTCAGACTTTGCCATGCTGGGTGGGCTCTCAGCATGGCAACTGGAGAATCTGTTTGGCCAGACGGAGCCGACGGGATTGGGCACCCCATCAGCCATACAGTGTGCAGTGGGTGGGAGAGTGTGCAGTGCATGAGCATGCTAATGGCCTCAGTCTGCTACTTGTGTGTTTGTTGGGGGACCCAAAAACAAAGCTGTGTGCGACAACTGTTCAGATGAGTTCTGACATGTAGGCACTTTGTATACCGTCGACGACAGTATGCAAATTGCCTACAACGCTACCACCACTGATTGTAGCGGCCCTTTGCTTTCAACTGTATGCCACTGCAACTGAACCACTGTCATAGACAGCTCGGCATTTATTGGTGTGGTGAGGCCATGCCTGCAAAAAGGAGCAGGGTATTGAAGCGGGGTACACCTACGAAATTACATGGTATATTTGTTTCTTGCACATGCGTGCAAACAAATATAAAAATGTGTCTTATCAAGCTTTAAATCTGAGTGAGTTTCCATTTTGTCGTATGTCCTTAGAAGGTGGGTTACACAGATTTTATTAATTTTTTTAATTTGCAATTTGTTTCTGGGTGAGAGGTGTTACATGAACCTGTTCTAGGTACTGAATTATTTGTTATGTTTGACTAGGAAAGGAACGCTGACCTGTGACAGCCTGTTTCCAGGTGTATCTGGGAAGGGGGTTATATGAACCTGTTCTAGGTACTGAATTATTTGTTGTGTTCGACTAGGAAAGGAACGCTGACCTGTGACAGCCTGTTTCAAGGTGTATCCGTGGAGGGGCCTACATGAACCTGTTCTAGGTACTGAATTATTTGTTATGTTTGACTAGGAAAGGAATGCTGAGCTGTGATGACTTCTTTGTTGGTCTGTCCTTGGGGTGGTTAACATGGATCTGTTTTATTTGGTACCGGTCAATATAGCGCGGACGAAACCGCGCATGGAATAGCGCACTGTAGGAAGCGTGAATGGCTCTACAGAGAAAGGGGTTGTTTCAGCGTACAGTAAGAACCACTGCCCCCGTCGCTGTAGGCTGCCATGACAGAATGTGAAGGATGCTACTGGGGCATGCCTGGTTGAGCTGCTGCTGTGGTGCAGCAACTAGAGCACCTGCCTCCGGCGGTGTCGGGGACCTGGGGCTGCGGTTCGGTTTTCCCCAGGTCCCACTATAATGCAGCTTTAAAAAAAAATTTCCCTGCTCTGAGGTTTTTCCTTGCCCTAAGTCCATGACCCCAGGAGTTGGTTATAGTAAGTCTGCAGGGTGTTGGAGGGAAGCCCCGAAAAAGAAAGAAATTTATTGTTTTTGAACATGCGGTACTCTTGTTATTTTGGTCAGATTTTGTCCCGACACTGATAGAGCACACTGTGTTCTCAAGTGCATTGCATGTATGCGCAGTTTTATCCACAACATTATGACCCTGTGCCATTTTATTCAATAAGGGAAGACACTGGGGAAACTCCCCCTCAACTGGCTTGGTTACCTGTATGTCTGAGACAGTCATAAACATATACGGAGAGAAGAAAGATATTGCCCCAGACCAGAATGTGTCTCCAAGAGAAAAAACAATGCAACATTTAGTCACTGAATGTCCCTATATCAAAGGTGTCTGGGAACTTAGTGTTCTCAGATGGGGTGAAACCAGGTTTTGTATGTCCTAGCTAACATATAACAGTATACTCTTAAGTGACTTCCCATATCAGCTTCGTAAATGTCACAACAGCACCCTAATTTTACTATTTACCTATCTCCAATTTTATTACTTGGCAACTCAGATACCATTTCATACTGCGGTGCTCTATGATACCCACTCTAGCACTTGCAAATGTGGTAGAAATCTCTTTAAAAGTGCTATATGACGCCAAACCAAAAGGACAACTGTAGTGCGGGGCAGGTTTCAAGCACTATGGAAACATGTTACATGGATAGCAATAATAATAAGCATAATAATAGTATAATAATATAATTATATAATAGTAGGCAAAACCTACGAGTACAGGCTGACTGAGTTGAATATGTACACCCGGAGGAGAGGAAGGATCGGGGAATATGATTGAGACCTTCAAAAATATTTGAAAGGGATTAGCAAACTGGGCACAGAAGGGATATTTAAGCTGAGGAGAGGAAGGGACACGAGAGGGCAAGGTCTCAGGCTGGAGGGTGGAAGATATCGGAGAGAGAGAGATGAGGAGGCATTTTTTCACAGAGAAGGTGGTGGAGAAATGGAACACTCTACCCGAGGAGGTGGTACCCTGTAGGATGGTGGGCAGTTTTAAAAGGGCATGGGACAGGGTGAGAGGCAGGGCAAAGGTAAGGGGGGAGGGGGCAGCTGTATTATAAGGGTGCTAGCTGTGCATTCAAGTAGACTAACTTCATAGACCATAAGGCCTGTTTCTGTTGGTAGATTTGTATGTCAGCATGTTCGTATAATATTTGTCATTTTGTCTTGTCTGCACCTGTTCGAACTCACCATTGTGATCTTTATTCTCAATTAGGTTGGTTGTCTCCTAGATCCAGAATTGAATACTTTTTTGGGTTGTATGGTTTTTAAATATTTTTTTTCCCATTCCTTGTTTCCTTTACCTGAGTTGGTTTCTGCTAGTTTAGTTCCATCTAAATTAAGACTTGCTAAGAGCACGATATTAAATACAATTCTTTACAAGCACAGGTCTGGGTCATGCACCTTGTCCAGTGCAGCGCCTTTATACTGGAACATACTACCAGAAACACTTTGTTCTGCAATTTCTCTCCCATGTTTTAAGTTTATTTTTAAGCAGTTTTTATTGGAAAATGCTGTGTAAATGTATTATTTAATGATGTTTTGTATTGTTGTTGTTTTGTATGGTGTTTAGTTGTATTTTGTATTTTATTCCCCAGGTCGGACCTGATAAAGGACCTTTGGTCCAGTGTCCCTACCCAATTAACAAATAAATAAATTAAACAGCTGGAGGAGTGCTCACTATGAAGTAACTGGGAATAATTTTTCCCCATTAGACTCACTGGAATGGAGTAAGGGTCAAAGGACTTTTACGTTAATCTTTATAACTTTCTTGTGTCCATGATTCTTTTGTTTTTTAGTAACAGCTGTTTCTGATAGATTAGTTTTGACTTACCAATGACATATATTTAGTTTGAGATTTCTTTAATTAAAAAAATCTCCCTACTCTTATAATAAATGCCTTAGGATCTCGAAGTTCCACCTGGAAAACCACCAGAGCTGGGCAGAAGGGACCTCAGTTTAAAGTTTTATCCAAAGAACAGCACCCCAACACTGTAGCCCCCCCCCATGAAACAGTACAGCAGCAGGATTGTGCCTTAACCCAAGTTCCTTGTCTGGGACTAGAACCCAGGACCGTCTGATCTTCTGGCCCAGGGCAGGGGCTTCACAGGGCAGCAGAAGCTGCTCAGAATAATGGGATTGGCAGCCCAAAATGAAATTACTGCCAACTGGATGAAAGCCAGACCACCCTCCTATGAAACCTCAGTTGTCAGGGTCAACAACATAGAACACATGGAAGGCTTAACAGCGAAGCTCCGGCTGAGAGAAGATAAGCACAAGGTGCTGTGGGAGAGATGGAGAAGTAGACAACGTTTGACAGAAGAAGACATCGAAGGGGATCGAATAAGCTGACAGGCAAAAGAGTGGAGCACGCTCCAACTAAGGATAAAGGCTGGACCAAAAGCTATAGACTTATCACTAGTAATAACATTTTCAATATTGCGAGCTCTGCAGCAACCAGCAAAAAGCTGAAGTAAGTTCATGTTAACTTTTGTTACAAGTTGAAGGTTGGAGGCAGTATAGTACAGTGGTTTAAGGCTCTGAGCTGCAAAACTGGAGACCTGGGTTTGAATCCCCCAGTTGTATACTGTGTGACCCTGAGCAAGTCACTTAACTTCTTGGGGCTCTGAGGTCACACCTGGAAACAAGCTTCAGCTTAGTGTGCCTTTCCTGGTTAAACAATTTCCCCTTCCCCTTATACTCACAGGCATTGAAGGCTTAGAATCTATAGTCAACCACAGAGAAGACTGATGAAATGTATTATAAGGAAATAAGTTGGATAACTAAGCTGTTACAATAGCCCTTATGACAATTCTTGAATTGATGTTTTAACCATAGTACAACTTAAGGATGTAGCATTTACAATAAATGTCATTTCCATATACGAGATGATGATGAATGAAAGTAATTTTGAAGACACTGTACCTGTCATGAACCTGTGATCTATAATAAAGCTGAGTTTTTAAAAAAGAGTACTGAGCTGCAGACCTGAAGAACTGTGTTTGAATCCCACAGCCGCCACTTGCATACTGTGTGACCACAAGTGAGTCATTTAACTTTCCTGTGCTCTCAGGACGCACCTAGAAACAAGCCTTGGCTTACTGTGTCTTTTCTGGCCAAAAATTGTAACAAAAAAAAAAAGCATGCACAGTTTTCTCATGGGACCAGTAATTTGGAGTTTTTGCTACGTCATGGTTATTGTACAGAATGCTAAGCATGAGCTGTTGACCTGTTAGAACCATGCTCAGAGTTCTGTACATGAAGTGTGGCATAGCCAGAACTCCAGAGCACTGGTTCAATAAAGATAACTGCAAAATTATGTATTTATTTATTTATTTATATATTTGAATCTCGGATTACAATACCTTTGAACCAGCAGCTATTTTACAAAGGTTCCACATCAGCAAGGTTGATAAGGTCATTGAAATACAAAAATTGGATATACATTGCATACATTCGATATAGACAATAGTAAACTTAGGCAGATTAGTGGCAGACAATTAGTACATACTAAACATAACACAGATTACAATAACATAGATTAAACTATGTCAATAAGTGCAATTTAAGGCAAAGTTGAGGCAGTCGCATCAATATATTCTGAGGATTAACAGCAAAGAAAACAAGGGTAATTATCACGAACAGCGCGGAAGCAGTAGCAGCTAGAGGTACACACTGTGGGGAGGTGGGTGGAGGGGGAGAAAGAGTATGAGTAGGTGGGGGGGTAAAGAGTGCTTCCCATAAAAACAAAAGAATGCAAAATGCATTCTGCAGTGCTCCACACTGTCAATGGGATTCATCACGAATGGGTACCATGCACCCCAACTAGGGGAAATGGCACAACCCAAGGCTGTAATTAGCATAGAATCCTTGGCACATGAACATTGCAGATATTCCGGACAGCAGTAATTCTCTTTCATTTATAATATGTAATATCAGACTGTTTGCATGCTCCCTGCGACTGACCGATGGCTCCTCCCAGTTGCTGACACCAGCTGTGTTTATGAGCCACCCAGACTCCGATCACTGATTCAACTGGAAACCATCAAGGGAGCAGAATGACTAGAGGGAGTTTCTGTGGGTATTTTAACCCTTTCATTACAGGAAAATTATTCCTACACCCATGCAATGTTAAGATCAATAGCATCATCATTTGTAATTTCAAAAAAATTGATGCATTTCTAAATTAATTCTGGGGCAACTGTTTTTTTTACAAAAGTATAAAGACCAAGCAGTTAACAGACAATGGTGGGGGGGGAGGTTAACCAGGAAAGGCACACTTAGAAAGGTTATAGGAGACAGGATGAAAGATTTTGGTTTATCTGATGCATGGAAACTGATGTACCCTGATAGAAGAGATTTTTCCTTTTTACTCAAGTAGGCATGGATCATATAGTAGGATTGATATGATGTTGTTATCCAGCGACCTACTAAATAATATGATGAAAGCTGATATAGGCACAGTTTCTATTTCAGACCATGCCCCAGTCTCAGTTCTTTTGCAACTTAAACCTGATGCTTCAAAACCTTTTCACTGAAGATTTAATTGCTCGTTGCTAAAAGATATCAACTTCCAGTCATGGGTCCTGAAGGAATCTGAACAGTTCTTTGATTTTAATGATAATAAAGAGACATTGTATACTATGTTATGGGAGGCATACAAGACATTTATTAGAGGCAGAATTTTGAGCTATACATCTTTCAAAAAGAAAGGGAGAAGTCTTTAACTCGTAAGGAGAAAGCGTTGGAAGACTTGGAAAAGATACACAAAACACATAAGGGGAATAGTTGGAGTATACCAAGGAAAATAGTTCTGCTGAGATATGAAATTAATAAACTACATATGAGCAAAGCTGAATTTGCTCTGTTTAGAACACAATAAAATTACTGGGAATCTGGAGAAAAAACTGGTAGATTGTTGGCCTACAGGCTCAAACAGGTCCAAAATAGGAACAATATCCAGAACCTAACGGATGATAAGAAGAATATCTTTAGTAAAAATAAAGACATTAATTATGTCTTTTTAAAATATTACAGAAATCTATACAAAAGTAAATGTTCTAATAATTCAGACCTAATTGACCAATATTTATCTACAGCCAAGCTACCTACTATCCCTAGGATTGAACAGCAGAGTCAGGATAAAGTTATTTCTGTTGTGGAAATTAAAGGGGGCAATTTCAGATATGCCCCGCATGAAATCCCCAGGGTCAGATGGTCTCCCAGCTGAATTCTTTGTGCTTCTGAAAGATGTAGTCAGCCCAATACTTTATGAAGTATTCAAGGAAGCTGAAGATAATAAGGTCTTACCACCAACGATGTCAGAAGCAATTATTACAGTTCTGCTGAAGAAAGGGAAGGATCCCTTAGACCCAGCCAGTTACCGCCCAATCTCTCCATTAAACATCGATTATAAGATCTGCGCTAAAATCTTAGCAAATAAACTACAGAACATTCTCAATAAGCATGCTCATGGTGATCAGGTGGGCTTTATTAAAGGGAGGGCGGGTTTTTGAAAATGTCAGAAGAATCCTGTCCACTATGTGGGTGGCCCCACAAGTACAGGATGAATCTATGTTATTGTCACTAGATGCCCATAAAGCATTTTATTCCATAGAATGGGATTATCTGTACAGGGTACAGGTAACCTTCGGATTGGGAAAAAAATTTATGTCTTGGGTGGCCACAATGTACCGATCCCCTACTGCAAGAATCTGCACTAATAGACTGCTATCTGAGAAATTTAATTTGGAAAGAGGAACAAGACAAGGCTGCCCCCTCTCCCCTTTACTATTTATTTTAGCTTTAAAGCCCCTCCTATGTCTAATCGGACAAACTAATACCATCTCCAGGGTTTAAATTGGCAAGATGAAACATAAAGTTGTCGCTTACACTGATGATACATTATTATCATTATCCAATCCCCGCAAGTCACTTAGACCCACCATGGAGCTCCTGGAAGGGTTCAGATAATTATCAGGTCTATCGACTAACTGGTCAAAGTCTGAAATGCTTCTCTTAAAGGGTGACAAAGAAAACTTAAAAAAACTGTGCACAGAGAATGAATTAAAATGGCAAGAGGTGTATATTACGTATCTGGGAATCAGGATCCCTGATAAACTAGATACATTAGCTCAAATCAATATGAACCCCATGCTAGAAGAAATGAAAACTCAACCAGAGAAATGGGCCAGATTAAATCTGTCATTGTGGGGCAAAGTAAATGCTTTAAGAATAATGTTGGTGCCTAAGATTTTATACTTGTTTAATACTACACCAATTCATATTCGCCCCTTTTGGTTTAAAAGAATTGACTCCATAATCAGATTCTTTATATGGGACGGAAAGAAGGCTGGGATCAGTCTCCTAAAATTAAGAAAGAACTGGCAACAAGGAGGCAATGAGCCTACCTGATTTTAGACAATACCAATGAGCTTTTTTGTTCAGACAGGCAAGCTATTGGTTTAAGCCGGCTAACATCAGCCCCAGATGGGTTCAATCTGAACGTGCTTGTGTCTGCCCCCATTTATGACCAATGTGCCTGTTTTGATCCTACCTAAATCTTTTCTTCATGTTAACTCTCCCTCCCCCTATCTACATGCCCATTCGTCTACCTACACCCTACTTGATGCCTTGTATACTGGTTATTTGGACTGCTTGCACTTTCTTTTATGATCACAAAGAAACTTATATGGCTCTACTGTCTGATGTATTATATATGCCTCAATCACTCTACCTTTCTTAACCTTGTGTTATGACAATTGCCATTTTTACTTACTGTGTTATGTATTACAAATGTCTTCAGTCACCTTATTGTTACAATCATTGAGTGTAACAATTGCCAATTACCTTATGATTGTGGTACCTGCTTTCCCATCCTGCTGTTTGCACTAATCTTTTGACGATGCATTGAAAAACATCCTGCTGTTTTGCACTAATCTTTGACGATGTATTTATTGAAAACTGGTACTGGTCTCTCCTCATCTTCTCCCCGCATACCGGCTACCCTGGTATTTCTTGCCGGCTATCAGTTCCGCAAGCACTGGGTCGCTTATCGACCTTTTCTTGCTAAAGCTTATGCGTCAGTAATCTCCCCTGGTGACCGAATCCCCCTACTTTCCCTGCCGGTTTACAGTTCCGTAAGCCCGGACGCCGACTGCAGCATTCTGCCGCTAATGCCGTATCTTCCCGCTTCCCTGATCCCTTCCTTGATGCTGGTTTTCAGCCTTCCCCCCATATCGACCTCCTCACGGGTCACCGCGCTCATGAACAAACCTGTCTAGCTCTGGAACCCCTCGCTTATCCAGAATGCCAGCCCTGCCCAGCTTGGGCTCCCTCCAGCCGGGCCCCTGCCTTTCATTCCGACCCAAGGTTCCCGTGAGTGCAATTGCTGTTCCATGTTTTCCCCGCATCAGCCGTACTCATGCCTGCTCCTGCCATTCTCAGCACAACTCCCTATGTAACCCTACCCCTTCCCTGTCTCCAGCCCCTGTAGTCTATACACTTTCCTTCCTACCCATCGCCGGCCAGCCTACCCCTGCCCCCCCACCTGAGCCTCTCATACCGGGAATTGTTCCATGAGCCCGGTTATAGACTCTTGCCTCCTGCTGCAAAAGCTGTAATCCTTTTCGCTGTCCCACCCTACACTCTCCTAAGATTCTTGGTCAAAACAGTTGGCAGATACCTTGAGCTGTGCACTCACCCTTCCCTACCCATATCCCCCCATCAGTTTCCCCAAATCTAATCCAAAATCTGTCCTTCCTCCAGTACGCTCTGCTTACTTATAAAAAATTGTATGCTTACATCTATGTACCTGTACTTGTACTGTATAAACTGCACTGTTCTACTTGTATTGTAATTGTACCTCCCGGGTCGTGCCTGAAAATAGTCACTTGCTGGCTAGTGCACCTACCCGGTTAACAAAAACTAAATAAAATAAAAACTATATCATGTTGCCGAGGGTGTATACCCAAATTCCTTCAACTCTCGCCTCCGCTCTGAAATCTACAGCAAACTCTATACGCCACTACATTAACCAACTATCAAGCCCTTTGGTTATACTTAAATAAAATCCATCATGGGGAAACCAGAGTATTAAATTTAAGAATAAAGTACTAACTAATGACACCTGAGAAAAAAAGGTATTTTGTTACTAAAAGATATAATAGACCCTCACACGGGCATTCTCAAATCCTTCTCCAACCTGAAAAAGGAATTTCTTTCATACAGTTTCACTCCTACCTACAAGTCCGAGATGCAGTAAGGGATATTCTGGGAAATGGCTTAACCATCCCTATAGCTAGTGACTCTGAGGGTTTATTTACTATTTACTATTGCCTCTAACAAAGGTGGAGTGGGCAAACTGTATAAGCTTTCTGAAAAAGCTGAGCCAGGTCTCACCAGGGCATCCCAAAGCATGTGGGAAAAGAATCTAGGGTACTGTGTTCCTACTAAATTGTGGGAACTAATCTGGCAAAACACTTACAGATCTAGCATGGACCTACAGGGGAGACTAATCCAATTTAAACTACTCCATGACTGGTACTACACCCCCAAAAAATGCATAAGCTAGGTCTCTCTGGAGATGGTAAATGTTGGAGGTATAATACCTCAGTTGCTAGCTTGCTGCATATGATGTGGAATTGCCAGTCCTTAAGACCTGAATGGCTCACTATCTGGGAAGCCTGTCAGCAAATCTTACAACATAATTTGCCTTTTGACCCCGGAATATTTATAGCAGTAGATTATAATTTTATTCCTGGTATGTCCCCAGACAAAAAGAAATGGCTTGCAATAGCCTCTATGTGCTTCAAGTGTTCTACACTTAGCCACTGGAAGGACACGCATCCCCCTATACTAGAAGAATGGATTAGGGCCCTTGCCAAAGTAGCGGTTAATGAGGCTTGCCCTTTAAAGGCAGGCCAGGTTGTCCTGGGAACCAACCAGAAGGGACAACAGGAGAAGGGGGAGGGGCGGGTCAGCAGAAAAGAAGGGGAGGGGCAGTGACCTCAGGGGCAGGTCATATGACAGGCATAAGGAGTTCGCTGGCTATTGGCCAAGGGAGGGGCTAGGGGAAAGGGCGGAGCCGGGAGAGGGGACCTCAGGGCTACTTAAGGGCATGCAGGACTCAGGTAGCCCCTTTCTTTGCTGTAATTTCCGCACCCACCCTGCAGGAAAGAGAAGGGGCAGAGGATGGCACACTAAGGCAGAGGTACAAAGGAGGTGCCTTCAGGAGGGCCGGCATGGGCAAGGAGGCGCAGGATGGGCGGCTGGGGGCCGGGGGCTTGGTGGAATCCCTGCTGGCGGTCTTCAGTGAGACAAGGGTAGTAGCTTGGGGAAACAGGTGGGAGCAAGAAGGGAAAAGGGGGGCAGGGAGAAGAGGCGAGAAGGGTAGGTCCACAGGCTGGGGACAAAGAACCCAGGCATGGGAGTAATGGGGGGAGGGGGAGGGATATAAAGCTAGGGGGTGGATCAGCCGTGTTCACACCTAGTGGGGAAAGGGGGCTGGTCCAGGTAAGTGTGGCACCTAGTTATGGTGGTAAAAAAGGGGGGGGCCAGATCACAGTGTCTGGACCCCGAGAAGCAGTGACGAGAAAGAAAGACCAAGAAGAAGAACCACACGAGGAGAAGGAGGGGACTGTTATGTCCGAAGGAGAATTGGGACTGTTATGTCCAAATGTAAATACGATTTGTTAAAGACATGAAATGAGATGTAAAAGTATGAAGATAATTGTCCTTTTATAAATAAATACGTTATGCCAGCGAGCATCCAAAAGTTAGTAAGGGAGTGGGCTGAGTTATTTCTGGGTGGGGATCCAGGGACAACAAGTATATCAGTCATTGTAATGCCAGAACTATATATAAATATAATGCTGTATGGAACCCTTTCTATACTAGCTAGATACACCCTAGAAACATAGTGACGGTATCTACTGGCTACCACCTGATTAAATGCACATATAGAATGTAAGGTGTATATGTATGTGTATGTATTATAGAATGTAGGTGCAAACTGATGTTGAAATATGTTCTTATCTCAATGTAAGATAATTGTTTCTCATAACGATAAACAGAACCGTGCTATATATACATTAACCTTAATGCTGATGTGTACAGTTATGAACACTACTTCGTTGAAATGAAATGTTTAAGACGTATTTATTGGAAAAATGAAATAACATTTTTTTGGAAAAAAAGGCACACTAAGCCGAAGCTTGTTTCCAGTGCCACCTGGGAGCACAAGGAAGTTAAGTGACTTGCTCAGGGTCACACAATATACAAGTACGGGCTATGGGATTCCAATCCAGTTCTCCAGGTTTGCAGCTCAGAGCCCTAAACCACAGTGCTATACTGCCTGACAATACTTGCTTTTTCAGGTGACATGACAAATGCATGCTATAACTTTGCAAGCTGGGTTTGAACCAGTTTGTACTCGGATTATGGAGGCAGTATGAAGACAGACTTGGTTCTATTTTGTTAGGCTGGGAGAATAAGGATCTTTGCTGAACTACTTAAGTAAGGGATAACGCTGGAAGTGCATACGGTTATAATAAAGCACGCCTCAGGCAATTGTTAGATGCAGACAGTAGCTGAGTGCCACAACCCCATGAAATGCAAAGTGCCTTATGTTATAAACTGGGCCATGAAAATCCTGTAACCTCATTGGCAGAAACATGTCACATGACCATTGGTTACTTTCTGACACTTGCATACCACATGAACTACATATTTTTTTTATCAAATAAAAATTAATTTCATAAGCGGGATAACACCCAACTCGATGGGTGGTCATAAGGGAATAATGCACTTCTCAGTGGTCGTGGCACTTGGCTTTACCTCATGCCTAACAACCACTCAAGTCATGCATTGTCCTCTTATAATTGCACACCCTGTCATATGTTGTCCCTTTTAGAGCACACCCTCAAAGGGTGTCATCCTGTTTTTAAAAAATTGACTTTTGTTGGTAGCAAAAAAAAAAGTGTAGTTCAGGTAAGGTATGCAGTTGAAAGAAAATAATCAGTGGTCTTGTGATGTGTTTCAACCAATGGAGTGACAGGACATTCATAGTCCATTTAATAAAATTGTATTTTATTTGAAATGTTTTACCAGGTAAACCATATAGAGCAGAGCAGTCTCATTTACATATGTGACCTGGGGAGGGAGGGAGGGGGAGAAGAACAGGACTAATAATAAAATAAAAGTAATACAATGCAGCAAGGCAATGTGCAGCATAGGTTATCACAACACACACTGCATTTCCATATTTGGCAGTGGCTGATACACCATATGTAAGTAGAAGTCAGATCACAATTTCAGCTTAGTGGGCTCACGTGCTGGGGGGGGGGGGCATGGCTGCCAAGATGCTAAAGCCTGCACTAGCTCACATGATAGTCTCCAATCTGCTTTTACCAGATATGAAGAAATGTGCATCCCTTCCACAAATGAAAACAAAGAAAGATAAGAATATGGATCTGAGTAAAGAAAAATGGAAGGAACAGATGCTTTCCGATGAACAGGCTGGAGCCATGGAATGCTTTTTGTTCTGAGGAAACCCAGACATGAGACAAGCAGGAAGCACGATGGCCAGGACATTGGCACCACTGGGGTCTTCCGATACTGCTTGATCCCGCCACGTTACACCCTCTGACACTGACTCTGGCTGCAGTTTCACCAACTCTACCCAAGATTGGAGACACAATTCAGAAATTATTTGACATTGTTTTTTTTTTTTATTTCTGTGGCATGTGTTGCCTGTATTTTGCTTTCATTGTTCATGTGCTTGCATCTATTGTTGTCACTTTGTTATTGTCATTTCAGTCCCTACTGCATTCTGTCCCCCCCCCCCCCGAGGTTCACACACGGAAATGAGCTACAGCGCAGCGTGGCCATTCTGGTCACCAAATTTTAAATAAATAAGTTTTATCGAATGTAAGCTGTCTTGGTGGTTCTCAAGCCTCACATCTGGATGGCCTCAAAATACAGCCAGTGGCACTTACTGGCGGCATCATTGTTTTTTTCTCTCACACCAAACTGCCAATACAGCAAATCTCTTTTTATACCACATTCCGCAAATCCCTCTTCTTCTGCCTTCTCCCTTGAGAGGGATATCCCTGTAAAAGCATTAATTCTCTCCCTTTGTTTCCCTGTTGTCCTGAAAGAAATAAAGTAAGGAAACCAGTAGTGGAATAAAGAGAACCCTTTCTGTAGCACACCACCTGTACCTTGTATTGTCTTCCTCTAAGTCTTCTTTACTTTTCTGTCTGCATGATGGCCACCTGTAGGCAGTCATTCTAATCTTACCTACTTTTCTGTTTCTTTCTACCTTTTCTGCTTTCCTTCTCAGTATGCTCCTAAATACAACTAGAAGCACGCTCAGAGGCAGTGTACAGGAAGTTAGAGCAGCTGTCACGGGTGCAGCTTTGTTCCTTGCTGCCTGGAAGAAATGCTCTGGATCTTCACTTGTTTGTTCTATGACTTATATGCCCTGGCCTCTTCCTTTCCTTTGGTTACCATGTGCCCCCCCTTCCTACATCTAGTTTAACTAATGTTGCAGATTAAGCCTTTACGTAATGTTTTGTTCCTTTTTTTCTCTCAGTTCTGTTTACCTCCTACCTTGGTAGTCTCTCTCAGGTGTGGATTCTTAGCACCGGCTCTGCTGCCCGCCTGAAGCCCCAACTCCACACTCTCCAGTTGGATCCTTTTCCCCCCAACCTCACCCGGACACACAACCCCCTGGCTCTGCGGGACCACCATCTCCTCCCAGCACTCTTTCTAGAATCTAGTACAGTAACCAGGGAGGAGGGGGGAGACTGGGAGCATAAGATGGTAGAGCCCGGCATTGGGCATGGAGCCTGGCCACTGATCCCACTGTCGCCTACCACCGAGGCAGGGGGTTTTCCTGGCAAGGTTTCACCCTTGAGATGCGGCATGCAATGGCTTCCTGCACAGCTGTACCTCGCCTCTCTCGCCGCTGGAGCCTGCAGATGTCCCGCCCCCTTCTGCGTCCTGATGCTAGTGCCACCTCTGGTATCCACCAGAGGCCACTACTGTGCCGGGAATCCCCAGCAACCCACCCTGGGAGAGGAGAGCAGTCCTCCAGATGCTCAGTCCTCTCCCTCCCTTGCCGACCCCCGATGACCCAGATCCATTCCCAAACCCAAGTCGCCGGCATGGCGCAAGGTGTGGCATCCAGCACCTCGACCCTCAGCACCACTGGGCCAGCTGCATTTAGTTCCTTTATGTGCTTGAAATCAAGTGTTTGTACTGTATGACTATTTCACTTGGTTGTTATACTGAGATACTGAAGCCTGAATATTGACTAATTCGAAGAAGGAAGGGATCATATAATCAGGAGGAGTATAAGAGACCCTTCAGGTTGACCTGAGGTAGCCAAGCTTATTCTTGTCTTGTAATTAAATTTTGTTTTCCCCAGAAATCATGAAAAGAATACATAAACAGACATATATAAAATAAACTGTCATATAATCCAACAGTTACATAAACTCAGTTGATAAATGTATCTCATACTAAGTGAATATTAGCAGAATATTACAACTCAGCAGGTGGTTTCCTTTCTAAATTAAACACACTGTAATCCAGCTGTACCTTATAAACTCTTAGCCTTCCTCCCAAAATATTAACATCTTTATGAATGCAATTTATGCATGAAAGGAGACCATATGTCTGTAAAAGTGCCGTCTTTACTTGGCAGTGAGTGACTGATTCTTTCATTCTTCGCTGTCACGCTCATGTCATCAAGCCACTCTGCTAAGGTTGGAATTGTATTGGTTTTCCTGTGCCTTTGTTTCTTCCATTAAAGATTTTTATTGGGTTTCAAAATTTCTATTGCCAAACAGTTTACAAGTAATCAGGAAATTCATGTTAACAGCAGAATACATCAAAACTCTAATTCATGAAAAACAAATCATAATACATTTCAGAGAGTCAACATAAAACTGTTACAGAAATTTGTGTCGACCTAAAACTAAATTCAGTAGTACCAAAAGCTTGATTTGGGAAGGAACATACTACGCTAAACTTGTTCGGGTTGTACTCAAAAGAAAAGGAAAAAAAAACTGTTCAAGTAGGTAAGCACAGGTGTACAGAATAAATGACAGATTCTAATAAACCTTTAATAAATTAGCCTGGATTTGTCATATATTGAGGTCTGTACCTTATTACTACAATTTTCACCCAAAAAGGATAAGAAAGGTAACCAGGTGGCATAAAATAGAGGTAGATTTCCAGAAAGGATAAGGGCAATAAACTCATTGTTGATAATCTCTCCTAACTTGGTATATCAAGCCAATGGACAATGAAAGCCTGAAACGGACAATAAAAGTTCTGTGGAACAAACTGCCATGGTACATCTGCTCACTCACACACCGGTCACATAGTAACTACTCATTACAGAATTCTATGCTTATGCTTTAGGACATGCCCAGAGTATGTACTACTCATGGCAGAGGTACTACTAGCTTCGTAATCCCATCAGTCGCACTAAGACTCACTGAGCTTGTCTCTGTGAATCATTTTAAGACCCTGGCTAGGAAAACCTTTAATGTGACATGCCGTTGTCTCAACGGCTAAGCACCTTTCCCTGTATACCAGACCTGCATCTTGCACCTCGTCCTCCAGCTACCCTGATCCACACTCCCCCCTCCCCTCTCCTCATCTTTAGCCTATCTAGTGGATGTTCAGTCATTCCCCTACTCACTCTGAACCCCCTTCTTCCCTTATGCTCTATACTGCCTTATGGTTACATCTCTATTGTACCGTACACGGATTCCATGTGTCGTACTCCTGCCCTTAGTCACCTCTCACTGCGATATGTATCTTTGCCTTGTATCATTGATATACTGTATATGCTGTTTGCACTCTGGCTTGCCCTGTACAACTGACATGCTATTGATTTTATCATTGTAATGTGACATTTGTATCTGCCTGTATTGCTATTTGCTTAAGTTTTGCCAAGATCTCCTTGTGTATCTTTGCACTTGGTTTGTCTGGTCCCAAGATATTTTCTTGATTGCATTTACCATTATAATGTGATTTATGTTGCCTTGTAACTCCTGCTCGTGTATGTTGCTGTATGTCTTATTTATGAATGTGTCCACCAGGACCTCCTTGTGAATGAGCGCGCTCAATGGAGTTTTCCTGCAATAAACTTGAAACCATTATTGTATGGTAGAGGGGGTATGATTTCCAGTTCGATAACAGAATCCCTTTTAAAAATAAGGGCAGCTGCCCAGATTCCTACTTTCTGACTTGTTCTCATATGTTTTGTTTCGGAATCTATTCCCAGCACCAGAAATTTGGGGTAGAAAGGGATTGGAATGTTATGGACTGCCTCACAGGTGATGTATTTTTTTCCATATAGAAATAATCTGTGGGCAATCCCAAAACACATGCAGTAGACTAACATGCTTCTGTTGACATTTCCAACATGGACCTTCTGGTAAGAAGCCCAGTAATTGTAGTCTCAAAGGTAAGCAACAATAATAGTGCAGGATCTTGTATTGAATAGTTCTCCCCAGAATTTCTTTACTGGTAAGACAAGCATTATTCCAAGAGGAGGCCCATTCTGCTTCTGTTATGGCAGTCTCAAAATCATTCTCCCATTTTTGTTTGCTGATAAGATGATTAGGGGTTAATCTGAAAAATCCATAAGAAGCTTGTGGACTAGACTCACCCCTTCTTTAAGTATCACTACTTCGAGTATTTGGTCCCACTGAGTGTTCCCTGACAAACAAAGACTTAGACCCAGAATGGAATACTGCAAAGCCTTTCTAAGTTGTAAGTAAAGGGTGAATTGAAATCTGAGAAGCTTAAATTTCATTTTGAGGGACTCAAATGACAAAAGTTTGCCAGACAGGTCTAATAGATCATTCAGATTGGTAAAACCCAGAAGACTCCATCTTGGGTCCTCCAGGGATCTGCCCTTGTATAATAGGTTGGTGTTATTCCAAATTGCTGTCAACTCGAGAGGGGGTTCTTCAATTTTTAGTAAAGCCTGTGTTTTTTTGATCACTAGGAGACAGTCAGTAATGCAAGTATTTTCTTTAAGTTTCCAAGATGAAGTGGAGAACAAAAAATCTGATAGCTTATGTGGGAAAGCTGTCTGCTTTTCTACACTAAGCCAGAGTGGGCAGTTATCATCACTCTTTGAAATTAGGTATAATGCTGCTTGTTTAAATCTAAAGGCCAACAGGTATTTCTCCCAATAGGGTAGACCAAAGCCACCCTCTGATTTACTAGCTCTCAATTTACTTAAGAAAAGCCTGGGGGGAAGCATTTCCCCAGAGAAATTTCCTGATCATAGTGTATATCTTTTTAAAGGCTGATCTGCTTAACTTAAATGGAAGATTCTAGAAAGAAAATAAGTTTAGGGGCCACAATCATTTTTATAGAATTAAAAGTGGGAGCAAAGCAGAGGCAGGAAACTACAGACCTGTTAGCTTGACCTCAGTGGTAGGGAAAATGATTGAATCACTTCCAAAAGAAAGAATTGTTGAGTACCAAGAGGCCAGTGGGGCACAGGACCCAAGGCAGCATGGATTCACAGTGGGAAGGTCATGTCAGACAAATATAATAGATTTCTTTGAACTGGATGACCAAAGTAATAAACCAGGGAGGGCTGTAGACATGGCCTACCTAGACTTTAGCAAGGCATTTGATATAGTCCCACACAAAAGATTAATAAACAAATTAGCCAGCCTGGGAGGGGGTCCCAGGGTGGTAGCCTGGTTAAAAAATTAGTTGGACAACAGGACACAGAAGGTAATAGTAAATGGAGTCCACTCTGAAGAAAGGGGGGTTACTAGTGGGGTACCGAGGGTCTGGTCCTTTTAATGTCTTTATAAGTGACATTGCAGAGGGACTGGAAGGAAAAGTATGCCTCTTTGTAGATGACACAAAGATCTGCAACAGGGTTGATACACAAGTGGGGGTGGAAAGGATGAGAAGGGACTTGGCAAGGTTGGAGGAATGGTCAAAAGTATGGCAGCTTAGATTCAATGCAAAGAAGTGCAAGTAATGCACCTGGGAAACAAAACCCAGGGGAAGATTACACAATGGGGGAGGTATTAACAACAACAAAAATGGAAAGGGACCTGGGGTAGTCATATCAGATGACCTAAAGGTAAGCAAGCAATGTGATAAGGCAGTAAGGATGGCTGGGGGGATACTGGGATGTATAGGGAGAGGCATCACCAGCAGAAAACAGGAAGTTGTTATCCCTCTGTACAGACAGTTGGTAAGACCCCTTCTGGAGCACTGCATGCAGTTCTAGAGACCCCATCTCCTCAAGGACACAGACAGGATGGAGGCAGTCCAGAGGAGGGCAACTAAAATGGTGCAGGGTCTGCAACAGAAGCCATATGAAGAGAGAGAGACTAAAGGAGCTTAATATGTATACCCATGAGGAAATGAGGGAGAGGGGGGACATGATAGAAGCTTTCAAGTACTTCAAGGGAATCAACAAAGTCCAAGAGGGTAGCATCTTTCAGAAAAAGAGATGTGCAAGAACAAGGGAACACAATTTGAAGGTAGAGGGGGGATGGCTCAGGGGCAATGTGAGGAAGTATTTTTTCACAGAGAGGGTGGTGGATGCATGGAACAGCCATCCTGAGGAGGTTGTGGGGTCAAAAACAGTGAGGGAATTCAAGAATGCATGGGACAGACATAAGGCAATTCTGCTGGGGAGTAGGAAGAAGTAGGCTGTTGGTTAACTAGGATCTGCAGCTTATCCAATAGCTAGGGAAATGGGCAGACTAGGTGGGCCAAGCAGTCCTTATCTGCCATCAAAGTCTATGTTTCTACATTTCTGTTGTCCCCCATAAGTAAATTCTGCCATTTTTGCAAATCCTTGTCTATTTCTTGGAGGAGCAGGACACAGTTTATTTCCCAAATCTCTTGGGATTTTAATCCCTAAGTAGGTTAATGAATATGTACACCAAGTATTTGTATCCAACTTACCAAGTGATGAATCAGGCTTCAGATACCTATTTAAGGGCATGACTTCAGTCTTCTTTCAGTTGATCTTCAGGCCAGCCATTAAAGTGAAGGATTCTAGGGCATCCTCTAGGAGTTTAATGGCTGAGTAAGCATTAGCAATAGTGAGTAAGATACCATCCAGAAAGGCAAAGACTTTTGTTAATTATTGCCCCTATTTTTGCTCGTTTGATAAGTTTGTTGTCGGATAGTTTGTGAATTAGAGGTTCTAGGGCCAGAATAAATAAGTAAGGGGACAAAGGGCAACCTTGCCTTGCTCTATAAACTAGTGTAATTGATTTAGAGATAAAACCATTTGTGATTACTCTTGCCGAAGGGTCGGTATAAAGGGTTTTGATGCTGGAGATGAACTTGCAACCTATGTTAAATTTTTCTAAAACAGTGAAAAGATAGTCCTACTCTAAAGAATCAAAGGCCTTGAAGAAATCCAGTGCCAATGCAATGGCTGAATCCTTAGTTTTATTTGCTACATATTGACAACTAAATAGTCTCCTGACATTTTCATACCCATTCCCGCTAGGTACAGACCCAGTCTGCTCCTCATCTAATAGCTTGGTCACATATATCTAGATTCTGTTAGCCAAAATCTTGGCTAGTATTTCATAGTCAACATTTAGTAGTGAAATGGAGGTGTAGTTTTTGTATTCCCATGGATTTTTATTGTTCTTGGTGATTAGGGAAATCCGCAGTATGCTTACTTCATAGACTCGGGTAAAATTCTTATATCAAGAGAGATAGTCAGGGGGTTGAAGAGGTAGTTCTGAAACTTTGGGCACAGGGACTTATAGAATTCCCCTGGTAAGCCATTGGGGCCTGGGGTTTTGTTTGAGGGTAATTTCTTTATAGCCTTGTGAAACCCATTTTCAGAAATGGGCCTATCCAGAATTTCCCTACCTGAGTCAGGTAGTTTAGGTAAATGAATTGAGCTCATTATGCCTGCCTCTATAGAATTCCTGGAAGAACTTTTTAAATTCAGCCAAGGTTTCACTGTTAGTACTAATTTACCCTGGATATTCTTGATGTCCGAAATGTTGTTCTGTAATTTTTTTCTTAAGTCTATACGCAGTAGTTTCCTTGCTTTCTCCTCAGACTCTCAATATCATTGTCTGACCTTGAAGAGTGAATACTCAACTTTAGAAGAACAGATTTTGTTTATTTCATATTTCAGTTTAATGATTTGGTTAAGAAGGTGTCTGTTGGCCTACGAGCATCTTTTGAATTGCTGTTCAAGTTTACCTAATTTGATTTATTTCTCTGAAAGACCTTTAAGGGCTTTCTTTTTTCCTAGCTACTGAGTAACTAATGATTCTTCCCCTCATATAGGCTTTAAAGATGTCCCAAAAACAACGTATAGTCACTTCCCTGTTATCACTAATATCAAAGAAGCCTGTAGCTTCTTGGTTGGTTCATCCAATCTATAAACCTTGGGTCCTGTAAAAGCGAAACATTAAATCTCCATTTTGAAGCATTGCTCTTACTCAAATCCAGGGAGAGTGATGTCGTCAAAAGTGCACGATCTGCTAGCACCAAGTTTCTAATCTGTGTTGAGAGCAAGCCAGAGGACAGCGATTTGCAGATCAGAATCATGTCTAGCCTACTACATGACCGGTGTCTGGGGGAGTAAAATGTATAGTCCTTTCCCTGGGGGTTCAGTAAGTGACAAGTGTCCACCATATCCAAGTCATCTATTAATTTATGCATGGCTTTCTGGGATCCGGTCGTTTTAATAGAAGCAAGAATATTACTTCTATCTAAAACTGCATCCAAACTTCCATTAAAATCCCCCCAGGATGATGTCTCTCTCTTTTGCAGTACTCAGCCTTAAATTAATATCATTGAAGAAGCTGGCCTGTCCTGTATTAAGAGTATAGACATTGCAGATTGTTAGTTCCTGACCATCAAGGGTTCCTGATAAGATTTGGAACCTGCCTTCTGGATCTGCATAATTCGACTTCTTCATAAAGTTCACCCCTTCCTTACCAATATTGCAATATCTATTTTTTGTTAGTTAAATGCATTAAATTCTACTTGGGCCACCCATGCCCTAGACAGTTTTTCAGCTTTTTTTTTCTAGGAGATGCGTTTCCTGTAAAAGGGCAATGTCTGTTTTTTCTTCTTATAAGTATTTGATGATTTTTTTCCTCTTAACTGGGGTACCTAACTCCTTAACATTCCAGGTACCAAATGTTAGATTACACCTATTCATTCCAAGTTTCCTTAGAGTATATTGCAGGGATCTTAGGTCATTTGTATAATTTCAGAAGAAAATCAACACCAATGAAACTCAGTGAAATACTAAATAACAGATAACAAGTAAATGTAACAAGGTTATATAGATGGATGCAAACAAAAATTAAAACAGTAAAAATAAAAAGTCAATAGACTAGGAACTGCTATGCACCAGAGTTGTGATATTCCAAGGCGTCCGCGGGGTTGTCTAATTCCAAATAGACAGGGTTTTGCACAACTGACTATTGCTCTCTTTGTCAGAATTCAGTTGTGGAAGTAGGCCACAGTATGAACTATATTTAGAGATGCCATAAGTTTTAGTAGTTTAATTAGTTATTCCATGAGCTCTAATTAATCTTCCCACCATGTAAGAACAAAGTTTATCCTGAGCCCGATATTTAACTAATTTATTTACCCCCTTTGGGTGACTACAATAACTATTTTGAGACATGTCTAACTTCTGAGGGGGCGACCTCATACCCAAACAGATTTTGTTGACCAGGAGACACAGAGGATACTGGAGTGCATTTTAGAAAGGCACCTCGATTTCTCTTGGAGCCTGACCATATCACTACTGCCTCTGTAAGTCAGGTATTTGATGTCAATGGTGGAAGTTCCTCGAGCTTAGTCACATTGCCAAAATCTAGGTGCATATATTGTTTATTAAACAAATGTAGTAACATTCTTGGTTAGGCTAGGAGGACTCGCCTTCAGCTAGGCCTAAATAATCCATCATTCTTGAACGGGCAGCAGCTGGGCCAGCGAGTCTCACTCAGCTGGTCCCACAGCATAGTATATCTCTGGAAAAGACAGTAAATGAACCAATGAAACAGCATCCATAGGTTTAGTAAGCCCACCCTGGCACCAACTCCACCCCCCTCCGTATGTCTGTCTCCAAGTAGGGCTCAGTTTTCACTGGGAAGTAACTCCACAATTATCTGGAACACTATATACGTATTTGGATTTTTTAATAACATTCTTAAAAGGAGGGATAAATCTTTGTGCAACACAATGGGAAGTTATCAGGCATTCAGCAAAGTATACCACCAGATGGTTTAGTTAGTATAGCAATCTACCAAACATACAGCCGGCTGTGTTTCTACACTGGCTATCTGATGGCATAACTTAATGTCATAAAGGTGAAAAACCTTAGATATGTTCCTAGAAGTTCAGTAAAAGTGCAGCTCCAAAATCAGTAAGTTAAACATATTCTACGTTAGGGATTCGTGCTAGAGGTCACGGTTCTGATAACCTCCCGGAATGCAGCTCGGTAAGTTCACAAGGTAAGATGATGTCAGCACGAATGTGTTGCACTGCAGCCTTAAAAGTCTTACCAGGACTGTTCATCTCTAAGCACTGAGCAGGATTTTCCAGTTCACAACACCGGGAACTGGATGGCACATAGTCCCCTTGTAAGATCCTACTTTGTTCGTGGCTTGCGGCTCTGGATAGCTAGGTTCGTGAACCTGGAAGCCGACCTGGTAAAACAAGAGTTTTGACTGATGGAAAAGGTAGACAAATAACTGCACCATCTATAACGAACAAGCAGAGCTATGACAGCATTTCTTCCTCCAGTTGGCCAATGGGAGCCTGTGGTATAGGAGAGTGATGAGTAGAGGAGTAAGCTTGAAGACCTCCTCTGATTTCTACAGCAGCTCCATGTCCTGCCAACTACCTTCCCATCTCTCTCCTTCCCACCCTTGCTAAACTCCAGGAGCATCTACTCCTCACTCAACTAACTACCTATCTCTCTGAAACTAACTTTTTCACTTCGTTCCAATCTGGCTTCAGGAAGAATCATTCCACTACCATCTCCCTGATTAGGCTCACTGATTCCATCTTCTCTGGGATGGACAATGGTCAAATCACATCTGCCACCTTTGTCGACCTAGCAAAGGCTTTCAACACTGTCTCCCACACCTTTCTTCTAGACTCCCTGTCCTCAGCTGGCCTAACTGTCTCTGCCACTATTTGGTTCAAAGATTACCTAGCAGATAGGACCCAGTCAGTGAGAATAGTGGATGCCGTATCTCCTCCTCTCCCTATCAACACTGGCATACCCCAGGGTTCAGTACTGAGCCCTATCCTCTTCTCCATCTTCCTAAATGACCTTCTCTCTGCCTGCTCAACCACCTCCATCCACATGTACTGTATGTTGATGATATGGTTCTGTTCACCTCAGGCCAATCCCCTGCTGATCTGGAAACCAGACTTCAGCATGACTTCAATCAAGTCCAGCTCTGGTTCAGCTCCCACCAGCTCTCACTCAATGCCAAGAAAACAGTCTCAATGACCTTAGCCACTAAGCAGAAACTCTCTCAGCTCCCCTCCCCACCCTCTTTCCAAACCCTTGACGGGACAATTCTTGAAGATACCTCCTCCTTTAGGTATCTGGGGGTCTGGCTAGACCAACACCTCAGCTTCTCTGGGCATGTTGACGCCATCCTGAACCACAGCTGCCTTCTGATACCGGCTAGGCATGAACTGGTCCAGAAGATGATACTACCTATCTTTGACTACTGTGATGTAGTCTACAGTGCTGCTCCCAAGTCCTCCTTAACCAGATTGGATTCTCTCTCTTTAACTCCTGTCGTTTCGCTCTTGATGCCTCTCCTTTCACTCACCACTGTTCTCTCTACCGCTCCCTGGCTTTCTTCTCCCTGGAGAATCGTCATCTCTTACACTGTGCGAAATTCAAATCAAAAGTTTTGTTTGGCTCGCACCCACCATATCTCACCTCCACCCTTACTGTTCTCTCCCTACTGGCCCACTCCCTTAGGTCATATGACTCTCGACTGCTAGTAGTTTCACATCAGTCCACCACGGTTGGACAGATGGCCTTCTCGCATCACCTCCCTAAGTTATGAAATAACCTCCTACCACAGATTCATCACTCCATCTCCTCACACTCCATCTTGCCAGCCCTACAAAACTTTCTAGCGGTGAACTGTAACTGTGGCTAGTCCTTATTTTCTCCTGTTCAAGCTGGTTCACTGCTTTCTATCTCCTACTTGGCTAGCTGTTCACATACAGGACGCACTTCTCTTTCATTACAATGCTTAACTGGTCTTGTTAACACTATGTATAATGATTTTCTTAACACTATGTTTAATTGTTTTCTGCACAGCACGTTAATGTACAGTCATGTATGTCACAAACCCACTCAGCAGGTCAGCCCTCTACTCCCAAAGTGCCAACCTCCAAGCACAGTCTTATGAACAGGAAACAGAAACAGGGTAACCCTCCTGTCTGTTTTTGTGGGTTCGAATCAACCTTTGGTTTCAAGTCTTGGAGGGATTCAAACTGTGAACCTCTTGCTAGTGTACCCAATGCACAGGCTCAGATATTTCTGTCTTCAGGGGGCCAGATATCTTTGCCTATGGGCACCTAACCAGGTGTACAGAAATGAACCCTTAAAAACTGTAATAAAAGACCTCAGATTAAAACACTTACCTTTTTCCAGTTTGGTATCACCATTCAAGCTTATGTACAGTGTCTACTTTAACCATATATACTCCACTTGCAAAAGGAAAGAAGTCAAAGACAGACCAAGTACGCTCTAAAAACAGAGTTGTACTAAAATAGATAAAATATGTAAAACATAAAATACAGAACCATATATCACAAGAACATGCAAATATTTTAAAAGAACAAGGTTTTAACAGTGCAATTCCTACTACAGTACTTAGATTTTGTCTCTCTCTACCTGTATACTTGCTTAAAGCGCTCAAAGATGTTTCTTTGTCAGAGTATAGATAAATGTCTCTCAAGGAAAACAGAATTCTGTTTAAAAGTTGGCTTTGCTCACCTCTTTGCATGAAGTCACCTAGCTCCTCCTCTGTTAGAATATATAAAAAAATATATCTATATAAAAACAGGATGTCTTTTTTAAGTATTAAATTCTGTAACCTCAGCATAACTTATTTTCTTCAAATGACTGTCTTTGATCTTATGGTCAGCTTCCCCTTTCCAGGACATCAAAGCATCTTTTATGACTTCGCACCAAAACGTCATGACCTGCTCTTCTTCCTCTATGCGTTATAAAAGTTTATGATTTCCATCGTAACAACTACAGCTATAATTAACTTAGATAAATAGGAGATCTTTGATCAAGGCCTGTTCTACTCTGTAATTAGCTTCTGGCCTTCCAGGTAACACCTTGTATCTAAAACCTGTGTGTGTGTGGGTGTGTGTGTGTGTGTGTGTGTGTGTGTATCATACTCACATGCTGTCTCAGCATTTCTCATGAGAGACAGTCCATAACACATTTTTATATTACAAAAATGATACAGTGATCAGAACCAGCTGTCCAAGTGTCACATGTTTACTCTGCACTCTATATCAAAGTCCAATGTGATAATGTCCTCGGTCTTAATGTCGCCAATGTATATATTGTGTAGTATGTTGTATGTCTACAACATTAATCTGTTCACTTAATCTGGCAACTATTATGCTACTCTGTGTATGTACTTTATTATGTGTTCTCCTTTATGAATCCTTCCCCCCCAAGATGCATCGTGAGATGAGCAACTTGTTGTTCAGTGTGCCATTCCTGGTGAAACATTTCAATAAATAAATAAATGTCCTCTTCCTCTGGTTTGTTTTGCTTCTGGATGCAGCATGAGGATATCCTGTAATCAGGGGTCCACTTTTCCATTCAATGAAGGCGGTACTGTACTCTAGAGCCAGCAATTTGGATATGCTGGCATATGTGGTGGAGAGGAGGTTTTGTGGGAGAGAATCCTGTGCGAGAGGGTGGATGACTGCCTTCACGAACATGCGCAGTGTGTATGAGCTCATGGGTCACTGTCAAAGTCCATGGAGCGTGAATGGATCTGTGGTTCACAAGACTTGTCAGACTTGGCAGATTTTAAATGGTTTGCAGTTGAAAATGTTTTGATTTCATTTTTTTTCCCTGCTTCAGTAGTTCCCTCAATAAACTCCCAAGCCATGTCAGTTGTAGTACATATTACAGAGGGTCCAGAGCTGGGTTGTAAAACTAAAGTGGCCGAACACTTCATAAAATAATTAATAACTTTTTTCTGCAGAACTTGTTTTACCTCATTAAACATTTTTCTTCTTTGAATTACATCTGTTGAAAAGTCCTGATAGAGAGAGAGATATTTTTGAGCCCCTCCAGAGTAGTTTTTTTTCCCCCCTCGCCAAACGTAAAATATACCTCTTTACAGAATATCAGAGAAAGTACACAGTTATAGGTCTTGGATTAGATCCATTCTGTGATTTTGGGGCTAATGAGCGGTGAGCTCATTCTGTTTCAAGTGGCCAAATCCCAGCTTTTTTGAGAAATCTCAGCAAAAAAGACTTGTGAAAAATGAAAAAATGAGTCATATTTCTCCCCTCTACTCCCTCTGGCACACCTGTAATCCTGACATTATTCCATCTGCCCTGATTTTCTAAATCATTCAGCTTGTCCTGTATGTACACCAGTTGTTTGTCATTATAATCAGAGCTGTCCTGTAGTAGTGCTTTGCTATCTTCTAGCTTATTTACTTTCCCTACAGTCATTTCAAACCTGTATTTAAAATCTTCAGAATCATAGTTGGGTCTGGGACGTGGGTGGGGTGAGTGGGTTGCGATGTGTTCTGTTTACGCTAATGTTTATGTTCACGCCATTATCATATCGCTTGTTGTCACTGTTGTTTATACTTTTTGTTCTTGTGGTTGGATTGTTCTGTGTTTCTAAAATCAATAAAGCATACTTAATTAAAAAAATCTTCAGAGTCCAGATAGAGCTTCACTATCAATATTTTCATGTCTGAAATATCTAGTTTAATTCCTTCAAGCATCTCCTTGATTGCAGAAACAGTTCTGATTTTTTCTGTAGTTTCAGAGAGGTGTCTACTGCTCATTGCTTCATGGAGAAGTTTGCAGCGGATTGGGATACCAGTCAGGAATACGGCAAGGTATTCTAACAAATTAAAAAAAACTGTGTCTAAAACTACCAAATTAAGAGTTTTTCTTTGCTTTGGAGAACATTAGTCAGGAGCATTAAAATCAGCTGTCCATTCCCGATAGTGCTGCACGTGCACCCCCATTTTCCAGTGCCTTAAAAGTAGCCTTTTACTTCCAAATGCCACAGCCAATCTCCACATTTCTTAGAGTAGTACATGTTCCAATTATCTGGGAGTAATCCTACAATAAAAAGGTTGGGGTCCCTAGTAATTTGTCAGCTGACAACTTCTGAACAAAAGTCTATGATTCTTGACAACAAATTATTGATATGTGGACAATCACAGATCATATGCAACATGCTGGCATGAGAGAGGTTGCACCTCCAGCACAACCCATCTGCATTGAGCCCCACGTCCTCTAGCTTCTTATGGGGTGAGGTAAAAGTGCTGGAACATTTTAAACTGTATTCATATCCCCTGTAACTCTTTGCTGCTTCTTACGGCATTTTGCCATATTTTTTCCGATTTCTTATCCTCAATAGGAGTGTTCAGTTCTCTTTCCCACTTATTTTTGCTATGACTAGATGACTGTGTTGTTATTTACTAATATTTTATCAATCAAGTTTCCTAGGTTGGTCCCATTGTGCCTGCAATGGCAGAGAGAAATCTACCTGCAGAATGTGTTGTCCCAGAACATTCCGGAGTTGTAGGTAAAAGAAGAAATGGTACTTTGGGATATTGAATTCTCTTTGCAAATATTGAAAAGATTTTAAAGCCCACGTACAGGGGTCAGTGATGTCTGACATTCTCTTGAGTCCTAGTTTCCCCCAGTCCTATGTCCTTTAGTCCTTTGGCACTATTCAGTAGTCTAGGGTTATCCCACAGGGTTGCATCTTCCCAAGGGTCTTCTGTGCTAGTTCTTTCTTTGAGGAAAAGCTTCAGAGCTTTAATCAAACTTATTTGACAGACGTGCTTGTGTAATGTTTCATAAGTTTAATGAATAGGAAGTCTGTTAGATGATTTTTACGTAGGATCTTTCTTTCTATTTCATGCAATAGAGGGCTGTTAGATGTAATGAAATGCAGGGAGGATTGTTTTAATATAAAAGTTAGATTATATGTCTCCAAACAAGGTAATGCAAAGTGGCCTTGAGAGGTAGGAGCTTTAAGTTTCTTAAGGGAGATTCTTGGAGGTCTGCCTTCCCATTAAGAAATCTCGTTAATTTGTCCGAAGTCTGGAAGGTCTATTTCCTCGGGATGCATGGGATGAATTGAAAGACATAAAATAACTTTGATGCTGCAATCGTTTTAGTTGCATGCACTTTTCCCCCAGAAAGAGGGCTTAAGTTTTTCCCACATATCAAAATCTAATTTCATGTTCTCAATTAACTGTCTCAGATTATTTTCTAGGGCTTTCTCAGTGGGTGGAGAAGGAAAGACCTAGATATGTTATTGTTTTGACCAGGTTATCTGTCTGTAAGGAGGTTTTGAGAGCTGATTTTATGATATTTGGACAGTGTATAGGCACTAGCTGTGTTTTTTCCCAGTTTAGGTGTAAACCTGGGAGACTACTAAATACCTTAAAAATTCTTTATCCCTGGGACTGAATCAACTGGTCTGGAAGGGGTTAAAAGAATATTGTCAGCAAATGCAAAAGACTTATTACAGATGTGGTTTACAGTAATGCCATACATTTGAGGGGATGTTTGAATGGTTCTGATAAGTGGTTCTATAGCTAGAATGAACAATAGTAATGATAAAGGACACCCTTGCCTAGTGCCCCAAAATAACAACGGTTTGGGTAAAAGCCCATGTGTTATTTATTCTGCTTTAGGTTTATGGTATAAGGTAGATACCCAACTAATGAACATGTTCCCAAAGTTATAGTGCAACAGAGTTGCTAGCAGGAATTTCCAACTAAGGGAATCAAAAGGTTTCCTCATCTCTAAAGCCATAATAATTCCAGGTTCTTTACTATTGTTCATGTTCCAAATTACATTTAGAAGTATTGCCATTATTAGATACTGTTCTTCCTTGTAAAAATGCCACCTGCTCTTTCTCCATTAAGCTGGACATTAGGGGCCAGATATTCAAAACTTTGCCCCAGGGCTAAATTAGCACTGCCCGGTGGGCAAACTTAGCCTGGAGCACAAAGCAAGCTATATTCAAAAGTATTCATTTCATCGAGGCTGCCTGCGCATACTGCAGCCAGCGGCTGGCCGTGGTGGTGAGAGGAGGGCAGAGCCGCTGGCTCACTTTGTAGCATGTCCTGGGATGAGCGATATGCCACTGCTGGGTGGGGACCACCAGACTACCAGGAAAACTACCTTATTTACAGGTACCAGGGGTCGGGATTCATGCTTGGGGGTGAGGGACCACTAGACTACCAGGGAAAACTACCTTATTTACAGGTACCGGGTCGGATTCATGCTTGGGGGTGGGAGGACCACTAAACTACCAGGAAAACTACCTTATTTACAGGTAACGGGGTCAGGATTCATGCTTGGGGGTGGGGACCACTAGACTACCAGGGAAACTACGCTTTATACATGTACTGGGGTTGGGATTCATGCTGGAGGGTGAGGGAACACTAGACTACCAGAGCTTTTCATGCTATACCGTACACGGGTCCACGATGGGGGGGCACCACTCGGCATTACTGCTAGTTTTTTTTTATGCTACCTAGCGCCGCACTACAGGTCATGCTAATGCCTGTAGCGTGGCACTAGACCTTTGAATATGCAGTGCTGCTGGCATTCATGGGCACTCTCCTAACCACGCCCCTGCACACTATTATCTATTAGCACCGGCACTACCACACAGCGTGTACGGACGTAAAGTCCCCGGTCAAAATGTTGCAGACACTACATTGCAGATAAAATGTAGAATGGACAAATTATCGCCGGACAATAAGTACAGCAGTGAAAATAGCGCTAGACTAAATGTCACAACACGATTGAGCACTGGACTAAATGTCGCATTCTGTAGGTAGCAGCACAAAATGCTGATAAAAGCGCATGCAGGTAGCTGTATTGACTGGGCATGTAAAAAGCATATAGACTAAATGTCGCATTCTGTAGGTAGCAGCACAAAATGCTGATAAAAACGTATGCAGGTAGCTGTATTGATTGGGCAAGTAAAAAGCATATAGTGCAATACGATGCAACTGCAGGTAACAGCTGTACATTCAATAGGTAGCTGTACAAAATGATGATAAAAGCATACTGGGACTGTGAAAAGTGTACTTGATGTGCAATTCAATGCAACTGCTGGTACAAAATTTATTGGGCATGTTAAAAGTGTACTTGACATAGCTGGTAAAAGCGTATAGTGCAATACAATGCAACTGCTGGCAAAAGCTGTTCATTCTGTCGGTAGGTAGGTAGGTAGCTTTACAAAACAATGATAAAGCGTACTGGGACTGTGCAAAGTGTGCAAAGTGTACTTGATGTACAACACAATGCTACTGCTGGTACAACATTTATTGGGCATGTTAAAAGCAGGGAGATATAGAGATTAATGTAAAAATGTTGCCAGTCATGCACGGATTCAGCTACATTCTGACCGCGACCGCTTCATACGTCACCCAAATTAGTTTCTCCTAATAGACCGCAACATATTGTCCATGGCGAAAATTTAGCGCGACGAATTGACCGTATGCCCCTCACAGTGCCGGTGCTAATAGGGCTTTTGAATATTGCAGCCTAGCACAAATCCAGCGCTATTCCAGCGCTATGGTTTTGTGCTAGGCACAATGGTTTGAATATCTGACCCTAGAAATTGTAATCAGGAGGCTAATATTTTTGCAATAACTTTATAATCAATATTAAATAATGAGATAGACCTGTAATTTGAACAGTCTGTGGGATATTTATCTTTTTTAGGTATCAAACTAATATAGGCTACAGACATAGAAGCTGGAAGATGCCCAGTTTTTGTATTTCTTGTATGGCCCTATGTAAGTACATGGCAGTTTCTTCACTCAGGAATTTACAAAATTCACTTGTTATTCCATCCGGCCCTGGTGCTTTTCAAATCGGGAGCTTTCCTATGGCATTATGTGCCTCGTGTAGTGTAATGTCTGCATTAAACTGTGACTGGTCTTCTCCAGATAGTTTAGGAAGGTTGGCTCTGTCTAGGAAGTCCTTTATATTAGCTGTATTTTCTTCTTCTTGTTCCCTATAAATATTTTTAAAGAACTGAGCTAGCTGATTATTAATTCCTATGCTGTCAACTATGGTCTTGCCATTTGGACTCTTGATAGCATGAAATACGTTTTGCTAGGTGCATGCCTGCCTTTTCTCCTGCTTTCCAGTACCGTTGCCTAACTCTGAATAGGGCATATTCTGCTTGTGCTGAATGTGCCTTGTTTAGCTCATAGTTTAGATTTAGATCTGGGATGAGATTTATATTCTTTTTGGAAGTCTTTTAGTTTACTTTCCATTTCCATCTGATACATAGATACATAGACAGTGTCGGCAGATAAGGGCCTATGGCCCACCCAGTCTGCCCATTTGAGCTTGTAAGTTCAGTTTATGTTTTCCTAGAAGTCTGTTGCCCCTTACCCCTGACCTCCAGAATTCCTTTATGTCTATCCCATGCATTCTTAAATCCCGTGATTGTTTCAGCCCCCACCACTTCCTCTGGCAGGGTGTTCCACTTGTCCACCACCCGTTCTGTGAAGAAGTTCTTCCTCATGTTTCCTTTGAATCGTCCTCCCTCCAACTTCATCACATGCCCTCTAGTCCTGGAACATCTTTTTCGCTTAAAAATAGTGTATTCCTGCACCCTGTTCCTCCCTGTGAGATACTTGTATGTCTCTATCATATCCCCTCTCTCCCTCCTCTCCTCCAGGGAGTACATGTTCAGTTCTTTCAACCTGTCTTTATAGGATTTGTGATGCAATCCATGCACCATCTTTGTTGCCCTCCTCTGAACCTTCTCTACCCTGTCTATGTCCTTACGTAGGTATGGTCTCCAGAACTGTACACTGTACTCCAGGTGGGGCCTCACTAGTGTCTTGTATAGCGGAATTATGACCTCACTTTTCCTGCTGGTGATGCCCCTGCCTATACATCCCAGCATCCTATTATAAGTCTTATCACTGGAGTGAGCAAGGACGTTATATAGCTCCATCCAAGTCTCTCCACCCAACTGACTCTTACTTTAATGTAATAAAAATAAAAGCCACCTGTAGCAAAAGAACTAAGTTAAGAGGACTTAATCAAAGCTTCTAGTCCTAGTAGTTTAACATATAGGAACAGTGTTTTTATCCAAGATGGATGTTAAGGCAATATCCCCACCCTTTTTTTTTTTTTATCACGCAGTACTTTCTAAACCACCGGACAGCCCCCCAGGCCCATCACCCGGAATTACCAGGGCTTATCTTATGCCCGGCCCAGGAACAGCGCCTGCGGGGAGTTGGTCATCATCCTGCCGCCGGCATTTTCTCCTCCAGGTTTTCTCCCAGGGCCCCAGGAGTAGGAGCGCATGCACGTGAAGCGCACATACACCTTACAGCCCCGGTCACGACCCCTTTCCCCACCCCACTGGCCTAATGCTTTGGCACTCTCTGGGCCTGTGCTGCCCCAGCCTCCACCAGGAGGCAGCCATCAGCCGAGGGATGCCGCTACACCTCCCTGGAAAGAAGAGGTAAGGCATCCAGCGCCTTAGCCCTCAGTGCCACCGGGCCGGCCACCCCCACCCTTTTTGAGAAAGAAAAAAAAATATATATATATATCATATATATATATATATATATATATGATGTGTGTGTGTGCGCGCGTGGTGTGTGTGTATGTGTGTCTTTTTTCTTTTGAGCTGTGAACATTTTGATTTTTCCCCTAATAAAGACCTTATATGCCTCCCATAAACATATATCTAAAGTGTCTGTTGTGTCATTTACTTCAAAGTACTCTTTAGTCTCTTTGCTTAGCATTTTTTAAAGTATTCATCTCTGAGGAGGACAGTGTTAAACTTCCATCTAGATGTTTTCTTTGCTTTTGCTACTCAAACCTAAGGATGTACTAATTAGGCCATGGTCGGAGACCACTGGGCTTTCAATAGCTGCATTAACAAGACCAATTACTAACTGTTTATGTATACAAATGATGTCGATTCTGCTGTGTGTTTGGTGTTTGTTTGAGTAGAATGAAACATCCTTACCATTGGGATGTGTCAGTCTCCAGGACTCTGTTAAACCATGATCTGCTAATAGCTTTAGGAGAGATGCCTTCGATTTAGTTATATCTAGGTAAGGACTGGCATTATTTCTTTTTTTTTGTAGACTCTATTTTTGCAGCTCCTCAGCCCGGACTTCCTTCTGGGGTGTTCACTCAACTGGAGCCTCTACTCCCCGTCTGAACCCTACAATCCTTGGCTGAACTCCCCCGGCCACCAAGGCAGACCTAGCCCCATGGATCCCCCTCTGGGGCAGGTCTGTCCTCCCCCGATGGCCTATCTGAGATTAGAGAGGCCTTACCTGGGCGTCAGGTTAGGCGTGGAGTCCCCCGAGGCATCGGGCTGACGTTGGGATGTGGGCTGCATCCCTGGAGCCCCCTTCATCTCCATGAGCTGAGGTGGGGATTTTTCTTGTTTTTTTCATCCCTCATCCCACCCACCCCCAGGAGTTCGGTTGTGCAATGCTCGAGACATCTGCCACAACTCCACCCCTCTACTTTGTGCCCAGATGTGCACACGTCCCTCCGGCTTCTACTGGGGGCCGCTGTTGCACTGGGCAGTCCCTGGATCCCTCCCCAGAGAGAGGAGAGCAGTCTACAGATGCTCAATCCTCCCTCCCTCTCCCCTGCCAACCCCCGCTGACCCGGGCTCATTCCCAAACCCGGGTCACGGGCATAGCGCGAGGTGTGGCGTCCAGTGCCTCAGCACCACTGGGCCAGCCTGGCATTATTTCTATCTAGTAGTGGGTCTAACACCTCAGTCAGACCACTCCCCAGAATCAGTTTGTAATCTTAGAATAAACTTAAATGTGTGCTTATATTGTCAAAAAAGGAAGCTCTTTTACAGTTAAGGGCATACATGTTGCATAATGTAATGTAATAAAATATCTCTGGTTGCTACCTGACATGGTACTCGTGTACCTATATTATGACTACTGTGATTTACCTATTACCAAGTGTGTACCACCAGTGAATGCCTGTAACATTGGTTGCTTTTTTAATCTAAGTATTGTGTATTGTACTGTTTTGTTTGCTGTGATGTATTGTTCTCTTGACGAGGTGCCTTTGTAAATGAGTCTTTGACATAAAGGTCTGTAAACCGATGATCTAATAAAATAAATAAATAAATAAAATAAATAACACAGTTTTTCCCCCTTTTGTTGATCCCAACAAAATTTGGAACCTTCCTTCTGCATCAAGTATATATTTGTGTTTAACAAAGTTTACTCCTTTCTTGACAAGAATTGCAACACCACACTTTTTGGTAGTAAAGCAATTGTACTCTGTTATTGACACCCGTTCTCTGCATAATTTATCTGCTTCTTCCGATTTCAAATGGATTTCTTGGAGAAATGCAATGTCTACCTAGTGCTTCTTTAATTAGCTCAGCACCTTTTTCCTCTTAAAGGGTGTTCTAAGCCCATTAACTTTCCATGATTCTAAGTTAAAGGCTGACATTTTAAACAGGAAGAATGATAATACGCTTATACCTAAAAGGCTTCTGAGATAAATGTTATTGCTAACACACTGAAAACTGCAGGTGAGGTACTAGCTTATGCATAAAATAAAGATGATCACCTATATAATAAGTATTCAAATAACAAAAAAACTGAAGTAAGTTTGCTAAACCAGAAGGACTCTGATAAATTGATTAAAAGTTTACAAGAATAAAGTCTGAGTCCTCCTCTCCCCTTTTAATTTTGTTTAGTTGAAACCCTTGAATACTTTATGACTAATTATTTGATAACAGTGGAAAAGAACAATAAGATTGCTGTAATTAATAAATAACCACTAATATACAGAATGTCTAGGTAACACTACATTGCTTAAGCTATGATGTGAAGAAAGGATTATCTAGAATAGGAATTAGGGAGAGGATGGGAGTACGGGAATAAGCACTTAGGGGAAGGTTAGGGATCGTAACTACCTTATGGTAGGTTGACCTGTATTACCAGAGATAGCTACAAGGTAACTGCAGGAGGTCAGTAGTGGTGGTGGCTAGAGTAATCATTGCAGTCAGTGATGATGCTGTTAATACCCTGTACATATCATCATTCCATTTACTGCTCATGGGGGAAAAGATATTAAAAGGGTAAACTAATCATTGTAGCTGATGAGAACGTGTATTGCGATATTTTCATTGTATGATAATTTGTGCTAGGGTACTGAAGTGACCAATGATCATTATAAACCCTCTGCCAAATATTACAATGCTGCATATCCTATAATTCTACACTATGAAGGCTCGAGCTGCGATACGCAGTCTCTTCTGGAAAAACCATGTGCTGGGGTTTGTGCAGCTTAAGGAGACCATTTCTGATATGGCTGCTTCCCATGTTTGCTTTAATCTCTGGCTAGGGAGATATCCTGACATCCAACACCTCTAGAAGGCTATTTTGCTGGTTGGATTAGTGAGGCCACTTACAAGGGCTATGAATTCTGTAATTTACTGAGAAATCAACAGGCAGTAAGATGGGCATTTGTCAATGCATTATAATGAACCCTTTTTTTAAGTATAGTCAAAGTGTAATTAAGTTGGTCAGGTTAGAACACCTCTATAGGACCAATATATACTCAATCAGTTTGAAATAAAATAGTCTTTAATTTTGTGTCTTTTAGAAAATAGTTAGTAGAATAAGCCAGCAAAGGCTAGGTTAATGTCTCATTTGCATTGCCTAATCAATTAGCTAAGCAAATGTTTGACTTGTCACTAATCTCTGTGATATAGTCATTGGGAGTGACTAGTCTCCTGAAAATATGGATTACAGGGGGCTGCCAGCTAATATAGGGATTTCTTCTGTAACATAGCTGTTCAGGTGCTCGTGGTAATTTGACAGAATAATTAGCTCAACTCAAAGTAAGACAAATGAAAAATACTGAATAAAACACCTTACATATTACTTGCCAATCCTCAGGGTTTAAAAAGAGTTATTAAAACCGATGGATTTCCAGGATTGCGGCAAACCAGGGCGACACATGTCTAGGCTTTAGGAAGGCAGTTATAGTGCCTGTTCCTTTCTTTCTCTTGACTGGCAGTCCTTAATAGCATAAGCTTAGTCAGAACTTTCTTTATAAAATAAACTACGATCCTTAATCAGCTAACGTAAAATTTAGTCTTTTCTTTGTATGAAGGAAATAATTCATCTCAGTGTGAGTTCTCCTACGCTTTAGATGTAATAACACCATGCAGAAATTGATTTGTTAGTCTCAAGCCAAAGGATCATGCTGAAAGCTTAGTGCTAGGAGACTGTCTTGCAAATAACACCTGGCTGCAGAGGAACAGAGAGGGTTTATTAGGTCAGGGGATATTCATGTAAACCAGCTCTCTAGTGATTCCTTAGCTGATTAAGGATCGTATTTTATTTTAAAAAAAAAGTTCTGACTAAACTTTTGCTGATTAAGGACCATCAGTCATGAGAATGAAAGGAACAGGAACTGGAAGTTGACCTTTGAAGGCTGAAGGTGAAAATTAAACATTTGTGGCTTCCTCAGTGTCCATTTCAGCTGCATCATCATTTTCATAATGCAGTTCAGGTGAAGACCGAGAAGATAATGCAGAGGTATATGTTTCTCTCCTTGTACGTCTACCATGTTTCTTTGGGTTCTTTGAAATGGTCTTGTTGTAGGAGGCTTACGTAGGACAAGGGTGAAGGCATAGTCAGTGCAAACAGAGAAGATGCAGGGAGTGCTGCAGTGTTGTGGGTGTGGAGCTGCTGTGTTCAGGAGCACATTCTGGATCATGCAGTGCTGCACCATCTGCAGGCACCTCTCTGGGTTGAGGGTGGAGGCTGCCTGTCTCTGAGCACAGTTGGCCAGGATGCAGACCTCTGTCCCCACCCAGAGGGCACAGTGTCCACAACCACTAACTCAAAGGTTGCTCAGGTGGAGGAGTGAATGGACCACAGTGGGCTCGGGGAGGGTGCATGAGGGGGTCCGAAGTATATCCCCCATCCAGTCCAACTTACAAACTCCTATGCTGTTTTGGAGGAATGCGAGAGTCCCACAAGAACACCCAAGGTTGAGACCAAGGAGGATGACCAGGTCCTCTGAAATGGAGCCCCAGGGGGGGTAGAGGACCCCAAATGAAGAGGAAGCTACTCCTGGTGGGGGACTCAGTAGTCTGGGGAGTGGAACTAGGGACAAGTAGCGGGGGGGGAAGGAGGTCAAGTGCCTTCCAGGAGGCACAGCTCATAGGGATGGGGAACGAATCCAGAGGATCGCAAGGGCGATAGTAAAGAGGGAGGAGCTGGATGTCATTGTCCACCTAGAGACAAATGACCTGGTAGGGGATAGGGTAGAGTTAGACAGAATACAGAAGGAGGTCAAGGAGTTGGGGAGAGGCCTAAAGCAGGTAGCAAGATCTGTGTCCTTCTCTGAGGTACTGCCTGTCCATGGCAAAGAGGAGGCTAGGACACTCCACATCCAGAAGTTCGACTCACCAACTCACAGTTGAAGGAATGGTGTGGAGAGGAGGGATTTGACTTCATGGGGGACTGGGGCCCCACCTGGAGGGATGTGTACCTGTACAAAGGAAATGGCTTGTATCCATCCAGGGAAGGGACCATGGTCCTTAGTGAAAAGTTTAAGTGCTCCTCTAGCAAGCATTTAAACTAACCAAGGGGAGGCTGAAGGAAGGATAGGATACATAATATGACCCCCCACGAGAGCACAGGAACTACAGGGAAACTCAAGAAGAGAATAGAACAACGGAGACCTCGGGTCAGCACACAGAAGGAAACTGGGAGGGCCTGACAAGGACTGGGATCAGAAAAGGGAGAAGCATAAGACAGCAAAGCAGGGGAGGGGCTCCGCATCCTGGAGAACCATGTGTGCAAATGCTTTAAGTCTGAGTAACAAGGTAGATGACCACGAGGCTGCCATGGCAGAATCTGCCCTGGACATTGTGGCCATCATGGAGAACTGGTGTAATGAAAACCGGAGTTGGGAAGTGGCCATACCAGGTTACAATCTATTCAGGAGGGACAGAGTAGGCAAGAAGTGGGGAGGAGTGGCTCTTTATGTGAGAGAAAATAAAAAGGCCACAGAAATTTAAGGGGAACTAGAAGGAGGGGAAATTCTGGGGGTTACACTAGAAAGAAGTAAGGGGACAGCCATCTGCACAGGGGTAATATACAGACCACCAGCTCAGAGGGAGGAGGTAGATAAGGAGATGATGTTAGTAATCCGAAGGATGGTGCACAAGGGAGAGGTGTTGCTGGTTGGTGATTTCGATCTACCAGACATGGAGTGAAGCCTCCCTGTGGCAGCAATAGCTAGGAGCAGGAACATCTTGGACTCCCTACAGGGGGCATTCCTTAAACAGCTGGTCATAGAACCCACAAGGGAGACGGCACTACTGGACCTTGTGCTCACAAATGGGGACAGTGTGACAGGGGTTACAGTAGGGGAACACTTGGGGAGCAGTGATCATCGAACAGTATGGTTTGAAATAACGGATGGGGAGGAACCAAGCCACACAAAGACATGATCCCTAGACTTTAGGAGGGCTGATTTCAGAAAGATGGGAAAAATGCCTAGAAGAAGCACTGATCAGAGTAGGGGAGCAGAAGGGATAGAGGAACAATGGGCGAAGATGAAAACAGGGATTGCAGCCGGCCCGGTGGTGCTGAGAGTTGAGGTGCTGGATGCCACACCTCTCACCACACCGCACTGGGTTAGGGAGCGAGCCTGCCACCGGGGTTGGCCGGTGAGGAAAGTCTGAGCGCTCCACGACAGCTCGCTTTCTCCAGGGGAGGAGGGTTTCCAGACCGCAAGCGGTGACCCTGGAGGAGGCTGGGGCACGACAGCAAGCTGGAGTCACTGAGATGCGATTGGCTCAGGGGCGAGGCCTGGGACCAGTCAGCCCGGGGCAGCTCTTCGTGGAAGGAGGGGAGGGACGTTATGGGCATCGGCGTGCGTGCCTTGACGCTAGGACATGCAACGTCCCATCAAAACAGGGGAAAATCACCCTCCAGAGCCAGGTAGCTGGAGCGCCGAGCCCAGTCTTGATGTGCCACCGTCTGCCGCTGTTTCAGGACCTGACGAGACACTAAGGTTCAGGGGTGTTCCGCCCCACCCCGACCCCTCCTCGGGGGCAATCCACAGCAGGATGGAGGTACCCAAACAGCAGGCTAGACGGTGGCAGAGATGGGTCCCAGTGGCGATTCCCGAAGAGGCGGGTCCTGTAGGGACATAGGTGGGAAAAATAGAAATAAAAAAAAAACAGGGATTGCATTGGTGACACAACTCTGTGTTCAACAGGTCAGCAAGGGGAAGAGGAAGAAGAAGAAGCCACTACGGTTTTCTAAGGAGGTAGTAGAAAAGGTTAAAGCAAAAAAAAAAAACATTTAAGCAATACAAAAGACACAGGAGGAAGGGGATAGGGAGAGATACCAGGAAAAGCAAAAGGAGGCTGGGAAGGCGGTTAGAGAAGCCAAGGCACAAACAGAAGAATGCATAGCAAACTCAGTGATAAGGAGGAACAAAACCTTTTACAGGTACATCAGTGAAAAAAGGAAAGCAAGGGGAGGGTTTGTGAGACTGAAAGAGGAGTATGGGAGTAGTATAGAGGATGACCACCAGAAATCAGATATACTGAACAAATACTTCTGTTCGTTTTTACAAAGGAGGGGGCAGGAAATGGGTCAGCAATAAGCGATAAGGGCAGGAAGAGCACGGAAATGGACACGGGTCCCTTTAAAAGGAAAGGGCCCTCAGGGAACTGGAGGCGATACCAATTGATAAGACTATGGGACCAGATGGGGTGCACTCCAAGATATTGAAAGAGCCAAGAGAAGAGTTGGCAGAACCTCTGACTTCCCTGTTTAACTTGTCATTGGAAACAGAGGAGGTACCCAAGGACTGGAGGAGAGCTGATGTGGTCCCTATATACAAAAGTGGAAACAGGGAGGAAGCAGGGAACTACAGACCAGTCAGCCTGACCTCAGTAGTGGGAAAGGTCATGGAAACACTACTAAAAGAAAGAATAGTGGAACACCTGGTTGCCAACGGTCTACAGGACCCAAGGCAGCATGGCTTTACGGGAGGGAGGTCATGCCAGACTAACCTCATTGAGTTCTTCGACTGGGTAACCAGTGAGGTAGATCAGGGAGGGATGGTGGATGTGGCCTACCTGGATTTCAGCAAGACCTTGGACACCATGCCACATAGAAGGTGGTTAAACAAGCTGGGGAGCATGGGTGGGAAAGAAAGTAGTGAAGTGGGTGGAGAATTGGCTGGATAATAGGACCCAGAGGGTGGTGGTAAATGGCACTCACTCTGCAGAGGGTAAAGTGACCAGTGGGGTACCACATGGATCAGTGCTGGGTCCAGTCCTCATCAATGTCTTTATCAGTGATATTGCAGAGGGTCTGGAAGGGAAAATGTGTCTGTTCACTGATGACACTAAGCTCTGCAACAGGGTGGACACAACAGGGGGAGTGAATAGAATGAGGGGAGAGCTAAGGAAGTTGGAGGACTGGTCAAGGGATTGGCAGCTAGGTTTCAGCGCAAAAAAGTGCAAGATAATGCACATAGGGCAGAAAAACCCAGGAGCTACATATCAACTTGGGGGGGAGAAATAGCATGCCCCAAGCAAGAAAGATACCTGGGGGTCATAATCTCCGATGACCTCAAAGTAGGTAGGCAGTGTGACAAGACGGCAGGAAAGGCAAACAGGATGCTGGGATGCATAGGCAGGGGAATCACCAGCAGAAAAAGGGAGGCAATAACTCCACTATAAAGGACATTAGTGAAGCCGCACCTCGAATACTGTGTCCAGTTCTGGAGGCCTCATCTATGTAAGGACGTAGGGTGGAGGCGATTCAGAGGAGGGCAACCAAAATGGTGCAGGGCTACATCATAAGCCCTAGGAGGATAGGCTGAGGGAATTAAATATGTACTTCCTGGAGGAGAGGAGGGAAAGGGGGGATATGATTGAGACATTTAAGTACCTCACAGGGAAGAATAAAGTACAGGAGAATACTATATTCCAAAGAAAAAAATGTTCGTGGATCAGGGTGCACAAGATCAAACTGGAGGGAGGGAGGTTCAGAGGGAATGTGAAGATGTACTTCTTCACAGAGAGGGTGGTGGACAAGTGGAACAGCCTGCCAACAGATATGGTGGGGGCAGAAATTATTACAGGTTTTAAACATGCTTGGGATAGGCATAGGATTGCTGGTAGTCGGGGATGGGGGACCGCACAACCTAATATCAGCAGTGCATGATAGAGCACCCACTGGACCACCAGAGATTTAAAAGGCTGTTTTCACAGCGATCGAGTTTACAGGTGGGGAGGGGGGTACCACTGGACCACCAGGGATTTAAAAAAGCCATTTTCATGGCAATCGGGGTTACAGCCAGGGAGGAGGGTACCAGTAGACTAACAGGGAAAGACAGTAAACATGTCTATGGTGATTGGGGTTACGGGCGGGGTACCACTGGACCACCAGGGATTTAAAAAGGCTGTGTTCATGGCAATCGGGGTTATGGATGAGGAGGGGGGTACCACTAGACTACCAGGGAAAGACATTAAACATGTCTACCGTAATCAGGGTTATGGGCGGGGAGAGGGGTACCATTGGACCTCCTCTGACAGCACTGCATGCTGTGCAGGGTGCCAGGCACATTTCACTGGCCAGCCCTGCACAACTCAGGCAAATGAGGCTATGACGACATGCAGATGGCCCCATTTGCACCTTGTATACGTTATGGCCCCATCTGCATATTTGTGTCTGAATAGCAGGAATTTGCATACGGCGTATCTCTGATGCGTTGGCACATTTCCCATTCCTGGTATTCAGACCTGTCTGGGGGTTCACCCGCACATTGTATTTGCACCATGGGCATTTTTTGGTATATTCAGATGAGATGCTCCCTGGCACATTTCCTTTGAATATATCCCTTTGTTGCTCCAGCACAACTCAGTTGCACAGAGCAACCACTTGCACCATTGCCAGGTGCTCTTTTGAATATCTAGCCCACGATTTATTAAATTTGAATCACCCCATACTTTTGAAGCATACAAAATACTAGCCTTCAATTTAACATTAAGAAACCTAAGTATTCCCTTAACTGTACTTTTGCCCAGTTTGGAATAAAACAGCCTTAAAGCATTAGATGCCACTTTCATTTTAGACTGTATAAGCAAAATGTGACTCTTTCATGAGTTACTTTGAGCAAAACGTAATCCTAAATAATCATAATATTTATCAGTTACAATTCTTTCATGATTTATAACTGCTTTAGGCATTAGTTTTGATTTATTACCAAATATTACTATCTTAGTTTTTTCTTTGTTTATATTGAAGCCATCAGCTTTGCAAATTTCTGCAAGGCTATCCAACTTCCTTTGAAGTCCCAGAAAAGATGTAGAAATCAAAACCAAATCATCTGCATATGCCAAGAGTGAAACTCTATTATTTCCAGTTTTTGGTGACTGATATTCAGAATTATCAAGATTCTTCAAAATAGGGTTAATGTAGAAATTGAACAAAGTTGGGGCCAGTATGCATCCCTGTCGAATTCCTAGGTTCGTATTAATTTTTGCTGTCATCAGTCCCTGTTGGTTACATTGTATTTGGGTCCAAGTGTCCTTATGCAGTCTAATAAGAATGTCCAGAAGGGTATAATCAAGACCCAAGTTCTGCAATTCTTCCCATAGAAGCACCCTACTTATACTATCAAATGCTGCTAATAGATCCACGAAACAAAATAACTTACTTTTTTTAACTGTAACATATTTCCATATCAAATGTTTTAAAACATAACAATGCTGAACTGTAGATCTATCAGCTCTAAAACCATTCTGATATTCACTTAGCATTGAATTATTGAATTATTGCTAATCCAGGATTTTTACAAAATACTTTCTGTGAAATGTCAATCGGACTTATATGTCAATACATTCTGGGGTCCATTGGGTCTCCTTTCTTTAGTATTGGGAAGACAGTGCTTCCCTTCCAACTATCTGGGATATTCTGTCCCTGCATCAAGGAGTTGAATAAAATGACAAAGACTGGTATTCACCAGTTAGGAAAAGTTTTATATATGACGCCCAAAATACAGTCAGGTCCAGGGACTTTATTCGAAGTTATCATGACTAATGCTTGAAATATTTCAGTTTCCCTTATAACCATTGGGGCTGGGTATAATATATCCCCTTCACTCAGTTTATTTGTTATTAAATCATTTATCCGAAATTCCTCTTCTTCTGAGAAATATAATTTCCGAAAATAAATCTGGCATGACATATCTATTTTAGTTGAATAGTGACCGTATCCTCCACTAACAAATTTCCAAAATATTTTATCTTTCGCAATAGCAGCTTTTCTCAACTTTTCCCATTGTTTGATGTTATATTTATTCTTTTTTTGTTCTAACAACTGCTTATAAGTCTTCCTTGCTCTGTTTACATCTTTGATATTCTTTCTTGTTCTTCGTTTTATTGCTCTAGCCATCTGATTTAATTTTGTCTCGCTTTTTTGCAGGTGTTGTTGAACCATGTTTTCTGACCTGAAATCTGTCTTTTGTCTTGCAAAGAGGCCCTATATAAAGATTCATTTTTTGCCATTCTAGTATTATATTGGTAATGTTGGCAGTTTCTAACAGATACTGTCGCTGCTTTCCCAGGCTACTTTCCGTGAATCGTTCCTGGAATACTGTATATTTATGGTATCTCTCTGCCACTTAATCCTTATAAGATTCAAGATTTCCATGTCACCCTCCTGAGTTAAAATGACTACTTGTTCACCATTAGAATTTTGTATCTGTATCATACTTAATATTGGATAATGAGCAGAATCTGATTGGTCCAAGACTGTTAAATTGTGTATTATACTAAGTGCTTCCACACTGACCCAAACTAGATAAATTGCGGAAGAATCCATGGGTCCTATATATGTGGAACTTCCTTCCTGATCTCCAGTTCATCTTCCATTCATTAATATGAAGTTTATTCTCTGAGAGAAAAGTTATTAAATCCTTCCCTCTTTTATTATATTTTTTCTCTTTAAGTTTTCTAAAATAACTTATTTTATGGTTAATTGCTGGGAGACACTGCAAGAGATATTTATACAGATCTCTTTTATATTTCCCATCTGGGACTTGGGCATTAAAGACTCCTACTATCAACATTGGGCTGACATTTTCCAAAGTTTCTTTGGTGCTTATCCACACATCCACTGATTTTGTTTCATTTTTGGGAGGTATATATACATTGTTTATTAATAATTTGATTTTGTCATTTTCCATCTTTAATGGGAGTACATAATTATTAAGGCATTTCATTTGAGTTATTCTAAAGTTCAAGGAGGTCTTCACGTATGTAATAAGTCCAGCTTTCAAGCGCCCCTGCTTTTTTTCCTTTGCTGCAGGGACCCCATATACAATAAACCCTGGAATCAAGCATGTTTCAAAGTGATTGCTCCAGGTCTCTTGTAAACACAGCACATCAAAGGCCCCAAGAAAATCCTTTGATTTCCTTATCAGTCAATTTATATTTTATATCCTCTACAGTCAATTTCTATTTTATATCCTCTATGTTCCATGATAGTATTTTTAGGTCCATGACATTATCTCTATCATTAAGTTCCTGTCATTTTCTATTCGATTCCTGAGTCTCGGTAACTGGGCTTTTTTCTTTCTTTTGGCCATCATTCATTGTTTGTCCCTTAGATATTTTAGATATCAAAACGTTATTTATGTCTTCATTGTTATGTTTTTCACTATTTCCCTTACCTGTTCTATTTGTGGTTGCTATAAAGACTTTTGAAGTTGTTGTAAGAATGCCAAATTTATTCAATAATGTAGGTTTTTTGAGAATTGTATCCATCACGTGAGCATTTTTGAATATATCTATTTGTGTTGTTACTGATGTTTCATCGTGAATTCTTATCCTATCAATTGCATAAGTTGGGATTTCAATATTAAGAGAGAGTATTATAAGGCTGGCCTGGTGGCACTGAGGGTTGAGGTGCTGGGTGTCACACCTCGCGCCACACCAGCAACCCATGTTCAGGAATGAGCATGGGCTGCAGGGGGTTGGCAGGAGAGGAGAAGGATTGAACATCTCAGGGTCTGATCTCCTTCTCCGGGGATGGTGGGGCACCAGTAGTCAATGAATGCCTGGCCCCTAGTGAAGGCTGGGGGCAGCACATTGATGATGACAAGGTAGGCTGGGGATGGGGCAGATGCCTGAAGAAGCACACATAGGAGCATGCACATTGCCTCCGCAGGTGTCATTGCATGCCCCATCCCCAAGGGGAATAAGAAAATAGAGAAAAATGTAGTCATGTGGCTTGATGGCTGTCCCAGGATGCGCTCGGCCCCGGAGATGTCACCCCCAGAGAACTGGATCGGGACTTGACAGTGAGTAGGGGAGCTTGCCACCACCCCACCATGAGGGGAAGCCTGGGGGAGTATATCTGGGGGTGAGTGCCTTAATGGGAGTCGGGTGCACCAGGATTGTGGTTTGACAGCCATCCCAGGACACGCTCGGTCGCAGAGGTGTCGCTGCCAGAGAACTGGATTGGGACTTGACGGTAAGTAGGGGAGCCTGCCACCACCCCGCCATGGGGGGAAGCTGTGGGGGGGTATTTCTGGGGGTGAGTGCCTTAATGGGAATCGGGTGCGCCAGGACTGTGGCCAGATGTGGGCCGACCACAGAGGGGTAAAAAGTACTAACAAAAGAGAGAGCGCATTATAAATGCAATAATTTCTTTGCTGATTTTCCCCTTAGACCTTTCTCCGAGTGTATTCCATCCAAAAATTGAGATAACTTTACTCTCCCAGTCTGAATATTGTTTCTTTTCATATTCTGATATCATTTGAATAAGACTCTGTATTTCTTTATCTTTTTCCCTTTTATCCTGCTGTGCTTTACACTCTGGCCCAGATATTCAAACTGCGCCAGGCTGTGGCGCAAGCCTGGGCGCAGCTCAACTTTGTTGCGCAGGGGCGTGGCCTGGGCGATATTCAACGGAGCTGCGCTATGGCGCAGCAGCTTTAACATCGCACTTCTGGCCACCCCCACCGTGACATGGTGCAGTGGCATTGCACCAGCGCAAGTGGCCAGAGTGGAGCATGGAGATGCACTGGCGCAAGTGCCATTGCGCCATGCACAGCACCTGCGATATTCAAACGGGGACATGCAAATGGGGCCATAATTTATGCAAGGTGCACAGGGGGTCATTTTCATCTCATTATGGCTCCATTTGCATACCATTAGCATGCAGGTACGCCAATCCCTGATGACTTGTGCCTGGCACCCTGCCAGGCAGCAGCCGTTGGGGACTGACGCCCTCTGCAGCCCGATCGCGGTCATTCCTGTAATATAAAAGAAAAATGTCAATATCCCTGGTGGTCAGTGGACCACACTGAGCCGATCGCGGCATCTGTGGCGAACCCCCAAGTCAATATCCCTGGTGGTCCAGTGGACGATCGCTGCCTGATGGAAGCACGGTACCTCATCAAAGACCCCCACTACCCTGGTGGTCTAGTGTACCCCCCACCCCACCGCCCACTGGGCCCCACGCCCGCTTCCCCGTCAACCGGCGGGCAGCAGCACCACCCACCTGCCTTGCCGCCCGCCGACTGACAGCTCGGTAGGGCTGCCGCCCAGTGGTTTCACAGCATGAGCCAATGGGCATGCAACCATACCATACTCAGTCAGATATGTGAATGAATTTATTCACATATCTGGACCGTAGTATGGGTATGTGCTGCATGCCCATTGGCTCATGCTGTTGAACCAATAAGCGTCACCAACTCTAAGTTGTCATGGCGGGCGGCGGGTGGCAGGCAGGGAAGCTGCCACCACCAGCTGATGGAGGGAGCGGGCGGTGGGGCTCAGTTGGTGGGTGAGGTGGGGGGTATACTAGACCACCAGGGTAGTGGGGGTCTTTGATGAGGTACTGATGCCCGCGATCAGGCAGCGATCAGTCCACTGGACCACCAGGGATGTTGGATTTGGGGGGGGTTTGCTTACAGATGCCCGCAATCGGGCAGCGATCGGTCCACTGGACCACCAGGGATATTGAACTTGGGGGTGTTCGCTTACAGATGGCTGCCATGGGGCATGGGGCACCGCCAAGTGCAGCAGGAATTGTGGCCACCCACAGGTGGCAGCTGCTGTGTTGCCCTGCACGCGGCAGCTCACCTGTGGGTGGCCATCACTTGTTCCTTTTTTCCTGATGCATCTTTTGGCAGGCGCTAGGGGTTGCGCATGCATGACTCTGCACATCCCAGGCTGAATATTGGGCTGTTCAGGTTATGCATGGGCATGCCCCCCCACCTGTGCCTGCATACATTACTGATGCGCTCCGGTGCATCGGGATTTGTGCGGTGCACTTTTCCCTTTTAAATATCGTGCCGGGGTGCATCAGTGGGTTGTGCATGGTGCAACACTGTTGCACCATGCGTGACCCTTTTGATTATCTGGGCCTCTGAGTTTTCCTCTGATGTTCTCTCTGGAATAATGGGAACCCTCTGTGGTTGGCTTACATTAAAGCTTTTTGCTCTAAGTACCTTTGCCTGTGCCCAATATCCTCTCTATCAGTATCCAAGACTGAGAGTATATTTAAACACAATCTGGAATAGCAGGGTTGGGAAGTCTCATAATATATTTCCTTCTCCTGGTGATTTATAGTTAGTAATTCCCTAATATGTTTATGCAAGTCTTCTGTTGTCTCTTTTTCCTGTATCTCAACCCCATACATTTCCACTAAAAATTCTGTTTCATATTCCTCTCTCTCTTTAAAAAGACTGAAGAAGGTATATTCATGCTTATTCCCCTTAGTATTATTACTGATTGTCCCTCTTAATTCTTCAAAATTTCTTCCTGGAGTTACAACATCTGAGGTCCCGGCCTTCCTCATGGCCCATTCTCTAGTTACAATTTCATTATTTGCTTCAGCTCTTTCAGTATCAAGATCTTTTCCTATGAAAATGTCATAGTTTAAGTTCTTTATTCCCTTCATTTATGAGATCCATATGCCTAGTCTTTTTCACTTCAATCAAAGCAGATTGTATCCATTCCCCTGTATCAATTTCTCCTTCCTCTTTGTTTTCCTTAATGTCAACTTTGCAATTATTTGAATTGTTTTCTTCATCTCTATTTTGATTTTCAATCTTATTTTTGTTATTATTCGGATTATTTATGCTTTTATTTTTCCTTCCTTTCTTCTTTTCTTTGCCTTGGTCCCTTCCCTTAAACAGGGCACTATCCGAAAAGGGAGAGGTAGACTGTTCTTTGACAAAATGTGGGGGTAAATTCACCTGTATTCCACAATTCATCCCTTGCCACTGAACTTCCTGTGTAACACTGATCTCCATGCTTGAGGTAAGCTCATTACTTTCCCTGAATTTCCTGTCTGTTCCAGCAAAATCTTATTCCTAAATACATCAACTTTCAGGGATGAGACGTCTTCTTTAAGGGATGCAATATTTTCCAGAATTAGTACATTTGCATAATATGGATTTTTAATCTCCAGCAACTTCCTAGACAAAACAGAGCTGGATGTAAAATTTCCTTAATTCATGAAGTATTCCTTATTATACTGGATTGAATGCGTAGTCTGATTTGGATTGATATCTGATTTTTTTGATCTCAGGTTTTCTGTGCTAAATCCCCCTCCTATTTGATGGTCCCTAGAATGTTGTTCTCCCTGCTCCATTTCTAATTTCTTCAGACCATCTATGGCATTACCCAGTTCTTGTATAATGGAGGCCAGTTTATCACCTCTACTTCTTTCCAAACTTTTCCAGTCCATCTTCCCTCTATGAGTAAGGGGGTGAGGGGAAGAAAAAGGAATATAAGAGTTATTCATTGTTTGATTGGGTATAGTTTCTCCAAAAGTGGAGTATTCTGGGGGGAAAACCTCCTCATAGGAATCTAAATCTAAATTATCTTCCTCAGATTTGTGCAATTCCGGTGTTTCCAGGCCATATGCACAGTAAGGAAATATCCCCATCTTGTGCTTTGTGAGTTGCACTATTATTTCCCTCTGTGGGGTTTCTTGAGAAACCGGATTAAATATGTTCCCATCTTTAAGTTCTTTTAGATCAGACTTAGGTGTAGATAAGTTTATGAGGGTATCTACATGTTCGGGAAAAAAAAACAGTTATTTGAAATTGTTTGCATTTTTTCTCTTGAGGCACTTTAACTGATATCTATTCCCCTTCCGTTATAGTTTTCTGCATTCTTTAAGGTTTCTTCCCCTTCCCTAGTACTGGTTCCTCTAGGGTACTTAAGTTCAGGGAGCTATTTTTAACACTCCTTATTTAAACCATGATGTAATAATCTAGGTTCAAGTTATTCCATTATACTTCTATATTAAACGTTATGCTATGCAATAAAGTTTTAAAATTCCAAATATAAACAATAAAAAATGATTTAGGAAATTTCGAAATGCCTTGCCTATATACAGGCATCCTGGCTAAGGTAAATCTAATAACAGTGTTAACTACCTCAGCAATTAGAAGGTAAATACAATATATTCCAAGAGAAAGTCAAAATACAGAATACAAAATTCACTACCAGTACTTTGTGGGTCCTGCGATATGAATTTGTCTAAAAATGAAAATACAATGTCCTTACAGCCTTTCCCTTCCATTTCTTTCAAGGGCTCAGACTCAGTTTCCAGAAGACACAGCTTTGTTTTTTTCTGAAATCAATTTTTTGGCTTCCCAGCAAGTAGATATAAAACAACTTTGATAAATAAGACCTTCTCCTTTGCTTCTCTTTGCTTCCCTTTTCTTCTTTGAACTGATTCCTCTTGTATAGAAGCTCTGTTCAATTTAATTAATATCAGAAAAGTCCCAAGTCTTTCTGGAAGCTGCCTTGTGGTTCTTTGAAGCATCTTTAGTTCAAGTTAATACAGTTCTTTGCAAGAGCTTGCAGACTTCTAGATTCTCCAATTTAGAGAAAGACTGCAGTGCTTCTGCCATTGCACCCACTGAGTTTCTAGTTAAGCTCCTTCTGCCCATGCACCCCGAGGGTTTCTAGTTAAGCTCTGTTATGGTATATGATGCTGTAGAGGGTGGTGATTTGTTTATGAATTTATTATGCATGGGCTACACGACACTTAGCTTGATCAGGTAGTGCGAGTATCACCTATTTTTAGCCAGGTAGGGTAGTTTGGGTAATGTACCCTACCTGGTATAACAGTGTAATTCTTGGGTCGGGTAGTTTGAGACGAGTAATGGGTAATGGCTAAAGGACTTCCAGGCTGGAAACAGAAATTAAAAGGGCAGCCTGTGGGATCTTTCATGGAGCTTATAGCAGAATAGGAGCACATGACACCAGGCTGACACCTTATTGGTCAGTGGTGTCTAAAGGGCTGTGCTCCATCTGCTGTGAGCCTGTGTGGTGCAGATAGAGCAGTCTGGAAGGGAAGCAGCTCCACGGGCACTTGCGGCAGTAAAGACTTGTGTTTTCAATCAACAGTTGAAAAAAAACCTACACTACACAAAATAGGAGTTGGACAGGAGCAAAATTAAGGGAGAAATAGAGGGGGACTGAAACAATCTCAGGGGTAAGGGTGAAACGATCTCAGGGGGTGAAGTGATCTTGGGGAAGGGGGATCAGCCTCAGTTGAGGAGGTGGTGCTGGGGAGTGAAGAGAGGAGATGAGCAAGGTGGGGGAAAAGATAGACAAAACTACAGAAGGCTGCTGATTTGAAATTAAAAGTTGAAAAACTTGAAACTTTATTACACTATGTTAGGTGCCCCTGAGCCCTGTAATTTATTACTATGACATAGTGAGATACACTGTCTGTCTCTACAGCATAGTGAAATCATTTTAGGTTGTATAACACTGCTTGTTAGGTGCCCTGAGCCCTGTCATTTATTACTGTGACATAGCTACACTGTCTGTCTCTGCAGCATAGTGAAATCCTTTTATGGCTATATTACACTGTTTGTTAGGTGCCCCTTGAGGCATGAGCTCTGTCATTTATTACTGTACTGGGTACTTCTCATACACACCTCAGCAATGCATGCCATGGGTATAAGTTTTGGAAACCTAACAAACAGTGTAATACAGCAGTCTTTCACATTTTTGTTATGGTCAGGGTACGGTAATAGGGTAGTACATGGGTAGGATAATAACTACCTAACCCTAACTACTCATTTTGCATTAGGATATTTTTAGGGTAGTTTGGAGGTACCTGCAGGTATTGTTTAGGGCAGGGTATTTGAATACCCATGCCTAGAATTTATTTGTGCATTGTGGTTTGTTTGCAAGATCAGTTTACTTTGCGTTTTTTGTGCTAGGTTGTGAGTAATTCTCAGAACTGCAGTCATGAGCTGTAGTAGTGGCTTGGCCGAGCCAGCTGAGGGGGCTTGTTTTGAACATGTCTCAACATTCAGTCCAGTACTGCCTCTCAACTGTTCATTTACATAAGCCCATGCCTCATCAGATTTTCACAATAAATAGTCCCCCCCCCACCCCAATTGATGTATAACCTAGATTGCTGGATATTTTAAGAAATACACAGCCCCCAGGTCCTGGAGTGATCTTTTAACATCACTGAATGCTTTACGCTGTTTCATCAGTCCATATGAGAAGTCCTGAAAAGGGGAAACCTTCTCCCCTTTCCACGTTAGTTACCTCTTGTGTCTTGCTATATTCATAATTTCTTCCTTAATTGAATATCTCAAAAAGTAAGCAATTATAGGCTGTGACCTCGCTCCCTTCTGGGGGCAAAGGGCAAGGGATCTGTGGGCCCTTTCTATTTCTGAAGGCCACAGACATTGACAATTCAATATCTCCGGTACGGACTGTTGCAAAAACGTAACCATTTTGTTCCCTTCAACTCCTTCTGGTATCCCCATAATTTGGATGTTGTTCTTCCTCTCCCCGTTCACTAAATCATCAGTTTTTTCAATTAAATATTGAACTTGCTGATTTTGACAGTCACACAGTTCTCTTCTAATTGATAGATACAGTAGTGTCCTCTAAGAGAGTTAATTTATTTTCAGCATTGTCAACTCTGGTGATCGCCTGTGAAAAATTATTTTGGACTTTATCTCAATGTGTTTTGAAGTCCCCCAGTGTTAAGCTTGATTTGAGAAAACATGTTTTTTTATTAATGTCAGACTTACTGCTCAATGTTGAGGCATAGAAACACAGAATTTGATGACAGATAAGGACCACTTGGCCCACCTAGTCTGCTCATTTGCTTACCTAATGGATAAGCTGCAGATCCTAGTCAACCAACAGCCTACTTCCTCCTACCCCCCACTAGAATTGCCTTATGTCTGTCCCATGCTTTCTTGAATTCCCCCACTGTTTTTGACTCCACAACCTCCTCAGGAAGGCTGCTCCATGCATCCACAACCCTCTCCATGAAAAAATACTTCCTCACATTACCTCTGAGCCATCCCCCCATCTTCAAATTGTGCCCTCTTGTTCTTGCACATCTCTTTTTCTGAAAGATGCTACCCTTTTGGACTTTGTTGATTCCCTTGAGGTACTTGAAAGTTTCTATCATGTCCCCCCTCTCCCTTCTTTCCTCGAGGGTATACATATTAAGCTCCTTTAGTCTCTCTTTGTATGGCTTCTGGTGCAGACCCTGCCCCATTTTAGTTGCCCTCCTCTGGACAGCCTCCATCCTGTCTCTGTCCTTGCAGAAATGGGGTCTCCAGAACTGCACGCAGTACTCCAGATGGGGTCTCACCAACTGTCTGTACAGAGGGATAACAATTTCCTGTTTTCTACTGGTGATGCCTCTCCCTATGCATCCCAGTATCCCCCCAGCCCTCCTTACTGCCTTCTCTGATTGCTTGCCCACCTTTAGGTCATCTGATATGACTGCCCCCAGCACCCTTTCCATTTTTGTTGTTGTTAGTATCTCACCCCCCTCCCCACTGTGTACTCTTCCCCTGGGTTTTGTTTCCCAGGTGCATTACTTTGCACTTCTTTTTATTGAATCTAAGCTGCCATACATTTGAAAATTCCTCCAACCTTGCCAAGTCCCTTCTCATCCTTTCCACCTCACCTTTGCAGATCTTTGCGTCAACTGCAAAGAGGCATACTTTTCCTTCCAGTCTCTCTGCAATGTCACTTATAAAGACATTAAAGAGGACTGGTCCCAGTATTGAACCCTTCGGTACCCCACTAGTAACCCCCTTTTCTTCAGAGTGGACTCTGTTTACTATTACCCTCTGTATCCTATTGAGCAGCCAATTTTTTACCCAGGCTACCACCTTGGGACCCACTCCAAGGCTGGCTAACTTGTTTATTAATCTTTTGTGTGGGACTTTGTCAAATGCCTTACTAAAATCTAGGTAGGCCATGTCCATAGCCCCTCCCTGGTCTACTACTTTGGTCACCAGTCAAAGAAATCTATTACATTCATCTGATATGACCTTCCCGCTGTGGATCTATGCTGCCTTGGGTCCTCTGTCCTGCTGGCCTCTAGGTACTCAACAATTCTTTCCTTCAGAAGTGATTCCATCATTTCCTACTACTGAGGTCAAACTAACAGGTCTGTAGTTTCCTGCCTCTGCTTTGCTCCCACTTTTGTGAAGTGGAATCACATTCGCCCTCCTCCAGTCCTCGGGTACCACCCCATCCTCCCATGATTTGTTCAGGTAGTTGGTGCAGTGGACCTGCGTGTCAAGTTCTTACCACTGTCGGCACCCTTGGTAGTGGCTGGGGTCATTCTGCATGCCCACTGTACTACCAACAGCTATAAAACAATAAATCCCTTTCCTGTTCTGCTTGCGTTATCAGTTCTCCCCCCAGTGAGTACTCAGCCAGTGGAGTTTTACGGCCAACATGCATCACTGCACACTTCTTAGCATTGAACTTCAGCTGCCAAATGTCCGACCACTTCTCTAGGGTGCTCAGATCTCTCCTCATGGCCTCAACCCCTCCTGCTATATCAACCCTATTGTATAACTTTGCATCATCTGCAAAAAGACACACTTTCCCCTTCTAAAGAAGAATAAAAAGAATAAGAATAATACTAAGAAGAGGTAAGAAGAGTAGGGAAATTCCCTGGTGTCCTAGCAAAGTTTCCCCTAGTCACTAAAATACCACCAATAGCTTTATTTGATTCACTTTTAGCTGGCTTGCATCTGAATCCCACCCCTCACCCCCCATGAGACTGAAAATATTGTCTAGTCCTCCTTTCCCAGTCAACAAAAAGTGACTAAATAAAATGATCCTTTCCCTGTCTCTGGAGATAGATAGCCCTCTACCTGCCTAGCTCAGGCTGAGGTAAGGCACCTTTACCTTTGAACGAGAGCACGATTGCTGCTCAGTAAGATGACACTGTACGTTCACATACGTTTTGATCCAGATACACTGATAAGGCATTTCCCAATTAGGTCACACAACTTATTTCTTATTTTGAATTTGTCTAGCAAGTGCTTAGCAGTACCAATGCTGCGCCATTGATTCCTCCAGGGTACATTTAGAAAGGAGGATCGTGCTGCTTGTAGCAGAGAAGATTCGGAAAGGATTTGTGGGGGTTGGGTACTTGGTTTGATCTAGACATTCCTAAGTATAGAATGTCTTTTTTTTTTTCATATTTCACTTTTTATCTTGGGAACCCTTGATGGTGTCAGCGTTAATATATCGGCAGCACTGGCCACATAGAGGTAGCCTTGTATGGGAGCAGCGACTCTATCATGGGCACATTTATGCAGATAAGAGAGAGACAGTGGTATTAACTGGGAGGAAGAAAGCCAGGCTGCAATACTGCCAATTTATTTTTTGTTCAATCAAAACTTGGTGATTCATAGCTGAAGTGAGACAGAAAACAGAATGAGCAGTGAATGAGTTGGATGGGGTCAGATTAACGCTTTCATGACCGGAAAAAAATAAAGAACTGCTTTTATCCCCTGCATGTACTGTAGGCTTAGATGAATAGTCTGGGGTTTTCACTCTATTCATACTGTGATGTTACTAATTTTCACAGTTTAGATCGCTTCTGCAGATTTTTTTCCACTAGCTCTTAGATACTTCTAAAGTAAAGTAAAAATATTTTTACCAGTGTACTTTCAGGATACAATCATATATGAAACCAGTATCTTTTTTTTCTTTTTTAATATGAGCTTTATTTATAATTTTATCAGGTGTGTGTGGGTGCATGCATGTGTATCATGTCCCTGGGGAGACAAGCCCAGTGTTCTGAACACAATGAATCGAGACCTTTGTTTAAACAAGTAGATGTGCTCCCAGATATAAGTTAGTAGTGCTTTGTCTACAACCAAGGTCCCCAGAGCTCTATGGCACTTCAGTACTGATTTCTGCTGAAGGACCCCCAGTTCTCCATGGTACTTCAGTCCTGATTTCTGCGGCAGGGCCCCCAGTTCTCTGTGGTAATTCAGTCCTGATTTCTGCGGCATGGCCCCCAGTTCCCTACGGAACTTCAGCCCTGATTTCTGCAGCAGGGCCCCCAGTTCTCCGTGGTACTTCAGTCCTGATTTTTGCGGCAGGGCCCCCAGTTCCCTACGGAACTTCAGTCCTGATTGCTGCAGAAGGGCCCCCAGTTCTCCATGGTACTTCAGTCCTGATTTCTGCGGCAGGGCCCCCAGTTCTCCACAGTACTTCAGCCCTGATGTCTGTGGCAGGGCTCCTAAGCTTTTATGACAGGGTCTGATCATTCCTGCAGCATGAATTATTTTCATAAAATGTGAAATAAAAATCCAGTGATCTGACTGGTCAACAGCTGTCCAGACCTGTGCATTAATTGGTCAATGACCGCACGGGTCTGGAAAGTGTCTTTATTTATTTATTTTTATTATTTATTGATTGATTGATATCTTGAATTAACACCTGTGAGCAAGCACTCATTACATAGGTTCCACGTCAAAGGAATAATATACAAGGGCAGACAATACGAGTTGGGACAAGCAGTCGTGTACAACGCATACAGAAAATTATTACTCAACGGAGGAATGCAAGGGACAACAGGGAGAACAGCATCATAATGCCACTGTTACATAACCTGTCCAGTTAAGCTAGTATAACAATATGACGAACACAGGGCACAAGGCTAGTGTCAATGCAGAACATGGCATTGTATAACGTATGCCACATCCACCCATTAAGTCAAACAGTGATGAAAGACAAGATAGTAAAACAGCAGCAGAAGCAGGGGAGATGTATATTGAAGGTAGGGAGGGAATATAGAGGAAGAAGAGGGAGGGAAGTGGAAGGAGGAGGAGGGAGGGAATATAGGAGCAGGGGAAGGGGAGGTGGGGGGAGGTGTCTTGCTAGTGTACCGCCTTATGCCTCCAACCCACAGAGCTGGGTGTGTGTGGTAATTAATCAATAACTGCATGTCCTGTCATAGGTTATTGATTATATGTCTGTGATAGAAATCAGTCCTGCCATTGGCTAAAATATGATATGATGTCATCAGTGACATCACATGCTGAGCACAGGTGGAATTAGAGCCCCTTCTGATCTTACATTATTAAGTTACTATGTATGTTGTGTTATAGAAAGACTCCACTGTAGTGTGGTAGACAGTCATGCAAAAATCTCAAAGCCCTGACTTTGCTTGTATAAATACAATAGTTTCTGCCAGAAATATTAAAAACCTTTGGCACAATAGTGAAATAAAACCTGAGCACCAGAAACTGCAGCCATATATCTCTGACACCGAAGAAGTAAGGCTTGCAAGCAATGTAGAGCTCTGGAAATAATGTTTCTGTTCTTTAAATAAACCACACTCAAAGGTGCTTTTTAATTTTTCAATTTGTTAAATGTTTCCTGGCACTGACAGGTCAATTGTCTAAGAGTATTATCATACCATGTAAAACACGATCTTGCAATAAGGGATGCTTGAACATAAATTTCTTTTGTGGAGAGAGACAAAGCACAGTAACAATAGACACCGGAATAATAATTTACATTCTCTCATAGAAATAATGTTTGCCTGCCTAAATGACACAAAGTGAGTAATTTTCAGGATTCAGGCTAAGAATGTTTTTTTTTCGTACATTCCATGGAGACAAATGCCTCAGTGTTATTTATTCTGAAATGTGTCCCCAATTTCTGGGGAAGATACAGTAGTTTGATTCACAAATAATGGAGCACATTCCTGTTCTGTGGTCTTATATGACCATTCTGTAAAACAATGGACGAAAAGATGAATTTCCTGTGTCCATGCTGCTGACTCTCCATCCACAAAAACATAGAATCTGACAGCAGATAACGACCACTTGGCTCACCCAGTCTGCCCAGTAGCTCTTTCTCCCTTCCTCCTTCCTTTCCACTATGATTCCCTTGCGCCTATCCCATGCATTCTTGAACCCCACCACTGTTTTCACCCCCACCACCTCCGCTGGAAGGCTGTTCCAGGAATCCACCACTCTTTCAGTGAAGAAGTATCTCTCCTGAATCTACCCCCTCCAGCTTCGTAGCATGTCCCCTTGTTCTTGAGCACCTTTTCTTCTGAAAAATACACCCCTCCTGTACCTTATTTACCCCCCATAAAGGTATTTAAAGGTCTCTATCATATCCCTGCCCTCCTCTTTTCCAGGGTGTACATATTGAGGTCCTTTAGTCTCTCATCACAGAGCTTTTGATGCAGATCCTGCCCCATTTTAGCTGCCCTCCTCTGGACTGCCTCCACTCTGTCTATGTCCTTCTGGAGATGTGGTCTTCAGAGCTGGACACAGTACTCTAGGTGGGGTCTTACCAGAGATCTATACAGGGGCAACACCACTTCCCTCTTTCCGCGGGTGATACCCCTCCCTATGCACCCCAGTATCCTGCTAGCCCTCTCGACTGCCTTGTTGCACTGCCTGGCCACCTTTAGGTCATCAGATATGATTACCCCCAGGTCTCTTTCCTGCTTGGTGGTTGTCAATATCACTCCATTTTGTACTCTACCCTGGGTTTCTGTGCCCTAAGTGCATTATTTTGCACTTTTGTGCATTGAAATTTAGCTGCCATACCCATGACCACTCCTCTTGTTTCCTCAGGTCTCTGATCAACTTCTCGCCCCCCCCCCCCGAAGTGTCCACCCTATTACAGATTTTGGTGTCATCTGCAAAGAGGCAGACCCTTCCAGTTCCTCTGCAATGTCAATTATAAAAACATTAAAGAGGACCGGTCCCAGCACTGATCCCTGAGGCACCCCATTGGTCACCCTCCCCTCCTCTGAGTGAACTCTGTTTACCACCACCCTCTGTCATCTAACCCCTAACCAATTTCTTATCCAGTTTACCACCTTTGGACCCTCTCCTAAGCTACACAGCTTGCTTACTAGTCTCCTGTGTGGAATGGTGTTGCAAACCTTACTGAAATCTACGTAGGCCATGTCCACTGCTCTACCCTGATCTAATTCCTTTGTCACCCAGTCAACAAAATCAAATTAATTTGGCATGACACCCTCCCCCCCCATGAACCCATGCTGCCTCGGGTCTTGTAACCATTAGATTAAAGATATTCCACAATCCTTTCTTTCAGCAGTGATTCCGTTAACTTTCCCACCACCGATGTCAGGCAGACTGGGCTGTAATTGCCAGCCTCCTCCCTGCTACTACTTTTGTGTAGTGGGACTATATCTGCCCTTCCCAAGTCCTCTGGAACCACTCCTGTTTCCAATGAACTGTTAAATAGTGTTTAATCCTAGATCCTAATAAATAAAATAGGACTGTTAGAGGTGCAGTCAGTATCTCCCTGAGCCCTCTCAATACCCTTGGATGCAGCCCCTCTGGCCCCATTTGCTTTGGCCTCTTTCAGATTAGTGAGTCCCTTCAGGACTCTGTCCTTCAATAAAAGAACTAGTGTTCACCTCACCCTCTCCAAAGCTAGTTTGTGGTCCCTCTCTTTCTCCTTCCTCTGTGAACACTGAACAAAAGTAATCATTCCGGATGTCTGCCTTTTCCTGGTCCCCTTCTGCACAGTACCCCTTTCCCGTTGAACTTTACAATCCCACTCCTGGTCTTCCTCTTTTTACTTACAACCCTAAAAAGTATCTTATCCTCTTCCGTTACCTCCTGGGCTATTCTCCCTTCAGTTTGCACCTTTGCTGTCCTACTGCTTCCGTCTGCTTCCCCCGATACTCCTCCCTATCCTCCCCCCTCTGCGGCATCACCCTTTCTTTTCTACACCAACCCTACTGCAGTTGTAATATTAGGAAACAGTCCATTCATGTATTCCATTAGCTCTTAATGTATGTTTATAATTACACAGAAAGGCACTCCAGGGCATGGGTTATTGTAGGGTGTACCCACACCATGTGTAGTACCACACAAGAAGCGAGTCAATCTCTTAACAGCCCATGCACATGCGTGACTTATTGTGATTAGAAAATGGACCCATCTTTCCAAAAACACTAAACAAATGCCAGTTTATCAAACCAGCAATCCACAATGATGTGACGCATATAAATTCAATAGTTAGGGGCAGCTGGCAATGTAGAATTTGTCTAAAAGAAGATAAAATTATGTTGTTTTTTTATTGTATGTCCTCTGGCCACAGTTATTAAGGATGTTTGGCATTTTGCACCCTTCCTCCATCAGATGGAGCTGCCTGTACTCTAATGGAACCCCCTCAACTCAGAAGACTTCCATGGGATAGTACAGGTATTGTCTTAGACACTCTCAATATTGCTTGCCCGCCCAGACACCCATTGGCCAAAGACAACTCACCCCTGTGATGTGGGCATGTCCAAGCCCACTCTATGCAGTTTTCAAATCAGATAGTTGTATGCACTCTAATGGAATTAACTCCCAATGGAAACTCATGTGTGACACATCAAATTGAAATAAAATCACATTAATTTCCTAATTTGTATTGAAAACCAATCTACGCATATTTAATGGCATCGTAAAGGCTATATTTTCTTTCTACGATGCAGAACCCGCCAGGTTGTTCCAGAGGGTTTTTAGATTTCTCCTGAACTGGTTCACCTCATCCCTGATCCCAGTACGTGGGCTCTGAAGCACTACAGGAATGTTTTGTAAACCAGTTTGTTTCAGCTTCAACTCATTTACCTGCACTCACCTTCTTTATAGTATTCACTTCCTGCACAATTTCATTTTTTTCTTTGTTCGCTACATTCAGTAGATGGGATGATTGTTTACCAAGCAATAAAATAATTCAAAATTCGGCATAATTATTCTGGCAGAATGTTCACTCTCCCCAATAAAATATGTTCCATGCACTACTTACAACATTTGGTGCATCACAGCAAGCATTGCACCATGCATTATGTCCAGTGTATAGCTTTACTGCAAACATATTTCTTCCTCCTCTCAGTTTTCTGTTTCTCTGTTTCTCTAGCAGAAAAAGAGAGGTTATCAGGTTGTGCAGGAAAACACTATTTTTAAGCGAAAAAGATGTTTCAGGACTAGAGGGCATGGGATGAAGTAGGAGGGAGGACGATTCAGAGGAAACATGAGAAAGAATTTCTTCACAGAACGGGTGGTGGACAAGTGGAACACCCTGCCAGAGGAAGTGGTGGGGGCTGAAACAATCACGGGATTTAAGAATGCATGGGATAGACATAAAGGAATTCTAGAGGTCAGGGGTAAGGGGAAATAGACTTCTAGGAAAACAAACTGAACTTACAAGCTCAAATGGGCAGACTAGGTGGGCCATAGGCCCTTATCTGCCGACACTGTCTATGTATCTATGTATCTATGTATCATTCCACTTTACAGATCTCTGATGAGACTGCATCTGGAGTACAGTGTATAGTTCTGGAGACAACACCTCAAAAAGGATATTGACAGACTTTAGACAGTGCAGAGAAAAGCTACAAAAATGCTACCGGGACTCCATGATATAGACTATGAGAAGCGACTATAAGAACTCAACATGTATTCCTATGAACAACGGAGAGATGGGGGGACATGATAGAAACATTCAAATACATGAAGGGACTAAACAAGGTACAGGTTTAGGACCTTTTTCAGTTCAAGACTCGCACAAGAACCAGAGGTCACAGCATGAAGGTAGAAGAGAGCAAATTTAAGGGCATTGCAAGAATGTTCTTCTTTATAGAGAGGGTGGTGAATGTGTGGAACTGCCTGCCACCTGAGGTGGTAGAAGCAAAAACAGTTGGAAAATACAAAAAGGCTTGGGATAGGTACAAAAGAATCATAACACTGAATGGCAGTTAGGGGAGAGGGTAGGCATTCATACTAAAACCATAAAATATGAAGTTTTCAAAAAGAACATGCAGGTCTAATAACATGTAATACATACCGCAATTCCCACCAAGTTTACTTCAGTAGTTTATTAAAGGACCATTAGGAAACACAAGAGTAAACAAGAATATTGAAACAAGGAAAAGGACAGTCGTGTAATAAGATACTAGATTGAAAGTAAAACTTCTCCCTTAATTGAGTGGAGAAGATATCTTATACAAGTTCTACAATTAAGAAAAATTAGCACATGTTCTCGTAGGAACAATAGAAAGATTTTACAACCTGTGGGGATTTCTTTGAATCCATTGCCAGAACAGGAAATTTGAATACTTCATCTGAGGTCTCACTCCAGAATACAGACCAAGAAGATCAGATTTCCTTGAAGAAATGTTGCATCTGCTCTTTTGACAAAACATGTAATAACTGTTTCTTATTTTACGCTCCCTTTTTCTGTTTCCACTGACATTTAGCCCACCGTATCGGCCTTTGCTCCTGATGTTCAGGGCTTGGGGCAACCTAGCCTGCCGGTGCAGTCCTCCACTGTCCACTACTTGGTGTGGGGATTGTTTTCCTCATTTGAGTTTACTCATGAAGATTTCTGGTTTGGAGGAGGACAATGAGTGCTGTTTGGTCACTCGTGGTGGCAGTGCTGTCCAGGCTCCCTGGTCAGTGGGTGGTAGATATACAGACCTGTTTCCTCCCCAAGCATACTGCCTCCGTTGTGCAGCCTAGAGTCCCTCAGCATTGGACTCAGAATCACAACATTAACCTGGATCTCTTACATAGTAGCGTCGCGGCCTACCACTGGTGCCATTGGACCAGGTAAACTGCATTTGTTAACTGAGGGATGCTGACTAGCATATAACGGGGTTATTCCATCCTTTTAAACTATCCTTATTAGTGATAATACTATGGTTATCCCATTCTTTTAAGCTACCTTCACTAGTGACAGTAACACGGTTATCCCTTTCTTTTTGACTGTCCTCACTAGTGATAACATGGTTATCTCATTACCTGTAAACTACGTTCTCTAGTGATAGTAACATGCCTATCCCATCCTTGTAGACTACCCTCACTAGGGATAACAGGGTTATCTCATCCTTTATGCCATCCTAACTAGTGATAATAGGGGTTCTCCCATCTTGTAATCTACCCTCACTAGTGATAATAGGGTTATCACATGCTCGTAAACTACCCTCATTAGTGATAGTAACACGGTTACTACCCTCACTATGGATACCAGGGTTATCCCATCCTTTATACTATCCTCATTAATGATAACTTGGTTATCCTATCTTTGCAAACTACCCTCACTAGATAACAGGGTCATCCTTATCCTTTTTATTGTCCTCACTGGTGATAACAGGGTCATCTCATCCTTGTGTAAACTACCCTCAGTAGTGATAGTAACATGGTTATCTCATTCCTTGTAAACTACCCTTACTAGGGATAACAGGGTTATCCCATCCTTGTAAACTACCCTCACTGGTGATAACAGCAGTTGTCTCTTCCCTGTAACTACCCTCACTAGTGATAATGGGGTTCCCATCCTTGTAAACTATCTTCACTCGTGATAACAGGATTATTCTAATCTTGTAAACTACTTTCACTAGTGATAGTAACATGGTTATCTGTCTCTTCCGTGCAACTACCATCACTAGTGATAACAGGGTTATCCCATCCTTTATATTATCCTTATTAGTGATAAGCTGTTTATCGCATCCTTGTAAACTACCCTCACTAGTTTTTGTTTTGAAGAATAATTTATATATAATGAATACCATAAATATGTTATCTATTACCAGAAAACAAATTCTATTCACAAAACTACATTGAAATAATATCTAAAGAATCATCCACTCCCCCACCCTCTTTATATCAACATCTTAACAAAGGGGGGAATATATTCTTCAGTTCATTCCATGTAGTGTCCAACATGTTAACATTTTTACAGTTGTGTCACAGTTTTTCAAAAGCATTTGTATCTCTTAACATAATCCACCATTCAAATATAAAACTGTCTGGAAGGGAAGGGCTTTTCCAGTGTTTCAAAATAAATCTTTTGGTTGCAGTGGAAGCAGAGCATAATAGGTTACTTTGATTTTTACTTAAGTCAAGTTTATCTGTAAAATTGAACAAAAATGTTTCTGAATTACAATGGATTTGTATTCCTATAAAGTTGGAAACTTGCGTAGCAGTAATGTTCCATAATTTTAATATTTCTGAACATTGCCAGAAGCAATGAAAGAAATTTGCTTTTTCCCCACGGTTATGACATTTGCCATCATAATTGTGATTTATTTTATTAAGTAAAATTGGTGTTATATATGCCGTGTTATTTATCTTTTGCTGAATAGTTTTATTCTTAGCTGCACATATGCCCTTGTTGGCATATATTCTTATTTTTTTCCATTCCTGGTCTGTTCACGTAACCCCCATTTCTCTTCCCCCCAGATTGATTGCAGTTCATGTATTTTCTAAATTAACTATCATTTTATTATAAAATGTTGCTAGAAGTTTTTAGTAGTGGAACCTATAAATTCTTTCTGGTTTTTAATTTTCTTTTCATAATTATCAACTATGTCTCCATTGAAGGAATTAATTTTATGAACCTTTTTTCCCGGCAAAGCTCTGTACAGCAAATGGTTAGCTCTGGGGCTATTTCCTATTAGGTTTCTAAATTTTGCATATTGTATTAAATATTCTTCATACAGTAAATAATTCCATTTATTTCCAAGAACTTTATTGCAGAATTTGCCACGTTAAGTTCATTTTTTTTTTGTAATGAAATTTTCCCATATAATCAAGGAATATTACTCTAACCCGTTTTCTTTTTTGCCATAACTAAAAAATGTACCCAAGAATTTAGAATTTTGTTCTTCTTAGTCTCCTTATAATTAGTCTGTAATAATAGCTCTTTAACATCTATAGAAAATTTGTTTGCAATTATTAATGTTTGTAATATCCCATGTTCTTGCTTGGGGAGGTCCATTCCATAAGTTCACCATTATATTACTACGGTTATGCAATAATGGATCTGGGAGCCCATCCCCTCAATTTCTAGGGGTTATTAAGTAACTCCATGCAATTCTTGGTTCCCCTCTCCACAAAAATGTCTTAAAACATTGCTTTACTTCTGAAAACTACTTATAATTAGGAGTCCCTATAGAGGTCTGTAAAACAAATACAGTATTGGGAAGTACCATCATTTTTAATACTTAAATCCATCCCCACAAGGAGATTGAAAGATTCTGCCAGTTCTATAAACTATTCTTAATTTTGGTAACCTGAAAGAAAAGATACTAATGTTTTGTTCCAAATTATTAGTCAAATTAAAATATCTGGGAATGGTTTTATCTGTTTTAGTCAATGTTTTTATATTGGAATATTCCCCATCTGTAGGACCCTGAGTAATCTGAAATAATTTAGATTTATTCTGATTAATTTGATAACTAGAAAAACTAGCAAATCTTTCATCTCTAATAAAATAGCTGGTATCGATATTGAAATGTTATGAAAAATTAACTTTGTATCATCTGCAAGTGCATTTAATTTGATTTCTTGCTCGTCCAATATTATACCCTTAATGTCTCGATTAGCTCGAAATGATTCCAATAATGGTTCAATAGCCAATAAGAATATTAAGAGGGAAAGGGTAAACTACCCTCACTAGTGATAACAGGGTTACCCCATCCTTGTAAACTACCCTCACTAGTGATAACAGGGTTGCCCCATCCTTGTAAACTACTCTCACTAGTGATAGTAACATGGTGAATCATCTCTTCCCTGTAACTATCCTCTCTAGTGAACAGTGTTATCCCATCCTTGTAAACTACCTTCACTAATAATCCTTAAGTTGGACACGATTTGTGGCATGAGCGTTGGTATTATTACAAAACCTGTTTTCCTCTGCACTAGTGGAAAAATGGGGTTTAAAGCGGCTGTAGTAAGGAAACATAATTGGGTACAGAAATCTAAATGTTACATCTGGTGCACATGTCATGTATTGATACATAAGCTGGTATTAACGTACAGAGCTAATATACGCAGTTTTAAAAACAGTGCTCATAGACTTTACTATATAATGAGCAGAGCAGATTTGCTCTGATGAAGTAAATTGTGTAGCTTGTTGGCATAATTTTGTGAGCTTAGCAGTGGCTCGGCAGCGCAAGACTTGAATTTGTTTATTTTCTTTTTATGGGGATAGTTCAAAGTGGATGAAAACTAAAACCAAGAAACTAAAGGTTAACAAGTATAATAATTCAGAAAATGGGTTGTGGACAATGTACAACCCAGTTGGTGGAATCGCTTTGTGTGGCCATGCATTAAATTCCCTTTTTAATGCACGGTTGCATGGAGGGACTCCGGTAAACTGCGGTCAGCACTTGTTGGCTGCTTTTGAGAGCAAAATGAGCAGGGCAGCCATTAAATATGTGGGGAAGTGGGAGAGCAGGGTGCCGTGAAGTACTGCCTTCGCCAGTACTTTCTGTCCCCCCCCAAGGAGACAGTGTCCCCCAAGCATGTTGCTGTCCCCCCACCCAGACTTTGCATCCCCCGTAAGCATACCTGTCCCTCAAGCACCTTACCTTGCAGGCTGGCAGCAGCGCATCGCAACTGGAAGACACAGAGAGTGAGAGTCACACAATGACAGCAAGCAAGAGACCGGGCGCGTGTGTTCCAAACTGCTGCAATGTTCAGAGACTCGTGCCGTGTTGTGTCCCAATCGCTCCTGCAACACCGTGGTGTGTCCTGTCCCTTGCAGCTTATGGGCATCCCCCTGGCTGTAATGTAAAGTTCCATACAGTGGGATCGGGAGAGGAAGTACATTCTGTTAATGTCCCCCACCCACCCATCAGTAAGCAGCCTCTGCCATGTGGCTGTTTTTTTTTTTTTAAACCCTCCTCTTTATCCTCCTTTCCTACCCCGGTGTCCACTCCTTCAGACTGCTCATCCCCCTTACTCCACTTTCCCAGGATCTGCCCCTAGAGTGCCTCTCTCCTCCCTCCTTCTGCACATTGGGGTCTGTTCTGGGTTCGGTGGTCTTGGGTGGAGCCGTCTTCATCTAGGACCACTGAGGGGTTTTCCCGTTTTCTCCCTCTACCCACTGAGGATGTCAGCACGCAGGACTGACGTCCAGACAGACGGTGTGCTAACGCACACCGTTGTCAAGTGCCCTGACATCCTCCCCTCCCTGGCTCTCGGCCGCCTGTGCCCCGGTGCCCGTGCTTCCACCGGCCCCGGAGCGTCTGGTGCATATAGCACCCCAGGAGCCCACCCCTGGAGGAGGAGAGCATTGCGACGCTCGATCCTCCACCTTCCCTCTGACCCCCAGCAACCAGAGTCTGTTCCCGAACCCGAGGCGCCAGCATGGCGCGAGTTGTGGCGTCCAGCACCTCAACCCTCAGCGCCACCGAGCCGGGTCCGTGTGGCTGTTTTAAGCACTGGTCCCTAGTCTGTTGTTCAGATGTGCGAATGTGGGGAGGGTGAACAGCCGCAGTGCCAACTTACAAGCTACTCTGGTGATTGCTTAATAAGCTTACTCACCTCAGGGATGATTGGCTAGAGAAAGTCGGTTAGTATCACTGAGAGTAGGGGGGGAGAGAGAGACACTGACACCAGCAGCTGGACATGTAGTGCTGAATTTCTTCACTGTCCTGTCTCTGTAGGATATCGCCGTAGTATTGTGTGTTGTCAAAGAGAGAGAGAGTTGGTCTGTTGTCCGAGAAAGAGAGAGAGCGGTGGGACACAGAATGCGACCAGATCCCATATGGAATGAGTCCTGGAGATTGCAGGTATTTTGCGACACCCCCCCCCTCAGCACGAAGTACCCACAGTGAACCCTGCAACTGCTGTTATCCTGGCAGAGAGAGAGGCAGTAGTGAGAGAGGGTCAGTGATAGGCAAGATGCAGGGTGACAATGTTAATTAGATTTGCTGGAGTGTCTGTGTGTCTGTGTGTCTGTGTGCGCATATCTCTCTCTCTCTCTCACTGTGTGCGTGGTGCAGTTGTGATCCAATCCTGACACTGTTGGATATCTGTGTTGTTTTTTGGGGGGGGTTGGTGCAGCACAGTAAGGGGCATTTGAAGTGTTACAGACCATATTATGCACAACAAATGTTGCAAATCTGTCATTACTTTATTTGTGACATTTGTAGGGCCATAGCAGAACTCGGATATGCAATCTTTGCTGGAGACTATTTTGCAAGTTGGCAGGATACAGTATCTTTTTTGCTATTTAAATAGGGGAAGAAGCCCTTTCTATGGTTTTCCCTTTGTTTAAACATAATTCATGTTATAAGTGCAACAACCCACTCCAGGGTATGGGGATTTAATGCATGGCTGGGTTGCTGTGAGGGCACACTGCCTGTAGCCTTGTGCCTTACAACACCGCACACAGCTGTGCATTAAATTTCCATAACCTGTTGTGGGTTATCGCTGTCCTTTAAAACACACACACGCACACACAAAAAAGGGATCCGAATCAAAGTACCACTCTCTACAGAATGTGACCAATCATAAAAAAATGACCCCCTCGCACTGGAGACACTTTGAGGTCTATCAGCCTATCGAGGTTAACAGTATCCCTTTAAACCCTTTCAGTCAAGGAACAGAGAAAACCGTTAAATGCTTAACCATTTTGCCAAGAGTCTGGCTTCTTTTTACAGTTTTTAAGCTTTTGGCGGGTTTAGAAACATAGAAACATAGACTTTGACGGCAGATAAGGACCGCTTGGCCCACCTAGTGTGCCCATTTCCCTACCTAACGGATAAGCTGCAGATCCTAGTTAACCAACAGCCTACTTCCTCCTGCCCCCCTAGAATTGCCTTATGTCTGTCCCATGCATTCTTGAATCCCCCCACTGTTTTTGACTCTATGACCTCCTCAGGAAGGCTGTTCCATGCATCTACAACCCTCTTTGTGAAGAAATACTTCCTCACATTACCTCTGAGCCGTCCCCCCTCTATCTTCAAATTGTGCCCCCTTGTTCTTGCACATCTCTTTTTCTGAAAGATGCTACCCTCTTGGACTTTGTTGATTCCCTTGAGGTATTTGACAATGCCATAGAGACTGCACCCACACTGTAACTATATCACCTGTACTAGTTCCAATACCCTAGCTACCACATGTATAGGTCAACAGTCACCCAGGCTACTATATGTAAATACTTTGCTTAAACTGTGTTGTCTCACTAATGTACTGATCACTGTTCCTACTATACGACAATGCCCCAGAGGCTGCACTTGCTCTGTAATTGTTCCTCTGTGCTAATATCAATACCCTGGCTACTACATGTATAGCTCTTCAGCCACTCTGGCTATTATATGTAAATACTCTGAAATGTGATGTCCCACAAACGTACTACCTCTGAATGTATGACTATGCTGACACAGAGCCTTTGTAAATGAGTCTGACTTCAAAGGGTTGTAATTCCTATGACTAAATAAAATAAATAAATTTGAAAGTTTATATGGAGGAAATGGACAAGGAAATGATAGAAAGTATACTTAGAATGGCAGATAAAGGGGAGATATTGCTGATGGGTGATCTGAATATGCCAGATGTTAACTGGAGTGCAGTTGCAGCAGCCACTACTAAGAGTGGGGTTATTCTAGATGCCCTACAGGGGGCATGCCTTAGACAACTAGTATTGGAGCCCACTCGAGAGGGAGCAATCTTAGATCTGGTTCTCTCAAATGGAGATGAAGAGAGGATCACAGATAGCCATCTGGGAACTAGCGACCATTGAACAGTGTGGTTCACAATAAACACAGCAATAGAGTCAAGCCATACAAAGACAAAGGTACTGGATTTTAGGAGGGCTGACTTTGCCAAAATGGGTGAGTGCCTAAGGAATACACTAGCAAATGGGCAGGAAGGAGGGGTGGAAGAACAATGGGGAATAATAAAAACTGCCATCACAGAGGTAACAAGCCTTTGTGTAAAGCAAATAAACAAAATGAAACGAGGTAAGAAACCACTATGGTTCTCAAAGGAAGTGGCAGTGAAGGTTCAAGAGAAAGAAAGCATTCAGGAAGTACAAGGAATCGTAGAAGGAACAGGACAGAGAACTGTATCAGTTAAAGCAAAAGGAAGCTGGAAAGGCAGTCAGAACAGCAAAGGCCCAAACCAGGAAAGATAGCCCTATCAGTTAAGAAGGGGATAAAACCTTTTATAGGTACATCAGGGAGCGAAGGAAGACCAAGGGAGGGATAGTGAGGCTTAATAAAGGGAGGGAGGGTGGGCAGAGGGTGACTGTGAAAAGGCAGAGATACTAAACAAATATTTTGCTCAGTATTTACAAAGAAAGAGGGGGAGGTACCTAAAACAAACAGTAGAAACACTCTGGATACAGAAGTTGATACCAGCCCATTTACAGAAGAAAGGGTTCTGAAAGAGCTCTTAAAACTGAAGGTGGACAAAGCAATTGGGCCTGATGGGATTCATCCCAGAATTCTAAAAGAACTAAGGGTAGAACTAGTGACACCACTGACTACCCTCTTTAACAAATCATGGGAGGATGGGGTGGTACCTGAGGACTGGAGGAGGGCAGATGTGATTCCCCTTCACAAAAGTGGGAGCAAGGCAGAAGCAGGACACTACAGACCTGTTAGTTTAACCTCAGTGGTAGGGAAAATGATGGAATCACTTCTGAAGGAAAGAATTGTTGAGTATCTAGAGGCCAGAGGGGCACAGGACCCAAGGCATCATGGATTCACAGCAGGAAGGTCATGCCAGACAAATCTGATAGATTTCTTTGACTGGGTGACCAAAGTAGTTGGATCAGGGAGGGGCTGTGGACATGGCCTACCTAGACTTTAGCAAGGCATTTGACACAGTCCCACACAAAAGATTAATATACAAGTTAGCCAGCCTGGGAGTGGGTCCCAAGATGACAGCCTGGGTAAAGAATTGGCTGGAGAATAGGACACAGAGAGTAATAGTAAATGGAGTCCACTCTGAAAAAAGGGGGTAGTAGGGGTACCGCAGGGTTCAGTATAGGACCGGTCCTCTTCATTGTCTTTATAAGCGACATTGCAGAGGGACTGGAAGGAAAAGTATGTCTCTTTGCAGATGACACAAAGATCTGCAACAGAGTTGATGCACAAGGTGGGGTGGAAAGGATGAGAAGGGACTTGGCAAGGTTAGAGGAATGGTCAAATGTATGGCAGCTTAGATTCAATGCTAAGAAGTGCAAGGTAATGCACCTGGGAAACAAAAACCCAGAGGAAGAGTACACAATGGGGGGTGAGATACTAACAACAACAAAAATGGAAAGGGACCTGGGGTAGTCATATCAGATGACCTAAAGGTGGGCAAGCAATGTGAGAGGGCAGCAAGGAGGGCTGGGGGAACACTGGGATGCATAGGGAGGGGCATCACCAGTAGAAAACAAGAAGTTATTATCCCTCTGTACAGACAGCTGGTGAGACCACATCTGGAGTACTGTGTGCAGTTCTGGAGACCCAGTCTCCGCAAAGACATAGACGGGATGGAAGCTGTCCAGAGGAGTGCTACTAAAATGGTGCAGGGTCTGCACCGGAAGACATATGAAGAGAGACTTAAGGAGCTTAATATGTATAGCCTTGAGGAAAGGAGGGAGAGGGGGGACATGATAAAAACCTTCAAGTACCTCAAGGGAATCAACAAAGTCCAAGAGGGTAGCATCTTTCAAAAAGGGTGTGCAAGAACAAGGGGCACAATTTGAAAATAGAAGGGGGCTCAGAGGTAATTTAAGGAGTATTTTTTCACAGAGAGGGTTGTGGATGCATGGAACGGCCTTCCGGAGGAGGTTGTGGAGTCAAAAACAGTGGTGGAATTCAAGCATGCATGGGACAGTCATAAGGCAATTCTAGGGGGTGGGGTAAGAAGAATTAGGCTGCTGGTTAACTAGGATCTGCAGCTTATCCATCAGGTAGGGAAATGGGCAGACTGGGTGGGCCAAGTGGTCCTTATCTGCCGTCAAATTCTATGTTATGGGCAGACTAGTTGGATCTGGACGTCCCATTCTGCCGTTACTTTCTATGTTTCTAGTGCATGCAGAAAAAAAGAGGAAATATATCCATTTTCTCACTAGAACAGAATACTTCAGAATTAGTCAGTAACAGACTTTTGGGTGCTGAGACAGTGAAAATGGGGCAGGAGAGTCAGAGATAGCAAGACAAAAACAAAGAAGCTCTATATCACAAATTGATTATAAATCATGCCGTTATTCTTGGCCAGTCTGGACTGTTAATTTCTAAATATTCCAAGTACTCTTTTTTTATGTTTGCTTGTGTGCATGCACAGTGGGAACATACTGGTGATGCTGAGTCAAGTAGCAGAGGGGCTGTGGAGGTGGCTGCTGTAGTAGATGTCAGTGGATGTAGAAATGCAAGAGGCTTGCCACTTAAATGCTAGTGCTGAGAAGGCAGGTGATGACAGTTTTCAGCTGCCTGGTGGGTATAAACTCTGTGTAGTTCAAAGGATGCCGCCCCACCAATTACACTGTTTTTTCCTTTTTGCCCATTAGCCAGCTAACTGACATCAGGCTTTGAAGATGAACATCAAGCCTTACATTGTGTGTGTGTGTGTGTGTGTGTGTGTGTGTGTGTCCCACTTTTAGTGGTTTTTTTCTAGTTACGGACAGGAGTCTGGAGAGCGTCTCTTTGAAAGTGCTAAACAGAGAAGACAGAAACACTCAGTGTGCAGAATGCAAATATAATAGCATCAAATATTTATTTTACTTTTTGTTGACCAGGTAGGTTAGGTGCACTAGACAAATGTTTTCCTATTTTCAGGCATGACCCAGGAGAGTTACAGACAATAAAATGAAACAGCAATTACAACGTTAACAAATTCGGTAACAATAACATAGGCTAGAAAAAATAAGACGAATGTGAAACAGCGAGCAGTGCAAGGAAATGTACAAATACGGTAAGTGCGAAATTGACATACAGTAAGTGCAGTGTTACCAGCATGTCCAAAATGAACAGAAAGCACCAGAAATAATTGATTTAAATGATATATCATTCCTTTTAAAGAGCTTCCGGTACCAGCTGGATAACTTTGAAAAATGTGAGATTTAGACACAAATCAGTTTATAGTTCATATATTTTTGCAATTCTTTCTTTTTTTAATATAGACTTTATTCTCCTACCCCTCCCTGTTGGCTCCCTTTTGTTGCTGACCCCTTGGCCAGTCACCCCACCTCCAGGACTTACCTCTTCTACTTCTGATTTTGTTGTGTGAGTGGGAACCAGGGATGGGGGGGGGTGTTAAATGTTAACTCGCCCAATCCTTGGACCCTAGGTATAGTCCCTCATATGACCACTCTCCTAGGTGAATCATATGGACATATGAAAATACCCGCAGAAGCAGGCCATAAGGTCTGTTGAGTCTGCTTGATTGTGCAGCTAGCCCCTCAACTTGCAGCTGCCCTTCCCTCCCCACCCCTCCTCATCATACTCCCCTCACCCTATCCCAACCCCTCTTAAAGTCACCTACTTCCTTAGACTTTGTGGCAAAATTCAAATACCTGGGGTTCTGGTTAGACCACAAGCTTTCCTTTGTCGACCACATTGAGGAGCTTTCAAAAAAACTCAAACAGAGACTTTGTTTTTTCTATCGAATTAAACACCTCCACACCCAGGAAGCTAAAACCAGGTGTAACCCCTTTGTTACCCGGGATTACTAGAATCCCAGTAAGACCTAGTGGTAGGCAGGGAAGGCAGCTTGTGAAACTGCAGTTAAATGGGTTTCACACTCTCTCACTCTGTCCTCAGTCACAGCTGAGACTTGAGAGATGACATCACAATAGAACTGTCGCAGCTGCATGAGCCACATTGGAATCTACAGCTCAGGGAGAGAGTTTAGAACTTTGGGAAATTCAAAGGCATTTTTCTTCAGTTTGTCCTAAAGCAAACAGTAAGGAAGTCAATCAGTCTTCAGTTTGTTTCAAAGAAGGAAGTGTTCCTGTGTTTACCTTTTTTAAAGTGGTGGAGACCTCTCCCCCAGTCTCAGTGTCCCCCTCCCTCCGGGGGGGGGGGAAGGAAAAGTTCTCTGTGGGTTCCAGGGGCAATCCCCTTCTCCCACCATGGAAGGAAGCTGCCTGGTTTTATTTAGTCTGTTCTTGTATAACAGCAAAGGTTATAGTACTTTGCCTGTGGGGCACCTGCAACGAATGGGTGAGTGTTTGGCTCCATTTGAAGGGGCAACCAATTTGTTTTCTTCAGTTGGGAAATGAATGTGGACTGCTATTTGGGAGGACTATGTTACTAGGAAGAACAAATGGAGCAGTCAAACAGTCTAAAGTTTTATTGGATTTCAAGTAATGCTGTAGAAGGGGTGCTTCAGGTAATCCACCGTTCAATCTACATTTTAAAGTTCTAAAGTTTTCTGTATGTATCCAGAGAAATGGCTGGGTATGGGCTGTGGGAGCTGGAGGTGGGAAAAACCCCCATCTTTAGTAACCAGGTCCACCTCTACGGATTTCTTCTGTGTTTTGCTACTTGCCTCATGCACTTGGCCAGTGATGGGGTGGGTACCCAGACATGGGTCGCAACTTGAAAATCTCTCCAGGAGTCGCAGACTCTAAGTGGTGTGGGGAGCCACAGGATGGGAAAATTACTCCTTGTTGGATGGGAGTCTCCTTGTTTGATGGGAGTTTCGATTGGAAGTACGAAAACAAAATCTCTCTAGGAGTCACAGACTCTAAGAGGTGTGGGGAGCCACAGTTTGGGAGTCTTCTTGTTTGATGGGATGTCTTTCCAAGTAAAGTTTGGGTCCATTCTTCAAGTGGACCGTCAGTCAAGTGGCTGGCAGGGGAGCCGGGCCAGTCGGGCTGTGTATCCAAAGCGCATGCAAAGTCCGGGCTGAGTGCCTGGTGGGTCCAAAGCCAGACAACAGTAGTAATGTGTTCATTCTTCAAATGGACCGCTTGGTTAACCTCTAATCTGCACATACAGTAATGTAGCCCTCTGGGGGACCATGCAATGCTTTGTTTATGTTCAGTTAGTTAATAAATAAAGCCACACTGAAAAATCCAATTCTGGTTCTGGACATTACAGTTATTGCTTCCTGTAGTTGGATTTACTTGGGTGCCCCTGTGCAGAGTAGCCAAACTTAGGTCCCTTGTGCCAGGTAACCTCATCCTCCCCGAACCCAGGTCCCCCACCAGGTATTGCTGCTAACGCCAACAGCATGCCACCTGTCGTTTTAGTAAAAAAGGCAGAGGTGGGGTCACCCTTACACAGGTTAGTCCAAAGCACATTCATTCCCCTTTTGGACTATGGCGACTTCCTTTATGGCCACGGCCCCAGCTCCTTGCTTGCCAAACTTGGCACTCTTTATCACCAGGCCATAAGATTCATTACTGGAGCGCCGTATTCAACTCATCATTGCTCCCTGTATTTCCTGGTAGGATGGTCATCTCTCAATTAAAGAAGACAAAGGAATGCGACCCTCTGGACCTTTAGAGCACTCACGGGGAAACTACCTCATTACATTTCAGCATGTCTGAAAGTGTGTCCTGCTGGCAGCTACTCACTAAGGAGCCACGCATATATCACACTAAGCACCTCTAGAGTCAACTCATGCTTTGGACGGTCTTCTTTCAGTCATGAGCTCTCTTCCGTATGAAATAAACTGCAAAATACACTGAAGATACTTCTCCCAGTAAAGCTTCCCACCTTTAAAAGGCTTTATGCAAGCCAACCTGGTGGCGCTGAGGGTTGAGGCACTGGACGCCGCACCTCATACCACACTGGCGACCCAGGTTCGGAAGCGGACTCAGGTCGACCGGGGTCGGCCGGGAGGGAGAAGGATTGAGCACCCAGTGGCTGCTCTCCTTCTGCAGGGAGGGGGGGTCTGCACTCTCCGCTGCGATATCTCCACCTGTTGGGGGAACCTCAGGGTGGTTGATGCAGCTGAGAGGTGTTCTGGCACAAGGGTAGATGTCAGCAGAGGACCAGCTTTGACGTGCGTCTCTACGCACACTGGCAGCCTTGTTCCTCATTGCACGCCAATGTCGGGGATCCATCAGAACACCAGGAAAAAATCCTGCCCTGATCTAGGCGACGGGCCTCAGTGGTGGTTCCAGGCAACAATCAAGAAGCAGACTCTGTTGTGCGTGCTCGCAGCAAATGCTCAGGGGGAGATGAGGAGATCTCCTCCGCCCTGCCTGGAGGGTAATCCGAGGCCCTGAAGGTACATGGGCAGCATTAGCACTCTAGCAGCAGACTCCTTGGGGCTGTAATTGGGATCAGCGAGGGGAGCTCTGAGAGGGATCAGTGGCAGGAGGAGGAGGATAAAGAAATAGTAAAAAAGGGCTTTATGCACACTACTTTAAGGAGTCCTGCGACTGTTTCCCATAGATTCCCCTGTGATCTTAGGATGGGATTCCTATTCTGTTCCTCTGTCCCTCCCTCTGCCCTCCTTCTACACTCTTCTACCCTAGCTCCTCGCCCCCCCCCGACAGACTCCTTGTTAATGCTGTACATATTACTGTATGTGTGCTATGTATATACTGTATATATATGTTGTGATTCTATGGTTTAAGTTGTGTTCTCCTACCATTTTGTATTTTGTTTGTTTTAATTATCTTTATATTTTGTACTGTACTACATTGTTATACTGTCATTTTACTATGCCCAGGTCCACCTTGCAAATGAGCTCGTCTCAGTGGTGTTTCGCCTGGTTAACTAAAGATTGATTGATTGAGGTGAGGTGCATGCAGGGTCGCAGCATAATCCCTCCAACAGGGGTTCTTTTCTGCTCATTTCTCCCCTTGAGTCAGAGCTGACGGGATGCAATGGCACACATGTAGACCAGGACAACAATGCACTCTCTCTGTGCCCACCTCCGGCCTTCAATTCTGGTGACCACTGCTGTGCCACGTAGCCTCCACTAGGTGGCAGCCAAGCAGCAGTACACACTGCCCACCTACCCCAAGGGAGGAGGGGTCATTGATGGATGCTCACTCTTCTTTCCCCCACCAGCCCAAGAGTGCCCTTGGTCCATTTCCAAACCCAGTTTGCCGATGTGACGGGAGGTGTGGCATCCAGTAACTTAGCCCTCCATGCCACTGGCCCAGCTACAATTATACTGTAGCACAGATTTCCTTAGATAATATTGTTTGTGGCCCTCAGGGAAGGCTGAACCTGCAACCCATAGTTTTACAGGTCTGTGTTTTTACTCTGTATCATTCAGCCAAAACTATTTCTTTGCAATTCTTTCCCCTTTTTCTTTATTACTGAAGGAAGTGACATAAAAACAAGATCAATTACTTTCCCTTGGACTTTATTTGCTTTGGCAGCTTGACAACGCATGACATCATAATGCCCTGTTTATGGCATCATAATTATTTCCACAGCAACAGATTGGGATGTTATAAATATAATTGTGATTGTAGAAGCAGACTGAGCAAATAGGGCAGAGATGCTGTTTCCATGCAAATATCCTTAGTAATAAAGAAATAAGGGTGAGACTTACAGAAAAAGAGTGAAATATAAGCGAAATTGTGTCTAAATATTATATTTTTCAGAGTTGTCCCAGCAACATCAGGGGCTCTTTAAAGCTCCATTGCACTGCAAACAAACATTCAGCATTGACAAATGCTTGCTTCCACAACAGGTTGTCTCATGAAAAACATTTCTAAAATTCTACAGTTCTACATTCAGTTGACATAGTCCATTCATCACACAAGGGTTTGTCTAATTTTCTTCAAAGTAAAATGTTTACTTTTAAATTCAAACTGCAGTTTTTTTTAAAAAACAGAAATCTTCAACATGATTTATGATATGTTTATATTTCTACATTTTCTGTGTCTCATGGTTATAACAGCTTCTTCCCAAATCCTTTGTGTGCCAGAAGTGCTCAGCTTTGCGTCACAGTTCTGTCACCCGAAGAACTCAGTAATGCAGTCTTTTAACCATGAGAGACACAGTAACTGTACATAAAAACATTTATTATAGATCAAGGGAGCACTCCCAACCAATCAGAGCGCTCCTTTCCACTGCATGTGAGATGCTCTTATTCTGTGAAGAACATCTCACATGCAGATGCCCTGGAAATGGGCAAGTTCCAGGAACATTTTTTTTTAAATATATTATTGTTCACTCCTGATCAATCGTATATTAATTCGTCACCCGTCACCACTTGCTCCAGTATTAGAGTGGTTTCACTTGCCTTCAGCTGGAGCCAGAACAGCTCAGCTTCACGTCGCTGTTCTCGCTCCAGCCATCGCGTATGAAACCACTCTCATACAGCAACGAGTGACTCCAGGGGCTGTATTAACATATATCAGAGTAGTTCTGATGTTGCTTAGAGCTACGGCATTGTCTTACTGTTCAACTTCATACATGTTGTTGACATGTCGACATTTAATGATCTAACATAGCAACAACATAGCTAGTGTAAAAACATGTCAAATGAGTTATTTATTTCAAATTTGGTGACCAGGACAGGCACACTGAGCCGAGACTTGCTTCCAGGTGCAATGCAGGGCGGGGGGGATACAGCAAACAATGAAGCAGCAATAACAAAGGGACAGTACTAGATGTATGAACATGTACAATAAAATGATAGTAGCAATAACAAAGAGACAATACTAGATGTATGAACATGTGCAATAAAATGACAGCAGCAATAACAGAGACAACACTAGATGTATGAACATGTGCAATAAAATGACAGCAGCAATAACAGACAGACAACACTAGATGTATGAACATGTGTAATAAAATGACAGCAGCAATAACAGACAGACAACACTAGATGTATGAACATGTGCAATAAAATGACAGCAGCAATAACAGACAGACAACACTAGATGTATGAACATGTGCAATAAAATGACAGCAGCAATAACAGAGACAACACTAGATGTACGAACATGTACAATAAAATGACAGCAGCAATAACAGAGAGACAACACTAGAGGTACGAACATGTACAATAAAATGACAGCAGCAATAACAGAAAGACAACACTAGATGTACGAACATGTGCAATAAAATGACAGCAGCAATGACAGAGACAACACTAGATGTTTGAACATGTGCAACAAAATGACAGCAGCAATAACAGAGACAATACTAGATGTTTGAACATGTGCAACAAAATGACAGCAGCAATAACAGAGAGACAACACTAGATGTATGAACATGTGCAACAAAAATGAAAGCAGCAATAACAGAGAGACAACACTAGATGTATGAACATGTGCAACAAAATGACAGCAGCAATAACAGAGACAACACTAGATGTATGAACATGTGCAACAAAATGACAGCAGCAATAACAGAGACAACACTAGATGTATGAACATGTGCAATAAAATGACAGCAGCAATAACAGAGACAACACTAGATGTATGAACATGTGCAATAAAATGACAGCAGCAATAACAGAGACAACACTAGATGTATGAACATGTGCAATAAAATGACAGCAGCAACAACAGAGACAACACTAGATGTATGAACATGTGCAATAAAATGACAGCAGCAATAACAAAGAGACAACACTAGATGTATGAACATGTGCAATAAAATGACAGCAGCAATAACAAAGAGACAACACTAGATGTATGAATGTACAATAAAATCACAGTACACTGCAGTAAATGAAGCTGTAAATATTGAAAGTCAATGCTTCAGAATTTTAGAATGTAGTGTGCAGAAATTTACTGACACCAAGAATGGGCGCATGCACTTGTTTCCTTTTATTCTGGATGACAGATGGAATACCCAATACGGTGAGCTTTTATTGTCCCTTAAATAGCTTCCTCTTTCGATCTGCTAGAATATCAAATGGTGGAAATTGATCTATAAACTGGTACACAGTCTCACCACATATTATCTGTGCAATAAGCTCTGTTCTGTAACCCCCAAATATGTACTTAGAGAAGAACCTTGTTGAACGCCTGCTTTACATAGAACTTGTATGAAGTATAGTAACAGCTCTTCTTTCTTTGCTGCTCAGAGCTCCACACATTTAGAATGCCTTAATCCTGGTTATTGAAAATGAGTTTGTCTCAGTTCACTCAGGCTTTAATGCACTATCTGTTTCACTCTTAGCCTGTCTGCAATTGTTTTAAATAATGTTTATATTTGCATGTCGAAACATTGTTTGCTTCTACTGTTTATTCATTGTGACAGGGTTGGTTGGACTCTGTCCCATAGGTGATGTGTAGAGAGAATTTGTAGGAAGGATTCTGCCTATCTCTGTCTTTTCTATTGGACTGTGCAGTCAGCTCGAGCCTTTACTTGCTGTCCTTTCATTTTCCCCTTTTTGATGTCTCTACCTCTCTACCTTACTTATATATAGTTATAAAATATATGTATGAAATGGGGTTCCCTGATCTGCAAACTAGATGTAGTTATTACTGTTGAAATGATTACAGAAACAGTTCTGTGAGTTTATTAGCAAAGTGTATCAGAGTGTGACCTTTTGACTGCAGGCTGGTGGACTCTGTCAGCAAAAGAGGCCAGCTAGAAGCTGGGTCACAATGCTCTGGAAACTAGAGTCGGACAAGGTTCTAAAGTTCTGGGTCACAATGTCCTTGTGGGATCTAGAAACTGACAAGGTTCTTATTGTTTGTGTGAAAAGAGGAGCGCAAATGTCTTCAAGGGATTTTGGGGACCAGATGCAACAGAGAGCTGATTGATTGTAGACTTCATTTCTGAACTCAGAAATTGTACTTTGTTCTTTGGACTGCCTGTGCTGAAAACCAGCCTGTACATTTCTTTTTGTTTTTTATTCTCTTGTTACTACTAATAATAAAACATTACTTGAGGATTTTACAATTTATCCTGCTTATGCTTCCTGACTCAAGCCTCAGTTACATTCGTTATGGACATTCTGAAAACGTGACTTGCTTCTCACCGAATCTAGCCTTTACATTGGATCCTATGAGTATTATGACATCATACAGTATGTAGACAAACAACTACAGCAGATGAAGTTCAAAGGGCAGGGATCCTGTTTCCATTTAAATGTCCATAGTAACAGAGAATAAGGGGATAATTAAAAAAACAGAAATATATGAAATACAACTAGAACTGTGGATAATTCCCAGAGTTTCCCCAGCGGTGTCAAATGGTTGTTAAGAAAATATTGTTATATGTGTGCAGTATGAGCAGAAAACAAAATCCTAGTTCCAGCTGAGATGTATAGATATTGTAGCTGAACCTGGTGCACAGGCTAAACAAGTACAGGAGTGTAATTGTGGCCAGACAATGACACTCTTGTATTTGACTTTTAGCCAATCAGGTGGCTTGACTGTTCTTTCCCTTGTTATAAAATAATGTACTCAACGTTGGTGTCACTGACGTTGCCCATAAAGTACCTAAATGGGTATCAGATGCAACATGATGCATAATACTATCTTTGCCCAGTAATTTACAAATCTTCTCACACTTTGCTACTAGTTAGTTTCACCTCCACCCCTTTTCCATTTATTCTATAACTTTGTAAAACATATTTGTACTGACGACCTCTTGAGACAAAGTGACGTCACTGAGGGGCAAGCTGTATGGTGTTCAGTACAGTTTCCCTCTCAGTGACATCATGTTCTGTTTCAAGGTTCTGCAAAATAAATGGCTGCTGCCTTAGATTTAATTTACAGATTATTTAAATATTTATTTTTTAGGACTGTTGACATCTACTGCTAAGCCCAATACCACATTTGAAAGATCTGGTCACGGAATTGTTAAAATTTGGGGGACCCGGCAACACAAATCAGCTTCTATAAGGATATTTAGGTAACACTTTAACTTTCCTTAACTACACTGTAGTTACAGTGTAACCACACTGTAACTTCATTGCAATGCAATGCAGGTACATGCAAAAACTGTGTAACTACAGTGTAATTAGCTCTGTTGCATGTAACTAATGATTACCTACCCAGCAGTTACATTGAAACTGGCACTTTAGAATCATAGGTGTAGAAATGCATGAGACACTTATAAGACAGGTTGGAAATGTTCCACTTCCTGATTGGCTAAACATGTTCTGGGACCCATATCTTAGTTCCCCATGATGGCACAGGTTGGAAAAAGCTTCGTAGTGTGATTTGGGATTTTGGAAACTCACATACAGAATTTATGTGCCACTTTCCTCACTCCTGATTGCCATGACAAGTGGCTGCCATACATTTATTTATATATAAACACCCTCAACTAGGATCTAACATACAACTTCCTTAAATTAAAAATATAAATACTTGACACATCACACTAAATAAAAATCAGTCAATCGAGCAATAAATAAGTAACTGAATGTTCTTTCCACTCATGATTCCTCTTCACATACATAAATTTAAAAAAATCTAGTTCTATTGAACATTTCCATTTCTGGTGTTTCTTTGATGACCATGAAAAATCCCCCCTCCCCCATTGTTACCAGTTAGCCACAGAACTCTGCTGCTTAGCCTGCCAAAGATAAAATCCAGGTTCTGGTTCTACTTGAGGCCTGTTTGTGTCTATGTGTTTATGTCAGTGGAATTCTGCAGAATTCTTAATCCATGATTTATTCTGTGTGTGTGTGTGTGTGTGTGTGTGTGTGTGTGTGTGTGTGTGGGGAGGGAGGTGAGCATTCTGCTAGTGGAACACTGCAGAATTTTAAATTATTTTATTCCATAGTAAACAAACACACCATGTATTGAGTATGTAGAAAGACAGATAACTGACAGGTAGAACTCATCTGTGGAAGGATTATTTTACATTTTATATCAAAATGTTATGTTTATTGGGTCTTTTTAAAGCAGCAGTGCAATAAAATTGGGCAACATTTTTGACTGTACCTCTGCTTCACTGTAAAAGATTCCAGACAAATTGCAGTTTAATGTGGTGGTAAAATGTTCTAGTTCCACCAACATTTGAGTATTTAATAAATGTTTTAATTTATTTTTTTCTCAAGAAAAAAAAAGATGACCACCACATTTGGCTAATAGATTCATAGAAGTGTGATGGCAGAAAAGGACCAAACAAGGCCCACCAAGTCTGCCCATGTGTCCAGCTATCTGCTTGGACCTGTGCCTGCCCCCGTAACACTCCCCTGTGGTTGTCCAATGCCCTTTTGAATCCCTCCACTGCTTCCTCTCCAACGACTGCATCTGGGAGTCTGTTCCACTTTTCCACCACTCTCTCTGTGAAATAGTATTTCCTAATGTTATCCCTGAACTGTCTCCCCCATCTGCAGGCCATGGCCCCTTATTCTCTGATTTCCCCTCACTTGGAAGATGCTCCCCCCGGCACCCTGTTTATACCCTTAAGGTACTTGGAAGTCTTGATCATGTCCCCCCCCCCGTTCCAGAGAGTACATATTCAGATCTTTCAACCTTTCTTCATAGGATAGGTGGCTTAACCCTTTTACCATCTTTGTCACTGTCCTCAGAACCCGCTCCAGCCTCCCCACATCCTTCCTGAGGTATGGCCTCAAGAACTGGACTCCGTACTCCAAGTGCAGTCTAACCAGATGGGTGTACAAGGGTACCATGATCTCCCTATTCCTACTGGTGATCCCCCTTCTGATGCATCCTAGCATTCCACTCCCCTCAGCCACTGCTCTCCCGCTCTGCCTTTCCACCTTCAGGTTCCCGGATATAATGATGCCTAAGTCTCTTTCTTGTTCTGGTTCCTCCAGATCTCTGCCCCCCATACAGTACCCTGCCCTCCAATTTCTGTAGCCAAGATGCATGATTTTACATTTTTCTGTATTGAATGCAAGCTGCCACCTCTTTGACCATGCCTCAAGCCTCCCCAATTCTCTCTGCATTCTTTCTACCACTTCCTGCGTGTCCACCCTATTGCAGATTTTGATATCATCCACAAACATACTCACACCTCTCTCAAGGCCCTCCACAATGTCCCCTACAAATATATTGAATAGTAGGGGCTCCAGTTCTGATCCCTGAGGGACCCTGCTTGTGACCTTGCCCTCTCCGGATGCCACCCCATTTATTATGACCCTCTGCCTCCTTTCCCCCAGCCAGTTTCCCACCCATTTAACTACCCTCTGCCCCAGCCCCAGTCCTGCCATTTTACACAGCAGCCTCCCGTGGGGCACGGAGTCAAACGCCTTTCTGAAATCCAAATAAACCACATCTACCACCCTCCCCTGATCCAGTTCCTTGGTGACCCCATCAAAAAACTCTATCAAATTTGTTTGACAGGATCTGCCCCTAGTAAAACCATGTTGCCTTGGATTCATCAGGCCGCTTTCCTCCAGGTAGCTGGTGATCCTATCTTTTATTAGTTTCTACATGAGCTCGCCTACCACCGATGTCAAGCTCACGGGCCTGTAACTTCCCACTTCCTCCCTCCCCCCAACCCCCCTTATGCAGCGGGACCACATCTGCCTGCCTCCAGTCCTCCAGCACCACCCCAGTCTCCAGGGACTGACTGAAGAGTGCAGTCAGTGGTACTGCCAATATCTCCTTTAGTTCCCTTAACACCCTCGGGTGCACCCCATCCGGCCCCATCGCCTTGTCCACCTTCATTCAGCCTAGGTCCCCCAAAATTTCCTCCACTAGAAACGGCCTCATCTCCTCTTTCCCCTTCCCTGCCATTTCTTTTCCTGCTCTGCTGCCTTCATCTTCTCCCTCCCTATTGAACACAGAGCAAAAATAGTCGTTCAGCAAATCTGCTTTCTCTCTGTCCCCTTGTAGCATCTCCCCCTCATTTGTTTTTAACTGGAGAATCCCCTACCTAGTCTTCCTCTTTTCATTCACACACTGGAAGAAAGTCTTATCCCCCTTTTTGACCCCTCTAGCTATTCACTCCTCTGTCTGTGCCTTTGCCCTCCTTACCTCTACCCCGGCTTCTCTCTGGCTCACCTGGTTTTTACCCAGTCCACTTCTGCCTGTGCTTTCTTGAACTTCCTGAATGCTTTCCTTTTTGACCTTACCTTTTTTGCTACTTCCCTAGTATACCACAGAGGTTTCCTCCTCTCTTGTTTTTACTTACTCTCTTGGCACAGATGTCAGTGGCCCCTCCAATATTTTCTTTTATCCTCCCCTGCATTGCCTCCACCTCTGTCAAATCCTCCAACCCTTGCAAAGCCCTCTCCACGATTTTCCCCATTTTCCTGAAGTTTGCCCTCTTGAAATCCAGCACCTTTAACCTAGACCAGTGAACCTCTACAGTGTTCCTCATTCTAAACCTGACCGTGTTGTGGTCACTTGTACCAAGATGTTCCCCCACCGATACATCTCCTACCCTATCCCTATTCGTCAGGACTGGATCAAGAGTAGCTCCTGCCCTGGTTGGCTCCCTGACCAGTTGATTTAGCAGGGCCAATTGCAGGGAGTCCAATATTTCCCCGTTGCTTGTTGAAGCAGCCGAAAGGGTGCTCCAGTCTACATTCGGTAGGTTCGGGTCCCCCATCAGCACCACTTCTCCCCTTGCAGCTATTCTCATGAACTCATAACCCATGCTTCTATCCACCGATTCTTGCTGTGTCGGTGGTCTGTACACCAGCCCCATACGCACTAACTCCACTTTCCCCACCAACAATGAGACCCAGAGTCCTTCGGCATCTCCCCATTTACCCTGGAAGTCTGATGCCCTGACACTCTCTTTTACGTAGAGTGCAACCCCTACCCCTCTCTTTTCCACCCTGTCCCTCCTGAACAATTTGTACCCTGGTATCTCCATTTCCCATCCCTGTTTCTGGTGGCACCATGTTTCCGTTACCCCCACTATGTCAAGGCCCTCCTCCACCATTTTCGCTGTTAGATCTGGGATCTTTCTTCCCAGATTTCTGGCGTTTGCCCACATGACCCTCCACTCCCCTCTTTCCTCCTGTTCTATATGTTTTGCCCTCTTACCCTCTGGCTGTGTGGGTAGGGCTTTTTGCTCCCCCCCCCTTGCCTCTTGCCTCAACAGGGCTTCCCCCTGCCCCCACTTGTTTAGTTTAAATGGCAGCGTCTATCAACATAGTCATCCAGTTTGCATTTGAGCACTGCTTTCCCTTCCCCATTTAGGTGCAGCCTATCCAGGGCATATAGGCTCTTGTCACTCCATGTTGAACCCCAATCTCCTATAACTAGGATGAGGTTTTAATGGCCCATTAACAAATCATTAATAAACATTAGTAAACATTGTGGCACTGTCATCATTGCTACGTTTTGATGACAACAGTGAAAGTCATGGAAGTCCTGAATAAAGACCAAACGTCATGGAGTCCATGATGTATATGACTGCCATGACAAACTTACATCCCTACCTATCACACCATACCCCTTTTGGGCACACCAACCTGCAAGCCAATCATTGAACTCCTCAATATTTTGCCTCACCTCCATGCTGGCCCTTGGTACTGGGTAGCACCTCCGAGAAGGACAGGGATTTAAAGTCCAAGCTGCTGCAGAACCTAGCTAGTGCCCTGAACCTTGCCTGCACCTCCATCACGCTGCTCCTTGCAAGGTTGTTTGTGCCTAGGTGGAAGATCAGATGAGTTTTCTCATCTATTTCCCTCCCCCTCGAGGGGATCAATGCATAACTTTGGCTGCCGTCATACCTGGCAGGCACTCCACCCATATTTTCTCCCCTCTCTTGCCCCTTCTCCCCCATGTAACTCCTTTTATAATAGAGTCCCCCACTATTAAGACCCTATTCCCTTTTTCCTCCTGGGCTCCCCTTACTGCTGCTGTTCTCCTCCTCTTTCCCAATTTTTCCTCATCCTTTCCCTTGCTATCTCCCCCCCCCAAAACTACCTGTGCCCTCCTCCCCCATCCTCCACCTGTTCACTTCCCTTGGCCCCTTTCTGGTTCCTTCATGCAGCCCTTTTCCTCTTCTGAATCTTTTCAATTCTCCCCCTCTCTATGCTGTTCATCTTTCTGACCCAAATCCTGGTTTTCTGGCTCTGCAATGGTGCTACCCACCCTTGTGCCTTGCTCCAATCGATCTCCCCCCAATGCTTTCCCTTCTGTTCCTTGTACTCCAAGCTTCATTTCTGGGCCCTGCTCCACTTCCCTTCCTGCCGAAGCCCCCATCCCCAACGTTCCTGCTTCCTGCCTGGCTTGTTTCCGCACAGTTTCCTCATTTTCCTGTCTTAGCTGCTCCTGCACCTTCCTCCCAGGTCCCCCTCTTGCAGATCCTGGGCCCCTCTCCCCTGCTACCCTTTGATCTCTTCCAGTACTATCCCTCTCTCTTGGGTCTGTCTTGACACCCCCTTCCCTTGCCTGATTTTATGGGTACTCCTGCATTCTGCCAGGATGCCCCTATTCCCCCAGAATATCACCATTTCCTCTCCTTGTGCTTGTGGTTTCAGCCCCCTGTGTATTTTTGTAGGCACCCCCATGCCCCCTCCTTTTCCACTCTCCTAGCTGTCTCCGAATTCCTTCCACTTCCTTCCTGAGCTTTGCCAGCTTGTGGCACACTGGGCAACCTCCAAATTTCCAAGCCCAGTGCAGTATCATGGCCGCCCCACACCCTGTGTATCCAACCACCCTCCCAAAGATGCCAGCTCTAGTGACTTGAGGCCCCATCCCCATTCTATCTTGCATCTTTGGTCAAGCCCCTTCCTCTCTCTTTCAATACACTGTTCTAGCCATTTCCCACATACAATATGTACTTTTCCTTTTTCCCAGCCTTCACAAACAAACAAAACAAGGTTCCTGAATAATCCGTGCTTCAGTGCCCCCAACCTGATCAGGACTACCTTGGTTTGCCTGCAACCTTAGTTACAGTGTCCCAACCAACTGTTTGCACGAAAGTCACCAATGAGCCCGCGCCAATGATCCACACCCCAGCAGCCACCCCATCACAGCTGTTCTAACATGTACATGTAACCCCTAGATGGCGCTATCCCAAGGGCTACTACCCCTGCCTGATTTGCCACTAACAGGTTGAGGGGCCTGGATCCAATGGGGGTGCCTCACCAGAGGTCAGGGTTTGCAATAGTTAAACTAACTTGGTCACAGCCCTCTGGGACACTGCAACCTCCTTTCTTCCCACCAGTGGCCCACAATATATCAGAATTACTCTTCACAGTATACACTACCCCAGGTCTGGTTCCGCACTGGGACCTCCTGTGAAATGAGATACAGTGCAACAATCACAGTACAGTACTTTAACATGAACAAATACCTCAGGCAGTATAACTTTGCTGAAACAAGCAGCTCTGATTTATTTAGGGGATATAACAAGGACGGGAAATCAGGTTAATTAGCTTATCACTCTAATAATCTACCTGTGGCTCATGCACAGGCCTATCCTATCAGTTACTGTCCTGGGTACCCAAGCCCTGAGTGGCTAGTCCAAACCGTGGCAGCTGGTAGGGCCTTTCACACAGAGAAAGGAGAATTAAACAGTCAGCAGTACAGTAATTCCATTTGGATTTAATGTGGCAATTCAACAGGGAGCAACCCTGAATTAGTACTCACGACCTCCAAATAAGATAGGGTCCTTCAATGTCAGCAGGGCTCACTTGAGGTACACAAACCTCTTCACATCCATATAAAGAAAGTACTATACCAGGCAGGCTGCATCTGTATCCGATCGCAATTACTGCACAATACCGGGAGAACACACAGCAGATTCAGTTCCTGACAGACCGAGTGCAATTTTCAGCAATTCTTCCAGTCTTCTACAGGGTGAGCCTGGTTTCTACTCTTCAGAGATCCTTTGATTCTTTTCACAGGACGGATTCAGTCCTAACAAGCTGTTACACAAGCTGCAGACCGAACTCTGGGCCTTACACCGTTTTGACTAAAACTGCACACTGAAAAAGCACAGGGCTCCTTCCTTCTTCACTGCCAAAGCTCAACTGAAGCTCCAACCGACAAAACTGGGCACTTCCTTTGAGTTCCTCCCAGTTCTTGACTGGATTGGCTGTCACTCACAATAGACTGCTGCTTTGGTCCAAAAGGCACTGAAGTCTAAACTACATCTCCCAGAGTCACTGCCCATACAATCCTCTTGTGGCTGGCTCAGATTATGAGTCCAAGTTCTGAGTTCGTCCAAGGCACCATTTTTAGAGCTAGCTTACCCACACTGATTGGTCCAGTTCAGCAGTTCAAAACTAGAATGGGGAACTAGCAGACACAGTTCTGACTGCAAAGAAAGCAGGTTAGACAAACTGTAATTTCATTATTACTCTAAATAATTTCTGGCAAACAGTTACATCTTTCAGATAGGTTCCTTTGCACTCCTAGTGACTGCAAAAATGAAGTGAATTGGCAGCAGCTCAAGTGGTACTCAGAAGCACACAGTCCCCCCACAAACTAATTATGTCTGCAAGCAGACAGCTCTTAAAAGACAGTACCAGAAGCTCTAAAACACTCACTGATAAATGGCTTAAATGCCAAACACCATTCAGGCTTGGAGCATTCAAAACAGCTCCTGGAAGTCTTTTGGAACCCCCATTTGCAGGGGGTTACACCCTCCTAGCCTGGGAAAGCTTGGCGTCCGCGTCAAAGCAAGTACCATAAGTTTCAACTGCAACCATATACATTTGCATTAGGCTGCACATGTAATCATCAGTCAATATATCATTTTACCAAGAACACATTTCTGAAACATTGCGATGCATCACTCTTTACACAGTATTACATACACATTGTACCATAACTCAAGTTATTACCTCTTGTACATGAAACCTGAAGAGGGGGGCCCTTCCTATCAGTTCAACAGGGCTGGACGGGGCAAGGGCACCATATAGAAGGAGCAACACAAGTAACTTGGAGTTCAGCACTGGCGCTCAGTTTGGGCAATGAGCTCGGGGACACATACACTCCTTTATGGACAACATTGAGAGGCAAATCCACAGGCCTCCCAAGGAATCATAACTGAGGTGCACCACAGGCTTTACAGCTCAACCAGTCTTTCTAGGGGAACTGTTACAGTCTCTGCACTCTGAGCCTCATTTTCAGCATTGTCCACACTTGTCGGGGAGTCTCCATGGGGTAGAGAGGCTGGGACATTGGGCACTTTCAGCTCCAGGAGTTACAGTTTCTGAGTCCACAACACTTGGCTCGCATGGAGAGCTTTTTGGACACTGGCAGTGGACTGTCAGGGCACTCAAAAATACTCTTCTTGTTCGGGTGTATCACCAGTCTGCCCCAATCTATCATTTTCCTCCCTGAAAGCTCAAACAGTTCAACCATGCACAATGATTCCATTTCATCTGATCTGATGCTTTGCACTTCACTTTCTGGGAGCATTGGCTCAGGGATGAAGCTGGGGCTTAAACAGTCCAGAAGGCCCAGCTTTGTCTCCAGTATTGACTAGGGGATTGCCCGAAACAATTGACTCAGTTCGTAAGAAGGATAGTATTCAAAGTCACTCACTTTCTTCCGATATGGACTGACAGTCATGCTCAACTGGGACTTGTGGAGGAAACACTTTAACTTTGCTTCTGTAGGTGCAGACTTTCTTGATCTTTTCTTAGCAGCAGCTCTAGTCACTGGGTCCAGAGGGGCATCTTCTAGGGGCTCAGACTCAATTAAGATTTGTCCAATGGGCAGTAAATGATTTCTATGCACTGTTTTTACATCTTTTGAATTATTCTCAGGCCTTACTTTGTACACTGGCAGATCATCTAGTTTGCCCACTACAATGTGAGGGAGATGGTGCCATCTGTCAGCAATCTTGTGCTTGCCATGCAATCCCAGATTTCTTAGCAATACCGATCTCCCTCCTGGAGTTCCTGTGCTTTCACCTTTTTATATTATCCTTTCTTTGTTGGCCCAGTTTCTTTTGGCAGCCATGGTTTGAGCCAGTTGAGTACGCATGAGTTAGCTGGGCCTTTAACTTTTGCACATACTGTAAATAGTTGTCAGCCTGAACCCCATCAGGAGAGACCCCAAAAACACATCTACTGGTAGCTCGAGCTTCTCTTCCAAACATCAGGCGGTAGGGGAGAATCCAGTGGCATCACTTTTGGTGCAGTTATAAGCATGTACCAGGGTGCTAATTTGTTGGCTCCATCTAGCTTGTCCTTTGGGTGCAGGGTGCCTAGCATATCTAGCAAAGTGCGGTTGAAACGTTCAGGCTGTGGGTCCCCTGGGGGGTGGTAAGTGGTTCTGGACTTCGCACTCCCCACAGAGAAAGCATCTCTTTGATCAGACGACTCTCAAAGTCTCCCTTGATCAGAATGGATTCTTTGTGGAGCCCATAGTGAACAAAAAGTTTTCTACAAGTACTTTGGCCACAGTGGATGCTTTCTGGTCTTTGGTGGGGAAAGCTTGGGCATATCTCGTGAAATGGTCAGTGACCACCAGCACATTACTGATATTTCTTTGATCTGACTCCAAACTTAGAAAATCAATACAGACCAGCTCCATGGGTGCACTGGTGGTGATGTTAACAAAGGGCAGCCCTCTGGGGCAAAGCTTTCCTCTGTATAGCGACTACAAGTTCGAATGTGTTGCTCCACATCAGCCCCCATCTTAGGCCAATAGAATCTGGATCTCACCAAGTCAAGTGTTCTGTCTATACCAAGGTGCCCCATGTGGTTGTGCAGGACCTCAGTACTGAGTCTCGAAAGGCAGTGGGCAGCACTAGTTGTTGTTTGTCTACTTGTCCCCCTCTGTCTACTGTTTCTCTGTATAACAGTTTATTGATCAGTTTCAACTTAGGACCTTCTTTGTATAACAGTGCAGTTCTCAAATCAGTGGGCGTAATTTGGACACATCTTTTCCTGCATAGAGGGCTTCTAAAGCTGCTTTGATCATGGGATCGCGGATTGAGCCCGCGAATACTGTCATTGTCCAGCTGAGGCAGTGCACCAATGTCTGTTGCAGAAAAGTGGCAATAAGCAGCAGGTATGCAATTCTCAGAGGCTCCCAAGCAATCCACCATGCAGTCCACTGCGTCCGTGGACATTGTTCCTCCCTGTCAAACTTCGGCAGAGTGCCCGAATGTCAGGTTCTGTCAATCGGACCCAATCATTCTGAGGAACAGGCCTCCGGGAGAGCATCAGCATCTATGTGGTTCAGACCTGCTCGGTATTCGAGAGCATAGTCATATGTAGATAATGCAGAAAGCCACCTATGGCCAGTGGCATCCAACAGCTGAGGTCTGCACATAGGTCAAAGGATTATTGTCAGTTTTACTAGTATTTTAGCCCCATACAAGTACTCATGGAATTGGTCAACAATAGCCCACTTCAAAGCTAGAACTCTAACTTATGTACAGGATAGTTCTTTTCGGATGGGGTCAGGCTTCTACTGGCAAAGGCCACTGGTCTCAGGCCATTCTCGTGCTCTTGGTACAACACAGCCCCAACCCTTGCAAGCTAGCATCAGTGTGCAGGGCGTAGGTTTTCTTGGATCGGCATAGGCCAGCACTGGAGCATGGGTAAGTTGATATATGATCTCATGAAAAGCAGTCTCACAATCAGAGTCCAGCGGGCCCAAATACTTCACTCGGATGAAAATACACTCTTTCAGTCTTGAGGGATGCTGACTTTTGGTATTTTTGTGGGTTGGGGATACCTTGAGTAAGGTTAAGTAAAGGCGGATCACTCTTGAATAGTCCTTGATGAAGCGCCGATAATAACCACAGAATCCCAGGAATCTTTGCAGTTCTTTTAGATTTTTGGGCTGTGGCCAGGTGGTCAAGGCCTCAACTTTACTTGGGTCGGTCTCTATTCCTCGGTGGATACTATGTGTCCCACTACTTTACTGATGTTTGAAAAATTGACACTTATCAATGGACAGTTTAAGGCCAAAGTCCTCCAGTCGGTCCAATACCTTAAATAATCTGCTCTCATGTTCCTCCAGTGAGCTGCCAAACACAATAACATCATCTAGGTATACCAGGCACTCTAGTAAGTTCATGTCCCCACTGCACTCCATCAATCGTTGAAAAGTGGCTGGGCACCTGAAATCTCTTGAGGCATCCTCATGAATTCATAGAAGCCAAGCGGACAGATAAAGGCTGTCTTTCACGGTCCTCTGGGGCCATCGGGATCTGATAGTACCCACTGCAGAGATCCAGCAGAGAACCACTTGCTCCCGTTTAGGCAGTCCAAAGCATCCTGAATGCGGGGCATTGTGTACTGATCAGGGATAGTCCGCCCGGTTTAAGGTGCGATAATCCACACATCCTTACTGTTCCATTCTTTTCCTCACTACCACAATGGGAGGAAGCATAAGGCTTCTGGATTCTTGTATTACACCAGCAGCTAACATCTCTTGCAGATGCCGTCCCCATCATCTATGTCAGCAGGTGCCAGGCGTCGAGACCTCTCACGAAATGGTCTTTCGTCATGCAGCGGATATTGTGCTCAGCTCTTACGCATCCTACATCCCATTCCTTTAAAGAAAACACCTGGTCTCTCTGGGCAAGCTTCTCACTGATCTTCACTTTCCATTCAGCTGGCAGCGGGAGTCGCCGAAATCAAACAAGTCAGGCGTTACTCTGTCATTCTTCCTTGAACTCTTGCTGCTGGGTAGCACTGCAGTGTCTGCACAATGCACATTAGCAGGATGCAACCTCTGTTTACTCGAATGTCTCTTTCAGACACATTATGAACTTGGACCATTACCCTTCTGGCATAAGCATGGGCTCTAGCGGGCAAAATACTAAGCTTGACCAGCAGTCCCTCTGGCAATTTTCCATCGCCTGGTGCATCCAACATTAATATTTTATTCTTAACATCCTTTCTGATACGGACCTCTCCCTGTAAGGTACACTGGGCATTTGGCGCCAGGATCAGAGACTCAGGATCCTTCTTCCATACAATTCCGACGGTTCCTCTGGTTCTGTTTTTCAGCATCTCTCGTGCCTCATAGGCCTTAATTAAAGCGGAACTCTTAAAGCTCTACTAGTCTTTGACCCCTGTTTTCATAACACAACTGTGCCAGCCTTCCGAACATATGGCATTTGTTCCAATCAACAAGGACACCATCATACAGTCCAGTGGGGGACACACTAAGGCTAGGGTCTCTACTTGTTCGGCCACTCCAGCCACGGAGGGGGAAAGACAGCCAACCTGATATACCCGAATAGGGTATGGCCTTCTCACTCAACTCCTCATACATGCAGTCCTTCTAATGGTTGTAAGGGTACGCCTGACAAATGCTTGATACAATCTTGGAACATAATTGTCACTTGGGAGCCACTGTCTAATATAGCTCTTGTAGACACTCCGTTCACCTTTACAGTGGTCTCCATGGAGGGACCCACTATTCTGGACCAGTCTGGAGAAGCGGTAGTGGGGCCTGGCAGCTGACCTTGCCACAAGGGCGTGAATTAGCATTTTGGTGCCCTCACTGGATCATGTCGTGGCACCTCTTAACCACTGATTTCTTTTCTCCTCAAGCTCTCCTTGTAGCCTATATGTCAACTTTGTCAGTGTCTTTGGGGACTGGCATTTCCCTTTCATGTGCCCATCTTCCCCACAAATTATAGCAAAACATACTTTCTGGAGTTTGAGCTGGCGAGGCGCCACACGGGAGCCAGGCGGGGTATTCATAACTGAAACCTTGGTGCCATCTCTGTCTGCGGCGTGATAAGCATTTGGAGACATCTCGTCAGCTTTCTCCACTTCCATAGTCAAGGGAATCGAAGATCGTTGAACTGTTATCAGCAGGAGATACATGGGTGAGTACCCCCACCCCATAGCAGATGCAGTCGGATATAGGTCAGGGCCCAGTACTTGCAGGCGTGGCCTTCATAAAAGGACTGTTTTGAATTCCGGATCTCTCTCAACAGTTAACGCCCCATTGTGACATATCTTTTTCCTTGTCAGAGCACTCATTGACTGCCAACCTCTGCCCTGAACTTCACTTGATGGGTCACCCTCAGTCACTCGGGTCGTATTCGCAGCTATTGGTGCAGGTCCCTCCGAGGTCGTCTTTTCTCAACTCCTCGAATTTCTCTCATTAACTCATCATAGGAGGGTGGGGATTCCAGTCGATCTGCCAGGTGTAACTTAGAAGCAACAGCAGTTCTGAGAAGGGGCAGACTTAGGATCCTGTCCAGCCTGGTTCGTCCAGACTGTCGCGCAGCAAACTACCTTTTCTGAGGCATTCTTGCAACAATTTTTCCAGCGAGATACATACACAGACAACAACTCCCTTGGTACTGTTGTGCATCTCTTACTCTCCACCATAGGTCCTCATCAGAATCTGGGCTCCCATACACATTCTCCAAGGCCTCAAGATAGCCTGTGCAGTCGCTTCAGGGTTGCTGGCCCGTTTAGCACGGATGGTAGCCAGGGCAGGACCTCGGAGGCTCTCACTAACCCTCTTTCGCTTTCACCTTCCGAGCATTGCCATTCTAGCACTTGGGGGCAACATAGTCTATCCAGGTCTCCCAGTCATCCTCCCTTGGGGGTGGGAGGGTGCCAGAGAGATCCTCAACCTTGGTAAGAGTCGTGACTAATGGCAGGTGCAGAAATAGGAGTCTGCATTGGTTCAGACACCATTACGGGCACTGGAGCAGGAGAGGGTGTTGGGGAGGAACACCCCAGGTGGCAGAATAGTTTCTTCAAGTCCTCCACAGTTTTCCCTCTCCAGCAACCATTCAGCAAATTCTCCTCAAAAGTTTCAGATAGTGGTGGGGGCTGATTCCCCCGGTCTTTACTGTCCTTAGTTATCACTCTCCAAGCAGTGAGGGCTCCTCTGGGTAATGGTCTGTGGCACTTTGGGGCTATCTGGGATCCTTAGAAACTCTACTAGGGCCAGGAAAGTGTGGGTGAGCAGATTAGCATGCCGACCCCACAGCCACAGGGTTTTGTAAACCTTCCACCTTGGAAAGTACTCCCTGCACAGTGTCCGTATTGATACCCAGGGGATGTCCAGGATAAGCATAGCATTTGGGAGTCGATCTCCTCCCAGTACACCACTCCACCAGCCGGTGCACAGCCACTTCTGTCGGGTCTCCATTTTTTTCTTAACAGTGGTTAAGTAAATATGGCCACTAGAGGACACACAATCCCAGCGGTGAGCCTCAAGATGTAACCCCTAGATGGCTATCCCGGGGCTACTACCCCTGCCTGATTTGCCACTAACAGGTTGAGGGCCTGGATCCAATGGCGGTGCCTCCACCCAGAGTCAGGGTTTGCAATAGTTAAACTAACTTGGTCACAGCCCTCTGGGACACTGCAACCCCTTTCTTCCCACTAGTGGCCCACACAATATATCAGAATTACCTTCACAGTATACACTTACCCCCAGGTCTGGTTCCGCACTGGGACCTCCTATGAAATGAGATACAGTGCAACAATCACAGTACAGTACTTTAACATAGACAAATACCTCAGGCAGTATAACTTTGCTGAAACAAGCAGCTCTGATTTATTTAGGGGATATAACAAGGACAGGGGAAATCAGGTTAATTAGCTTATCACTCTAATAATCTACCTATGGCTCTGTGCACAGGCCTATCCCTATCAGTTACTGTCCTTGGGTACCCCAAGCCCTAGTGGCTAGTCAAACCCGTGGCAGCTAGTAGGGGCCCTTTCTAGAGAAAGGAGAAATTAAACAGTCAGACAGTACACCAATGGGTCCCATTTAGATTTAATGTGGCAATTCAACAGGAGCAACCCTGAATTAGTACTCACGACCTCCAAATAAGATAAGGGTCCTTCAATGTCAGCAGGGCTCACTTGAGGTACACAAACCTCTTCACACATCCATATAAAAGAAAAGTACTATACCAGGCAGGCTGCATCTGTATCCGATCGCAATTACTGCACAATACCGGGAGAACACACAGCAGATTCAGTTCTGACAGACGAGTGCAATTTTCAGCAATTCTTCCAGTCTTCTACAGGGTGAGCCTGGTTTCTACTCTTCAGAGATCCTTTGATTCTTTTCACAGGACAGTTCAGTCCTAACAAGCTGTTACAAGCTGCAGACCGGAACTCTGGGCCTTACACACGTTTTTGACTAAAACTGCACACTGAAAAGCACAGGGCTCCTTCTTCTTCACTGCCAAAGCTCAACTGAAGCTCCAACCGACAAAACTGGGCACTTCCTTTGAGTTCCTCCCAGTTCTTGACTGGATTGGCTGTCACTCACAATAGACTGCTGCTGTTGGTCCAAAAGGCACTGAAGTCTAAACTACATCTCCCAGAGTCACTGCCCATACAATCCTCTTGTGGCTGGCTCAGATTATGAGTCCAAGTTCTGATTCGTCCAAGGCACCATTTTAGAGCTAGCTTACCCACACTGATTGGTCCAGTTCAGCAGTTCAAAACTAGAATGGGAACTAGCAGACACAGTTCTGACTGCAAAGAAAGCAGGTTAGACAAACTGTAATTTCATTATTACTCTAAATAATTTCTGGCAAACAGTTACATCTTTCAGATAGGTTCCCTTTGCACTCCTAGTGACTGCAAAATGAAGTGAATTGGCAGCAGCTCAAGTGGTACTCAGAGAAGCACACAGTCCCCCATACAAACTAATTATGTCTGCAAGCAGACAGCTCTTAAAGAGACCGTACCAGAGGCTCTAAAAACACTCACTGATAAATGGCTTAAATGCCAAACACCATTCAGGCTTGGAGCATTCAAGCAAGCTCCTGGAAGTCTTTTGGGAACCCCCATTTGCAGGGGGGTTACATACACATTGCTTAAACAGATCAATGCTCTTTAAATGAAAACCTGTATAACTGTTCCTTAAAATCCTCGAAAGTCAGGCCACTCCTTCCCTTGGCTCCACCCCCACTGCCCATTTAATAGAGGTCGGAGCTGGGGTGGGTGGTCTGGGACAAAATTACAGCCCCTTCTTGAGTCCGTTTGCGAAGTGCGGATGGGCCGTTCCTTTATCTCCCCAGCCGCCATTCAAAATTTCACACCCTGCCTCCTGATTGGCCTTCTGCTCCTCTTTCACCCCCTGGCCTGCCGCCGACTGCAGCCACTGGGAACTTCCGCTCCTCTGCCTCTCTTGCTGCTGATGCAGCACTGGCTCCTCTCACCTCCGACGTGCTCCTCCAGCAAAAACCCTGGCCTGCCCCAGTCTGAGCCGCTGGGAATCATCCGATCCGACGCCACTCCCGCTCCCACAGAAGTTACAGCCCCTTCTTGAGTCCATTTACTATTGTAGACCTGGTAAGGGTTAGGATTAAGAAATAAAAAAAAAAACTCATGGTACATAGCATAGGAGGTATCTAGAAAAGTAGATTTGACAGGTATGCTAATATTTCTATTTACTGTAGCTGAAACTTGCTTTTTCGGGAAAAAAAAACTATTTCCCTTGCACTGCTACTGTAAACTTTTTAGTTCGTTTTTTTAAAAATGTGTCCATTGACATATTTGATAAGTGTAATAAGACACTTCAAGGTGTTGGTTGTACTGGTTTTACTGCACTTCCAGGGGCCAAAGACCCTTGACCTGCAGCCTTGTTCCTTCCTACGTCCACGGGCATGGAGTAAAACCAGCATAACCAAACCCTATTCAGCATTATTGCTTACATATGCCAGAGCTTATAGACTGATTGTATATGTGTGTGTGTTGGGGGAGATATTCTGGGCCTGGATCTTCTATTTTTTGCCCCATGGGCCTGATGCCCACCCCTGCTGGTGCTATAATATGATTGTTGTGCTCTGTTTTAATTAAACATAATGCTAAATGCAAAAAAATAAATAAATAGGTATACTGCAGTAATTAATTTGTAATTGCACAAGTATAACATGGGGTGCACAGGGGGCAGCAGGGCAAGACACAGTATTGTGTATACAGCGGGAGGGCACTGGCGAAGATGGCGCAGGTTTACGCATTTTTCATTTCTTACTTATACCTCAACTTTCAGTTTGATTACTTGTAATTTTGTCCTCATTCCTCTAGCCAGAAAAGTTTGACATGGTCTATAAATGTGCTGGGGTTTCCTCTTCAGAAAGGAACCTAAACTGTCCAAAAAGTGTTGTGTTTCTGTTTCTTCCCTCACCGCCACCAAATGAAGGCTTTCTAGTTATTATAGTAGAAAATGGAAGCTTTCTGAAGACTTCATCTTTTGCGCCTGCCAGAAGTGAGTCTGGTATCAGATACATCACACACATAGATCAGCACCCCTGTCCCATACTCTCTGTTGTTGTTTTTTCAACTTTGAAAATGACCTTCAATTATATTAAGGGGGATGGAGAAGGTTGAGGAAACACATGACCACAGTCCCAAAATGATCTTTACATCCATATGCTGAACTATGTTTTGAAGCAAAATGACAGCACTCTCTGACAAAGGAAGTTCAAAAGGTCGAACTGTGACATTAGTACATGTCAGATATTTAAAATGAAAGAAGAACAGATGGACAAATAATATTATAGGCTAGCATCTGATTTATTAGTTGTCTATGTAATAATTAAGCAATAATACAGGACAGAGTGTGGTACATCAGGGGATATCGTCATGCCTCAGGGTACATTGTGAGGCACAAGGCCACAGTCTGAGTGTCTCATGCACCTAAGAAGTGATGATATCCCATGATATGCCACACCCTGGTGTGTTTATTGCTATTATGAACTGGAATAATTTTAGTATACATTCAAAATAAAACAATGCTAAATCATTTGTTTGAATTTTTTTTGTAATGTAAATTGGTACATGCAGAATGTATATGAAGGTATATGTATTTAAAAAAGTCTACAATTTGTATTGTGTCCAGTAGGTGGTGCTGCTACAACATATTGGTCCTTCCCACGCTGTGCTTGTCTTGTTGGTCTCTAACATAGTTGCTCCCCCCACCTTCATTCTTTTGGTGTTTAGCACTCCACCTTGTCACTCTCTCTCGGTGTTGGCCTTCTCCCGGTATATGCCAGTATTTTTTTTTATGGGAGCAGCAGGACTGAAAGGAGGAGTTTGGTAAGGGCAGAGCGCACTGCTGTTTTGAAATGTGCACGTGCTTACCTCTGAAACATCGAAATGCTTGAGGAGGAGGATTCTGCAATGTGGCAGTTTTATTTATTTATTTATTTTTTTAGTTAGCACAGTGTTAAATAATTACTGGATTTGTCAGTTTTTTCATTTAGTTAGGTGAGGGACAGGATCTATGGTGAGGAGCACGCTTGACATGCTGTTGAGAGGGAAGGAGTGCAATGAAGCCAATTATGCTGACAGCTTTGGTTTGATTTTTACGGCAGTGGGCGGAGCATACAGCCGTTTTGTTTTTGCTCTAAAAATAAGCAGACCATGGCACACTTCCATTGGACCTTCAGAAATATCCTTCCGAAACTCAAACAGACCATAAAACGGTCCACCATGGTTGCTCGCTGCAGAGCTCAGCGCCACTATTTTGGCCGCTAGCTCTCCGTTTTGGACCAGAACTGTGCATGCATGCACTGTTCTGCCAGTGCCATCTTGGGGATGGCAGTATGCCATTCATCGCAACTGCGCATGCGCGAGTGTCACACATGCGCAGTTCTGTCAGTAGCGCTAATCCCGCAGCACTTTTCAAGCTCACCACAGCCATATTGGCTCTGGCTAGAGTTTGTTATATTTGGTGCTTAATCAGGGAAGGGAGTGTGAATTTTTTCAAAAAGCCTGTTTTATTTTTTGTATTTGTGAGTGAGGGGTGAGGGAGAAATGGTGCTGTGCTGAACGGAAGTTCAGCATTATACAGTGTGTGGGTCGACTGGTGGACCAATACAGCAGAATGTAAAAAACGCTTTCAGGAACTTTTTAATCATGATTATGTTATGGGATTTAGTCACGGCTGAGAGGAGCTCTCAGCCAATCAGAGAAATGGATTCCTTCTATCTAGGTCATAAGTAAGCAATAAGACATGATGGGGTGTGCATTGAACAGATATTACCGCACGCCCAGGGGCATAGTGAGGCACGAGGCTGCATGCCAAGAGCCTTCAGCCCCTGGAAGTGTGATAATATCTGTTCGGAGCACACCCCAGAGTGTCTTATTGACCTTATAAAATGGACTTCATTGTTTTAAATACATTTGCAAATTTAGTTAAATACTTTATGTATTAAAAAAAGTATCATTTGACAAATTTATAATAAAATAGTCCTTCTGCCAGGTTTGCTATGGGACTTTCTGTCATTTTGCAGCATCCATACTTGTAATTTATTTGCCAAATGAGAATGTGATAGATCACCCCCCAACCCCAGACACGTCCATACGAACATACAAAATTGCCAGTAGAAACAGGCATCATGGCCTATCGAGTCTGTTCGAGTGTGCAGCTAGCCCCTCATCATGCAGCTGCCCCTTCCGACCCCTCTTCCAAGTATACTTTCCCCATACCCTGTCCCAACCCCTCTTGAAACTGCCCACGATCTTACAGGACACTATCTTGCAGGTAAGGTGTTCCATTTGTCCACCACTCTTTCCATGAAATAATGTCTCCTCATCTCCCTCTTGAATCTTCCCTCCCCTTCAATCTCAGTCCATGCCCTCTCGTATCCCTCCCACTTCTCATCTGAAAAATCCCTTCTGTGTTGGTCTTGTTTATCCCCTTCAGATACTTTAAGATCTCGATCATATCCCCCCATCCCTCTTCTTCTCCAGTGAATACATATTCAACTCTCCCAGCCTGTCCTTGTAGGGCTTGCTCTCCAATCCCTGGATCATCTTTGTGGCTCTCCGCTGCACCCCCTCCGACAATCTGATGTCCTTCTTCAGGAATGGGCACCAGTACTGCATGCAGTACTCCAGGTAGGGCCTGACTAATGATCTATATAGGAACAGGATAACCTCCCTCCTTCTGGAGGAGATCCCTCTTGCAATACACCCCAGCATTTTGTTGGCTTTTGCTACCGCCTTCCTGCACTGAGCAGAGTTGTTCATGCTCCCCGTAATGATCGCTTCTAGGTCCTTCTCCTCTGTGGAGCTCCTCAACTGTTCCTCATTCAAGTGATGATACCTTCCATGGTTCCTGGCTCTGAAGTGCATAACCTTGCACTTCCTGCATTGAACCCCAACGGCCATGTTGCTGCCCACTCCTGCAGCTTAGTCAGGTCCTCCTGCAAACCCCTTCCACCCCTCCATGTCATCAACCACAGCTCCCATCTTGGTATCGTCTGTGAATAGGCTGATCTTGCTCTGGATCCTGTGTGAGATATCTGCAATAAAAATCCCAAACAGCACTGGTCCCAGTACTGATCCCTGTGGTACCCCACTTGTCACCGCTCTCGGTGACAACAGGTCCCACCACCACCACCCTTTGCTGCCTTCCCTTTAGCCAGTTTGTGATCCATTTCACCATTTTTGGTCCAGCCCCCACATATTCCAGTCCCCCCAACCTCCCATGCAGCACTGAATCAAAGGCCTTGCTGAAGTCCAAATTCAGGACATCCACTGCATGGCCCATGTCCAGTTCCTGCATCACCCAGTTGTAGTACTCTACAAAGTTTGTCTGGCAGGATCTGCCCACTATAAACCCATGCTGTTGACCATCCTGGAGACTGTTTTCCTCTAAGAAGCTCACTAGCCTCTCTTTTAGTATAGTGTCAGTGGCTCAGCAGATAGCACACTCACCTCTGAGGCCGGGAGATCAGAAGGCTGTAGGTTCTATCCCCACACCAGGCACTTGAGTTAATATCCCAGTACTGACACTGTAGTGCAGCATGAGGGGAGTGCACTCCTGAGGTGCCGTCTTTCAGATGAGACGTTAAACCGAGTTTCCATCTGGCCATTCTGGTGGTAGTTCAGGTGGATGTTAAAGATCCCATGGCACTTCTCCAAAAGAGTAGGGGAATTTTCCCGGTGCCCAGTCGAAATTTCCTCCATTCACAAAAATACCACCAACAGCTTAATCTGGTTCAAGGTCAGTTGGCATTCATCTGTATCCCCCTCCCCAGGTCGTACTTAAAAATAGGCAGAATTTGTCTAGTGCACTTACCTGGTCAACAAAAACTAAATAAATATGGTCTCCATGAGCTTTTCCATGATCGATGTGAGGCTCACTGGTCTATAGTTTCCTGGTTCATCCTTTGGGCCACTTTTGTGGATGGGCACCACATGGGCCATTCTCCAGTCCTGTGGTACACATCCCGTGTCCAGGGAGGTATTGAACAGGCTGGCCAGGGGTCCCACCCGGACCTCTTCCAACTCCCTTAGTACCCTAAGGTGAATGCCATCGGGTCCAGGTGCTTTGTCCACCCTTAATGCCCTCAACCCATCTAGTACCCTGCTCTCTGTAATCCCTACATCTGTTGTCCCTCCCCCCACCCCCTGCCTGGAGTATCTGCCCCCTGTGCAAGAACAAAAGAGTAAAGTTTAATGTGAATCTCTCTTTTTTTTTTTTTGCTTTCATTTGATTCCATTGCCGTTTAACTTAGGCATGTACCAGGAGAGTGAGGTTACCTGTATGGGGAGGGAGTGGGGCATAAAGAGCAGGAGAGCAAGGTCTTGTGTTTGATTAATTGTACAATTTGATTCTTATAGTGATTTGTTGCCAGCCTTAGTAAAAACACCACCCCCCCCAATCGAAGGATGACAGAGACTGGCATATATTTTTTTTAAATCCTACAATGGCAGAGTAAGCCTGTCTGAATCCAATGGAACAGGGAGGCTTCTAGCCATAGTGAAGCACGACCGCGGTGAACGGTTGTACAAGAGTTGTACAATGTATATTGTTCCACTTAAACAGAACTGGCTAGTAATATAAAAGTTGATAAAAAGTGAGGAAATGGGTTCAGTTGGATGATCCATTGCTAACGGACAAAGCAGAAGTGGCAGCGCGATCCTTACCACAGCGGGAGTAGCCTTTGAGAGCGGCAGCACGATCGTCCTGTTAGAGAACAGCCTGCTTGTAACTACATTTTGTTCTTTCAATTTGTCACATATGTGTTGGGTTGGTAGTTTCTGCTAAAATAGTGAAACATACATGTATGGCATATCAATAAACATGTTTAACTACAGAATGGAAGTGGGTCAGCACTGCTGCCAGGTGAAAAGAAAATAACTGTACTACACATTTGTCATCTTAGTTCATATTTATTTTTCAAGCCCCCCATGACAGCACTCTGGATGAACACAGTACGCAACCATACATACATTGTTATTGTCAACGGGAGCACTTACTATATTTTATTTAAATGTGTCACCTCAGTGTATGGCTGCTAGTATGGAAGTCTGATGAGCCGCGTTTGCGAGGGGAAAATATGGTGGCATTTCAAACATGAACGTTCTAACTGCGCATTGATTTTTTTGTACAGTGCAGTCCTGCTGTTGAGAACTTGCTTTTACCTGTTAATTGAACGAATTTGATGCACAGGTAAAAACCAATCAAATTACAGGATTTTCTCTTCCCATTTTATAATATTTTTTATAAATCATGTTGACCTTAAAGAACATCTCCCCCAGTTAGTTTTTTTTGTTTGTTTTTGTAATCAATATTTTATTGAATTTTCATCAGTATACAACAAAATAAACATTACATTATGTTAATGAGAATTAAGCTATGTGTCATTAGGTGAGAACATAAAGTCCAGTTAATTAGCTACATAGCTTACTGTCTAGGCATGTAAATAGATTTAAAGTTTCTTAAAGAGCCGCTGACATGCTGCAGGCAGGCAACACATACTATGTATTGCCTGCCCTAACAGCTTTTTCAGCCATAAATCAATATTTTCTGTTCAGTGGTTTTTAAATGATTTTTCTTGTAATGCCAAGCTTGTATTTTTTTGTCAATTAATTTTTTTTAAATAATGTTATAACAAAAATAATGTTATAACAAAAAGAAACATCAGTTACATACATCTTTTAGAGACTATAAAGAAATGTCAGATAATGAATGTTCAACACAAGCATTCCTAAATATCTAAAATAGTACTAAACAGAGAGTATAAATAAGACAGCAACTGTTAAAAATACCAAGAGGTGCTGTACTATGAATATCATAATACCATGCATTTGAAAGAGATATTACAAAACAAAATCTACATACCTGAAAAACGATAGATTATTGAGGCATATTCACACACAGTTTTTATTTATTTATTTATTTCATTTTTTGTTGACCGAGTAAGTGCACTAGACAAATTCTGTCTATTTTCAGCCACGACCTGGGGGAGGGGGGGGATACAGATGAATGCCAACTGACTTTGAACCAGATTAAGCTGCTGATGGTATTTTTAGTGAAAGTTAGGGTGAGTAAGGGTAAAGAAAGTGCCTATATTTCCCCTGATGGTTGTAAAGCAAAAAAAAAAAAGCCCACCTTGTAACTTCTTGGTATGAGCTTTAACTTCTTGGTATGAACCGAGTCGCCGCCAAGCACTGCAGCCCCACCCCTAAAAATAGCATAATTATTACACAAGGTAGGGAAAGGGGCTGCAGGTGCTCTACGGAGAAAGTAATGGAATTGGGGGGGCTGCCTAACTGTACTAAGATTATCTTTGCTGGCATGTGTACATGTATGGGGCTAATATATTATAAGGGCACGGTACTGCCCTTATATTAGGGTTCAGTCTTCACTTCTATGTTAAACCCCAAATTTTGAACTTTAATAACTTTGCAACTGTCTGATCAATTCACATGAAAGTTTGCAAGCACCGTCAGGTACCATAGATCTCTGGATTTGGCAAGTTTCCTTACAGTCAGATATGCGGTTGCAGAGATGTGGACTGTCAAAAAATGTGAAAATTACCACTTTTTTTTGCCAGTTTCTTTGTCATGCTGTTTCTCCCAAAAAACGCTTGGTGGTTTGATTTCAAACTTTAGGGTATATGGGGTCTTGGTCACAGATGTGCCTTTTGATGGTTTGGTGAAAAAATATTAATCCATTCAAAAGTTATTAAAATTTCAAGTTTCCCATTATTTCCTATGGGGAAAATGAGATGTGCTTTGCAAAAGCACTTTTTGATTTCGCTAATGCTCTGAGTAGTGTCGTGCTGCTGCCATCTTGTTTTCAGTTAGTGATGCAGAAAAAATTATATCATTTAAAAAATACTGGCCCCTGGTAAACACCAACACTTGTGTTTACGTAATTGGGTCTCGATGAATGCGATTCTGTGGCTACTTTTCAGCAACACAGACCAGAAATATATTTATTTTAATTAGGTCATTTTTAATGTCATACATTTGTGGCAGTATGCCGCAAATTGCAGCGCTACTTTTGCAAAACCTTTGCAAATTGCGGCACTGTTTTGCATAGCAGCTTGGGTTGTGCTGCAAATTGTGGCACTACTTTTTAAAAAATTCTGTTTCTTTGTCACTTTATTGCAAAGAAACAGCTAGGACTTTTGGGCTGACATTTGCAGGGTACAAAGAGCTTGCCCCACAGATGTGCCTTGTGCTGGTTGCTGTTAAAATTTAAATCGGTTAAATAGTTATAACATTGTGAAGTTTAGTATTTTCCCATAGGATAACATTGTAATGGTCGGGGAACCTTTCGGCAGCTATATCTTGAAAACGCTTTGATACATATTTTCTGCGAAACGCAGCTTAGTACACCTTTAGTGTTTATGTTGTTTATGTGTTTAAGCTTAGTGCACCTTATGTTTCCAGGCCTTGTTTACTGCTACAGGAGAAATTTTTTTGAATGGGGCTAAGGCGACTGTGATACTGTGGCATTATTGACTGATGGGAGCACAGGGCCTCCAGGCCATGCGCTCCACCAGGAACATTAGGGTTAATTACAATGTCTCTACACTTATGGATAGATGAGAGCGCAGGGCCCTTAGGGACCTATGCTCCCACACATGGATACCATTATGGAGTGATGAGAGCGCAGGGCCCAGAGGACCCTGCACTCCCACAGGGAGATGATGGTTAATTACATGCAAATGAGAGATGGATAGCATTATGGATGGATGGCAGCACAGGGACTGAAGGGCCCTGTGCTCCCACAGGAAGATGAGGGTTAATTACAATCTCTCTACACTTATGCATAGATGGGAGTGCAGAGCCCCCTGAGCCCTACACTCCCATAAATAACTATGGCTATGGAGATACTTTCACAAAAAGTAGGGAAATTCATTGCAAAAAATTGCATTAATGCACCATTAAGGTTCAAAGCAACAAAAGTTTGGAAATGAGATCTTAGGGTTCCAACCCAAGACCCCTCACACACACTTGCTTCCAACCAAAGTCTCAATTTCTTCAGCATGGAACAAGTGTGAGAGGTGTGCCTTGGGTTGTAAACTCTAATGCTCACCCCATTCTGTTATTCTGTACCCATCTTAGCTTACTTACCTTGGAATAGGGTGAGCATTAGTGTTCACACCCCAAGGCACACCCTCACACCTGTTCCTGCATGCAGGATGGGGGCTGGGGTCTTAGGGGTTGAAAGCCAAAGGTAGGAGGGGTCTCAGGGTTGGGAACTCCTAAGATCTCATTTGCAGACTTTGTTGTTTTGAATCCTAATGTTACATTAATGCAGTTTTTGCAGAGAATATATATATATATATATATATATATATATATATATATATATATATATATATATTATGGTAGTCGGTAGTGCTACCATAATTAGGGTTGAGTAGCCCTTTTAAGGTTAAAGGGTGAAACTTTGCACCTTAATAACTTTGCCACCGTTTAACGGATCTGCCTGAAATTTAGCAGGCACAGACTGGCAGCATAGATCTTGGGATCTGCCAACTTTCATACTTGTCGGATATACAGCTGTGGAGTCATTAAGCGACATTCGTGTGCACAAATACTTTTTTTGCAAATTCTTTGCTCGTGCCTACAGGTCGCACGGTTTTTGTGCGACCGGTCCAAAAACTTCAGGGAATGTGCAGCCAAGGTCCCCAATGTGCCTTTTGCAGATTTCATGAAAAAATATTAAATGGTTCAAAAGTTATTCAAAAAACAAGTTCCCATAATAAGTCAATGGGAAAAGTCAACAAAAAGTTCAAAGTGTTGCAAATGCACTTTTTACTTTTGCAAATGGCCCTAGTAGTGTTGCAAATCCACCATTGTGTTTTCAGTTACTGATCACAGAAATGCTTGGCTTTTAAAAACTGGGACCATCTAGGGACATAATTATTTTTTGTGTTTATCTAGTCGAGCCATGAGGATGCTAGCCATGTCTGTATTTTGGGGTTAAACACCCCAGAAATATGTTTTTCAAATTTCTGGGAAAAGTAGTGTCGCAAAGTAGTGTTGCACTTGTGACACTTTTGCAAATTTTTGTGAAAGGTGTCACAAATTGTGACACTACTTTTCCAGACTATGGCCAAAATGACAGGAGTTCTCTGCCACCCTGCTGCAAAGGAACGGTTTGGTCTTTTGGGCTCAAATTTGGAGGGAAGGCAGCCAATATCTCACAGATGTGCCTTTTGGTGGTTTGGTGACAAAATATCGCATGGATGCCAAGTTACGGTACTCCAAAGTTGACAATTTTTCCCCATAGACTAACATGGTGGTGTCTGCCACACCTTTCGGGGATTGTATCTCGGAAACGGTGCGAGATACGGAATTTTCATCGCAACAATGTGTAGCCCTATGGGCTATGCATTTAGGGAAAACCTAGCCAGGAAGCTGATGAATCATGTGAAACTAAAACATTTTTTCTACGTTGGCGCAGTTCCTGAGATATAAGCAATTTAGTATTCCAACAGCTCATTTTCTGCTCCGAGGCCCATTATTATGCATACATTCTTTGTACTCACTGTGTTTCTCTATGTAGCTGTTGGGCAAAAACAGGGTGTGCGCTTCCGTTACTGTTACAGTTAGCATTTCCACTTGCGTTTCCATGACCATTTGCGTTACCGTTCCCGTGTACGCCACCGTGTGCGTTACCATTTGCGTTCCTGCTTGTGTATGTGCTTGCATTTGCATTTCCGTTCCTGTTTCCTTTGGTGTTATTTCTGCTGTTAATGTTACCATTTGTGTTTTCAATTGTGGTACCAACACCGTGTATGTCATGGTTTGCATTTCCTTATGCACTTGCATCTCCTTTTGCATCACTGTTCGCTTTGGCATCACTTTGCGCTTGCGTTTCTACTAACGTTTGCTTTTCCATTTACATTTCAGTCACCATGTGCGTAACCATTAGTGGTTGCGTTTCTCTTGTAGTTACCATTATTATGTCACAAAAAATTCGGGCTACGCTCCCCCACCACCACATTCCATTCACTATTTCTACTGCACATTCTCAAAAAGAAGGGAAATTAGAGGCAAAAAACTCAGTTTAATGCATCAGTTAGGGTTGTTCCACAGTGACAAAAGCAAAGAAATTTGGTGTGGGTTGAAGCCCCCCCTTGCACCCCAGCCCACCACCACGGCCAATGGGTATGCATTGGGTTGTCAGTCCTAACTCTCACCCCATTCTCCTATACCTCAGCTTGTTTACACATGTGATGGGGTGAGTTAGGGATAACCCAATGCACACCCTGTTGTGGTTGGGGTGGCGGGCTGGTGGGGTGCAAGGAGGCCAACCCTAACACCGAACTTCCTTGCCTTTGTCGCTGCGGAACAACTCTAACTGATGCATTAAACAGAGTTTTTTGCCTCTAATATATATATATATATATTATGCATTAGCCCCATACAGGTATACATGCCTGCAAAGATGATCTTAGTACATTAAGGCAGCCCCCCTCCCCTGATTCCATTACACTCTCCATAAAGCACCTGCACACGGTTCCCTACTTCAGGTCATAATTATGCTATTTTTAGGGGCAAGGGTGCAGCATTTGGTGGCCGCTCAGCTCGTAGCAGGAAGTTACAAGTTGGGCTTTACAAGCAAAATTACTTAAAAACCACTGAACAGAAAATATTGATTTATGACTGAGAAAGCTCCTATGGCAGGCAATTACATGGTATGAGTTGCCTGCCTGGAGCATAAAAATGTATCAGTTGCCCTTTAAGGCATTTCTTCTAGGGATAAGACTATCTTATATTTCTTAGATCTATATCTCAGTTGAGAGCTAGACATCACAGCAATCTTTCAGGTGTTCCTTAATGCTGGTAACTTACAAAACTGGGAGTGGAGAACAGGGTTCCATATGTCATAGAATCTGTCTGTTCTTGTGTTTAATTAACTGGCAATTCTTTTGTAATTAGCTCTAGTAGAAATCTCGTTTACCCATTCTTTGAATGAAGGAAACTTTTTTTATTTCCAATATCATAAAATAATATTTTTTCACTGATATAATAGCAGCATGCAGTCAAAGTCTTTTGTTCCTACTATTGAAGGAGATTTCAGACTCAATTCCAAGAATTGGTTAGGGTTTAAATGTAACATTAACATTTTCTCAAAACAAAGAGAACCTCAGTGTTATGTCTCTCCCCTCAACTTTCTCACATACAAAAGCTTTCATACCTTAAATACCATGAAACCCTCAGAATAGCTATGCCTGCTGTTTCCTGTGTGAGGGTGGGGCTGGGGTTGAGGGTGACTCATTGATGTTTACATAGCTAGCTGTTGCCTATCTATAAAATTATTTAAATTTAGCAAAAGTCAGTCCTGTGTAGAACAGAGACAAGGGAGTGCTTATTACCCCAGGGTAGATAATGCCTACTAGGATTGGTCGGTGTCCACCAAACAAAATCTCGGAGTTGTCAGATTCCAATCTGGTATTTGCAGTCTGGAAATCCTGAATCCTAAACTGAATCCTAAAACCTATTTTATATAGGCATTCAGGAGTTAGCATTTAGGATTTCATATTTGAATCCTAAATTCAATTTCTAGGTCCTTTCAGGATTTGAAACAGAATCAGATTGGATTCGGAAGTTCCTAAAATCGGATTGGCATCAACAATTCTGAACATCCCTATTGGACTGGGGAGGGGGGGCTGATGCAGAGAAACTGGTGCCCTTGAATGCTGTGCCCAAAGGATGTTGTATTGGGTTCAGGCAGGGCTGGACTGTGATTCAGGGTGACCATTTTGAACGTTCTTTCTGCAGGGCGTACCTGGAAAGTGGGTGCCAGGGACCTCTTCAGTCTGGCATATTGATTCAGTTTACATACTGTAATAAGCTGCAGAGTTCAGAAAAATCCTTTTTTTAATTAAAGTACTGTTGGTGATATATTAAAATATGTTCAGTACTTCCTAAGTAGTAGTAGTAGTAACAGTAGTAAAAATGTCCTGAGTGGTAGTAGTAAAAGTAGTACATATCTTTATTTTTCGACAGGAATAAACTATTAGGGCTGAAAAGCCCTAAAAGTTATCCTGCATGTGACAAAAGTGTTACAAAATTACAAAAAGAAAGTTTTGGTGCAAAGATTATAATAAACAACAGAGACACATAAAGCACTAAACTAAATATACAGCACAACTAAATATTCCAAATATGTAACACAATACATACAATACAGCCTGCAGAACAACACCTGCCCATACAAACACATAATCCCAAGTCACCTTGCCAATTCAGGACTCAAAACCAAGTTCAGCTCTCAGATAATTAACTATTTAAAGCGACTTTAAAAGCTTCTAGTTTAATTGCACCCCTAATCTCTGGTGTGAGTTCCAAATTTTGGAGATAAACCAACTGAGTGCCATTTTTTCATATGACTTACTAACTTTTTTAAATGGACCCCGTTCCCTTGTTTTTAATGCTTCTTAGATAAGGTTTATGAGTGGGCACATCAAATTTATATCAGTGGATTCGGCAGCTCACTGTTAGGATGGGGATGCAAGTAGTATAGCCCCCTTTTCTTTTGGGCAGCAACAGAAAAGCAACAGAAGTTGGAGGAGGTTGCCTTAAACCGTATTACAGCACGGTTTACATCCACACTACTGTTAACACAGTTTAAGGCAACTGTTTTGGTCTGAAACTGTGCTTGAAACCTGCTGCGATCAGGTTTCAAGAACATTTTTGGAGACAATTTGTGGCACAGTTTTACCGTGCCACAATGTGGACACGAACTGTGTTTGCCGTTCTTTTAACATCACTGACTGTTGGTAACGTTGCATGAACTCAGGTGTGGACAGGGCCCTAGTTATCAGTGTCAGTGGCTCAGCATGTTGCACACTCACCTCTGATATCGGAAGATTGGAAGGTTTGGGGTTTTAGCCCCACACCAGGAACTTGGGGGTAAAATCCCAATACTGACACTGTAGTGCATCACAAGGAGAAGCTGCACTCTTGAGGTGCCGTCTTTTGGTTAAGACATTAAGCTGAGGTCCTGTCTGTCTGTTCTGGTGGTTGTTTAGGTGGATGTTAAAAATTCCATGGCACTTCTTGAAAAAGCCAGGGAGTTTCCCCAGTGTCCTGACCAAATTTCTCCCATGAACTAAAAAATACCACCCACAGTTTAATCTGATTCAGTATGTTAATTTGCATCAATATCTCCACCCTCCTCTGGGATGAGGGTGAAAATAGGAAAAATTGCCCTCCTTTCCCAATCAGCAAAAAACTAACTAATCTAGCTAATCCTTTGAAGTAGGAGGGGCCAACCTGTTTGGAAGAATATCACTTTCAACCCTATTATATGCGGAGTGAAAGTGGGAAGGGGATATCACAGTTAGTGGTCTAGAATGGTCGCATGTAACATTGAGGTTCTATAACTATCCATACTGGTGAACCGCCATGGTGAACAAGCTTTTTTTAATTTATTTTTTTTAATTTTCCAATATATGCCCTGAGTCTCACCCCATCCCTGACCAAGCTGACCAGGTACATGGAGATCCTGCTATAGCAAGCTGACCATCTTTGAGTGCGTCCACAAGACCGTATCTCACAGTGCTGGCTCCATGATTGCATCACAGTGCTTCTGAACCATCAGACATAGAAACACAGATGCTGATGGCAGAAATGTCCCAATGGCCCATCCAGTCTGAACAGGTCAGTCCCTCCTCTCTTGCTGCTATTTCCGATGGTCCCCCTTAAGTGGCAGAAGACCAAGAAGGAAACAGATGCTCCTTCCCAATGGTCGGCGGTAGGTGGCAGTGCCGTTAGCACAATTCATGTTTTGGAGCACCGTGAGCATGCCTGATGCCCCAGGACCCGGCGTCAGCACCGCCATGCCCATCCGCCAGCAGGTTCCCCTTAGCAGAACCCGACATTGCAAATGTGGGCAGGACTAAGACTGGCTCCTCGCAGAATGGCTTCCAGCTGGTTGACTAGTGTTCTATGTTCAGTACCAAACCAAATGACCAATTGTGAGCTGGATTTTCTGTGGAGAGTTCCTTTAGATCCCAGAGGGAGGCCCCCATGCTGAAGGCTTTTAAATGGGATCTGAAAACACATCTGTTCGGGGAGACACTTGGCACCTAGCAAGCAGATCCCCTGTATCACCTAAAATGTTTTGTTTGGTTGGTTGTTTTATATTGTTGTTTACATTTTGTATATTTATCTATCTATATTTGTATGTATTTATAATGTGTTTCATGCTGTGCTGTCCTGATCTCATACAGCTCCCTATGCCTCATAGAAAGGGCAATGCACAAATAAAGTTATACTTACTTACTAACCCTGATACTACCTCTCCCTGCCCAATTTCTGCAATGCACTGGACACGTTTTGCAAGAACTGTCTGCCTTGTTTTCTCCCAGGGCTACAAAGACAGCTACATACTAAACCACATTCTTGAAAAGGGGATATTGCAACATAGAAGACAGCACTATCCAAAGATAAATCTCTGATTTATTGGGAAGTTTTGAGACCTGTGATTATTTTTAGCAAAAGAAGAAAAAAGGTCTTCTATTTATACATTGAAATGTTCACAGAATTTTTGCTTTGAATGCCTTTTTATCTGTCCCTTTCTCTGCACACATACTGTATCTCTGTTGAGAGGAGCTATTTTTGGGCCTCGTGCAGGTGCAGAAAGCTATGAAGGTATCATCAATCCACCCTGGGAACAAGCTGATACAGACAAACCTTGTTCTCCTGTACCTTGGAAAATATTAAGGTACAGCTTGCATGCAAGATGTTTCTGCGGCCTCATTTCCATGGTGAATTGAACTGCTCAAACCAAGGTTTAAAACAAATGAACAATGATGGCCCCTGAATCATATTCATCCCCCCAATGTTGTAACATTTCATGGTCACATCATGTTAATGAGAAAGCCAATGAAGAAACTGAACACAATACATTGTGTTGTTTAGATAATGGCTGGTATGTGACGCCACTGTTAGAACATGTTTAAACCACAGCCCAAGAATCGTGGTCAAGTGGCTGCCCATTGACTTGATGCGCTCCCATGCAGACGACCCAGGTTTGAGAGTGGGTTCAGGATGAATGCAATGGGTGGCCAGGATGGGATTGTGCCAGGTTCCGCTGGTGCAGTGACGCCTTGCGGTGGGCCAGGGAAGCATGCTTCCTCATGGGGGGGGGTAACACATGCACCGAGAACAGCTTCATTGGGAAAGAGCTGCCAGAGGCAAGACCACATGCCAGGAGGTGGTGGGAGGCCTCAGGGGAGAAAATGATGAGAAAAAAACACGGAGCTATCATAGATGATGGTTGAAGGTTCTTTAGGGCCCTGCTCTGTGGTGACCTTCACCAGACAGACAATGGGAGAAGTGGCTGAAAGAGCTGGGACTGAAGGCTGCCAGGTGCAAGAAGCCCAACCCAAGGAGTGGGCAGATGCTTCCCCAAGGGAAAAAGCTATATTAAAAAACAGAATCATAGTGAAAACCTACTTTATTTATGAGCAGATGTATTAATCTGCTTGCACTGAGTTTTCGCTATTATTATAAAAAGGGCTTTTCACACAGCTCTTGCAACTTCAGTTTCTCAAATATAGTTAATATCTTTTAATGAAAAAAATACATATACGCATGTATGTGTGCATATGTGTGTGTGTGTGTGTGTGTGTGTGTGTGTATATATATATAGGGGATACATGATGATGATGAGTGTGATATGGAAAATATTCCCACTCCTGCAGAGTGAGGCATAGATATCTCACGAGTGCCGAAGGCACGAGTGAGATGTCTGTGCCTCACGATGCAGGAGTGGGAATATTTTCCATATCACACTCATCATCATCATGTATGCAATTTATACAGTAGTGGTGAGGTGATACACACTGAAAATAAACTGTCAGAAATGGTTTACTTGCGGTGATTTTGTGGTGCAGTTGTTCGTTTGTCTTGCTGGGTGTTGTGCTTTGCCCTGCTCATTGGTAGTTCTGATATGGCGGTTGATTGGTTAGTTTGTGTGGTCTGTGCAGTGGTTGGCTGTTGTAAGGAGTCTTGCTCTATTGGTTTACATGTGGGATAGTGAAATGTTATTGGTCAGTCGTTATGGAAATGCTGTATGAATGGCTATTTTCCTGCTATGTTATGATTGGTTGTTGGTATACTCGCGCGGTGCTGTGATTGGTTGTGCTGTATGCGGGGCGGAATATGTGGGTTTGTCAGTGTCATGGTCGCCTGTGCGCAGCAAGTTTGGTGGATGTGGGCCCAGGAAACACTTTATTTTTCTTGTTTTGGCACTGTTGGAGACATATTTTTTTTGGTTTTGGCCGTACAAAGTTTTATTTATTTATTGAAATACTATGTAGTGCTTTTGTTTACTTTTCGTAAGGGTTACAGCGAAACAGTGATATCAGTAAATGCTGCATTATTTTCACTTTGCTGCACTTCATGGAGGCTTTGAGAAGGTGCGCTCTTTAGGTAAGTAAAAAATGTGAGATGATCGCAGCAATCGCTGACCAGGTACATTAGTCGGAATCTGTGTCAGACTCGAGTACTCCTACTTTTTCTGCAGTGGCTTTCATACTTGTGACCTGTGGGAGAAAGCAGAAGTGTTAGAAATGGATTGTGTTGTGCAAGAAATGTTTATTAATAGTGTGCAATATTTACAGGATAGTCTACCTTGAACAATATTGAACGTTATATTTGTAGCATTAATGGTAGGATTGTGAAAGCATGCAGACATTATGTCTGGCAGGTTATGTGCATTCCTTTTCAGGTTCTGCAGCAGTACAGGTTTTGATGTTCCAGGATCAGCATCTGTTGAGCTGAGTATGTGGAAATCTGCTGATGTTTCTCCTCGCTTAATTTGGAGTAATCTTGAGAGACTGTAATTTCTTGTGGCCAGACACTTGGATTATATCATTGGGGAGACGTTGCAATCTATAAGTTTTTGTACTAAATGCTCATGGATTGAATGGTTAGTGAGGCGCTTGTCGGTGGAGATGTTGGCTTTGGCAACCATATTTTTCACTATTTTGCTTAGTGAATTAATACAAGTGGTTGATTTTTGTACCAACCAGTAGGATATTGTGCTGTTGGTATATAATTTTAGCTAGAAAAAAGGTGCATCTGGGTGGTTTGCTTTCTGGTCGCTTGTGACGGTATAGTTTGTAGTTCAGCACAGGGCATTTGTTGATATCTTTAGTTTCATATGATCTAGGTTTCACAGCTCTGGTGTCTTTGGGATTTATGCCACTTCTTGTTTTGGTTTGTCTCTCCTTTGTATATTCCAAGTATTGAGTGTTATGTTCATCTTTTAAGTTCGATATCTCCCATTTTAGGTTTCGTGGTTTCTGTATTTCCTCAATGCCAAAATACAAGGTGACAGTAAGCCACATAGTGTTTAGAAGGGCTTGAGGGCCATCATGTCCCAGTTGTTTTTCTGCATACAGTTGCTCAATTATGTTGTCTGTTAATTCGTCTGCAGCTTGAGGTCGATTGCCTTTGCCTATCTCCTTCAGCAGCTTTTGTTTGGATAGCAATACTTGTCTGCTTTTTAAAAATGTATTAGAAGTACTAATAGATTCTGGGTAATTGCAATCCTTCAGATATCTCTCTACACTCTGGAATCTGGATCGCAGTGTTAGAGGCTCGTATTCTGTACCATCTTGTCGTTTGGAAGTCATGAAGTAGTGGCATAGTATTTTGTCAAGGTTTTCAGGAGGTATATGCTGAATAGGTGTCTCAATGTGCAGGGTGTCCTTTAGGAATTTTTGTAAGGCATTTATATCTGCACTCGTTTTGCGGGTGGTGTTTTCGTTGAGAGTACTTTTGATGAAACGTTCAATTTCTGCGGTGTCCATTGAACTGGTAGTCATAGTGCAGTCAGCTGGATGTTTGCTATCAATATTGTCGCCTGTAGGCTCGTTTAGGTCCAGTAATGGCTCTGCATCTTGTTCGAATTGAGTACAGCTCAGCATGACCTCTTCCGGAATATTTATATTTTTTTTTTGCCATTTTTGACATAATGTATTGTTCTTCGGGTGGTCCGCGGTTTTCTTAAGTGACATTTTAGAGCTTGACGTTGACAGCTTAGATAACATTTCTATTCGGTTTTTTTTTTAAGCGCTGCGGTTTAGACGCGATGATCCTGCTCGGCTGTGCGCGATGCTGAAATGAAACTGATAGGAAAGATTCACTGTGGTCTCTCGTGCTATTTCTCAGGTGAATGTTATTTTTTCCGTGATTAATTGCCTACACGTTGTTGTTCTAGCAACGGACCTATACTGCTTGGTGACGTATGCAAGAGCTTAGTATTAGGAGTGTGACGTATTGATTGACTGTATATTTGTAAGGGAATGCCTCTTTGCATACGCCAGAATCGTTTATTCAATGGGGTGCGAATACATAGTTTTATTTTACTGTGTCACCTCACCCTATTGTATAAATATATATATATACATATATATACATATATATATATATATATATATATATATATATATATATATATATATACACTATATATATTTATGCAATAGGTGTGGACATAAATGGAGTATGATAAATGCATTTATCTGAGTAACTGTGTACGTATATTTCATTTATGTACGCAGTTACTTTGTCATCACTCATTTATGTACTACATCACAGTCAATTTCTGTACACAGTTTCTACATCATAGCCCGCCACCCCAGCCAGTACTACTTCTTCAGCCCACATCCACTTTCACTTTCCCTTCCCTCCCACAATGCTCTTCACACACAAAACTGCCACTTTCCACCTCACCCACTTCACTTTGCAGCTCCCACTGTTTATTAATTTGGTGCGACTGCTCCACAGATTAAAAAAAAAAGACTGTACCTTATTTTTAAATCTACGTTTCTTCCCAAACAGCAGAACCACTGCATTTCCTTGTGCTCAGTAGCCCTATCACTCGCACCTCTGTTCCTGCATTTAGCTGCCCACCCATCGGCTCTGTTGCACATTAAACTTAATGGGTACAACACATAAAATAAAAGCAGCAAAACAATCCAAGGGCACTGTTTCAATCCCTGTTACCTCTCCATTCTTGCTACCCACTCCAAAAACACGCCTGGCATGACATACATGATTAACACCCCTCAACTCTCCAGACACTACCGCTTCCCAGCCTCCATCACTCACTCCTGCAAGTAACCGCAACTCCTCTGCTCCACTGCAGTCTCCTGTCTTGAAAAGCAGCCACTCTGCTCAGACACCTGCTGTTCTCCTGATGGCCAAACACTTATTTTATTGCTCTCTAGGGAAGAAAAATGAAGTACTCTTTTCCTCTTTTACACAGAAGCCCTCATACCTGTATTTACTTTCTGGCACTGGTCTCCTCTCGCTCCCTCTTGCTCTGCTCGATCTCCTCTTCCTCCCAATGCCACTCGCTCCAGTCCCAGTTGACTATAACTTTTAAAAAAATCATGCCGTATCTCTGGCAAGGAAAAAAATGTAACAACCACTGCTGCTGCGCTATTCACTAGGCAGTCGCTCGCTAATCCCAGCTGCCATTTTTTTCTTTAAAAAACTGTTAAAGGCTACTTTCAGCCAATCAGCTGTGACATCGCGATAAAGATGTGACGTCAGGACGGCGCGTCCATAGTGACGTCCTTAGTAACTACGCTCCAAAGGCACAGTAACCTGGCAAATCACTAAATAAACCCTCACATTTTTTAATATTTCTTCATTTTACAAAACATTCTCACTGAACTAAACATATACACAAGGTCCTTCCCTATTGCATAAAAGAGATATGCCACTCGTGAGGTTACCTAAGGTCAAACAGCACTTGTGCACATAAAACATATATCACATCGGTCCCTCCTGCATGTTTCTTTTACTGTATATGCATATATATTACAGGGGCACAGTTGTGCCCCTATAGTTAGGGTTGAGTAGCCTGTAATGTTAAACCTCAAATTTTGCACTTTAATAACTTTGCAACCGATCAATGAATTTGCACAATATTTGGTATGCACTGTCCTGTGGGGTAGATCTCTTGATGTGGCAAGTTTCGTCCTCGTCGGTTGTGCGGATTCTGAGATCTGGATAGTGAAAAAAAGTAAAAAGTCACCATTTTTTGCATTTTTTTTCCTCATCACCTTGCACCCAGATGGTGTGGAATTTTCATTTGATTTTTTATGGTAGAAAGAACTTGGGTAACAGAACTGCCACTGTTAGTTTGGTGCAAAAATATTAAACTGCTGCAAAGTTATTAAGTTTTTAAGTTCACATTACATCCTATGGGAAGTTCATTTTTCAGTATAGATGTATAAAGTCTGACAAAGGATTTTTTTTTTACTCTTCATTTTTTCCATGCTCCTTACTGCCCCCTCTCTCCACTCCTTCAGACTTCCTCTAAGTTGCGTGTGTCCCACCTTCGTCATTGGGATCTGCCCCTAGAGTACCAGGTACCACTGACCTTTGATGCCCGGTTAACTTACCGGTGTGGGGTGGGGAGAGACCCCTACTCCCTAACTCACTCATTCTGACATGGTCTGATCTGGTACAGCGGAGTCTGCCCCGACGATCTTGAGGAGATGCACACACACTGAGGAGTCATCATCTAATCTAAAGGAGGTGTTTTTTCCTTGTATTTGATCCCAGACATCGGCGTGCAATGAAGGCCAAGGAGCGAGGAGACACACTGACGCTCCTCCTTCTCCGCCCCTCTGCCGACGTCTTCCCTGTTGCCTCGCTGCTTCCCCCCATCTACCGCACCTTCTACCCAGGCTCCCCAAGGTGGTGGTATAGCAGCGGGAGTGTGCAGATGTCCCCCCCAGAGAAGGAGAGCAGCTGTCGGGTGCTCAATCCTTCTCTTCCCTGGCCAACCCCAGCGGCCCGTGCTTGTTCCCGAACACGGGTTGCCGGCGTGGTATGAGGTAAGGCGTCCAGCACCTCAGTCCTCAGTGCCACCGAGCCAGCAAGTTTGACAAAGGATTTGATCTTGCAAAAAAGGATTCACTCTCACGAGATCAGTTCCTTTTTCGTGAGGGAAAAATCCTTTTTCATGAGCCACCATCTTGTTTTTTCCCCCCAGCAACTAAAAAGTCTGGAAAATACATTAAAATGTTGTAATTTTACAAGTCAAACACCAGAATCTAGCTAAATTGGTCCCATTTAGGTAGATTCTGATGTTTGTTTTTCCAAATTAGACCCAGAAATACTTTGGTGCCCAGCTTAGCGAGAGGAGGCTTCCCCTGCCTTCTCCAGCGGATTTTCTTGATTTCTGCAGCCACAGCTAAACTCCTGCTGCTGGCCGAGGTGTGTGCTGAAAGCAACCTGCCATTTCCCTGGTGTTTGGGCGCGCCACCCCCACGCACACACACACACACACACACACACACACACACACACTGTCCCCTCACTATATCCTTGCAGCGTGAACACAGTTTTTCAAACACTGTTATAAGCCACTGAGCATGTATGGTTTTCAGTGACATCATCCTAAGGTCAGCACTAATAGCAGTTCGTGATATTCCTTTTGATAACTGTGCAGTCACATAACCGGCATGCCAGTCAGTGAAAAGTTCTTTAATAAAATCTTTGAACAGTTCACGGACAGTTAAATACAGGAGCTATAACCAGGCTGCACAGGAATCAGGTATGGAAACTGAGATCATGTCAACAGATGCTAGCTTGTGCAGTACCTGTTCAGAAGGGTGTGCCCCTGAAAAGATCCACAAGCAACACGGACCGTTGTTCAGTGTATAAGTCACTCTTGTGTTTCACAAAATTAAAGTAGAACACAAGATCTGTGTCAGTGTAGTCCTCCATTGTAGTAGTGGTATTGGCCCAGTGGTTTTTTTAACCCTTTTATTGCCCAGTCTGCAGGGAAGCTAATAACTGGAGGACAACTGGGGGGTTTACCCTTATACATCACCTGCAGGGGAAGCAAATCGCTGGCAAGAATACATGATAGAAACAGGCACACTTGCCACTTATCTCCCATCCCCATTATCTCCACCTGTTTCACCCCACACTTTGCCAGTGTCCATTGTAAACATGGGTATATTGTCATTGCCCCACCCAGACCATTTTCATTAGTAGTTGCTGTCATCAGGGGTGCCCAATCCCCTGTGTCAGCATGCCCCCCCAAGTAGTGTGAGACACTGGTGAGCCCACCCTGAGCATCCCAAAGTGAGTTGCAGTTGTACCTGCAAAAAAAGAAAATGGTCCCCCGACGTCCCCCTCCCCCATCCTGACCCTCCTACTGAGCACCCACCTCCCCACCCCCTTACCCTATACTTACCACTGGAGGTCATAGGCTGTCATCTTCTGTAGACCGGGACATGTCTGCACTCTTTAAAGCCGAGCTGTGAACTGAGGGATAAAGGTAAGTGCCGTATAATGTATTTCAATGGTGTTTTGAACTTATGTTCATAACTTTGCCATTTTTAGGAATTTCTACGCCACATTTTCAACATGGCTTTTTTGGGACACCACCTCATTAACACTGCAACTGTTGTTTCGTTGATCAGGCCTTGAAGGTGATTTTGTGGTCACTGCGTGAAATCACCTTTTGGGCCCAAGTAATGAAATGACAGTGCCAGTGTTCATGAGCTGGGGTCCCAAAAAGGCCATGCTGAAAATTTGGTGAAAAAATTCTCAAACATGGCTGAGTTATGAGCCATTGTTAAACTTTTTCTATGCATGCGCATAACTTTGGCAATTTTCAATATTTTGAGTTCAAATTTTCAACATAGCCATTTTTTCGCAACACCACATGAACACTACCGCTGTCATTTTTCACATCCTGTCCTAAACATGTTTTCACACCTGTGGCGTGGAATGGCGTTTTGGCACAGATCTGAAAATGTTCACCTAATGGGTTTATGAGGCGGGTTCATAAGAAGATTATGTTGAAAATTTGGAGTTAAAATATGAAAAAATGCCAAAGTTAGGACCATTCATTGCAATTTCGCTATGCCCGCTCATAAATTTGGAAATTAAAAATATTTTTACCCCAGATTTTCAACATAGCCTTCTTTTTTAAATTTGATATACTTTATTGAAAACATTATATAAATACAAATACAACACCGCAACAGACAACAATAACAAAAAAAAAAATACAAAATACAACCCCAACAAACTCCCCCTTCCCTATCCCCTATCCCTCCCTCGGCAGAGTGGCACGGCTTGATTGGATTGAAGGAGGCACATCATTACACTTATCCCACCTCATGTACATCTCAGCTGTCATTTTTCACATCCTGGCCAAAATGTATTTTCGCACCTGTGGCATGGAGAATTACGTTTTGCCAAGGATTCAAAAATATTCTATACTGGGTACATGAGGTGGGGTAATAAGGTGACTATGCTGAGAATGTGGTCACTGTTGTCCTATAAATGGAGGGCCCTGTGCTTCCACACCTACATACATATCCACATCTATGAAGGGATGGGAGCGCTGTGGTCCTACACAGTAAAATAAAGATACTATTGTACTATCTCAGAAAGTAAGGAAATAAGTTGCAAAAAATGTATTTAATGCTCCAGTTAGGGTCAAAGTGACAAACGTTGGGAAATGTGGCATTAGGGTTTCCCTAACACCCCCACCTTCCCAAACCAGGCAGTAGAGCAGGTGTGGGATGTGCCTTGGTCTTCTCAAGCCTAACGTTCATATATATCTATATATATAGTTATATATACACACACGCAGATGAATCATAGAAAAAGTAGTGTACAAGGAAATAGTGCAGCTGAGAGGAGCTAATATGCTCATAAACCAGGATCCCAAAGGTGAGTGTATTTATTGCCTCATTAGGCCCTGAGATGACATTGCAACACACAAACACAGCCCTTTTCTAGCATTTGTTTTATACAGTACATCTGGTTAGTTGAAAATGGATTTATTTTAATCACTTTTCTAAAAAGGTGAATTTTTTTCCAGCACTGCAGTAGTTAACCTTAAGAAGCTTCTGAACATGAATTGATCAAATTAATTGATTGCGCCTAACTGGGAAGGAGACAGCCTCAGTCAGTCAGTGCCTCAGTCGGTCAGCACCTCAGTCGGTCAGCGCCTCAGTCGCTCAGTGCCTCAGTCGGTCAGCATCTCAGTCACTCAGTGCCTCAGTCGGTCAACGCCTCAGTTGGTCAGTGCCTCATTCACTCAGTGCCTCAGTCGCTCAGCACCTCAGTCAGTCAGCACCTCAGTCAGTCAGCGCCTCAGTCGGTCAGCGCCTCAGTCAGTCAGATGAATCTTTTTTTTTTCCCCCCTGTCTCACGGATGCCGCTGTCTTCTGGGATATCCTCTGCTCACTCTGCCTGCCACCAGTACCTCTTGGAGTACCGCCAGATCTGCCCCCATACTGCCTCAGCCTACCCCCCGGGCAGGGAGGAGGGGGATCCTGGGATGTCCCCCTCCAGTCCATTAGTGTGTGTCAGGCAGTCTGGACAATCCCCAAGAGCCAGGTTATGGTGTCTGGGAGCTTGGATTCCCATCTACGCCAGCATCCGCAAGGTCCTTTTTCCATGTTTCTGGTGCCATCCCCTGAGGATGTAGGCATGCAAGGGGGGCCAAGGGGCAGAGCACATTGTGACGTGCAGACGCTCCAGCTCCCGACCTATGTCCTACCCCCCCACTGGCTGTCCCAGCTGCACCATCACCCATGGTCACCCAGGTGGCGGTAGAGTAGCGGGACAGGCAACCCTCTCCTCCCCGGAGAAGGAGAGCGGCCAATGGACGCTCGATCCTTCTCCCCCCGGCCAGCCCGCCAGTTGCCCGAGTTCGTTCCCGAACCCGGATCACTGGTGTTGCGAGCAGTAAACGTACTGCTGCACCGGCGGGCCGGCTGGTCAGCTGACTTTCAGAACATAGCTACTCTTAGCTTCTGTACAGTGTGAGTGCCATTCCGAAGTTTGTGCTTTTCTTTCTATATGAAAATGATTGGCGACTCCCCAGCATTTGGAAGATATGTTTTTAAAAGTTATATTTAAATGCCTTTATGTTATTTTTAGAATGTTGCTTATAGGTTGATTTTTTGGGGAAGTGAATACAGATTGTTTGCAAACTTGTTTGGGAAAGTCTGTTGCTTGTAAAATGTTAAAGTTGGGAAATGAATCCAAAACGTTTGTAAAGATGTTTTTACAAATTATTTTAAAATGTACCTTTAAAATGTACCTGTTTTGGGAGGGAGGATTGAAACTGTTGCAGAACGCTTTTATAACGAAAGCCTGTTGGTTTTACAATGTGCTTGTGGCAGAAATCAGACTGTTGAGAAACTCTTGTCTGTGAAAGTCTGATTTTGAGGTTCAGGTAAGAAATTAAAAAAAGTTGTCAGTTAGTGAGGTCATAATCGATTGATTAGTGTATTGATGATGTCACTATTGATTAATTGGCATGCAATACAGAATTAATTAGTATGTAGTATGGGAACTTAAGCATACAGTGCTCCTTGGGGAAACATGATGGAATATTTGCCGTTAGTGCAGTCTGGTTACTGTAGAGGTAATCAACTACCAAGAAATGACAGCAAGGATAAACAAACTACAACATAGAGGATAATGTATGGTCTTTGGTTAATAACCACACTGTAAACGCTTCGAGAGGTTGCCATGACATCATTGTAAAACTCAAGAGCGAAGCTCGAGAGGTTTTCAGATGTCATGGCAACCTCGAGAAGTGTTTTCAGCGTGGTTGTTAACCAAAGACAATACATTATATTTTATAGTGTATGGGCTACCAAGATTGTGTAATCGCAGATTGAATTACTTTACTGAGTTACTTTACAGAACATTGATTGTTGCAAGCATTCCGTCTTGCTATACCATTGATATGACATACTCAAGAAGGGTTAACAACAGAGTGATGTCATAACAATGGCATAACAATGTTGTAATCTGCTTGATTTCAGTTAATAATAAGGGCTTCCCATACATTATAGGGAGATCATCTGTGCTGTGGCAGTATCAAATCATGAAAACATTACCCCCCAGCAATCTCATTTTATTTTTTTTTTATCCCATAGCTCAGGCACCCACTCCTTCAGACACCCCAGAAAGCACACCCCCTGTTGCCCACCAGACTCACCCTGTGCTGCTGGTCCTGACACCAATCCCCCAAGTCCTCAATCAGTTGGGGATTGCAACTTGTCCCTGTTGAAGGGCCCTCCTACTGCCAGCAGGAGAAAAGTCCCTTCGATAAGCCTGCCAACAATGGGGTTAGTAGGCCAGCTCACTTTGGGAGGGAATGCTGGCATGGGAGGGCCTGCCAGAATGGCCATTATTTAGTGTGCCTTACATCATCCCAGTTTCCTATTTTCAGGGCCCCACCCACTACCCTTCATGCCACTGTGCAGCATGCTGGAGCTGGGACGCTCAGCAGCATGTGTTCACACACACTGCCAAGAGCTCCTTCATAGTCCCTCCACCAGGAGCTGCTATGCAAGAGGAGCTGTGCTAGCTACAGTACCTTCCAGGATGGAAGCATTCTAAGAATGCTCTGGCCTCCGTCTTTCAATTTTTAAAAATATTCGGGGGTCAAATACCAACAAAGGTCAATGGCAGAGGGCAATGGTAATCAACAACCCACCACCCCAACAGGTCATTAATTGCCATGAAATACTGGCCACTGTTGATCGTTATTGCTTACACTAATGTTCCAGCAGCCTGACGCCAAGAAAACAATAAGGGAGGAGTTAAACCAACACCACTACCAGTAGGTCTCTAGTAAAAGTTCCATCTTGTAGGGCACCGCAACGCCATGTGGTTGGGGAGTAACTTTAAGGGACGCTGGGAGTATCTCTTGTGGATACGAGTGTTGCTTTGCACATTCTTAGGGTGGAACAACTGAACTAAAGGTGAGCAGTTCTGACGCCTTAACTCGCAAGAGGCAACCTCGTTTACACTAATGTCTCTTCTACATGTGAACAAAAAACTGCAGTACAAATGTTCAGTTTACACAAACTTTAGTAAAAGAATTTCACAGTTCACAAGAAACTTCTGCAGTTTCCATATTGGAGGAATTTTGTGGAATTTGTCAAAAATTTCACAGATTCTGAAAGCTGAAAAGGAATTCCATCAGAATTCCACTGGCAGAAATTAACAAGATTCTGTACACCTATGATCCCAGCACAAACTTCCTTCTGTTAAGCAGTGACACATTTAACCCTTTGGGTGTAAAGGACTACTAATTCTGTCACTACCTGTTTGTATCTCACAACTTTAAAAAGTAATCAGCTTTTCAGGGTGTGAGGGGAGAGGTGGTAATCAAATTAATTAGACACTGATGACTTAAATGACATCATCAGAATGTTGTGCGTTTACAAAATCATGACAGGAGAAGCCATGAACAAAATACATTGGCACAGCGCTATGGTAAATCTGCACAATATTTGTATTTTATTAGCAATACACGTCGCCTGCAATAAAACAAAATATGCAGAACTTCGCTGTTGCTCTTGAAATATGGGGAAGGATATGAGGAGGAAATGCAAGCCTAAAACAGAAAGGGTCTCCAGTGAAGTTTACAAATAACATTTGCAGAAGTGGCTACTTATAGTATGACCAAGGCCCTTTTAAAGCCTCCGTCATCACAGCTGCATCGCAACTTGGTTGTTCCTCTCTTATTGCAACTGGGGTATTTTTGGGGGTCATTCATTTATGACTACTCTGGCAAAACCTCCTCCAGAACATCTGTGTCATCATTTTATTTTCACTGGTGTCTTATTCAGATAAACTGTGAAAAAAGGGAAGTGGTCAGTATATTGCACAAGCTGACAATAGGAAAAAAAAAAAACAACTCTCCTCGGCCTGGTACATGTGCTGTCAGACATCCGTGGCCAAGTCACAGTTACTGTATAACTACTGTAATTTAGCAATAGTATCAACAGATCTGTTGTGCACAACCAGAAATTGCAAACGTTGTGCAACACTGACAACGTAGTTATGTCAAAGAAAGAAGGTATTTCTTGGCAGGCAGATGTATTTTTAGGATCAGAATTTCCTAGAAGAGTATATTGTGTAAATTCATGATTAAGATCGCAAGCCATTGGAGGACAACTTTACATTATTCCTTTTAACCACCCAAGAAGTGTGAATTCATCATGGTGTACTGAAATATCAAATTTTTTTTTATTTATTTTATTTACTTTTTGGCCCTCCATTCTCAGCTTGCCCCCATTGGCCTGACACTTATATCCAGCCCTGTCACCCGTCATCTCTGGGACTTACCGTCTCCCTGCACAGTGCCCCACAGATTACACACATGGCTGGGCCCCACACACCCCCAATCCCAGAAGAATCTGGGCGTGGGATGTTGCAGCGGGTAGCCCAGCAGATGGTGCGTGGCCTGTAAGGTAGTACAACATCATCCTGTCTGGCTTCAGCATTTTTACCACCTTTTCCCGTCCCTCCCCATAGGCACCTCACCACTCTATGGCTAACTGGGACACATGCGAATGTGTATGTTGCAGCCACAAGATGCCCTCCCCCGTGCCATGTCTCCATTGTCTGACCACCGCCTGTTGTTACCCAAGCAATATCGCAGTGGAGGCTGCAACCCACCCTCCCCTGGAGGAGGAGGAGAGAGAGTCCCATGGGACGCTCAATCCTCCTCCACCTGGCTTCCCCCTGAGTGACCCAGATCCATTCACAAACCCAGGTCACCAGTGTGGTGTCAGGTAAGGCAGTAAATGCCTCAGTCCTCCGCAACACCCAGCCAGCATCAAATATATAAAGATGCATTGGGCATCATCAAATCTTTCTGATTTTAAAAAATTGAAACAATGTTTAAATAATAACGCCTGAACAAGTGGGCATTTCAAGGACAGTAATGCCTAACTGGGGATGGATGCCAAGAGCCATTAACTCCAGTCCAGATGTTAACACCTGAATATGCCTGGCCATTTGCAAGGGCATTATTGTGATTATAAGTCTAATTACATGTCTGAGAAAAATAAATGGCATTTTAAAAAGAAAGATGCACTGTACACAATTGCGTGCCACTCCACTGTGAGTTGCACAGGGAGCTTCTAATCGATTAATGCCTAGTACAGCAACCAATCAGAAAGTGCACTGACATCATGAATAAATAACTAGACTAGATAATTAGAAAATGAGCCTCGGCTCAGTGTGCCTATCCCGGTTACCAAATTTTAAATAAATAATAGATCACTGGCAGTACTCTCACAGTTATAAGAGTGGTCTCACACTTATGGCAACTGCACAAATGACACTCTTTGCATAATAAGAATACCTCACACACAGGGGAAAGGAGCATTTCTATTGATCAAAAGTCCTGTAATAAAAAAACAGCATTTCGACAGGGAATTTTTGCATAATATTTTTGGTTTGTTTGTTTCTTAGTTTCACAACATTTGCACCGATTGCTTATTTCCGAGTTGGCACGCTTCAGTAACTTTGCAGAATTTTAAATTGACTGCAATATCTGAGTAAAAAGTGTTTGCAAAATTGCAACTTGATTTTTCTTGAACACCACTGGTTATACTGAGACAGTATGACCAGAAACATTCTAGGAAATGCTGGAGAGATTGTGGCACAGAGGAAGCTAACTTCGTACACATATATTTTGGGTCTGTAGTAAAGGCAGGAAATATCAGTAGGAACTGGTGGAACTTGTAGGGGGGATTTTAGGAATAGAAGTATGGAAATTTCCTGGAAATGTTTTTTTTTTGCTGGGAATCTTTCCCCAGACTTGGCTGTGAAGACCAGGGCCGCAGTAATGGGGGGGAAGTGGGGAAGTTGTCCGGGGCCCTGAGCTTAGGAGGGGCCCACCTGAGGAGCTGGCATTACCCCTGGCATTAGTTGGTTTGGGAAATGTGGGCCCATTTCAAGTGACTTGTCCTGGGCCCCAAAATTCATAGCTGCAGCCCTGGTGAAGACAGTTGCTCTCCCCCTCACCCCCCCAACCCCGACTAAAGGCGCAGCCTGCAGTGACCGCAGGCATCCACACCATTAGTCCTGGGTGAGTGTTGTGCCTGGCTTTTATGTGAATACTTGAAGGTACTAAATGGAAAATCTATTTGCAAATGACACCTCGCTCTGTGACAGAACGGACTCTGAAGAAGGTATCTATGAGCTAAGGGAGGACAAGGAGAGACTAAAGAGGTGGTCAAAGATCTGGCAGGTGGTCTTCAATGCCAAAAGTACAATGTCATGCACATGGGAAGCAAAAACCCAGGTTTGGGGTTGACAGTTACTGTAACTGAGGAGGAAATGGATCAATGGATCTGGGGATGGGGATCTCTGCCTCACATCATCAGCATAATGTGATAAGGTGATAGGGAAGGTGAGCAGGATGCCAGGATACATTGGTAGAGGGTTTGGCAGCAGACAAAAGGAAGTTTTATTACCCCAGTACAGGACCTGCTGAGACCACACCTGGAGTACCCATGCAGTTCTAGAACCCTCACCTAAAACAGGGCATCAAGACAGTGCAGACATAGTGAATAAACAGGACCCTGCTGAGACCACACCTGGAGTACCCATGCAGTTCTAGAACCCTCACCTAGAACAGGGCATCGAGACGGTGCAGACGTAGTGATTAAACAGGACCCTGCTGAGACCACACCTGGAGTACCCATGCAGTTCTAGAACCCTCACCTAAAACAGGGCATCAAGATGGTGCAAACGTAGTGAATAAACAGGACTCTGCTGAGACCACACCTGGAGTACCCATGCAATTCTGGAACCCTTACCTAAAAAAGGGCACCAAGACAGTGCAGACATAGTGAATAAACAGGACCCTGAAAAGACCACACCTGGAGTACCCATGCAGTTCTAGAACCCTCACCTAAAACAGGGCATCAAGACAGTGCAGACATAGTGAATAAACAGGACCCTGCTGAGATCACCCCTGGAGTACCCATGCAGTTCTAGAACCCTCACCTAAAACAGGGCACCAAGACAGTGCAGACGTAGTGAATAAACAGGACCCTGCTGAGACCACCCCTGGAGTACCCATGCAGTTCTAGAACCCTCACCTAAAACAGGGCATCAAGACGGTGCAGACGTAGTGAATAAACAGGACCTTGCTGAGACCACCCCTTGAGTACCCATGCAGTTCTAGAACCCTCACCTAAAACAGGGCACCAAGACAGTGCAGACGTAGTGAAATAATGCCAGATCCATCTCTACTAAAAGCAATGTGGGCTTTACAGGAAATACAATTTAAAAACATTGTTAGCAGGATATATATACATTAATTATGGAGCAAAAAAAATCTCTTACTGGCCAAAATTACGAATAGCATGGATCAGAGAATTGAAACTGAATCTCGAGTCAAAGAAGGGGTATGAAAACAATTATTACAATCACCTATGTGGCTATCTAGAAATGTGAAACTTTGCCAAATACAGTTTAATGTAATTCATAAAACACGCCATACTCCATTGATATGTAATAAATTTTAACCTGATGAGCGTCGCATCTGCAAACGAGCTTTGGTTCATTGATGCCTTTCCCGGTTATCAACTTTTAAATGAATAACCTGGATTTATCAAATGTATAGAAACATAGACTCTGTCGGCGCCGATAAGGATCGCTCAGCCTATCTAGTTTGCCACCTTTTTTTCCTGTCTACAGAATCTCCGTAGACCCTACATCTCAGGCTATTCCTACCTCCCACCCTTCCTTTCCTCTAAGATTCCCTTATGCCTATCCCATGCATTCTTGAACTCCACCACAGTCTTTATCCCCAGCACCTCAGCTGGTAGGCTGTTCCCAAAATCCACCACTCTTTCTGTGAATAAGTACTTCCTCAGATCTCTCCTGAATTTACCCCCCTCCAGCTTCGTAGCATGACCCCTTGTTTTTATGCACCTTTGTTCTGAAAAACACTTTCCTCCTGAATCTTGAGGTATTTAAAGGTCTGTATCATGTGCCCCCTCTCCCTTCTCTCTTCCATGGTGTACATATGAGATCCTTTAATCTCTTCTCATAGGTCTTTTGATGCAGACCCCTCACCATTTTAGTTGCCCTCTTCTGGACTGCCTTCACTCTGTCTATGTTCTTCCAGAGATGTGACCCCCAGAACTGGACAAAGTACTCTTGATGGGGTCTTACCAGCGATCTATACAAAGGCAACACCACCTCTCTTCTTCTTCTGCGGGTGATACCCCTCCGTATGCACTGTAGCATCCCACTAGTCCTCCCAGCTGCTTTGCCACACTGCTTGACCACCTTAAGGTCATCAGAGATTATTACCCCGAGTCTCTCTCTCCTGTTTGGCAGTCAACAATAATGCTCCCTCCATCCTGTACTCTGCCCCGGGGTTTCTGTGCCCCAAATGCATGATTTGCACTTTTCACATTGAAACTTGGCTGCCATACCCTTGACCACTCTGCGCTTTCTCAGATCTCTGCTCATTCTTTTCACACAACCTTCCCCCTCTCTGGGTGTCCCCCCGTTGCAGATGTTGGTGTCATCCACAAAGAGGTAGACCTTCCTTTCCAGCTCATCTGCAATGTCACCTATAAAGACATCAAAAAGGACTGGTCTCAGCACTGATCCTTGAGGCACCCCCCCCCCTGCCCCGCTCATTGTACCCTCCTTGGAATAAACTCTGTCTACCACCACCTTCTGTTGCCTATCCCTAACCAATTTCATATCCAGTTTCCCATCTTTGGACCCATTCCTACGCTACCCAGCTTGCTTAAATCTGACTTTATTATGCTTGACATACCTAGGACGTGGACTTCCTTTGGTAAATGTGCTATTGCATATGCCCTTCCCTCCATTTGGAACCAATTACAAACCGTACTGAAACTAACTAGCACAGTTTCAATAAACTTCTACAAATCGCTAAGTTCAGCCAAAATAAAAGACACCTGTAACTGTCATTAAGTCTCTTCCTTCCCCATGTGTGCCATATTTATCCACTGGTAAGGTATAATTGATTTGTCATATTAACTGCTTTCCTTTCCCCTTCTACTCCTGGCTTTATCTGTGCTTACACTCCACTGCTACTCTATCAAATCACTCCTCCCCCCTCCGTATCAGTTGTAGTCCGTTGTTTGTTCTAGCTGCCAAAATATATGTATTGTACACACCAGTCATCATGTTTCATTTATCAGTATGCAACCTGTAAGTCACTTCCCTGTTTCATATCAATGTTTACCACCTACGGTCACCCTATGTGGTACCTTTGTATGTATATCCAGCCTGTATCATGTAACGTGCATTTCATGTATATACTGTTATTACCTATCTGTGTTTGTACTTTAAGTGTTTATGTCACAGGACCTCCTTGTGAATGAGCTTGCTCAATGGAGTTTTCCTGCAATAAACTTGAACTTGAACTTGAACTTAATAGGTTCCTATGTGGAATAGTGTTGAATGCCTTACTGAAATCTAGGTAGGTTACAACCACCAGTCCAGCCTGATCTAATTCCTTGGTCACCCAATCAAAGAAATCTATCAGATTCATTTGACGTTACCTCCTACCCATGAATCATACGCACATACAAACATATGAAGAAGCCAGCAAAAGAATGCCATTTGGTCTGTCTAGTCTGTTCATATTGCAGGGTACACAGCTTGAGCTACTGTCCCTGCCCTCCCCCACACATCTCCTATCCTCCCTACCCATGATCCTTACCTTCCCCCTATTCCTATCCCAGCCTCTCTAAAAGCTGCCCACTGTCTTCAATGAGATCACCTCTTCTGGCAGCACATTCCAAGTGTCCACCGCACTCTCTGTGAAGAAGTACTTCCTGACCTCCCTCGTAAACCTCCCACCCTCCAGCTTAAGACTGTGCCCCCTCATGTTATGGTTGGCACTCAGCTTAAAGAGACTCTCCTTATCCACCTTATTTATCCCTTTCAAGTACTTGAAGGTCCCAATCATGTCCTCTCTCTCTCTCTCTCTCTCTCTCTCTCTCCTGTCTTCCAGGGAGTACAAGTTCAGTGCCCTCAACCTCTCCTCATATGCCTTACTCTGCTGACCCACTATAATCTTTGTAGCCCTCCTCTGGACCTTCTCCAGCAGGTTAATGTCCTTTTTAAGGTGTGGGCACCAGTACTGAACACCATACTTATGATGAGGCCCTATCAGGGACCTGTACAAGGGCAGTATAACCTCCTTTCTCCTATTACTGATCTCCCTAGATATGCATCCCAGCATCTTGTTTGCCTTTGCTGCTGCTTTTCTGCACTGTGTGGAGTGCTTCAGGTCACTAGTGATCATCACTCATAGGTCCTTCTCCTCCTCTGATGCAGATATTCGGACTCCACCCAGGTAGTACTCTGTCCTGGGATTCTGGGCTCCAATATGTATAACTTTGCATTCCTTGACATTGAAGCCAAGCTGCCAGATCCTGGACCACCTCCCCAGCTTTTCCAGATCATCCTGTAGGTCCTGTATGCCTTCAGCTGTGTCCACCTTCCCGCAGAGCTTAGTGTCATCCATGAATAGGCACATTTTTCCCTTAATGTCATCCCCAATGTCAATGATGAAGACACCAAACAACACCGGCTCCAGCACCGAGCCCTGCGGAACCCCACTGGTTACCTCTCTGGTGCCCAATAACTCTCCCCCACAACCACTCTATGGGTTCTGTCCTTCAGCCAGTTTTCCACCCCTCTGGCCATCTTTTCCCCACCTCAGAGATCTGCCAACTTCCTGATCAACCTTTTATAGTAAGTAAGTAAAAATGTTTTATTCATACTGAATATATGAATTAGGATAAACTCAATTGAGCTATTGCTCATTTACAACGGGGTCCTAAAGAATTATAAAACAATCATTCATTACAATAGAAAAAGCAAGCAACAGAAAAAACAGACAATAGACATTTAGACACTGAATAAACAGTTATACACATTAGGTTTACATTAATCACATTTTCACAAACAAGTAATGATCATAAAAATGCTCCTACAAGTTTTCAATGTGAACAACATTGCCTAGAGCTAATAGCCAGCTTCCTAAACCATGACTTAATCCCTAGCCAGGATGGTCTCCCCTTATAAAACATAACATTCATGGGTATTTTATTCCACTCGCGAGGACCCCTGCATTGAACAGAATGTCGGCCAATTTCTAGTTTGCATTTGGGAACTACAAACTCTGGGGCATTAGCTGCTCTTAATGAATTCAATTTGTTCCATTTAGTCACCCCTGCAGCAATATTTGGGGGTAAGGAACCCAACCAACACTTATACATAAATGCAAGTAGTCTATATTCTGAAGGTTTCAGCCATTGCAGACGGTTAAATAAAAAACACTTGTGTGTAAGATGATGGGCATCCAAAATGAATCTAGCTAATGTACCATAACACACCTCTAACCTCTCCAAATCAGATTTTCTACCACTGGAACAGATAAAGTCCCCATAATGTGACATGGGGATAACCATAGAGCTAACTACCTTCCCTCTTGCCTCCTGATTCATGCAATGTCTAACTCTATACAGAGCGCCTAGTTTTTTCCCTACAGTATTTATTACACTGTTTATATGAACTGCCCAATTTAAAGACTCATCGAGCCATAGGCCCAAATATTTATAGATCTGAACCTGCTGGATCAGGGATCCCTCCAGGGTAACCATCCTAAGTATCGAGTTTTCCTGAACAGGTAAAAATCGATGAAATAATATTGACTGCGTTTTTTTAGAATTTAGAACCAAACTACTGTCCCTGAGAGAAATCTGCAACTCATTAAAAGCATTCTGTAACTTAACTTGAATTTTGTTTACTGTAAGGTCTGAAGTATAAATAATAGTATCATCTGCGTACAAATGAAAAAGAATAGATGAATCTGAAAAGTTAAACCCATTAACAAAAATATTAAACAATAATGGACCCAGGATGGAGCCCTGGGGGACCCCGATCCAACAGGAACAATGCCTGATGTCCAACCTCCCACGGTGACCAACAGAGTTCTATCTATCAAATAAGAAGCTAGCCATTGCAAGCTAGGCCCCACCATCCCCAGGGAGGCTGCTCTGAATAGGAGGACACTGTGATTTAAAGAATCAAAGGCTTTAGATAAATCAACAAAAATTGCACCTACCGGTATCCTCCCATGCAGAGCAGTCTGTATGTCCCCAGTAACCTTAACTAAGGCCGATACTTTTTTTTTTTTTTCTTTGGTAACTGGGTCAGGCCCACTAGGCACAAGTGCCTGTTTTCAGGGGCGACCTGGGAGCACCGGGCGGTTAAGTGACTTGCTCAGAGTCACACAGTAACACAGTATGCAAGTGGAGGTTGTGAGAATCAAACTCAGGTCTGGTCTGCTGGATGTATCAAGCTCGTTCACACCTCGTTTCTCTAACCTCTAGGCTATACTGCCAGCCGATATGGTGCTGTATGATTTCCTAAAGCCTGATTGCATACCATTCAAGAGACCCTGGGATTCCAGATGTCCAGTAATCTGGGCAGCCACAATCCTTTCAAAAATCTTTGAAACCTGAGGCAAGAGGGAAATAGGACAGTAGTTGCCAAACTCGGTTTTATTACGCCCCTTGAAAATGGGAACAACTTTCGATTGTTTCCAAGCTTTAGGGAATACCCCTGTCTTAATGGAAAGCTTGAATAAATAAGTCAATGGATATGCAACCACCGGAGAGGCAAACTTCAATAAGCTGGAGGAGGATACCATCCAAGCCCATAGCTTTAGATGTATTTAGTTTCAACAACTCCACCCAAACTCTGTGAGCTGAAATCTCAGAGAAGGAGAAGTTGTGGCTTAAGTCTCCATCTATGCCTAACTGTTCTATATCTATCCCCTATTTACTCTTTGATCCTGTTTCACTAAAAAACTCATTACATTTATCTACCACTAATTGAGACAAAGGAGTCAACTGGCCATCAATTGTAAATACATTTGGGATCTCAGTACCTTGGCATTTCAAGAGAAAATTTACTGTCCACCAAAAATCATTTGGCTGATGAGAGCATTTAGTATCCAAAAATTTCTTGTAATAATTTTGTTTTGTAGTCCTCACTACTTTCACATATAAATTGTGTAGTCTTTTATAATTTTCCCAATCTAGTTTTTTACCTGATTTTTTTGCTTTGACCCAAGCTTTATCTCTAGAATTTTTTTGTTTTCTCAACTCATTAGTAAACCAAATGGCATTATTATATTTCAGCTGCCTAGATTTAATGGAGTGTGCTTATTGCACACTAACATAAATTCATATTGAAAAAAATCCCAGGCCTTGTCCACTGTAGGTATTAATAATAATTGGTCCCAATTTATGTTACTTACATCCAGCATAAAATCTATGTAATCGAGATTTTTAAAGCTACGCCATGTTATTAATTTAGTGCTTGTTAGTTTCTTAGGTCTACTTCTAGAACAAAAGGTAAACTGATGGTCGGATATAGCGTCTGGCAAGATGCCACAAGAAAATATGTTCTCTGTGAAATTAGTGAAAATTAAATCCAGGCTCGTGGAAGAATCAGGGGTTACCATGTTTATTGTGGTAGGATCACAGATCAGCTGGGTAAGACCCAGACTTATTTGAAGATCAACCAGTGGGTGAAGACTGCTAACACATCGCCCGTTGGTATTGAAATCACCTGCCATGAGGATGTCATGTGAGTTGTTAAATCCCTGAAGGAAATCCTGAAGGCAGTTGAAAGCAGATGGATAAGTTGTTGTTTTTTTGGGGTGGGGGGCTATATACGCCCACAATTACCATTTTCTTATAGTAGGGTATACTCAATTCTAGGGCTAGAACCTCCAAACCAATTAAGTCCCTATTTATTTCAATAGATGTTAATAACAGGTTGGAATTCCCATAAATCAAAATGCCCTCTCCATGCTTATTTCTATCCTGCCTCCAAAGATTATAACCAGTGTTTACTAGGACATCTTCCTTTCTCTTGTCAAGCCAAGTTTCTATAATAATAACTATATCAGGGTCGTGAGCTATGATCCAAGTACTGATTAGATCTATTTTAGGTAGCATGCTTCTGGCATTAAATTGAATCAGAGTAAAGTTAGTGCTGATTCTACCCACACTAGATGTTCCCAAGTCTGCCAAATTTAGTTGATTCCATGACTTATTCCAAGAGGACAGCTCGGGGGTTACAGGCCCTGGGTTTGGATGCACATCACCACATAACATAAGAAAAATCATAGTCACACATTTCAATAGTCTTACATATTACCTTTTATGGGGCACAGAGTCAAAGGCCTTAATGAAATCCAGATGGAGGATGTCTACCACTTGGCCCCTGTCTACTGTGACAGAGTCAAAGAAGTCAATCCATGCAGTCTTGGGTCTTGTAACCCATTAGATTCAAGATATTCCAATATTCTCTACTTCAGCAGTGATTCCATTAACTGCCCTACCACCGATGTCAATCTGACTGGTCTATAATTGCCAGCCTCCTCCCTGGTACCACTTTTCTGAAGTGGGACTACATCTGCCCTCCTCCAGTCCTCTGGAACCACTCCTGTTTCCAGTGAACTGTTAAATAGGACTTTCAGAGGTGCAGCCAGTACCTCCCTTAGCTCCCTCAATACCCTAGAATGTACCCCTTCTGGTCCCATTGCTCTGTTCACTTTCAGAGTAGAGAATCTCTTTAGGACTCTCTCCTCTGAAAAAGGACTAGTGTCCATCTCCCTCCCTTCACAGTTCCTGTTACCTATCAGTGGCCCATCCCCTTCTCCTTCCACTATGAACACTGAACAAAAATATTTGTTCAGGATGCCTGCCTTTTCCTGGTCTCTCTCTGCACTGTCCCCCATTTCTTTTTAACCTTACAATCCCTCCCCGGTCTTCCTTTTTTCACTTACGTACCTGAAAAATGTCTTACCCCCTTTCATAACTTATTGGGCTATTCTCTCTTCAAGTCTTTGCTTTCGTGATCCTTGATACACCTCTCTATCCTCCTCCCTCTGCTTCTTATACCTTCTGAATGCCATCCTTTTAGCCTTCACCTTTTCAGCCACCTCTTTCGAGAACCATAACTGTCTCCTTTTCCTCTAACTTTCACTCACTTGTTTGACACAAAGGTTTGTTGTCTTCACTATGCCCCCTTTTAGCTTCGCCCACTGTTCCTCCACACCATCCAGGACATCACCCCTGCTAGGTCATCCCTGAGACATTCACTCATCTTTATAAAAGCTGTCCTTTTGAAGTCCAGGACCCTTGCCCTGGTGTGGTTTGATTCTGCAGCCATACTTATATTGACCCACATTGTACAGTGATCACTGATTCCTAGGTGGCCTTCCACCTTGACGTCTGCCACACTGTCCCTGTTAATGAGGACCAGGTCCAGTACTTCCCATCATGAGTGGGTTTGCTGACTAGCTGCCTGAAGAATACCTCTGCAGGGAGTCCAGGATGTCCCTGCTTCTAGTTTAAACCACAGCTGGGAGACTCCAATCTGCATCCAGCCGACTGAAGTCCCCTATTAGCAGCACCTCCCCCTTTTCTGCCATCTTGCCAATGGTTTCCACCAGTATCTTATCTAACTCCTTCCCCTGTGCTGGAGGTCTGTAGATCATACCAGTGCAAATAGTGGCTCCGTTCCCCTTCTCCAGGTTAATCCACAGTACCTCTTCTCCCTCCTGTATTCCCAGTATCTCTGTCACTTTTATGCTTTCTTTCACATAAAGCACCACACCCACCCTGTCCCTTCTGAACAGTGTGTAGTCTGGTATGGACATGTCCCACTGGTAATGGTCACAATGTGCATGTCAGCTTCCACCAGGATGGCTTCTAGGTTGGGAATCTTATTTCCTAGACTTCTAGAATTTGCATATATGGCCTTCCAGATTTTTGTTATCCTTCTAATTATTTCCCCTTTTCTTCCTTTTTGCCCTCCCTGACTCCCCACTGTTTGCTCTGCTCTCGTTTTCACTCCCCTTCATTTCTACCACCCTACTTCCTTCATTAATTTGTATGTACTAGATGTAAACAAGGAAAGGGGATATTGGCATATATGTTTGCATAATGTACAGAATTACAACATTTTGGGGGTAAAATAGAAATGTGGAATAGGGGGATGGGAGTGAGAGAGTAAGGAAAGAGGAGACTCAGGAGTTTAATGGGTGGCTGAAGGGACAGTGTCAGGAGGAGGGGGTACCACTTTGTGGGGGACTGGGGGGGTTCTGGGACAGAAGGCTCATCAAGGGTGATAGCCTTCACCTGACAAGAGAGGAGGCCAGTGCACTGGGGCAGATGTTTGATGTTTACATTAGGTAGTTAAATTGACTGTGGGGGCAATGGAAACTAAGGTAACCACTGAGAAGGAAGAGCAGTTGGGGAACCTAGCTAGGGCTCCCTCCGAATAGGAGACTAGTAGCAACAAAGTGGGCAACAGTAAGGTTGAAGTTTAAATTAGGTTCAGAGAAGGGTCAATGAGGGAGGGCTGACAAAGCCTACATTCAGCATGAAAAAAATAAAACAAATAAGAAGCCTAGGAAAGAATAAGGGAGAAGGAATGTGAAAAAGCAAGATGGGATCAGGAGAAAGATAGAAAGGGGTCTGTCTTAATGGCAGGAGTCTGGGAAATAAAATTAGTGAGCTCCAGGCAATGGTGGCTGATGCTGAGATGGATCTAGCAGCCATCACAGAAACATGGGGCACAGAGAATAATGACTGGGACCTGACAGCCCCCAGGTTACACCATGTTTAGATGGGATAGAGGTAAAGGAGGCGGTGTAGCTCTATATCTCATGGAGGACATAAATGCAGTAGAGGGTGGAACCATCAGGGGAGGTAATGGGGAAACAGAATCGCTCTGGGTTCAGCTCACAGCATCCTGAGGAAAGAAACTATGGATGAGGGGTGATCTATAGCCCTCCAAGGCAGGGAGGGGAGAGAGAGAGAGAGAGATAAGGAGCTGGGGCAGAGCTAGAAAGAGGTATTGTAAAGGGGAGGTGGTGGTGGTGGGAGATCTAAACCTGCCAAATATTGATTGGGTCATTGCAGCGGCCAGGAGCTGCAGAAGTCAGGCCCTGCTAGATACACTGCAGGACTGCCTGCTGGTGCAGCTGGTTAAGAAACCCTCTAGGCAGTCTGCAAATCTGGACATGGTGCCCACCAACCTGGAAGTAGTAGGAGAAGCAAGAGAGGGGAACCACAGGGGCCCAGTGACCATAACTCTACATAGTTCAACCTGACCTTTGGGACAAGAAAGCCCTCATTGAAGGCTGATGTTTTAGATGTCAGAAAGGCAGACTTCAACCAGATGAGAGAGCTGGTCTGGAATAAGTTATTCAAAATAGCCAGCATTAGGGATGTGGAGGAAAGATGGGGGCAAGTAAGGGGGCCACTCTTGAGGCAACAAAGTCTTGCATGAGACTGGTAATCAAAAGGAAAAGGTACAAGAGACCAGTATGATTCTGTGGAAGAGGTCAAGGAAGCAGTGAGAGCCAACAAGAAAGCCTTCAACAGGTACAAGGAAAAACAAGGGAAGGAAGAATGGGAGAGTACCAAATGAGAACAAGGGAAACCAAGAGGGTGGTCAGAGAAACAAAGGCAGGCACAGAGCTGCGTATTGCGGAGGGGGTCAAAGGGGTAAACAGTTCTGTACCTATATTAGGGAAAAAAGAAACAAGGGAGGAGGAATTGTTAGGCTTACAGAAAGAGGTTGGGTAATTGAGGGGGATGGGCAGTACTTCTGCTCTGTGTTCAGAAGGGAAGACGGAGTGCCTCTGCCAGAGACTAGCTTTAGCCTTTAAGGCAGCTGTAAGGGGGATTCCTGAGATGCCTGTATTTACCAGTGAATGGGTTTGGAAAGGGCCAGCAGCTCTGAAGATAAGTAAGGCCCCAGGGCCAGAAGGGATGCATTCCTGGGTGCTCAAGAAATTGGCAAAGTCACTGATAGGATTATTTAATATGTCAATTCAGACAGGAGTAGTTGCAAAAGACTGGAGGGCAGCAGATACATAGATACATAGACAGTGCCGGCAGATAAGGGCCTATGGCCCACCCAGTCTGCCCATTTGAGCTTGTAAGTTCAGTTTATGTTTTCCTAGAAGTCTGTTGCCCCTTACCCCTGACCTCCAGAATTCCTTTATGTCTATCCCATGCATTCTTAAATCCCGTGATTGTTTTAGCCCCCACCACTTCCTCTGGTAGGGTGTTCCACTTGTCCACCACCCGCTCTGTGAAGAAATTCTTCCTCATGTTTCCTCTGAATCGTCCTCCTCCAACTTCATCCCATGCCTCTAGTCCTGGAACATCTTTTCACTTAAAATATAGTGTATTCCTGCACCCTGTTCCTCCCTGTGAGATACTTGTATGTCTCTATCATATCCCCTCTCTCCCTCCTCTCCTCCAGGGAGTACATGTTCAGTTCCTTTAACCTGTCTTCATAGGACTTGTGATGCAATCCATGTACCATCTTTGTTGCCCTCCTCTGAACCTTCTCTACCCTGTCTATGTCCTTACGTCGGTATGGTCTCCAGAACTGTACACTGTACTCCAGGTGGGGCCTCACTATAGATACATAAGCATGAAGTCCTGATCCATAAAGAGGGCAGGGCTGCGCCAGTGTCTTTAAGGGCCCCCCTGCAAAATATTTTATGGGGTCCTACTTCCCCACCAATGAGCCTAAAATAACCATTAGAGTATATAAAATATTTATAGCTTCTCTTCTTTTATATCAGTCCTGCTGAGCATCTGTGGTTTGTCCATGTTGCCACCTTCCCCCTTTGCAGGATTAAGGAACTAAGCAATGTAGTTTGTCCCTGCTCCTCCTGGTGCCACCCACACCAAGATCAGATGCTTTGAGTAACGGGCCCTGTTGCTTCTTTGTTCTGTACATCCCCCACCCCTTGAAACTGGAGTAGAGCTTTGCAGCACAGACCCCATAGCTGCCCCTGCTGACAGACCCAATTTTCAAATGGATAAGCAATGTGCAAACAATGTACAAAAACTAAGTTACTAGTTTGTCTCGGACAATGAAAGGTTTTCCTAATACTGACCTCTAAGGCACTGGGCCCACTGACAGTGTGGGCCCTATTGCAACCACATCTTTAGCACCCCCCTGGTCATGGCCCGGGGAGGGAGGACAAGGGGCAACTGGCTAACTGCAGACCTGTCACTCATACCTCCATTGTGGGCAAACAGATGAAGACACTAGTCAAAGAGGACCTCGTGAACTACCTGGAGTGCAGTGGACCCTAGGACAGTAAAAAGCACAGGTTTGTGGCAGGGAGGTCTTGTCAGTCTAACCTGGTAGTATTCCTCAAGTGGGTAATGGGGGCAGTGGATAACGGTCATGCTGTGGATTTACTCTGCTTCAGTTTCAGCAAGGCTTCCGACTCAGTGCTCCACAGATCAGTTTCAGTAAGGCTTTCAACTCGGTGCCTCACAGAAGGTTGCTGAAGAAGCTAGAGGCTCTGGGTACAGTAAAGGATGCAGTTAGATGGGTGAAAAACTGGTTGGAAGGGAGACAGCAGAGGGTTGTGGTTAACAGTGTCAATCAGATGAAAGGGAGGTCACCAGTGGGGTGCCACAAGGACTGGTCCTGGGTTCAGTCCTTTTCAGTATGTTCATCATGACATGGCAGAAGGAATCCAGGGCATGTTGAGCCTCTTTGCAGATGACACCAAGCTCTGTGAGAGGATAGACAGTGAGGAGGGGGTTAGGGAGATGCAGAGAGGCTTGCAAAGGCTAGAGGGGTGGTCAAAGGTTTGGCAGTTGAAATTCAATGCTAAAAAGTACAAGGCAATGCACGTCGGGAACAAGAACTCAAAGACAGAATACTAGATAGGGGGGTAAAGCTGGGAATGACTTCTGAGGAAAGAGACCTGAGGTCATTATATGTGACTCCCTAAGAAAATCAAACCAGTGTAGCAAGGCCTACAGTAACACAGATAGGATGCGGGGGTGTATAGGAAGAGGTTTTGACAGCAGAAGGAAGGAGGTATTACTACCATGCTGTAGACCAATGGTGAGGCTCCACCTTTAGTACTGTACTCAGTTTTGGACTCCTCATCTAAGAAAAGATAAGGACAGGCTGGAGACAGTATAACGTCAGGTCACCAAAATGATTCAGGACCAGCAGGGCAGATCTTACGAGGATTGACTCAAGCCACTGAACATGTACTCGCTGGAGGCCAGATGAGAGAGGGGAGATTTGATAAGAGACCTTCAAGTTCCTGAAAGTAATGTATAAGGCAAACTGCAAGGAAGCATTTAACATGAGTAGAAGATCAAGAACACGGGGGCATGAGTGGAAACTGATGGGGGTGTGGATTCAAGAAGGAAGTGAAAAAGTTTTATTTTACAGAAAGGGGCCCTAGCTGATGTTGTGGGTGCCAAAATTATCAATGGTTTCAGACATGGCTGGGACAGAGGGAAGGGCTCAGTGGTTGCTCAGGATGGTAGCGGTAGGGTGGGGAGCATGGGGTGGATAGTATGGGTTAAAGCAATATGGTCCCGGATCTGTTAAGGTTTATGGGCAGTCTGGACGGACTGATGGCCATTTTATGCCGTCAGTGACTATGTTTCTATGTAAGGGGGAGGGACAGACACAAAGAGCTGGCTAAGGGATCTGGGGAGGAGGTCATTATGATCCCCTGGAAAAACATGTACAACCCCGTGGGGCAGACTGTATAGATCGCAAGGCCATCTTCATCTGGCAGCTTTCTATGCTTCTGTGTTACTTGGTGTCCTTTTCTGAAACATGTACACCACAGTACCATGAGGAGGAGTAACAATTCCTGGCAGGCCGACCCAGTGGCTGAGGCGCTGGACATCACACCTTGTGCTACGCTGGTGACCCAGGTTTGGAAGTGAGCCTGGGTGCTAGTGGATTGGCAGGGGTGGGATGAGGAAGGAGTGCCCTTGTGGTGCTCTCCTCCTCAGAGAGAAGGGGATGGGACAACCTGGTGTGCCAGCAACCCCCGGTCTCCACCAGGGGTCATTGCAGCAAGCCGGACAGCATGAGAACAGCGTGGCCAATGCAGGCAGGGTTGCCGTGTGCCAGAGCATCGGGGCGTGCCCACTCGGGGGGGGGTTCTATGAGCGCAGAACAGGGAAAACATAGGCTTAGTGAGACAGGTGACGGCACCTCTCCCACATGCCCTCCGCCGGGTTCTCCTCGGCTGGCCTTCCAGTTCCTCCACCCAGGCCCCACCTGCAGCCAGAGTCTGACTTACAAGTGAGCCCAAGAGAGGCGATGGGTGACCCTCCCTGGGCAGGTGAAACCAGGGGCACTGGCTGCGGGGGGGGAAGCACAGACTGAGAGATCCACAGGTGGGCAGGAAAAAGGACAAGATGCCTGAGAGAGGTCTCAGAGCCACAATCAGAGGGAAATAGAGTTAAAAAAAAAAATTCCTGGCTATGCAGTCTTCAAAAGGGATAGGGCACAAGTTGAGTGGCGGTGGCCCTGTATATGAGAGAAGGCTTTAATGTGACTGAAGACAGGACCTTGGAAGATGGCACTAAAACTACATTAGTGAGGGTAGAGTTGGTGACTTTTAGATAGGGACTCCTGGTCCTTGGGAGAGATGAGTTGTTGTTTTTTTTGATACAAACTACAGATTTTAACAACAAACCAACATCTACCATGATGTCTAACCCACATCAACATTTACCTAAGTTGGTGGCATCATTGGGGGAAGAGACCCACAAATCTTAAACACTTCTGTCATCTCTGCTTGTGCTCTTATAATCTCTGCATGATGACTAACCCTCTGTGAAAATAGGGTCTTCTTGCAAAACACAAGGAGAGCAGCTTGGTTGGAATCCTGGAAAGTGAATCTAAAAGGGGACCTTGCCTACTTATCTGAAGGGTTTGAGTTTGAGTCTCTGGCCAAGAACTTAGGTTCACACACCCATTGCTGACACTGAATTGTAGTTCTAACCATGTGCTGCATTCATCAACCCATTCCCCTTCTTGGTCCAGGTGGAAGTTAAAGATCCCAGTACACATTAAAAAAAAAATATATCAGATTATTCCAGTGCACTGCCTGAGCATCCTTTTCTTGGTAAACGAGGTTTTATTTTATTTATTTATTTATTAAATTCTTGGATTCAATACATTTGAGCTGGGAGCTTGTTCACAAAGGTCCCGCATCAGCAATACACAGTAGAACATGTATTTTTGAGATTAGCTAAGAGGAACATTATATATGAATAACAGCCTTTCACATTTTGGCCGATGTAGATGTAAACAAAATTATTCTAGCACAATTGACATGTGAAACTCCAAACGGAGAAACAAAGTAAGGTAAGTATAACATAGTAACAAAGTAGACATTTTTAGAGCAGTCAGTGTTTGACCTTGTCAGGGTGGTGGTGGGGGGTGGGTTGGCAGAAGGAAGGAAGATATGACAGGTGAGCTAGTGGCGGGGGCAGTAAAGGGTGTTGCAGGAGTGCAGAAGGATGGAGCGGTGATGGCGAGGTAGGGGTGCGGGGTAACTGGCGAGGGGAGAAGATAAAATGGAGGCACGTCTCAATGGCTACGCATTTTAAGGAGTAAGCCACCCAATGCCTGTTGTGCTGACCTGCACTGCAGACCCTACATTAACATTATCTTGCATCGATCTGAATTCTGAAACTGTTCTGGGACTGTGTATATGTGAAGCTAATATGTAACCAAATTCTATTATATTTAAAGGATGCACAAATGTTGCTTCTGAGAAGCTAATTTTGAAACTTTACAAATGACACATCACTTCTTAAAATTAGTTTACTGATAGAACAAGAAAAAGCCTAAACTGATAAAATCATTGAAATCTTCATGTGATCATATCAGGTCATATGCTGAAGTTCACCTTTCATGAAGCGATAGAACAGGACTTTCACTCCGTTTTCCACTACAGCATCTTCTGTAGAAAGATCTGATTACATATTTGAGGCAGAAGCAACCCACATTTGCCTAAAAATATTTGCAGAGTAAATAGATTACAGTCACTCTGTACAGTATGTCTCCTCCCAGGAAACTGGCAACTAAACTCAGAACAGCTATGACTTGGCTGCTTGTGTTCACAAGTGTGCCACGCTATAAGTTTGGCTTGGACTGATCTGCAGGGGAGCAGAGGGAACACTCCAGTAGGGGCCCCAGGCTACATGGGCCCCCGTCTGTAGCTAGGCTATATTTCTGGGTGGGGGGGGGCTCCGATTCTGAGTTGAGTTTGAGGGATATAAAACAGGATCATGAGCGAGAATGCTGCAGGAGAGGAGAAGCGGACAGAGTAGACAGGATAAATAAAAATGGATGGCACAGATGAAAGAGGAAGAAATAATAGAAAAAAGTAAATAATCTCAAAATGCAGACAAAAGAGACAACACTAGAAAACAGACAGGAAAGAAGAAGGCCAGGGACTGGTAACAAAATTAAATGAAACCAGGGACGTAAAACAAAGGTCACAGGGACAGGAAGGAAAAAAAATGGTAATTAAATGTAGGGGAGATTGAAGTTATTTACAGGGACAGTAGAAAAAATTAAAATAAATACTGCATACTCGAGACGGGGTAGACAGACAATAAGCGTGCATTTTAGATGTGGCAAAGGATAGTCAAAATTATTGCTGTGTTGCTGTACATTTTGGTAGGGGCACCCAAAGACTGTTTCCCTGTGGTACCAGAGTCCGACCTTGTTAAAAACTGAGATTCGTACCTCCAAGTTGCCCCATTCTGCATTATGGGTTCCTCCCTCCCAGCTGTCCTAGTAGGAGTAATAACCCTCAGCTGTATTATACTGGCCTATAACAATCCACATATTCATTGATGGCCTGCTCTGGAGATTTACTGACCATTTTACAAAAAGTTGTAAATTAATTTAATTCACAGCTGAGTCATCGGGGACTCTGCTCACCAAAGTAATCCTATCCTGGCTTCTCCTTCTTGTTCCAACCCTGCTGTAAATGGAGCATACCCTCTGCTCTTTGAATTTCGTACTACCGCTGCAGCAGGGGGTCTTTTAACCCACAATAAATGCTCACTAAAAGCTCACACAGCATTGAGCCTCAGCTCCTCATCTGAAGGCATCAGCCATTTGCACACAGATTTCAAATCTTTTTAACCTCTCTCTTGCTAGTGGAGACTGAAGAGCACCCCACTATTTAGAAATGTGCCAGTGTGACACTACTTCCCAAAGAGAACTCAAGTCAGGACTTAAATCAGAACCAACCAATTACCATCTTCTCTGCCCTTTTGAAATTGCTTAAAAATATATATTTAGGCCCAGCTGTGTGGTCACCACCATGGGGCCAGGCTGTGTTACAGGGGCCCACCTGAACAGTTAATACTGTGTGCCTACCTGGAAAATCAATAGGGAAGGGCCCAGGGTAGACACACTCATATCAGTATTCCATCTTAATTTGGCACGCTGGCTCTGGGTTTGCATCTTACACTTACTTGCAGTGAACAGAATACCCCATTTAATTAAAAAATTAAAAATGATATGTACTAAACTTTTGAGAGTTTCAAAGTTGGAGAGGTAAGTGACCGAGGGGGCCTGGCTGGAAATTTCCAGGTATCCCAGAGAGCCAGTCCAACTGTGACCTCCAGTCTCTTTTGTTTTTCACTTTGTTTTTACACTCCCTGCACCAGCCTGTCACCTACCCACCCCCTAACCCATTACTCAGCCTTGTCACCCCTACCTGCAGCCAGTTCCATGCACATGTGGTTTACCACCTGGTGGGGGCGGAGCATAGGTTACCTTTTCCAAACTTTTCTGTTTCATTAGGAGCATAACATGAGCCTGTGTCAGCCTGAGTAGGCTGTGGGGCCCTTTTTCCTGCTGCTGTGCTGTGGTTTCCTACCATGTTCCATCCAGCCTCCAGGACATCGCCGATGAGGACGTCAAGCTGTATACCCATATGCCGTGCATGCAATCCTGCCAACGTCAGGTAAGGTCCACCCTCTCTTCAGGTGTGTATGACTTCACTGACACCTGTGGTCATCCAGGAGTCAGTATCACAGAGGGATAATCAATCTCTCCCCCCCACCGAGGACTTCCAACACCTTGAGTTCATTCTCAAACCCAGGTTGCTGCATCGCAAGCAGTAACTGTACCACTGTGCTGACTGGTCACACCTCCAGTGTCATAAATTTTGCATTCCTTTACAGTCAGGCTTCAGAAAGAGCCACTGCACTACATCTACCCTGCTTTAAGATATGTCTTTGGTTTCCAGCAAACACTTCAGAGTTGGCATCTGTAGAGTCAGGTATACACCTCCCCCCCCCCATTTAAAATCCTGCACCTTCCTTTTTTTTGTTACTGAAGACACAGTGATTTAGACATGATCCTTTCCTCTTAGACTTCATCTGTTCATGTTGCTCTGACCTGCTGTGAAGTCATGTGCCCCTACCCCGAACAGGGTGCACACCAACAGAGGGACACTTGTGCAGGCTGGCGGTGGTGTGTGGAGCTCCAGCTCTGCCCATGTGGTGACCTCTGCACATCCAAAGCCCTGACTGCATGTCCCTACTGTGCCCAAATTCATGCTGCTGGCGTACCTACGCACGCAATTGTCTTTGGCGGGCACATCGATGAGGGCGTGCACGGCTACTGATTCTAATATTGGCAGCAAGAAAAGTGATCACCCAGCTGTGGCACTCCACTCAAGCACCCACCAATGAGGGGTGATCTATGCATTGGAGAAACTGACCCACACCAGGGCTAATAAACCACAACTGTTTGAAACCAGATGGCAGAGGTGGGTATCATACCAACTGAACTGAATGATCCAGATTTTGTCCCATGAAAGCAGACCCCCCCCCAACACATTCTCTTTCTGCTTTGCTTGACTTGCTCTGACCTTATTCTCTCCTTGCATTCATAGTTCCATACCATCTTCTATAGGTACAGATTAATATATAACTAACTTAATAATGCAGCAGATATACTCAGCCTTGTAGCTAAAGTGGATTGTCAGTTAATATCATATACAAACTCTTGTGGACTTGTGAAAGAAAATTGAGACTGCTACATCTGAATGGGCATTCTCTTACCACTTGCTGAGCTCTGTGACCCTGGAATGCCCTGCATAAGGGCGTGGCTAAATAGACCATCATACGGCAGTACCTATGAACTTTAATGAAAGGAATGGACACATGACAACCAAGTTAATCTAGTATGTCTTTATTACTTTTGAACTGGATTAGACCAATGCGATTAATGAAGTACAGAACGGATCAACTGTTTTTTCTTTGTATGTAATAGTTCACTTATGTAAGTATCTATGTATGCATGCAAGTATCTATGTATGTATGCATGTATCTATGTATGCATGTATATATGTGTGTATGTATCTATGTATGTATGCATGTATCTATGTATGTATGCATGTACAGTATCTATGTATGCAAGTATGTATGTATCTATGTATGTATGCATGTATCTATGTATGTATGCATGTATCTATGTATGCATGTATCCATGTATGTATGTATGCATGTATCTATGTATGTATGCATGTATCTATGTATGTATGTATCTATGTATGTATGCATGTATCTATGTATGTATGTATGTATGCATGTATCTATGTATCTATGTATGTATGCATGTATCTATGTATGTATGCATGTATCTATGTATGCATGTATCTATGTATGTATGCATGTATCTATGTATGTGTGTATCTATGTATGCGTGTATCTATGTATGTATGCATGTATCTATGTATGTGTTTATCTATGTATGTATGCATGTATCTATGTATGTATGTATCTATGTATGTATGTATGTATCTATGTATGTATGCAGGTATCATGTATGTATGTATGTATGTAATATATATTTATGTATTTATTTATTCATTCATTTATTTGTTGAAAATTTTGAAGATTACCTTTGAGCACAAGTGCTCTTTTAGAAATGTTCCATGTCAATAACAGACCTAGTAGCACCTTCTTGGCTAGCAGACGTGTCTGGAACTTAATTCTGCTAGGTAGGGGTAACCAATTTGTTTGGGTGTAGAGGGTGCAGCTGTGGGTGTGCTCGTCAGTCCCAAGCACAAAGCGACGAGCCTTATTACAGATCAAATTTATTTTACTGAGAATTGAGTCACAGGTAGTTGTGTAGACAGGGAGTCCATAGTCACCTAGTGACAGCACTGACCTTGCCACTATGAGGCATCGAGCATCAGCAGTGAGGTTGACCTGGTTACGACACAAGGCTCCCAATCTTCTGTTTACTGAGGACACAAGGTGGTCAATGTGGGAGAAAATGGTAAGGTATCATTCAGGATCACCCCAAGGTATTTAAAGGTTTCCACCTGTTCAAGTATATGTCCCAGGTCATTGCAGACAACAAAGGGGGCGGGACCTCTTCTTCACCTGTGGCCTTGTGAAGAGCATTGCCTTAGTTTTTTGTAATTTAGAACCAGTTTGTTTCGGCAGAACAATTTTTCAAGGGCCTCAAGATTACCCTGGGGGACAGAAATAAGGCTACCAAGGTTAGGATTCTTGGAATAGATAACAGCATCATCTGCATAGAGAAGTACATTTGCAGACTAACAGGCGTCAGGCAGATGATTTATGAATAAGCCAAATAGTAGGGGGCCCAGAATGGAGCCCTGGGAAACACCAATGGATACATTCCTAACCTCTGACAAGGAGCCGTCTCTCTTAATGTGCTGAGTACGATTAGTGAGATAACTGTGGAACCAGGTGACTGTGTCTTGTGACAGGCCTTGGCCACTGAGTTTGTAGAGAAGGCACTTATGACTGGCCAAGTCAAAGGCTTTTTTAAGTCAGTAGAGATGGCGCCAGTCTTGTCTCCATTGTCAAGGGTCTCAAGGACAAAATTGGAATACTGAATTAGTGCTGTATTGGTGCTAATTTTTTCCCAAAATCCATGCTGTTGGGGACGCTGTATATCACATTGTTCAAGTTATGAAACAAGCTGATCAGATGCTAATCTCTCAAGGGCTTTGGTGGGGGGGGAGTATGGGAATTGTCCTGTAATTGGAAAGGTTAGAATGGTCACCGCTTTTAAAAACCAGTGTAACAAACATGGATTTCCACTTTTCAGGGAACTGGGAGTAGCACAGAGAGAAGTCAAAAAATCTGGAAATGGGGTAGGAGAGTTCCTCAACTACCAGGGCAAAGAGACTCATCTCAACTGAGTCACCCCCCCCCCCCCATTCTAGTTTTACCAAGCACCTTTCTTACATAATTAGAGGCTTCCCTTACTGAGATAGGTTTAAAATAGAATTTAAGATATCCTGGCTCCAGGTCCAGTGGTGATGTGTCAACAGGACCAGAACTTACACAGGAGGGCAGAGTTACCGTTTCTTCTTCGTATTCTTCTATAAACTCAATCAAAATAAAATTTGAAAAAAATATCACCAAAAAGCTTAATAAAAATGGCAAGTTAAAAAAAAGAGAGAGAGAGAGAGAAGAGAAGAGGGTATAAAGCACCACATTCTGGACACATTCTCCCTAGTGCGGAGGGGGACAGATAGAAGCACAGGCTACAGCAGCCGATTCCCTGCTGTGGTGTTTATGTTCTGCCTCGGCCCAGCTGCAGACAGTTCTGGGGGGACACGATCAGTCTCTCCCCTCCTGCCCCAGCCTTCTGTGCAGGTAGGCAGAGGGCTGGAGATCATTCCAGCACTGTCAAGCTGCTACAGACTGCAACTGGTGTCCTCTACAGGTATATGGCACTCCTTGGACGGCTACCACATTCCACAGTCCCCAGCTCAGTCTGGAACAGGGATCCATTGCAGTACCAACCCAGGCATCAGACTGGATGCCTGGTGTCCTGTTTAGCTGCACCCCTACACGAAGTTGTGCACACACAGGCAGTGGCCAGGAGGGCCAGGTGATGTCATCTGATGCAGACAGACATTGGGGTGCACAGCAGTGTGGCTGGGATATGCATAAATTGCGCACATCACTGGCCCCTTTCTATATCGGGCCCTACTTCATCTGCTTATCACATCACAACCTTTCATCACCAAAATTATTCGGATATCACAAACACATGATTCTGACTTCAGGGCATGAAAACCAGAAGAAATGGGTGAAGTCTAAAGTATAAAAAGTCTGTTCATAAACCATGCTAAAGCAAACTCAAAAAGAGGGGGCGGGGCTTCTGACGAGATGGGAGAAAAAGTGTGATCTAAAAAAAGAACATGGAGGTATACATACAAAATGTCCGCCATAGCATGCAACAGTGCTTTAAGTATGTATTTTAGCATATATATAATATTATAAAAAGTCAATATTTCTGCCTGTTAGCTACTTCTGTCTCCCCAGGACCCCTAAGAAAAAGAGCTGCTGCACCATATGGGGTTTTCCTGACTGGAAACATTTTAAATAAATAAATAAATAATCTGTCCCATGGTGCCAGGTGAGCATGTTGTGCTCCCATGGGGGAGGTGCTGCTTCATCTTCCAGTTTGACTTCAATGCCCTGGGCTGGAAGAGCCTGTGGCTGCTGCACAGTGAGCACGCTCAGGCTCTTGGGGGGGGGGTGAATGAGGGGGGAGTGACTGTCCCGCTGGTCACCTCCTGCAGTGGGTTGGTAGTGCAGCACAGGCACCAGAGATGACCACACAGTACTGGCCCTCCCTACTGCAGGTCAGGTACTGGTGGGCGCTGCACTTGTAGGTACATGCAGTGGTCTAGGAAGAAATGGCGAGAAGACCCCTTCCGTCCCACAAGTGATCTTTACGCCATGTACGTCATAGTGTAATTTATCCAAATGTTTACATTCTCATTTTAATGATTATTTCATTTTATTGTGCCAGGGAGTGCCACCAAGAGCTAAACTTGTAAATATTTTACACTTCTGTATCATAATTTCTCCAGAGGATGGAAGACACGAAATTAGGAATCCATATTTAGTTACAGATGACATGCAATTCAGGTACAAGTCGCTCCTTAGGAAGTTAAAATATAAACAGCTCAAAGCTTCTCTGTCACATGGGCAGGTGGAATCCAAAATCTTCCTTGCAGTATATTGTTACACGAGAAAAATCTTTTCACCATCATAAAAGACAGAAGAGGCTGCCACTGAGCACTGAGCATTCTGGGTGTTATTTCTGCTCTAACAACAGTGGGCCCCAAATTCACAGCCGGACGCAACAGCAGCGCAGTAATTTGCCCTTCACGTATGATTCTACACGGCCAGCTCTGAGCGATATTCAGATGGTTCGTGCTCGCCACCAGAGCGACACTAACTGACTGAATATTGGGCCATCTCTGCGCAGTACTAAGTGAATCTGCGCTGACATGGACCGGGGCTGCATATGGGCCACAGGAGGAAACGCTGCCAGAAACAGAATAGCGACAGGTCCCCTGCGGGCCATATTCAGGCTGAACACACAAATGAGCCCATTGGGCATGCAAGGCAGTAAGAGCCACCCACACGTCCATCATGGGCTCCTTTGCATGCGACACAGCAGCCCCTTAGCGCCCATCCTGAGTAAAACATACATCCCTGCTGACTCAGGACTCGATGAGTACCAGTTGGCTGAGGCTAAACCCAGAAAAAAAAGAGGTATTGGTTGTGGACCCAGATCATAGGTCGACCGGGACATTGGTGGGACAGCCCTCTGGTTTAGAGCTGGGAGGGATACCACTAATTGTCTCGGACCAGGTGCGTAACCTTGGTGTGATTATTGACAAGGGATTGACCCTGAAGGCTCAGGTGTCGGCCATAGTCAAATCCTCGTCTTACCATCTTAGGAATATAGCCAGGGTGAAACACCTGGTTCCGACTGAACATCTTCCCACCCCTGGTCCATGCCTTTGTCACCACCCGTCTTGATTAATGTAACACCCTCTTCCTAGGGCTACCGGGGGTTGATATCTGTCACTTGCAACAAGTGCAGAATGTGACGGCAAGGTTGTTGACTGGAGCCCCTAGATCCAGGCACATAACACCGGTGCTGCGTGAACTGCACTGGCTGCCAGTACAGTGGCGGATAACCTTCAAGGTCGCACTTTGGATGTATAAAGCCCTACACAATCAGGGACCATAGTACCTGCAAGAACTCCTGATCCTGTACTGCCCACTCTTATCCTCTGACAAGGGATTGCTAGAGACTCCCAGGGTCCATCTGAAGACATCTGGAGGAAGAGCATTTGCTTTTATGGTTCCGACCCTGTGGAATTCTCTACCTCATCGGAAACGAGATAGCTTGACTGTAGACGGTTTTATAAGATCTTTAAAAACCCACCTTTTAAATCAGGCCTTTTCTGGCCTATAATAGGAAAGGCTTTGTATTAGGTAGTTGTTTTATAAGAAGTATGCTTTCTACTGTTCTTTGAAACTTAGCTTCCCGGCTAATGCCCTACGAGGTAACCCTTGCCTCAGTGCTTGCACACTAATGTTCTTTGTCTTTTAGCTTGTTTTTTGTTTTTTTTGGGCTCACATTTTATTAATATTGTAATTGTGTATGGTGTTGTGAATCTATGTTTATGTGTATATGTTATTGGATGTTTTAATCTGTAAGGGCGCCCTGAGCTCTGGAAGGGCGCTCCTTAAAAAATAAAGTGATGATGATGATGATATAGTGGTCTCTACACACCCCTGATCACACCTGCTGCAGTAGTGAAGAATCCCTGGTGGTATAGTGGTTCACTCCACCCCCCCATCACCCATGCTGCAGTACTGAAGATTCATTGGTAGTATAGTGCCCCCTCCCAATCACCCTTGCTGCTGTAGAGAAGAATCCTTGGTGGTCTACTGGTTCCACCCCCCCAACCGTCTATCACCCCCCTCACCCCAATCACCATTCTCCTGGAACCCGGCTGCTGGCACAGCCTCCTCTCACCTCTTTAGCTGTCTGACAGTTATGTATCCGGTTTCCAGACAGAGGGTCCTGTCATCTGTGCCGGGCTTGCGAAGGGTCAGATCCCACATTTTGCTCTGCCCGGCTTCTTCCCCTCTGGTGTTTTCTCCCCATGGGATACTAAGGTGTGCACAATCTTGCACGTAAGCAAGCATGGAGTGTGTCACAGCTGGTGTCCCCCCACCACCCAGTACGCCACTACTGAGCGCACTGCCACTTGTGGTCACCCAGGTGGCAGTACTGTGCCAGAGCCGAGTGCCCTCCCTTCCAGGGGTAGGAGAGCATCCTCTGAGATGCTCAGTCCTCTTCCCCCTGTGTGGCTTGCTCTCAAACCCGGGTCGCTGGGGTCGCAAGCTTTAGCGCTACTGCTGCACTGACTAACTGGCTAAGGTGATCCATGTCACTGGAACCTCTCCTCTTTCAAACTTAAAGGAGAACTGCACTGAAGCTGTCAGTCATTTGTCCCCTGTAGAAGCTGATTTTTAATCAATCAATCAATCAGTCAATCAAAATCTTTATTTAATCTGATGAACATCGTTGAGTAAGCTCATTTTCAAGATGGACCCGGAAAGGACAGGTTAACGATACATACAAAGGAACACTCAGTTACATCATAATTGGGTAAACAATATATGCAAAATTAATTCACACTTACATAGTATTTACATAGAGCAGTAATTATACACAGGAGGTTGATAATACACACAAAATAGAGTATTAAAAAGAGCCATTAAGCTAAGACCATGAAGAGTATACAGTTAAAAAGTATAGCGACTGTAGTACAGTACATACAGGTTAAACGTACGCAGCTATAATTACAGTGTGTATTTGAAGCATCCTTGAACACAATTATTGATTGAAGGAGCTTGGTCAGGGCATGGGAGGGGTGGGGATGGGGACGCAAGAGGGTGAGTAAGGAGAGGTACATTGCGGGCATGTAGTGATTGCAGGGGGGAGGGTGGCAACAGCTAGGGAGTTGAAAGCAAAACACCATGATGGTGTCAAGGGGGGTAAGCAAGGAGTGTAGGTGGGAACCAGAGGGACATGGAAAAGGAACTAACAATAAGGAAAAAAACACAGGGTCGGGATAGAAGGAGCAGTCAGGTAAGTTCTTACAGGCTGTAACATTGCCCAGGAGGGGTGGGAAAGAAGCACCAGTAAAGGGATGCACTGGAGCAGATGGAGCTGAGGCTAGGGGAAGGTGACATCAGGGGAAGCAGTTACAGGATTCCTTGATAGAGCAAGAATAAAGTGCTTTGAAGGCTAATAGTTTGATTGGGTAAGCCAACTTCAGGGTTTTTTGCTAGTTGTTCCAGAGAGATGGTAAAGCGTGAAATATGGCAGACCTGCCAAAGCGCAACTTGAACTTCGGTACTGCAAGGGAGATAACGGAGGAACTCCTTAAGGCATATTTACCTATCACACCCAGAGGAAGACAATCCAAGATGTACTGAGGCGTCATCTTTGTGATGGCCTTAAATGTCCAGAGGGCTGCATTCCTCTGTCTTCTGTAGTTAAGGGGTGACCAACCTACTGTGGTGTAAAGGGAGCAGTGATGTGTGGAGTATGGAAGGCCAGTTATGAACTTCAAGGCCCGATGGCAGAGTGTGTCTAATTTAGCCAGGGCAGACACGGGGCCTTGGCCGTAAAGGAAATCTGCATAGTCCAATAAGGTAAGGAAGGTGGTTTGGACCAGTCTCTTCCTGGCATCCAGTGTTAGAAAATGTTTGATCCTATAGAAAAGGCCAAGCCTCTGCCTAAGCTTCTTTAAGAGATCCTCAATGTGATCACAAAAAGAAAGCTTTTTGTCTATCCACACCCCCAGGTATTTGAATTTAGTAACATATTCCAGCGATTCACCAAGAAGAGTGTAGATCTGGGGAATATTACCTTGAATTGTGGGGTTACTGATGTATGAAAAAGGAGAAAAAAGCATTGCTTTTGTTTTTTTTGGCATTCAGGAGCAGTTTCTGGTGCAGTAGTTGTAGTTGTAGAAGATTAAATTCCCGTTGAAGATCCCTACTAGCTGCTTCCGGAGAGGGTCTTCCGATATAAAGTACTGTGTCATCGGCAAATAGGTGGATATTAGCAGATTTGATGTCAGCATCAATATTATTAATGTAAATGGCAAAAAGCAATGGACCCAGTATACAGCCTTGCAGTACGCCCCTCAGTAGAAGTTTCAGGGATGAGAATTCCCCTTCAGCCTTGACCTGCTGCTGTCACCCTGTTAGATAGTTTGAGAACCACCTCAGTGATGGGGGGGTCAGAGCCGATGTTTCTGAGGGAGACAAAGGGCAGCTCGTGGTCAACTGTATCAAATGCCTTGCTTAAGTTTAGAAATTCTGTGCAAACTAAGTTCTTCGAGTCCAAGGCACACTGCCAGTCGTTGGTGACCTTTGCAAGGGCTGAAATAGTACTGTGATGAGACCTAAATCCCGACTGATAAGGATTGAGCAGGTTTCCACTTTCGAGGTAGTTCCTGAGCTGCACACTCACTGTTTTCTCCAACAGTCTGGAAAGGGTGGGAAGTAGGGAAATTTGTCTATAGTTATTCAGGTCACTGGGGTCTCCAGATTTAAAAAGGGGGATTACGTGAGCCGTTTTCTGTATGGGAGGAATATCGCCCTACGAAAGGGAGAGGTTAAAAAGGTGCATTATGGGCACAGCCAGGACATGAAGACTAAGCTTCAGGAAGAATGGGTCCAATTGGTCTGCCCCTGCACTCTTCCTGGTATCCAATTGTAGGAGGAGATCCTCAACTTCTCTCACAGTGGTAGGCTGGAGGGAGAAGGCCACGCTTGAGACTGGATCTGGTAAGTCTGGTGCTCCAAGACTAGAGAGGAGGTTATTGCAGTGGAGGCATTGAAAGCGAGACCTGCAGTAACAAAATGGTTATTAAAAGTGTCAAGGATAGTCGATTTATCCAACACCGAAGTTGCGCCAATGGTGATTTTTGTGGGTAAGTTGCTCATAGCCATGTGCCCTTGAATATCCTTGATGGTTTTCCAGAAGTTTGCCAAGCACTGTCTCAAATGCTGTTACTGTCGCATCTCTAAAGGCTGTTTTGTCACCCTAGTAGGTGTTTCTGATTTACACACATGCACCAAATGGCTGGTTTGCTGTTTGAAATTTTTATGTTGTTGGTATTGTGTGGGTTCTAGCTTTGGTAGGTGACCTTATTTCAAAGAAATGTACTACTCCTCCTTCTCCATCTTTGGTTGCCATTTGCCAGCGTTCCCAGTTAACCAGCGCAGGACCGTGACACGTTACCCATTAGGTCATCAGACAGCCCTATAGTTTACATTTTAATTGTTTTATTTACATGAGGATTTCTTTACGGTCAGCCAATCAGAATGTTCCATTTGAGACCATTGTTTCATCATTTATGTAAAAAGACATGCGTGTACACACACATGCACACACACACACACACACACACACACACACACTTTGCAAGGATAAATAAACATACCTTCTAAGGATACAAACACATACACACGCACTTTGTAAGGACACACACACTGTGTAAGGATACACACACATGCACATGCACACGCACACACAGACACACACATACTTTGTAAGGACATACACACACATTGTAAGGAATTATTTCTATGACAATGGAATAAAACAAGGAGGAAACACGTGACTCATAGACCCATTCTAGCTCCTTTAATGTCCTTTCCATTTCTTTCAGCTCTGCAGGAGCTTCTTTTGTAAACTGAACACACACCACAGGAAATTAGGAGCTGGATGTTCTAAGGGGAGCAATTCAATATTTATCTATTAAGCTGATTCTGTGTCCTCTTTGTGAGATTTAAAAGCTTTTAAAGGTAACAAATAAAGTTAAAAGGGCTAAAATGAGAAAGAACACAGCAGCAAGCAAAATATATATTACATTTACAATTTCATCTGAAAAGATAAGCATGAAAAACATCCACATCAGAAGATGAAGTGTTTTTATTTCTGAGGCACATGGTGTGATTCAGAGACCACCGTTTATTGGATTTGATGTTAAGTAATTTTAAAAACATCTGTGACCTAGGCTTCGTCGGAAGACACTGAGATTTTCCTTGCACTGAAAAAGTGAATTAAGGAAGTGATATTTGTGACTGATGGGTCTCAGAACTTGTTGTGAACCAGCATCAGATTTTGAAACCATTTTCCAGTCTTGACTGAAAATTTCAGGGGTAAAAAAATGAGACAAAAGAGACTATTTTTATCCCCAAGAAGAAAGAAGTGAAAGAAAAGGAGAAAAAAAAGTTTAGAGAGATTTTCTGATTTATAGCAAAACAATTTACATTTAGTATCAGCATGGCTCACTTTCCTAGAATTAACCCTACATTTGAATTTCAGGACTTTCAAATGTTATTGCTGAAGACATTTTTGCATTAAACCAGGGTCTTTTTCTCCATTCCCAAGGGATATCTGGGAGCTTTTGGGACTTAAGGGATAAGAAAATACTCAAATCAAGGAGTAGCGTGTTCCCATGCAGTCACAGAAATACCAGAAAAGAACATAGGAAAAGTACGGCCACTCACCAAAGTTAAAGGGGTATATAGCAACTTTTATTTAAGCTGCACCTTGAAGATTGCTCTAAAAACACCAATGTTTCGGGGTAAGGATGCCCTCCTCATCAGTGTGTACAGTGTTTCTTCAGTAGTGCGTTAGAGAAGGTGTGGGAGAAAATGTCCCTTCTGTTTAATTTATACTTTCTAGGTGGGAACCCCTTCAGAATGATTCCTTTCTCTTTGTATGGTGGACTTAGCTTCTTGTGCTAGAAACGCTGTCGCTCAGCTCCTTCTGCTCACATGTCTGTTTTGGAGAAAACCTTCTCTAACACGCTACTGAAGGAACTCTCTACACCCTGATGAAGGAGACATCCAGAGCCTGAAACTTTAGTGTTTTAGAGCGACCTTTAAGGTGCATGTTTAAATAAAAGTTCTATATGCCACTTTAACTTTGGTGAGTGGCCGTACCTTTCCTATGTACTTTTCCGGTCTTTTCCCTATTGACATCATCCGTTTAAGTTGCTAATGCCTACTGTGCCTGCTGTGAAGTCATAATCCTCTGCTTATGACATCAGAACCTCTTTGCCATGGAAATGATTCTGATGTCACAAGCAGAGGATTATGGACTCTGGGCAGAATAGTCACTGGACCCGATGATGTCAAAAGGGACTAAGCGAGGGACTGCCCGATGGCCCAGCGAGTAACACATTGCACTCCTGCGCCAGCGACCCAAATTCAGGAACAAGCTGGGGGAGCCAGCCGGACTGCCTGGAACTGGGAGACAGTGCTGCCAGCCCGTAAGGGAGGATGCAGCACTCCACTGCAGGGAGGGCACCTTACAGTGGGTCGGGGAGTCATCCCTTGAAATAGTGCACCATGCACACAAGGTCAGGCTCGAGGCCACGTGCTGCACCAAAGGAGCTGGTTGAATCCCGGACACCACAGGCTCTGCACTACAAACAGGGCACCGGGACCACTTCTGGATGTTCAATTCAATTCATGTTTATTGCAGGAAAAGCACCAATGAGCAGGCTCATTCACAAGGAGATCCCGATCACACAAAAACAGGAACATATACATATAGACAACAATGGCAGGTGCAACACATAAAATTAATTACAGTGAATTACAAGTGACTCAATCTATGGAACAATTGCATGACAGCAATAAAAAATCAAAGTGCTATACACAGGAAAATAACAGAGAAATCATGTGTTACAGAGGGATGAAGGATGGCCCTTCTATCCCTGACCCCTCCACAGGATGAAATCCATGGCTGAATACAGGTCACAGGAAAGTCCCTGAGATGGTGAGTGATGGGCCCGGGGATGCAGGGGTTGAAGCGAGCCAAGACCCCATGATGGTGTAAACCACCTTGATAAATAAAAATGTGGGTAAAGCGACTCATTCATGCAGATTTCTAAAGCAACAGGGGTAATGTTATGAGATTTGTGTCTTTTTTATGTTGTCTTGCGCCTGCACAAGAAACATGTTGCAGTAACTTCGGAATAGCAGGTTTTGGAGGCGCGGTCCTGTTGTGGCCTGTGGCGCCTCTGCTTTTTGGGGCTGGGCTTCGTGGCACGAATTAGATTGCATGCTGTCTATGACAGCAGTGCAAAAGCATGTCCACCACCTTAAAAGGCTATAGGTGCTGCAATGGGGGAACTCCACCTCATTGCAGGGCTTGCCTTTCCCGGTGTAAGTTTCAGTGTGACATGGCAGTGGCTGTGCCGTCTGCCTCACACAGTCCCCAGAAAAAATGACTTGGGGGTTCCCAATCCCCCTGTCGGCATCATTATGCCCCCTCCCAGTTCATCTGTCGATGGTGGAGCCCAATCCCCATCTGCATCTTCCCCCAACACTCTTTTTTATTTGCCAACAGAGTGCCCAATCCCGCCGGTTACAATCCCCCTCAAAAACCCCACAGGTGACACTCCCCTCTCCAGTTCATTTGCCAATAGGGGAGCCCAATCCCCATTGGCATCATCCCCCCAAACACTCTTTTTTATTTGCCAACAGGGTGCCCAATCCGCGTTGGCTCCAGTACCCCCCCAAAAAAATGCAGGTGACACGTTGGGAGCCCACCCCAGTGTGTCAAATATACCTACAAAAACCAAAACCTTCCTGCAATGTTTTTTTTTTTCACTGTAAAGTAGAAAATGGTCCCTGCAGTATTCAGCCCCTCCCCCAACCCATGCCCACCCACTGTGTGCCCCACCTCCCCACCCCCCATCACCCCACACTTAACTCCGGAGCCCAGCATGACTATCTTCTGTGGACCGGGAACACATCTGCACTCTTCAAAGTTGACCGCGAACTGAAGAAATGCCGATAAGCTGTATAATGGCATAAATAGGGTTTTTTTTCAACTTTGATGCATATCTTGGACATTTTTGGAAATTATGCCACTAAATTTTCAATATGCGGTTATTGGGACCCCTCCTCATGAATTCACTTACTCTCATGGCGTTATTCGGTGAAAGGTGATTTTGCAGTCACTGTGTGGAATCACCCTTCGGGACCGATTAATGAAATGACAGTGCCAGTGTTCATGAGGTGGCCTCTCAAAAAGCCTATGTTGCAAATTTGGTAACAAAAATCAAAAAACTGACTGCTTACTTAGCGCATGCTGTAATAGTTTCCTATGCACGCCATAACTTCGCGAATCTGTAATATTTCTCACTCCATATTTCAACACTGGCATTTTCCACACCTCTTATGAACAGTACAGCTGTCATTTTTCACATCCTGGCTGAAATTTGTTTTCGTGACTCCGCGCAGAATAGCGGTCGCTGTGGGAAATCAGTGTTCAGGACAGAGTAAGAAAATCACAGTGACACTGTTCATAAGCCGGAGGTCCTAAATGTCTATGTTGAAAATTAGGTGACAAACATCCATAAATGACTGTGTTACAAGCTGCTATGCCAGCAGTTTCCACGCACCGTAACTTCGATAATTTTAATATTTGTACTCCAGATTTTCACCATTGCCATTTTTTCACACCTCCTTATGAACAGTACAGCTTTCATTTCCCACATCCTACCTGAACTGTGTTTTCGCACATCCAGCGCGCAGTGGCGCAGTCACTGTAGAAAAACAATGTTCAGAACAGAGTAAGAAAATCACAGCAACACTGTTCATGAGCAGAGGTCCCAAAATGCCTATGTTGAAAATTTGGTGAGATAAATTCCATAAAATGACTATGTTACAAGTGTGCGTTGCGCAGTGTCCATGCACAGTCATAAGTTCAAGAATTTGTAATATTTTTGCTCCAGATTTTCAACATTGTCATTTTTGCACACTTTCTTATGAACATTTCAGCTGTCATTTGTCACATCCTGCCCGAAATGTAGTTTTGCACATATGGTGCACAATCACACAGTCGTTGTGGGAAATCGACATTCATGTAGATTAAGATAATCATAGTGCCACTGTTCATGAGCAGAGATCCCAAAATGGCTATGTTAAATATTTGGTGAAATAATTCCACTAAATGACTGTGTTACGAGTGTGTGATGTGCAGTTTTCACACATGCTCGTAACTTCAAGAATGTTTAATATTTTCACTCCAGATTTCCCACATTGCCATCTCTTCACACCTCCTTATCAGTGGTGCAGCTGACATTTTCATGTGGTGCAGAAAGGCGCAGTCACTGTGGGAAATCAACGTTCGAGACAGATTAACAAAATCACAGGGACACTGTTCATGAACAGCGGTCCCAATGCTTTCATGACGTGGGGTCACAAAAAGGCCATGTTTTAAAATTTGGAGTGCAAATACCAGCACACGCCCAGGGCGTTAGGGTTTCTAACCATTACATCTCACCCTGTACAGATTAATAGGCATCGGGGGGGGGTGTCTTTGGATTGTCTGCTGTACTGCTCACGCCATTAGTCCTCCACCTCCACCCTGCAGCCACTGACAGGCATCAAGGTGTGCCTTGGACTCTTCAGCCCCAAAGTTCAACCCATTCTCCTATGCTGCACCCATCTCAATGTACTTCCTTATGAAATGGGGTGAGCATAAGGCCAGATGACCCCAAGGCACAACGCGACACTTGTCAGACTCTGCAGGGTAGGGTGAGGTGAAATAGCATGAGCGTTATGGCCAGCAACCCAAATGCACACCCCAATGCCTGCCACTCTCTGCAGGGTGGGGGTGGGGTTGATGTCGGTTCTATACTTCACTGCTACTTCTATTATGTGTCTCTCTAACTCCTGCACTATCAATGCCAAAACCAGCAAGACAACATTCGGCGTTGACAAATGCTTGTTTTTTAATGGGTTTATGTAGGTACATCCAAAGCATGTATTAAAGGGAAACTACACCCTCATACCTTGTAAATTTTGTTTCCATGTCAACAGATAACTCTTTTTTGTGTAGCTGTCAGAGATATATGTGATTGCTTTAGTTATTTTCATTGTTCATACTGGTCCCTGTAACTATCCGGGGTCTCCATTTTCTGGTTGTTGAAATCTCATTGTCCCTGAGAGCTGCATAGCATATGAGAATATGATGTGTCAACACCCTTTAAACGTCGCACTATGCCTGTCAGCTTAATTAGGGTTCAGCAAAACCAGTTGCAGGCAGCAAAGTGTGAAATACCACATTTACCTTCGGTTAGCCTTGCAAACTGTTTTGAGTTTTAATGCAGGGTTTTTTTCCCCTTTAAATTGCATTCAATTTGTGTGTTTCCAGAAAGTTTATCTAGGGTATTTTTACTGTCAGCACAGAGATATGCGGTATAAATGGGTGCTGACACATTATGCTCTCATATGCTAATTTAGCTCTCATGGACAATGACGTTTCAACGACCGTAAAATGGAGACCCCCAGGATAGTTACAGGGGACTAGCATGAACAGTGAAAACAAACTAAAGCAAACACGTATACCCCCCAACAGCGACAGGAAAACAGTTGTCTGTTGACAAGGAAATGAATAACATTTACAAGATATGAGAGCGAAGTTTTCCTTTAACACATTATGAGAGTCTTATGTCATTCTTTGTTCCTAATCCACAAAGTTGGAGGGTAAAACACTGAAAAACACAGAAAAAAAAAAAACGCAATTAAATTGGAACCAAGTCCACTGTTCTCATAATTCAGAGCTGGGTGGCAACAAAGTATCTTTTATTTATTGTGTTACCCGAACAAAAGTTTCAATCTAATTAACTCTTCTGTCAGATCTTTGTTTGTGATCCTTCAGAAAGGAGTCCAGGTCTGATCAAATGCCTCGAAGCTGCTTTTAAGATGATAACAGTACTTTTTTTTTCCATTTTCAATACATATATACATTGTCCGGTTGACCCATCTATTAAAATTGGGTGGATCTCATTAATTAATCCTACATTGGAGTCCTAACAATGCCGGATGTCTTTTGTTTGCAGTAAAACAAGAAAATTGTCTTGCCGCAATCTTGAAATTCATGACACTGAAATGAATATGTGTTGTTTTCCTTCAGCCACTTGGCTGAGTAAAAGCAGAACATCAACCTTCAGAAATTTTTCAGTTGAAGACATTTAAATCATAGGTAAATAAACACTCAAATTAACCCCCCAGAATTCACCTGTTGCTATGTGACAGCTATAGAAAGTACTGGCATGAATCATCGATTTCATGTTGTGGTTAGTAAGTTTCCTGACACCATCAGGGTATTCAGTCAGCGTGAAATCTGATAATCCTACCAAGACTCTCAGTACAGAGCAGGGACGATATTTCTGCAAAACACAAATTTTTTTTTTTTAAGATCTTTTTAATTCCCTGTTCAACCTTTCACTACTACACCCATTTTTAAAGTCATTTATGGTTTTCTGCACCACTTTTCTGCTTTCAATGCCTCGAACAAAAATATACTAGATATTCTAGTCCGCCTCCAGCCCACTTCATTTTTTTTTTTTATTTTCTATTTTTTTAACTCTTTTTCCCTCCGGTCATGGTCTGGGGGGCCCCTCTCAGGCATCCTGCCTGATCCTCCCCAGCCTGAAGTCCTCCATCTGTACCTCCTCTCTCCTCCTCCTCTACTCCACTGTCTGTACCCCCGGTTTTAACCCCTCCGGGGTGGGGCCGCCCCTCCTCTTTGGGTGCTCCTTGAGACACACCCCGACGTGAGAGAGGATCGGGGACGGAGGAACCTGGAAGGTCAGATTGGATGGGCCTGGCATTGGGGATGGGGGCAGGTGCCGTCGCCTACCCCTGCAGACCATTTTTTTTCCTTTTTCTGTTCCCTCTACCCCCCTCCCATGTGTGTGCATGTCTCCGACATAAGGTGCATGGCAATCCCTGCCCACGTCAGGGCACACTAACTACGTGCAGCCAGATATGCAGCAGCGCCCCCGGGTCTCCACCAGGAGCCGCTGGCATGCCGAGCAGTCCCATCCCACCCCACGGGAAGGAGAGCAGTCCATATGGGTGCTCAATCCTCACCTGCCCCCCCCCACCAACCTCCGGCATCCCGAGCTCACTCCCGAACCTGGGTCGCTGGCGTGGTATGAGGTGTGGCGTCCAGCGCCTCAACCCTCAGCGCCACCGCGCTGGCCAACCCACTTCATGAGCAGTGTAGCAAAGCTCTGTCTGAGTGAAGTGACCCTGGGAGGATGAAGGTGAGGGGGAAATGCACCCAAGTAAAATGTCCAGTGCATTTTTCTTACAGGCATAGCATATTTGGATCACTCAGTCTCGCCCCCATTAGGGACACATTCTCTTTTCACTGTGGTTCAAAGGCTGGTGTGTCAGCTTAGAAAGCCTCTATGAGCCCCCCCCACCAAGTGGAATGAAATGAAAATTCTTATGTCAGGCCACTGTGTGTTCCCTTATTACGACACTACTGTTTTTCTCAGTACAGGTTTTTATCCTCTGTGGCTGGACACCCCATTTCAGGGTTTTGTTAACAGTCACCCAGCTATGATAATCTGATCTGTTCCTGTTCCTCAACAGCTTCCCATTCTGTGGAGGGGCTGGGGGGAGGCACTTCACATCCCCCTGCTGGGAATTGGGAGCTCGATAAATCAATCAGTCAACCCATCAATCAATCTGTGCATTCATGCCAGATGAAAAGGATGATCATCGAGCTAAAATAATTTTCAATGATGTCTGTAAGTCTTTGCAAGGAACAGCTGAAAGTGTGGGGGCACAAGTGTGCTGGTGTTAGGGAGCGTGGGGGCACTAGTGTGCAACAGGTAGGGAGCATGAGGTCCACAAGAGCTGGTGGTAGAGAGTGTGGGGCCCAGGTGTACTTGTAGTAGGGAGTGTGGGGCACAAGTATGCCGATGATAGGGAGTGTGGGGTGAGTGTGTCAGTGATAGGGAGTGTGGGGCTCTTTTGAGTGCTACTGGTAGGGAGCATGGGGACTGAGTGTGCCAGTGGTAGGGAGCGTGGAGATTGAGTATACCAGTCATAGGGAGCATGGGGCCCACATGTGCCTGTGGTAGGTAGTGTGGGGCCCAACTGGGCTGGTGGTGGGGAGTGTGGGGCCCTTTGTGTGCTACTAGAAGGGAGCATAGGGACTAAGTGTGCTGGTGGTAGGAAGTATGGGGCACAATTATATTCCAGTGGTAGGAAGCATGGGGCCTAAGTGTGCTGGAGTTAAAAAGTGTGGGGCCAACATGTGTCTGTGGTAGGGAGTGTAAGGCCCAAGTGTGCAGGTGGTAGGGAGTATAGGGCCCTTTGTGTGCTACTGGAAGGGAGCATAGGGACTACGTGTGCTGGTGGTAGGGAGTGTGGGGCACAAGTATATGCCAGTGATAGGGAGTGTGGGGCCTACATGTGGCAGTGGTAGGGAGTGTGGGGCCCAAGTGTGCCAGTGGTAGGAAGCATGGGGCCTGCGTGTGCAGGTAGGGAGTGTGGGGCACAATTATATGCCAGTGATAGGGAGTGTGGGGCCTACATGTGGCAGTGGTAGAGAGTGTGGGACCCGAGTGTGCTGGTGGGTGGAAACGTGGGGCCCAAGAGTGCTGATGGTAGAAAGAATGGGGTTGAGTGTGCTGGTGGCAGGGAGTGTGGGGTGAGTGTGTGCTGGAAGTAGGGAGTATGGTGCCCAAGTGCGCTGGAGGTAGAGAGTGAAGGGCCCAAGTGTACTGGTGATAGGGAGTGTGACACCCCAAGTGTACTGGTGCTATGGAGTGTGGGACCCATGTGTGCCAGTGGTATGAACTGTGTGGCACAAGTATGCTGGTAGTAGGGAGCCTAGGGACCCAAGTACGCTGATAGTGGGGAGTGTGGGGCCTAAGTGTGCAGGTGGTAGGGAGCAAGGGCCCAAGTGTGATTCTGGAAGGGAGCAAGGGGACTGAGTGTGCCAGTGGTATAAAGCATAGGGCCCTTTGTGTGTTAGTGGTAGGGAGCATGGAACCCATTGTGTGACAGCAGTAGAGAGCATGGGACCCTGTGTGTGCCAGTGGTAAGTAGCATGGGGCCATTTGTGTGCCAGTGGTATGGAGCATGGGGTCCTTTGTGTGCCAGTGGTATGGAGTGTGGGGCCAGAGATTGCCAATGGTAGGGAGCATGGGGTCCTTTGTGTGCCAGTGGTAGGTAGCATGGGGCCCTTTGTGTGCCAGTGGTAGGTAGCATGGGGCCCTTCCTATGCCAGTAGTAGGGAGCATGGATCCTCAAGTGTGCCCGTGGTATGGAGTGCGAGGCCCAAGTATTCTGAAGGTAGGAAGTGTGGGGCCCCAGCATGCTGGTGCCCCAAGTGTGCTGGTGGTAAGAAGCGTAGGGCACAAGTCTGCTGGTGGTAGGAAGTGTGGGCCCTTTGTGTGCCGGTGGGAGCATGGATCCTCAAGTGTGCCAGTCGGACAGTGTGAATCCCCAAGTATGCCAGTGGTAGGGAGCGTGAAGCCTGAGTGTGGCAGTGGTATCGAGTGTGAGGCCCAAGTATTCTGGTGGTATGGAGTGTAGGGCCCCAGTGTACTGGTGGTAGGGAGTGTGAGTCCCGAGCATATTGGTGGTAGGAAGCATGGGGCCCAAGTCTGCTGGTGGTAGGCAGTGTGGCTCCCAAGCATGCTGGTGGTAGGAAGCATGGGGCCCATGTCCGCTAGTGGTAGGAAGTGTGGGGCCTGAGTGTGCTGGTTTTTGGGAGTTTGGGGCCCAAGTGTGCTGACTGTAGGGAGCATAGGGCCCACCTGTGCTGATGGTAGGGAGTGTGGGGCCTGAGTGTGCTGGTGGTAGGCAGTGTGGGGCCTCAGTGTGCTGATGATATATACAGACATACAAACACATGAATCTGCCAGCAGAAACAGGCTTCATAGTCGGCCCAGTGGTGCTGAGGGTTGAGGCGCTGGATGCCTTACCTCACGCTGCGCTGGCGACCTGACTTCAGAAACTAGCTCGGGTCGCGGGGTGCTGGCATGGGGGGGAGGGGGGAGTAGAATTGAGCACTGGCTCTCTCCTCCTGGGAAGGGGGGGGATCACCCACCTGTAGTCCCACTGTCACCGGATGGAGGTCCAATGATAGGCGTAGGCAGCAACGGTGCAACCGGTAGGGTGGGGGGAAAGGTGTGTGTACATGTGCCTCTACACGCATGCGTCACATCGGGGATGCGCAAGAGTGGGACTTACAAGGGAAAAAGCCAAAAGTACTTACAGGAAAAAAAAAAGAAACAGGCCTCATGGTCTATCAAGTCTGCTCAAGTGCGCAGCTAGCACCCCTAAAGTGCAGCTGCCCAAACCCCCTCACACCTCCGGAGATTTCTCAGTACTGTTTGCCTAGACCCCCCCCCCCCATGCCCTGTCCCATGCCCTTTTGAAATTGCCCACCATCCTGCAGGATACCACCTCCTCTGGTAGTGTTCCATTTTGACACCACCCTCTTCATCAAATAATGCCTCATCCTCTCTCTCCTAAATGTACCCCCCCGCTCCAGTCTTAGCCCATTCCCTTTGTGTCCCTTCCCTTCCTCGGCCTAAATAACCCATCTGTGTCAGATTTGTTGATCCCCTTTAAGTACTTGAACATTTCAATTATATTCCCTGATCCCTCCTCTCCTCCAGGATGTACAAAGTTAAGTCTCTCAGTCTGTCCTCGTAGGACTTGCCTTCCATCCCCTGCATCATTTTTGTCATCCTTCACTGCACCCCCTCTAGCAGCCTAATATCCTTCTTCAGATATGGACGCCACGTACTGCACGCAGTACTCCAAGTGCGGCTTGACTAAAAACCTGTACAGGGGCAGGATCACATCCCTATGTCTGGATCAGAATCCTCTTGCAATACACCCCAGCATATTGTTAGCCTTAGCTGCAGCCTTCCTGCACTGCGCAGAGTGGTTCATGCTCTCCGTTACTATCACCCCTAGGTCCTTCTCTTCCTCGGTGACACCGAGCCACACCCCAACCAACCAATATTCCCTCCTCGGGTTCTTCACCCTGAAGTGCATAACTCTGCACTTCTTCACATTGAAGTCCAATTGCCACTTCTCCGACCACTTCTCCAGTTTGGTTAGGTCCACCTGTAGTTCCTGCCACCCCTCTACACCATCCACTACAGCCCCGATCTTGGTATCATCTGCGAACAGGCTGACACTGTTCCTAACTCCATGTGAGATATCCAATATGAACAGCCCAAACAACACTGGACCCAGCACAGAGCCCTGCGGCACACCGCTCATCACTGGCCTAGGGGATGAGAGTTCTCCCACCACCTGTTGCTGTCTCCCCTTCAGCCAGTTCATGATCCAGTCAATCATCTTTGCCCCCACCCCACGTATTTCAGCTTCCCTCCCAGCTGCCCATGAGGCACTGAATCAAAGGCCTTGCTGAAGTCCAAATACAGGACATCCACTGCATGACCCCTGTCCAGCTCCTTTGTTACCCAGTCATAGTATTCTATCAGGCTGGTCTGGCATGATCTCCCCAAGATGAATCCATGCTGCTGCCCATCCTGGAGCCCATTAACCTCCAGAAAGGTCACCAGTCTCTCCTTCAGGATCGCTTCCATAAGTTTACCTACTATGGAAGTGAGACTAGCAGGTCTGTAGTTGCCTGGCTCATCCTTTGGGCCACTCTTGTGGATAGGCACCACATGAGCCATCCTTCAGTCCTGTGGTATGTATCCTGTGTCCAGGGAAGTGTTGAACAGGTCCACCAGTAGCCTGGCCAACACCTCCACCATCTCCCTCAGCACCCTGGGGTGAATGCCATCAGGACCTGGTGCCTTATCCACCCTTAGTGCCTTCAGACCCTCCAGTACCCTACTCTCCATAATCATCCTGTCAGTCAACCCTCCCTCCCCGTCCCCACCTTCCCAGTCCACGGAGGTAGTAGACCACCCTCCTCCTTCGCGAACACAGAGCAGAAGTATTCATTCATTCAGTGCTTCTGCCTGTTCTGCCCCTTTTTCCACCCACTTTTCTTCCTTCTTGATCCTCACTATCTTGTCCCTGCAGCTCCTTTTTTCCCTCACGTATCTAAAAAAGTCCTTCTCCCCACCCTTGATGCCCTGAGCCAGCCTCAGCTCTCTGAAGGCCTTGGCCTCTCTTACTAGCTTGGTTACCGCCATAGACCTCCTGGCATACATCTCCCTGTCCTCCCCCCCCTCCTGGTCCTCTTGAATCTCAGAAAAGCTGCTTTGTTAGCCCTCACCCCCTCCAACACCTTCCTGCTCAGCCAACATGGCTTCTTAGCCCTGCTCCTCTTGCTCAGAGTCCTGGTGCATGCTTCAGTAGCCTCCCTCAGACCAAGATTGATGATATCCCACTTCTGCTGTGCATTCATCCCCCTGTCTTATCCCCTCTATGCGCCCCTTCAGGATTTCCTGCATCTTCCCAAAGTCCACCTGTCTGAAGTCCACCACTCTTGTCGCTGAACCTACAGACTCCTTGCTCAGGCTGTGCGTGAACCACACTGACTGGTGATCACTTCCAGCTAGTGGGTCCTCTACCTTTTTTTTCTTTTTTGGTCCAGCTCCCCATTTAGCTTGGACCCTTACTACCTGCTGCCCCCATGCCCAGGGTTTCCTCCAATGGGCACTGTGGGTAAAGCCCCGGTTTAACCCCAGGTCAGGGTCACGGGAGTGGGACCCCCCCCGGCTTTTTTTTCAACTACTTGATCCCTGGGGGCAGGGATGTGCAATGATGTCCAGCGTACGCCCCTTCCCCTCGAACATACTGGCGCCAGTCATGGCGGTACCCCCCAGCCTCCACTAGGGGTCCTGGATGTGCCTGACACTCTTCCCCTCCCTCCCCCAGAGGAGAAGAAAAGCAGTCCCTAGGACACTCAATCCTTCTCTCCTGGCCAGCACTTCGACTCTTGGGTCCGTTCCCAAACCCGGGTTGTCGGCATCACAAGCGGAAATCCCACCACTGCACCAGTGGGTTGGTGGGTCCTCCACCCGTAGTTCCCTCACCACCTCCCCTTTCAATAGTACCAGGTCCAGTGTATTACCTAGCCAAGTGGGCTAGATGACCATCTGCACCAGAAGACTGTCCTGGAATGCATCCAGGAGTACCTGCTCCCTGGCACTAGAGGTGGCTGGGGTTCCCCAAATCCACTCCAGGTAGGCTGAAGTCCCCCACAATCACCACACTCCCTTTTCTACACACCCACTGAATCTGTTCCGCTAACTCCCTACCCAACTCCTCAGACTGAGCAGGTAGCCTATACACCACCCCCAGCCTCAGTTTTCTACCTCTAGAATCCAGTAACTTCATCCACAGCACCTCTGTCCTCCCCTCCTCCCCCATCATCCCTTGTGCATCTAATCCCATCCCTTACATAAATTGCCACCCCTCCCACGCTCCTCACCCCTCTGTCCTTCCTATAAATTATGTACCTTGGGATCATCAGATCCCAGTCCTGGTGTTGGGTGGCCCAGATCTCCATGATGGCCGCAACGTCCACCATCCCTTCATCTAAGAGAGCCTGTAGCTCAGCTGTTTTGTTACCCAGGCTCCTCACATTCAGGGAGACCACCCTCCACCCAGTTCCATCCTTCTCCCTATTCTGTGCCCCCCCAACCTGACCCCCAATGTTGTTATGGGGGTCAGCTCATTTGGCTCCCTTACCTGGTGACCTTGTATACTAGCTGCACACTCACCTCCCCCCCTTCCTAGTTTAAAACCCCTCTGGATGCTGTGTATTCCTCCAGCTTATGCTTCAAGACTCCCTGCCCCACCCTACTTCAGTTAATTCTATCCTTTGTGTACAGGTCGCTGTTGTCCCATGTGTTCCCCCAATCTCCCACCAGTTCATACCCCTGAGTACGACACCACTCACCCAGCCACGAGTTTAACTCCACTGTCCGTCCTTCCATGCCCTAGGTACCGGTAGCATTTCTTAGAAGGCTACTGAGCTCCCTACCACCATACATAACTTCCTCAGTTCCTCAAATCTCTCCCTAACCAACTCCACTGTACTATCCCCCAGGTCATTAGTGCCTTTGTGCACCACCACATGAGGTTTTTCTCCCCCCCCCCGACACACCTAATTAGAGACTGCTCCACCCTACCCACCGTCAAGCCCAGTACAGATTCGACCCATATCCAACTGCGTTGTTTTCCCCTTCCACCCCATCTGATCTCTTTCATGATAGAGTCCCCTATCACCACAATTCCACCCCCTCTTCCATCACCATTTGCCTGTACCTTCCTGCTGTCCCCATCTCTCCCATGAGCATGCACCCTTTCCTGTCCACCAGTGCCCAGATCCATCCCCCTGCTCATCCCCCATTCCCCCAGACTGCTTTTCCTGCTATACTTGCCACCATCGTTAGTAGCTAATGCATCATCTATAACTCCCCCACCTTGCTAAGTATCCTTTCATCCCCCGGGCTGCACTCCTCTGCTGCCCTTGCCCTGTCCCCACTTCCCCCACTCCTAAACTTACCCATTATACCCTCCCCGGTATCCTGTCCCTCCCCCATCTGGACTGTTGTCCCCTGCATTCCCCTACCATCATGCCTGTCTGCCTCATCCCGGATTGCCCCAGCATCCTCATCCTCCACTGACGTCAGTACTGCATAGCTGCTACCTGAACCTGCCCCTCTAGTACAGGCATTGCCTCTGCTGCCACCCTGCTACAGCCCCATATTGCTACTAGGTTTCCCCATCCCCTCCCCTGCCCTCATAGACCCCACAGGCTCGGTTTTCCTGTATGCTTGAGGGGGTGTCCAACATCCCCCGCTCTTCCCCTCTCACCCCTCATTCTCCTTAACTCCCCCACCAGCTGCAGGACCTCTGCCTTCAGATCCCCTAACCTGCAGCAAATGGGGCATTCCTATAGCCTCCACAATGTGTCCATCCAGAAGGCCCCCTCACAGCCATTGCAGCTCACTAGTCTGTCTCCCCTGATTTCTCTTCTGTCCCCCTTCCCCCTGTACCAGCCCCCCTTCCCCTGGAACCAACCCCACCCTTTCTTCTTGTTACACCGGCCCCTGTCCTGTCACCCAAAACTCCCCCAACCTCCACCTTCCCCAGGCAGTTCCATCACCCCCACTTCACCCCCCCGGCCCCTGAGACCTTGCTGTGACACAGCATAACTGACTCCCCCCAGCCTGCCTCTAGAACCCTGTCATAACTAGGTGAAATAGTTATGGTTAATTGAACATCAGGTACAAAATCAGCACTCCACTCAAAGCGGTTTTGTTCAGCTCAACAGAATAATTACCCTTTAGGACAAATAACCCCAACCAATATACTGTATCTACAATGGCACCAACAGAGTAAATACCCCTTTAGGAACAATCAACCCCATCCAACACAGCTGCAATCAGTAGCACAGAGTATTAACCCCCTCCCAAAACAGGTGCAATCAGTCCAAAATAATTTTACTCTTTAGGAGCAAATAACCCACCCAATACATCTATGAACAGCCCAACAGAGTATATACCCCACCAGGAACAATCAACGCCACCCAGTACAGCTGCCACAGAGTGTTCACCCCCTAGGAACCAATCCCACAGCAGCAGCCGCTGACCCTTTTAGATGCACAGTACCTTGAGTAGCAAGTTGCACAGTACCTTGAGTATGCTTCACTTCCCAGCACTCAGCGTCCAGTTTCTGTCCCTTTAAGATAGACAATCCTGCCGGCTGTCAGTCAGTCTGAAACCAAAGCACTCCTTGGTGCTCCCCCTACAGGGTACTCTGCCCCCACTCCTCTTCTTATTGGTGCACCCCCATTGGGAGTGGATCTTGCAGCCCATTTAACAATGGAGGTAGCGCAGGGTGGGGCTGGGAAAAAATTCAAGCTGGAAGCCGCCTGTCCTCTCCAATTGTTTCTCAGCTGCTGCTGCTGCTGCTGCTTCTGCTGCTTCTGAAGGCCTGCTGATGCGGTCCTGCTCCCCGCTGGTCATCCTCCTCCCCACTGCTCTGCTGCTGTTTCCCTCCTGAGGCCGCCGATGCTTCTCGCTCCCCACAGATCCACCTCCCAGCTTCCTTCTTGCAGCCTGGCTGCCTGTAGCTGGTCACCGTGGGTGCGGCGCTGGGCACAGAAGTGAAGTGCCACTTGATCTAGTGCAGCTGGGCCTAGGTGATTTATAGCCCAGCTACTGTTTCAAAACTGCCCACCTCTTCCTCTGGTTGGCCCAGAATTCAAGCTGGGAGCCTCCTGCCCACTCCAATTGGCTCCCAGCTGCTGCTGCTGCTGCTGAAGGCCCACTGATGTGGTCCCACTCCCTGCTGGTCATCCTCCTCGCTGCTGCTCTGCTGCTGCTTTAATTCCGAGGCCGCCAGTGGCCCACTCCCCTCCGATCTGCCTCCCGGCTTCCTTTTTGTGGCCCTGCCTCCTGTAGCTGGTCACTGTGGGTGCGGTGCTGGACACAAAAGTGAATTGCAGTATAAAGTGTGGTTCCCTAGTGTGCTAGTGGTAGGGAGCATGGGGCCCTGGTGGGCTACAGGTAGGGAGTATGGGGCCCACGTGTGTTGGTAGTAGAGAGTGTGGGGCCCGAGTGTGCCGGTGGTAAGGAGAATGGGGTTATCTGTGTGCACTGGAAGGGAGCATGGGGACCAAATGTGTCAGTGGTATAAGGTATAGGACCCTTTATGTTTCAGTGGTATGTAACATGAAACCTTTTGTGTGCCAGTGGTATGGCATGTGGGGCCTTTGTGTGCCGGTGTTCTGACGTGTGGAGGAAGAGAGTGCCAATGGTATGCAGCATGGGGTCCTTTGTGTGCCACTAGTAGGGAGTGCAGGGCCCTCTGTGGGCCAGTAGTAGGGAGTGTGGGGCCTTTGTGTGCCAGTGGTATGCAGCATGAATACAATACCCATGTGTTTCAGTGGAAGGGAATGTGGATCCCCAGTATGGCCAGTGGTAGGAACCATGGATCCCCAAATATGCTGGTGGTGGGGGAAATGGATCCTCCAGTCCACCAGTGGTAGAGAGAGTGGGGCCATGTATGCCACTGGTAGTGATCATGTGGCACAAGTGTGCCAGTGGTAGGGAATGTGGATCATTCTCTGTGCCACTGGTACTCTGTAGGAGAGTATCCTGTGGGATGTTGTGGGAGTGCATCCTGTGGGATGCTGTGGGAACATATAATGTGGGATGCTGTGGGAGAGCATCCTGTGGGATTCTGTGAAAGATCATCCTGTGGGATACTGTAGGAGCACATCCTGTGGGATTCCTTGGGAGCACATTCTGTGGGATGCTGTGGGATGCTGTGGGAGAGTATCCTGTGGGATGTTGTGGGAGAGTATCCTGTGGGATACCGTAAGAGATCATCCTGTGAGATGCTGTGGGAGCACATCATGTGGGATTCTGTGGGGGCACATCATGTGGGATGCTGTGGGAGTGGATGCTGTGGGAGAGCATCCTGTGGGATTCTGTGAGAGATCATCCTGTGGGATGCTGTGGGAACACATCCTGTGGGATGCTGTGGGAGAGTATCCTGTGGGATGCTGTGGGAGAGCATCCTGTGGGATTCTGTGTGGGAGAGCATCCTGTGGGATTCTGTGAGAGATCATCCTGTGGGATGCTGTGGAGATCATCCTGTGGGATTCTGTGAGAGATCATCCTGTGGGATGCTGTGGGAGACCATCCTGTGGGATGCTGTGGAAAAGCATCCTGTGGGATGCTGCGGGAGAGCATCCTGTGGGATGTTGTGGGAGCACATCCTGTGGGATTCTGTGAGAGATCATCCTGTGGGATGCTGTGGGAGACCATCCTGTGGGATTCTGTCAGAGATCATCCTGTGGGATGCTGTAGGAGCACATCATTTGGGATGCTGTGGGAGCACATCATGTAGCAGGCGCTGGGAGAGCATCTTGTGGGATTTTGTGGGAGCACATCATGTGGGATGCTGTGGGAGCACATCCTGTGGGATTCTATCAGAGATCATCCTGTGGGATGCTATAGGAGCACATCATGTGGGATGCTGTGGGAGAGCATCCTGTGGGATGCTGTGGGAGCACATCCTGTGGGATGCTGTGGGAGAGCATCCTGTGGGATTCTGTGAGAGATCCTCCTGTGGGATGCTGTGGGAGCACATTATGTGGGATGCTGTGGTAGCACATCATGTGGGATGCTGTGGGAGCACATACTGTGAGATGCTGTGAGAGATCATCATGTGGGATGCCGTGAGAGCATATCATGTGGGATGCTGTGGGACAGCATCCTGTGAGATTCTGTGCGAGATCATGTGGGATGCTGTGGGAGCACATACTGTGGGATGCTGTAGGAGAGCATCCTGTGGTATTCTGTGAGAGGTCATTCTGTGGGATGCTATTGGAGCACATCATGTGGGATGCTGTGGGAGAGCATACTGTGGGATGCTGTGGGAGAGTATCCTGTGGGATTCTGTAAGAGTGCATCCTGTGGGATTGTGTAAGAGGTCATCCTGTGGGATGCTGTGGGAGCACATCATGTGGGATGCTGTGGGTGAGCATATTGTGGAATGCTGTGGGAGAGCATCCTGTGGGATTCTGTGAGAGATCATACTATGGGATGCTGTGGGAGAGCATCCTGTGGGATTCTGTGAGAGATCATCCTGTGGGATGCTATAGGAGCACATCATGTGGGATGCTGTGGGAGCACAAACTGTGGTATTCTGTGAGAGATCATCCAGTGGGATGCTATGGGAGCACATCATGTGGGATGCTGTGGGAACACATCATGTGGGATGCTGTGAGAGAGCATCCTGTGGGATTCTGTGAGAGATCAAACTGTGGGATGCTGTGGGAGAGCATCCTGTGGGATTCTGTGAGAGATCATCCTGTGGGATGCTATAGGAGTACATCATGTGGGATTCTGGGATGCTGTGGGAGCACATCATGTGGGATGCTGTGGGAGAGCATCCTGTGGGATGCTGTGGGAGAGTATCTTGTGGGATGCTGTGGGAGAGTATCCTGTAGGATTCTGTGAGAGATCTTCCTGTGGGATGCTGTAGGAGCACATCATGTGGGATGCTGTGGGAGAGCATCCTGTGGGATTCTGTGAAAGATCATCCTGTGGGATGCTATAGGAGAACATCATGTGGGATGCTGTGGGAGCACATCATGTGGGATGCTGTGGGAGATTATCCTGTGGAATGCTGTGGGAGAACATCCTGTGGGATTCTGTGAGAGATCATCCTGTAGGATGCTAAGGAGCACATTGTGTGGGATGTTGTGGGAGAGCATCCTGTGGGATTCTGTGAGAGATCATCCTGTGGGATGCTGTGTGAACACATCATGTGGGATGCTATGGGAGCACATCATGTTGGATGCTGTGGGACAGCATACTGTGGGATGCTGTGGGACAGCATCCTGTGGAATTCTGTGAGAGATCATACTGTGGGATGCTGTGGGAGAACATCCTATGGGATTCTGTGAGAGATCATCCTGTGGGATGCTATAGGAGAATATCATGTGGGATGCTGTGGGAGCACATCATGTGGGATGCTGTGGGAGATTATGCTGTGGGAGAACATCATGTGGAATTCTGTGAGAGATCATCCTGTGAGATGCTGTGGGTGCACATCATGTGGGGTGCTGTGGGAGCACATCATGTGGGATGCTATGGGAGAGCATCCTGTGGGATTCTGTGAGAGATCATCCTGTGGGATGCTGTAGGAGCACATCATTTGGGATGCTGTGGGAGCACATCATGTGGGATGCTGTGAGAGAGCATCCTGTGGGATTCTGTGAGAGATCATCCTGTGGGATGCTGTAGGAGCATCCCACACTCTCTATCTAGCATCCCACACTCTCCATCTAGCAAGACATAATAATACGGAAGAAGGCTGGGAATATTATAGGATTAATCTTAAAATAGCAAAAAGAGCTATAGCCCAGGCTAAAAGGGAATATGAGTATACAATAGCAACTAAGGTCCAAGATAATTACAAAACCTTTTATTCATATATAAATAATAAAAAAGGGAAAAGTAAAGTCATAGGACCCTTAAAAACGTATGATGGAAATATTATAACAGAAAATAAGGCTCTTGCGGAGGAATATAATGTATACTTTTCATCGGTCTTTGGCAAAAGTCTTCAAACTTCGTGGGATAATAAGAAAATTAGACATAAAGAACAGAGCCCAAAGATAGACCCCGCTGAAGTACTTATTAGATTGCAGAAGGTTAACCAAAATAAAGCACAGGGGCCAGATGGGATTCACCCAAGGGTGATTAAGGAAATGGCAACACTATTAGTGGAGCCAGTAACTTACCTTTTTCAGGAAAGTATTAACATTGGTGAGGTTCCTGAGGCATGGAGGCAAGCTGTGATTGTACCCATATACAAAAAAGGTTGTAGGCAGACCGTCTCAAATTACAGACCTATTAGTCTAACCTCCGTTCTTGGTAAGATTCTGGAGGGTACAATCAAGGATTGTATTATGGAACATATTGAGAGGACAGGCAGGATAGACATGACTCAGCACGGATTCACCAAGGGAAGATCATGCCAAACTAACTTATTAGAATTCTACGATAAGGTTAGCAAGGCTATGGATATGGGTAATGCAGTGGATGTGATCTTTCTGGACTTTGCAAAAGCCTTTGATAAAGTGCCCCATGGGGAGCTTGTTAAAGCACTTTATGAGCTGGAGATACAAATATGGATACAAACGTGGGTGAAGGCTGCTTACGGACAGAGTCCAGAAAGTCTGCATAAAAGGTGAATACTCTGATTATGTCGGAGTGACTAGTGGTGTCCCCCAGGGCTCGGTCTTGGGACCATGTTTGTTTAATATGTATATTTCATCCATGCAGGTGCATACAGATGTGTAGCTATCTAAATTTGCAGACGACACTAGGGTTGGGAGTCCAGTAAATAACTGGGAAGAACATCTAGTCCTACAAACAGCTCTGGATAGGCTAGACACATGGGCCTCCCAGAAACAATCTATTTTTAATATCAGAAAGTGTAATGTTATGCACTTTGGAAAGAAAAATAACAAATTCCAGTATAATTTAGGAGGATCTGTACTAAAAGTAGTGGATGAAGAGAAAGACTTGGGGTTATGGTTAATAAAGATCTTGGCTTCAGCTTACACTGTAATACAGCTATTAAAAGCGGTAGTATAACACACTGTATATTGAGACACATAAAAGTAGAGATAAGCAGGTTGTGATGCCGCTGTATAATGCATTGGTACTTCCCCGTGGAGTACTGTGTCCAGTTTGGGCCCCGTATAGAGGAGGGATGTTGTACGGATGGATGGGGTACAGAGGAGACTTACAAAGAGAATCAAGGGATTGGATGGATTGAGTTATGAGCAGAGACTGCAGGATTTGGAGCTGTATTCCTGGAATATCATAGAATGAGAGGCGATATGTGTTTGATATATGGGCATGGACCGATACTAACTTATGGGACTTACTGGGCTTGTTAAAAGGGCTCAAATATATGACACTAGAGCACATTGTTACCAACTGGTTAAGGATAGATATAAAACAAATAGAAGGAAATACTGGTTAAGTAATAGGGTAACAGAAATTTGGAATATGCTACCAGGAGAGGTTGTGGAAAGCAGTACAATGCAGGAATTTAAAACACAGCTAGATAAATTCTTGGAAAGGAAGAATATAAAAGGATATAACTAGGTGTTACTTGCGAGCTCACGGACGAATGTCTTTATGCTCAGTATTGTCTATGTAATCTATGTAATCATTTGGGATGCTGTGGGAGCACATCATGTGGGAGCATATCATGTGGGATGCTGTGGGAGCGTATCATGTGGGATGCTGTGGGAGAGCATACTGTGAGATGCTGTGGGACAGCATCCTGTGGGATTCTGTGAGAGATCATCCTGTGGGATGCTGTGTGAACACATCATGTTGGATGCTGTGGGACAGCATACTGTGGGATGCTGTGGGAGAGCATCCTGTGGGATTCTGTAAGAGATCATACTGTGGGATGCTGCGGAGAACATCCTATGGGATTCTGTGAGAGATCATCCTGTGAGATGCTGTGGGAGCACATCATGTGGGATGCTGTGGGAGCACATCATGTGGGATGCTATGGGAGAGCATCCTGTGGGATTCTGTGAGAGATCATCCTGTAGGATGCTATAGGAGCACATCATGTGGGATGCTGTGGGAGCACATCCTGTGGGATGCTGTTGGACAGCATCCTGTGGGATTCTGTGAGAGATCATCCTGTGGGATGCTGTGGGAACACATCATGTGGGATGCTATGGTAGCACATCATGTTGGATGCTGTGGAACAGCATCCTGTGGTATTCTGTGAAAGATCATCCTGTGGGATGCTATAGGAGAACATCATGTGGGATGCTGTGGGAGCACATCATGTGGGATGCTGTGGGAGATTATCCTGTGGGATGCTGTGGGAGAACATCCTGTGGGATTCTGTGAGAGATCATCCTGTGAGATGCTGTGGGAGCACATCATGTGAGATGCTGCAGGAGCATATCATGTGGGATGCTGTGGGAGAGTATACTGTGGGATTCTGTGAGAGATCATCCTGTGGGATGCTATAGGAGCACATCATGTGGGATGCTGTGGGAGCACATCATATGATATGCTGTGGGAGCACATCATGTGGGATTCTGGGGGACAGCACCCTGTCGGATGCTGTGGGAGAGTATCCTGTAGGATTATGTGAGAGATCATCCTGTGGGATGCTAGGGGACACCATCCTGTGGGATGCAATGGGAGAGCAAACTGTGGGATGCTATAGGAGCACATCATGTGGGATGCTGTGGGAGCACATCATGTGGGATGCTGTGGGAGAGCATCCTGTGGGATGCTAGGGGACACCATCCTGTGGGACGCTGTGGGATGTGCAGTCCTCCCTCCCCTTAGCCACACAATGCAGCACTGCATTTAAATATCTACAAATCGGGTTCCTGTTTGGGTTTGCTGCCCAGAGACAACACTAAAATGTTCAAGGATGACATCCTGCACATGATGACTTAAGCTGAACTATAGCTCTCTAGCAAATGTCACTATTACAGGAAATGTGCACTGCGTCAATTAGTACTCATCTTGTACAATTGTTTTTTGGTTTCAGGAAATAATTAAATATGGGTCCATAGTTTAAACAATGCATATAATTTTTCTTTAGTTTTTGTTTTTTATAGATAAAGGGGAGAAGTTCGAGATTTTTATAAATCTTTAATGTTAGGAAAAGGGGAAATTGTTTAACCAGGAAAGACACACTAAGATGGATCTTGTTTCCAGGTGCAACCTGGGAGCACAAGGAAGTTAAGTGACTTGCTCAGGGAGACACAGTATGCCAGTAGGGGCTGATGGGATTCAAGCCCAGGTCTCCAGGTTTGTAGCTTAGTGCCCTTAACCATTATGCTATACTGCCTCCTTAATGTTACTTTAATGTTGTGTGTTTTTTGTAAAATAGTCTTTTGTTTTTATAAAGTGTATTCATATTCCTAGACTTGCTAAAAGAAACGACTGGCTATAGCACAATGTTCCATGGACGTGAGGAAATATTGGTTAGCAAATGATAAAAAAAAAATATCTCCTGGAATCAGGGAGAGAAGGAAATAGGTTGATATTACATGTAAACAGACAAGGATCAAAAGTCTTTTATGAGAATTTCATGGACTGACTGTAAATATCCACGCGTGATCTGTACATTTTAGTGTGCGTCGGTGTCATCGTCTCTGCATAATTTCTTTTCAATTCAGTGAAATTTTACAAGCCTGCAAGGAATGGATCAGCTGTGAAATTTATACACCTGGCACAAAAAGGAGTGTGACACAGAAGTTGTATATGCTGGTGCTTTTCCTTATTTCTAAAGGCAGCATTCATATGGTACTTAGAAATAACAGAAAAACAACTCAAGGAAACTTCAGGATGCTTCATCTTCCCATCTCTCTCTCTCTCTCTCCCTCTCTCTCTTTCTCTTTCTGTCTCCCTCTCTCACTCTGTCCGTCTGTCTTGCTATTTCTCTCTCTCATGAAATTGAAACTTGAACGTCATTCTCTATAAAGAAAGAATTGCACAGTTTTCAGTGTGAACCCTTTGCAAGTGCAGCATGCTTCCATTCAGGGGAATTACCCCACTGACTGATTTGTTTTAAAGGGACAGTGTCAGGTGTTTTTTGGGGGCTTATTTAGGCCATTTCCTGCTATATCCAAAAATGAGTAAAAAGAAAAAAAAAATCACATATAACATACCTCCTACGGAGGTTTTTAAAACAAAGGCCTTGCCACTGTACTTTTTCCAATACAACAAAAAGCAATTTGAGCGCTCCTCTACAAATGTGTAGCATCACTACCTACAGACTTAACTCCACCATGGAATGTGATTGGTGGAATTGTAATTTACCGAGAGTGTAGCTCGACAGAAAGGTAAGGTTTTAGTAAAGCACACGGAGGACAGAATTGCAGAAAATGCACTCCTCTTTTACTTACCAGCAGCAAAGAAAATAACACAAAATGCAAACTGGCCGAGTGACCCTAACCTGATAGGGATTTTTGCATATAATCAGAAACAGCCTATTACTCAAGGTATTTTGCTGTCTAAGTTGAATTACTGTGCAGTAATCTAATGCAATAGCTCAAACTTAACTTGAGAAGGTGGCATGTTACTTATAACAATATCTGTTGATTTGGGTTAGCTACGACGTGACTAACTCACCACTGCAGACTATACTCTGCTTTTAGAGCTAGTCGGAACAAATGCACCAAATTGGTTAGATCCGCAAAGGCAAGCTACTGCTTGTCAGCCTTCGAATCAGCAAAGGGTAATTCTGTTAAGTTCTGGGGGTTATAAAGTCAGCAGAGGGAAATAAACCATCATCTACACTATCAGGCAAGATTAACCATCGGGGTATGACATTAACTGATAAGTCAGAAATCTTGGAGAGCTTCAATGTCCACTTCTCTACTGCAGGCCCAGCCTTCGACACCTCCAAAGCTGCTACCCTAAAATTTAGTCTACCTCTACAACCCCCACCACCAACAGACAATATTTTCACTTTCACCCTGTTCCAGTATAAACAAGTAGAAGACCTGCTGTTGCACCTAGACTTAAAGAAGGGTGCGGGTGCTGATGGATTAGGACCTTTTTCCTCAAATCAGGGTTTCGTTACCCGACTGCTCCCATCCTGCACCTGTTCAATTTGTCTATTACCTCCTGCGTTGTACCAGAGGCCTGGAAAATAGCACATGTACTTCCCTTATTCAAATCAGGAGACCCTTGGATTTGAACAACAATAGACCAATTTCCCTACTACCCGTGCTCTCAAACCCTTTAGAAAAAGTAGTAAATGCTCAGGTAAGAGATTACCTCGATAGGTCGAATTTAGTGAACCCATCCCAGTCTGGCTTCAGGCCAGCTCACAACACAACTACTGCCCTTGTTATGATGTCAAACGATTGGCTCATTGCCATGGACAAAAAACAGATCTCAGAAACTGTAGTTTTGGTCCTTAGTAAAGCATTCAACACTGTTGACCGTGCTTTACTCTTAGACAGGCTCAACAGTCACGGCATAAGTGGCCCAGTGTTTAGTTGGTTCACTAGCTACCCATCAGGAAGGTTGATGCAGGTAAAGGTGAAAGGCTCACTCTCCGCACTTCTCCCACTCACAAGGGAGGTACAGCAAGGCTCGATTCTCGGACCTCTTCTGTTCATGATCTATATAAACTCCATCAGTGCAAATGTGAATAAAGCAAAAATCCACCGACTCACAGATGACACTGTCCTCTTTACCTCAAAATCCTCATTGAATGATATCTGTGCGGAATTTCAGGCAGAATTTGACCTCATTCAGCATAATCTGTTACAAGCCAAACTCCTTCTGAACACTAAAAAAACTAAAGTCATATACTAACACTCTATCTCAGCTCTTTCCCAAAAAATCTCTCTATAGTGCCTCCCATCAAAACCCTCCTCAGTGACAACCTCGAGGTTGTCAACAGATTTAAGTACCTGGGGTGTTTGCTGAACCACCACCTGTCTTTCTCTGCTCACATCGAATCATTCGCGAAAAAGCTGAAGCAAAGACTCAGTTTCTTTTTTAGGAATGAGTCCTTTTTCTCGGCTGAAGCCAGGCTGAGACTGTTACAGACCACGTTCATCCCTCTACTGGACTACTGGGATGTGATATATGGCCGATGTTCAGATACCTTGCTGCACTCATTTGACACATTCTACCATAGGGCAATACGTTTCATTGCAGATGCCCACCCTTGCACTCATCATTGCAACTTGTACGCTTCCTTGGGCTGGGCTTCCCTGTCCTCTAGACAGCTTTTCCACTCACCCATATGGCTTTACAAAGCCATTCTGCTAAAACTTCCACCATATATATCAGGCCTTTTCCATTCCTCTGTTTGCTTCTATCCACTATGGAGTAGCTCCTATATCATGTTGGATGTCCCTAAATCTCGCTCCCACTTTGGTAAAATGGCCATCAGCCATGCTTCCCTGATGCTTGGAACAAAGCACAATCTACCCTCAAATTGCAAAATCTGGTACCTCTAAATACATTCAAAAATTTGATCACCGGCAAGTTACATGACTCCTGCACGTCACCTCCCTCGATGACCCACCATTGACCTAGCCTTACTTCCTACTAGTTCCCCTCTACTCTGATTATGTCTGTTGTAGTAAACTGTCTTTCAGGGTAATTGGTCCTCACCCTCCTCACTCCTTCTCTTCTCTCACCCATGCTTTCCATCCTTCCCACTCCTTCCGTACTTCACCCTTATTACCCCTCTATTTCCCACCAGACTCATATTCTTAACCTGTCTGTCTCATGCTATATCCCGGTGAGACCTCCTATTGCTGAAATGCTTCCACTACCATTGCGTAGGTGATTTATTTTGTAAATATCATGCACTTTGATCTCTGTACTTGTACCTGAATTTAATGGGATTGTTTATATCGTACAAATGTTGCAAAGGTTTTTGTCCTTGTTGTACCTTTTGCCCTGTTGCCCCTCAACCACTGGAGTATAAGAACCATCTATGCCTCTTTTGATTGTTTACAGCTCGTATCCGTCTTTGCGCTTCATTGTTCATCCCATTTACTGTTGTACCAATGTATACCTAAGGCTGTATGTACCTTCAGTGTCCCTCTCAGGACCTCCTTGTAACTGAGCTTGCTCAATGGAGGTTTTCCTGCTTAATAAACATGAACTTGAACTCGGGAATGGAATGGCAGTCCTCTACATCTATATGTACCTTCAACCTAGGATGCCTAATTGATAACATGCTCTACTACCAGACTCCCTCCACCTTAGCTTTGCTTCTGACAGTGACCCCATACACATAGGCCTTAAAGTACCAAGGTCAAGCCTTGTTAGCTACCACTGAACGTCCACTAACTTAGGTGACATTGCTTTCTCCAACTACACACCACAATGCTAGATCTCCCTCTCCTCAGCATCTGCTGTGGTCCTACTCACTCCGTGTTTGGGATTACACATAGGAAAATGTTACTTCAGATGTTTTCGTGCTCTTGTACCTAACAGAGCTATGCTCTAAGGGATTGGTAGGTGACCCTATACAGCTTTAGATCTATACTTGTTCAAACAGAAGGCCCTTAAACTGCAGCATTTTGTACCTTGCACTTCAGTGTGATTTCTCCAGTGATTTTGCTTGTACTGTAAATTCTCTATTCCCTTGATCTGGTTTGTAATGCATTGCACCTGTCCTGATGGTATTGTGTTATGTAATTAAGCCTGTTGCTATGTGCTGATCTTGAATATCACACAGTTTTATTCCTGCTTTTTACACTGTTTTAGTGCTCATTTTGCACTTTTATATTTTTCCCTTTTGCACTTCCCCTCTTGCCTTTTGCACTGTTATATAAACATTTTGCACTGGTTTGTATCCACTTTTTGCACTGTTTTGTATCTGCCTTTTGCACCATTTTATATCTGCTTTTTGCACTTTTATCTTGCCTCTTTTGCACCATTTGCCCTTGCCTTTTGCCATGTTTTATACTCTCCTTTTGCACTGTTTTCCCCCTGTCTTTTGAACTATTTTCCCCTGCCTATTGTATTGTTTTATATTGTTCCTTTTGCACGGTTTTGTATTTGCTCTATGTACTGTGTTTACTCTGTTTTTTGCATTGTTTCATATTACTGCTTTTGCAGCATTTGTCCCCTGCCTTTTGCACCATTTACTCTGCCTTTGCACTATTTTACATTGCAACTTTTGTACTGTTTTCACCCTGCATTTTTGCAGTTTTTACTCTGCCTTTGACACTGTTTTATGGTGCTCCTTTTGCACTGTTTTCACCCTGTATTTTACTTTTTTTAATATGATTTTGGCCCATTTTCACTGTTTTATATTGCTCCTTTTTTGTACTTTGTTCCCCTGCATTTTGCCTTGTTTCCCCCCTGCTTTTTGCACTTTTATTTTGCCCCTTTTGCACTGTTTCCCTTGCTTTTGCACTGTTCTTCCTGCCTTTTGAATTGTTTATTTTGCACCTTTGCACTGTTTTTCCCATACATTTTGCACTGCTTTCCTCTGCCTTTTACACTGTAACCCTCGCCTTTTGCTTTGTCTTGTTTTGCTTGTTTCACTGTTTTCTCCCTGCCTTTTGCACTATTGTCCCCTGCCTTTTCCACTGTTTTCCCCCGACCTTTTGTACTGTTGTTCCCTGTCTTTGGCACTGTTTTATTTTGCTCCTTTTGTACTGTTTTCCCTTGCCTTTTGCACTATTTTAATTTGCTCCTTTTGCACTGTTTCACCCTGCCTTTTGCACTGTTTTCCCCTGCCTCGTGCACTGTTTTTTTGTTTCTTTTGCACTGTTTCTCCTGCCTTTTGTATTGCTTTTCTGTGCCCTTTCCACTGTTTTCCCCTGCCTTTTGCATTGTTTTGTTTTGCTCCTTTTGCACTTTCACCCTGCCTTTTTCACAGTTTTCCCGTCTTTTGCACTGTTTCCCCCTGCCATTTACATTGTTTTATTTTGCTCCTTTTGTACTGTTTTCCCCTGCCTTTTGTACTGTTCTCCCCTGCCTTTTGTACTATTTTCCGCTGCCTTTTGCACTGTTCTCCTTCACCTTTTGCACTGTTTTCCCCTGCTGTTTTCACTGTTTTCCCTCTGCCTTTTTTGCTCCTTTTGCGCTGTTTTCCTCTAGCTTTTGCACTGTTTTCCCTCTGCCTTTTGTACTGTTTCCCTCTGCCTTTTGTACTGTTCTCCCCTGCCTTTTGCACTGTTTTGTCCTGCTGTTTGCATTGTTTTCCCTCTGCCTTTTTGCTCCTTTTGCACTGTTTTCCCTCTGCCTTTGGCACTGTTTTCCCCTGCATTTTGCACTGTTTTTCCATGCCTGTTGCCCTTTGGCACTGTTTTAGTCTGCCTTTTGTATTGCTTCTGTACATCATTTTTATACCATTGCAGTTCCCAATTTTACAACTGCGCCTTGACTTTTTTGCAGACACTACTGTACTTTAACTCTCTTCTGCTCCTCAATTCCTCTTCTGTTAGGATGCATCTGTCAATGGGTAATTCTCACCTTAGCAATCTGCTCCTGGTAAAAAGAAAACAACTTTTTACTAAATAAATAAATTGCTGCTCTCCTCTTTTTTCCAATCTTAAAGGCACACAATACTTTGATGGTGTAATTTTAGTCCCTAGCCTCTAATTATTTCTACCCTAGCCCTTCATGAGAAGTTCTTTATTTAAAATGTAATAAGATATTTGTTTATTGTGACATGGGTCCTTTTTACATATCAGTATGTACAGTTTACCAGGAGGAAAACTGTGCTCTGGCTAAAATGACATCATATGCATCATTAAGTAATTAATTTTATTGGTTGAGTGAATTTTTTTAATTGGTGACTGGGAGAGGCACAGCGAGACAAGGCTCCTTTCAGGTGTGTCTCAGGGTGCGAGCGTTACAGCAGGGATGGCATGTGCGGTTGCCAGCAATAGTGTCAATAAATTAATACAATGAATAACATGATGGTGACTGTGCAATAAAACCACGTGATAGAAAAAATGCAGAGGAAACAAACTGCGTGAACAAAGAAATAAATGACATAATCAAGAGACAACGCTGTACAAAGTGGCAGTAGCAGCAATCAATGGACTCAGAGCCAGACAAGCTGCTTCCCATGGATTGCGGCAGCTCTATGAACTAAGGACAGCAGTGACAAAAACACTGTTTGCGTCACACATTAACATATCTTTTAAAAAAGAATATTCTATTAAAAACAGACCTCAACAGGGAAAATAACACAAAGTCTCTTGTACATTCCCATTGCTCTTTAAACAGACAAACACTGTATGGAACCACAGAGAACAATGCAGCTGTTTAAAATGTTATTTTGATTAAAAAAAAAAAAACAAGCATATGAAATGAAGTCCTGCTGAGAGTCCTAGGGGCCAACAAAGCATTTAATTTTTATGAAAGACACACCATCAGAGAGGAAAAGGTTTGCGTGAGGCTGAAACAATAGGTATGAGGGTTTGATGTTAAGAGGATTATTTCCGCAGTGTTTCAAATATCCCCTTTTTCATGTAAAAGTGTTTTTGAATGTTATGTTTCGTCTTTACATTTTCTGATAAAAACCACACACACACACGCATACACACAGACACACACAGACTGACAGTCCCCTTCAAAATTTAAAATCCGTTTTTGACATTTAAAGGTTAATGCCATCAAAATGTCAAATATTTTACCAGATGTGTCTGAAAAAAAATTGTTTGTGACTACAATGTGCTGAACTAATCTAAAATGTGTGCTAAAGTTCAATAAAACTTGAAAACAGTTGAATGTTACACCTGAGTCATTTTGTAACATGTACTAAACCTGAAATCCCATAAGTTAAGATGCAAATGCAATGCAGTATCATCTTTTGGGAAAGGTATGCATGAGTTGCAACATGTAGTTTCCAGATTCATTTATACTCCCCATTTAAAGGAATATGCATTTTGGTTTGAGAAACTGGCCAAAATTACCTGGGTGTTGGTGAATGAATATAAGCATATGGCAATGAGGTAAGCAATAACTCACAACAGGACATGTGTTTAGAGAATTAATGCACACCCCGAGTGAACTGGAAGGTACAAGGCCAATGGCCAAGTGACTTTCAATGTACCCAGGAAGTGCATTAATTCTCAAGAAACCCCTGCCCTGAAGTGGATTATTTCACCTAGCAAATGGAAAAAAATTCTAATGGAAAAACGTTTTATTTTCCTGTTGTTATGTTGTTGCTAGGCAGAATATGTGAGTTTGGTAACAAAGGCAGAATGCCTTTGAATGAACCTGAGAGGTGGATTTTTTTCAAAGAAACCTATGCCCTGTTGTGAGGTTTTGTGTTTGAAAAGTGGAAACTTTTTTTTATAGAAAAATATTTTATTTCCACTTAGTTACTAACATACTAAAATGCCAGCAGAATAGGCCTAACGGTCTTTCGCGTCTGCTCGTTTGGGTGAGCCCCACCCACACAGGCCCAGCCTTGCTACCCTCAGCAGCCTCTGGCTTCTCCTTCCCAGTTCCGGATATTCTCTCTGCAATGAGTTTGCTTCCAGAACCCTTCCCTGTACCTGTCCCACCCCTCTTGAACTCCTCCACCGTCTCTGCCTCCACCAGCCCCCTAGACAGCGCATTCCATGACTCCACCACCCTCTCAGTGAAGTAGCACCTCCTCCTTTCTCCCCTGAATCTTCCCCCCTCCAGCTTCCACCCATGCCCTCTAGTGGCCCCCTCCTCCTTCCTTCGAAGCACCCTGACTGTTACTCCCCTATTTGCCCCTTCATGTACCTGAAGACCTCTATCATGTTATGCTGTTGCTAGGTAGATTATTCATCTATTTTTATGTATATATTTATTGAGATCGTAGATTACAACATCTTTGAGCTGAAAGCTCTTTTACAAAGGTTCCACATCTGAGCAAAACACGTAACATACAATAACGACAAGATGGGACAAAAAATGACAGAATACACAGAGAGCTAAAAGTAGTACAGTCAGTTTGAGAGTGACACTTCCGTTATAGAATTTAGTAAATGTAACTAAGCTATGAGCAGCCAGGGGGCTTTGTCAGAGTTAGAGAAGGTGCAGGGGTGAGAGAAGCATCTGGGCATGGAGGGGGAGGGTAAGGCAAGTAGGGGATAGAGTGTGGGTGGGGGGGCAAGCAGTGTGTAAGTGCTGACAGTTACTAGCGACTAGTGGGAAGTTTACTATGGAGTGCAGTCACAGCCACTAAGAGTAGTGAGGTTTTGGTGAAGCTTATGTTTAAATGGACCAATCTTTGGTTCGACGAGGATGTCCTGGGAAGACCATTAAGCCAGTTTGGGGCACAGTAGGCAAAGGTCCTTTGTCCCTGGGATGTATGGTGGAATGGGACCTGGTATGACTGCCTGGACTTGTCCCAAGTCCTGTGGGGGTTGGACGTTGGGGTGAGGAGGTGAGGAGGTGCTGGAGGGCTGGGGGTTTAGACCTAGACATGTTTTTTTTGGCTAGTAGACAGGTCTGGTATTTTACCCTGCCTTTAAGGTGCAGCCAGCAGGACTTAGCATATAGGTCACATGTATGCATAAGTTGGTGTGCACCTGTGACTAGTCTGCAGGCTTTGTTTAGCACAGTGGTAACCCTTTTAAGTGTGGTGTCTGACGCGGTGCTATAAATGACTAGACCAGTGGTTTTCAACCGGGGTCCACAGCCCACAGGGGGTCCATGAGAGACCTGTGAGGGGGGGCTGCAGATCACTCATTGAAATCATTGCCATGCTGAAAGTATGTGCACTTTGTCTAGATTCGAGACAAAATGCACATACTGGCCAAGATCAAGGAGACAAAGGATATAATACGGGAAGCCTCCAGATTATGAGTATCACAGAACTTGCTGAATTCAGTGTACCAGAAAAGGGCTGCATACCACCCAGTAGTATCCAAATTAAAAGCGTCAGGCATCAAGTTTAAAATGTTTTACCCCGCATGGCTACAAGTTCTGGTGTGGGACTCAGGAATCGTGGAGGTCCTTTCATTCTGCAGAGCATGCAGAAAGTGAGTTTAAAGATCTCCTGCCCGATCTGTTCAAGCACTGATGCTACATGGGCCCCTATTTGCTGTGCTGGATTTCCTTACAGTTGTTGGATGGGGGTCAGTTTTTTCATCACTTGTCTGGTATTGTCCTTCTTCAGCTTGGACTCTCACAGGTCGGGACAGCGGTGTCTGCATCAACTGAATTTCTCTTTTTTATTTCCAAGAGATTTACTGGATAGTGCTGTTTTGTTAGACAGGTACTTACTTGTATTCATATAATAATACTATAGTTCGGTCAATTAGCTGGGTTACATATTTTTGTGTGAAGTGGATTATAGATACATAGATACATAGACAGTGTCAGCAGATAAGGGCCTATGGCCCACCCAGTCTGCCCATTTGAGCTTGTAAGTTCAGTTTATGTTTTCCTAGAAGTCTGTTGCCCCTTACCCCTGACCTCCAGAATTCCTTTATGTCTATCCAATGCATTCTTAAATCCAGTGATTGTTTCAGCCCCCACCACTTCCTCTGGCAGGGTGTTCCACTTGTCCACCACCGTTCTGTGAAGAAATTCTTCCTCATGTTTCCTCTGTATTGTCCTCCTTCAACTTCATCCCATGCCCTCTAGTCCTGGAACATCTTTTCGCTTAAAAATAGTGTATTCCTGCACCCTGTTCCTCCCTGTGAGATACCTGTATGTCTCTATCATATCCCCTCTCTCCCTCCTCTCCTCCAGGGAGTACATGTTCAGTTCCTTCAACCTGTCTTCATAGGACTTGTGATGCAATCCATGCACCATCTTTGTTGCCCTCCTCTGAACCTTCTCTACCCTGTCTATGTCCTTACGTAGGTATGGTCTCCAGAACTGTACACTGTACTCCAGGTGGGGCCTCACTAGTGTCTTATATAGTGGAATTATGACCTCCCTTTTCCTGCTGTTGATGCCCCTACCTATACATCCCAGCATCCTATTTGCTTTACCTGCTGCCTTGTCACCATACCTCTCAAGTGTCCCTGATTTTCAGGGATGTCCCTGATTTTGCCTCAAAATTTTACTCTGTCCCTCCTAAGATTTGTGTTTTTGTGGCTAAACAGTGGGGACTTTAAGCACAAAACAATGTCAAGCATTAAAGTTATAGACTTGTTCTTCTTTAGAAAATGCCTTTTGCACTAAGCCCCATATTCTACCAGCTTTCTGGGTGGATATCTCTAATTTTGAACATGTGTCCCTGATTTTGGTCCTTTGTCCCTGATTTTTTTAAGCCTTGTCCCTGATTTATGAGGCAGGAGGTTGAGAGGTATGCTTGTCACACTGTTTCCCTACCTTGAGGTCATCAGAGATGACAACCCCAAGATCCCTTTCCTGCTTGGTGCATGCTATATCCTCACCCCCCAACTGATATATTGTGCCAGGGTTTTTGTACCCCATATGCATTATCTTGCACTTCTTTGCATTGAATTTCAACTGCCAAACCCTGACCATTCTTCAAGTTTCTGCAAGTCCCTTCTCATTCTGTCTACACCCTCTGGTGTGTCTACTCTGTTACAGAGTTTTGTGTCATCAGCAAACAGTGAAATTCTGCCTTCTAGGTCCTGTGCAATGTCACTGATGAAGATGTTGAATAGGACCGGTCCCAGCACTGATCCCTGTGGTACCCCACTGGTCACTCTTCCCTCTGTGGAGTGACAGCCATTTACCACCACCCTCTGTGTCCTGCCACCCAGCCAGTTACCTACCCACCACACTACTGTCCTGCCCACACCCATATTCCCCAGTTTGTGTAATAGTCTTCTATGTGGCACAGTGTCAAAGGCCTTGCTGAAGTCCAGATAGGCCATGTCCACTAAACCCTCCCCTGATCCATCTCCCTAGTCACCCAGTCAAAAAATTCAATGAGGTTGGTCTGACATGACCTCCCCCTAGTGAAACCATGCTGCCTTGGGTCCTGTAGTCCATTGACAACCAGATGTTCCACCAGTCTCTCCTTCAGTAGTGCTTCCATGATCTTCCCCACTACCGAGGTGGAGGCTGACTGGTCTGTAGTTCCCTGCTTCCTCTTTGTTCCGCTTTTGTATAAGGGGACTACATCTGCTGTCCTCCAGTCTTTGGGTACCTCCCTGTTTCCAGTGATCAGCTAAACAGGATAGCCAGAGGTTCAGCCACCACCTCTCTTAGTTCTTTAAGGACCTGGGGTGCACCCATCTGGCCCCATTGCTTTATCAACTCTTATTACTTCCAGTTCCTTCAGGACCCTTTCGTGTAAAGGGACTTGTGTCCATTTCTGCACCATTCTCACCCCTTGTACTTCCTTCAGACCCATTACCCTCCTCTTCCTCAGTAAAGACTGAGCAGAAATACCTGTTCAATATGTCAGCTTACTGTTGTCATCCTGCCGGGCCTCAACCTCCCCCTTCAGTCTCACTATCCCTCCTTTGTCTTTCTTTTTTCACTTATACCTGTAAAAGGTTTGTCCCCTCTACCCACTGATTTTGCAATGTGTTCTTCTGTCTGAGCTTTGGCTTCCCTTACTGACCTCCCTGCCTCCTTTGCTTCTCCTGGTACTTCTCCCTATCCCCTTCTGCCTGTGTCTTTTTGTATTGCCTGAATGCAATCTTTTTGGCTTTCACTTTCTTTGCTACCTCTTTGGAAAACCATAATGGTCTCCTCTTCCTTTTCCTTTTGCTAACCTGCTTAATGCATAATTCTGTTGTTCTTGTAATCCCCATTTAAATACTGCCCACTGTTCCTCAACCCCTGATTCCTGTCCCATTCCCCTTAATGCCTCTTTCAAGTATCTCCCCATTTTCCCAAAGTCTGCCCCCCTAAAATCCAGGATACGTGTTTTTGTGTGGTTTGGTTCTGCTCTTTCTGTGATTTCAAACCACAATGACTGGTGGTCACTGTTCCCCAGGTGCTCCCCCACTGTTACCCCCATCACACTGTCCCTGTTTGTGAGCACAAGGTCCAGTATTGCCTTCTGCCGAGTTGGTTCCATGACCAGTTGCTTGAGGAAGGCACCCTGAAGGGAGTCCAGGATAAATCTGCTCCTAGTTGATGCTGCTGCTGGGATGCTCCAGACCACGTCTGGAATATTCAGTCTGTTAGCAGGGTTACACACAGACCATGTTTTTAAAGGACAAATATGCATACTTAAGATAGCGCTCCCCCCCCCCCAGCATTGACAGTGATACTGATGCAGCTATGCATACAGACAGACTGTGCTTCGAGTACTTTGACTGCTTTTTGTTGGTTTTCAATGCACTGGAACTTTTTAAAAATTAGTTTACGATTGTTAATAAAAACTTTTTAAAGGTAGTTTACAATTGTTTTGAGTTTTTCTTTGGCTAGCATTTTATACTAGTATATATGACGGCAGTACAAGACGTGCAACGACATATGCAATCTACAGTCTGTTTGTAGGGGGTCTCCGACATGGCTGACACCAGGCTAGGGGGAGTCTCGGATCAAAAAAGGTTGGCAACCACTGGACTAGACCATAGTCTATGATGGACATTATGCTGCTGTTGACAGCAGTACAGAGTTCCTCGGTTGTCAGGTAATGTTTGTAATGGTGCAGTAGGCCTATTCTAGTGTTGACTGCTTTGGTGACATGGTCAACATGATGGGTGAAAGAAAGGGAGCAGTCAAGTGTTAGCCCTAGGTATTGGAAGGTTTGAACTATTTCTAACGGTGTTGACACTATTATGTATTATTAGTTGATGTGATTTAAGTTTATTGTGGAGGTTTGCAAACATGACCTTCATCTTTTCATAGTTCATGAGGAGTTTATGCTCCATGAACCAGGTTTTGACTGCAGTTAGGCTACTCTGGAATTGTTTCTCCAGAGTGACTGCGTCCAGACTACTACTGGCAAAGTTAACTGTGTCATCCACATAAAGAAGACTTTTGTCAGAACAGACAAGGGGGAGGCGGTTAAGGAAGAAGCTGAAGAACAACAGGCTCAATATAGATTCTTGTGAAAATCCTGAGCGTACCTCATGGCTGTTGGATAGGACTTCATTTATTTTGACCTTTTGGGTTCTGTTCTCTAGATAGCTATTGAACCACTCCATGGACTTGTCCAAGAGCCCAGCAGTGGCAAGTTGTTCAAGTAGTAATGAGTGATTGACCGTGTCAATGCTTTGGTGAAGTCGATGTAGGCCGCTCCCACCATCTGACCACGGTCAAGTGCATGGTGAATGAAACCAGTGAACTCTAGCAATGCTATGGTGGTGCTGTGTGACTTATGAAAACCATGCTGTTGAGGGCATTGGAGCTGGTGCTTTTCCAAGTACTCAATCAGCTGGTCTGTGACAATGTGCTCAAGTGTTTTGGAGGGGTAGTATTGATATGGAGCAACAGTTTCTGTGCAGAGCTCTATCTCCACTTTTATGGACCAAAGTTACCACAATGGCTTTCCATTTCTGGAGGAATTGGGCAAGTCTTAGTGACAGGTTAAGTATTTTGGTCAGGGGAGTAAGCACTTCATCCAGGGTGAGGGCAATGAGTTTAAGATCAGGGGAGTCATAGCTGGAGCTGGTATTACTTAGTATTCACCGAAGGTATCTTCTGGCTTCAGTTTTGGTGAGGACTTTGAAATGGAAGGTGGGGGGGGCATGCTGGTACACCGCCTTTACAGGCTTTAACAGAGTTACCAGTATTCTCAAAAAAGTCAGGGGGGGTAGGACACTACTAAGGTCTGTGAAAGCACTGTTAGAGGTATCTGCTATTTCTTTTGGGTCCTGGGAGATTAGTCCATTGACCTCTAGCATGGTTGGGGAGTTTTTTTGGGCTTCTCTGTCAAGTCTCAGGTTTCCCCCGAACTTCCTGCCATCACCCCAGGATTTGGTGAATTCATCCTTAAAATAGCGACTTTTCGCCAGGCGTATTTCACAAGTGCAGTCACTCCTGCCCCTTTTGTATAGCTGAAAGTCGACCTGTTTGCCAGAGGCATGTGCACAGTGCATAAGTTATCCCTCTTGGACCTGAGGTTGAGGAGGGCCGAGATGATCCAGGCATTGCAAATGCCCTTAAGCCTTATTAGAACAGGTTAGTTATGAACCGTGCACATACCAAAGATTAATGAATAGTTAGATGATATGTTTAGACCAATGTGGCTGCTAGGATTCTGAAGCCCATTTTACAAGCAATGTTTTAAAAAACACGTTTCATTAAAGGGGAACTGTCAGCTCTACAGAAGGAAAGCACTGGGACCTGTAGGTCCCAATTAGCAAAATCGCAAGTGCTTTCCTCGGTTGATCGATAATGGTAATGTAAATGTGATAACATGCAAGTATACAATAATAGCAGTTACAATATGCCTACAGGCATATAAACGTCACCTGCAGCTTAGCCCATCATACGCATCATCAGAGGGCTGGCTGTAGGGGACTCTGGAAGACAAATACTTACATACTAAAATGCCAGCAGAATAGGCCTAATGGTCTTCCGTGTCTGCTTGTTTGGTCAGCCCCCAACCTGGGACCTGACCTTGCTGCACCCCCCCTCCGGCTTCTCCTTTCCCAGTCCCGGATATTCACGCTGCACTGGTTTTTGCTTCCAGAACCCTTCCCCTGTACCTGTCCCACCCCCTCTTGAACCCCTCCACTGTCTCTGCTTCCACCAGCCTCCTGGGCAGCGCATTCCACGGCTCCACCACCCTCTCAGTGAAGTAGCACCTCCTCCTTTCTCCCCTGAATCTTCCCCCCTCCAGCTTCCACCCATGCCCTCTAGTTGGCCCTCCTTCCTTTGGAGCACCCTGACTGCTCCTCCCCTATTTAACCCCGTCATGTACCTGAAGACCTATATCATGTCCCCCCGGTCCCTTCTCTCTTCCAATGTGTACATATTTAGCTCTTCAAGCCTCTCCCCATAGGTCCTATCCCCCAAGCCCCAAATCATTTTGGTTGCCCTCCTCTGGACCCTTTCCAGGAGTTCAATGTCCCTCTTTAAATGTGGCCCCCAAAACTGCACACAGTACTCGAGGTGCGGCCTCACCAAGCAGTTATACAGTGGGATTATCACTTCCCTCCTTCTGGAGGTGAGCCCTCTAGCGATGCATCCAAGCATCATGTTGGCATTTGCCGCTGCCCTCCTACAAGTCTCTGAGTTGTTCATCTTGACATCCAACACCACCCCCAGGTCTCTCTCAGCCATCGAGACTTGTAGCATCCCCGGGTGTACACTTGGCCCGGGTTTCTGGCTCCCAGGTGCAGTACCTTGCATTTCTCTGCATTGAACCTCAGCTTCCGCTTTCTAGACCACCTTTCCAGAGCCTCCAGGTCCCCCTGTAGGGCCACCCTCCCCTCCTCCCCATCCACCACCGCCCCCAGTTTGAGTCATCCGCAAAGAGACTCATCTCATTCTTGATGCCCTTCCTTATGTCAGAGACATAGGCGTTGAACAGGAGGGGCCCAAGGACTGATCTCTGAGGGACTCTACTAATGACCTTCCTTGGGGATTAGTCCTAGTGGGGGGTAGGAGGAAGTTAGCTGTTGGTTAACTAGGATCTGCAGCTTATCTGTTAGGTAGGAAAATGGGCAGACTAGGTGGGCCAAGCGGTCCTTATCTGCCATCAGATTCTATGCTGGGGATGAGACTATCCCACCAACCACGACCCTCTGGGTCTGGTTCTGGAGCCAACTGCCTATCCATCTGATCATCTGTTTCCCACCCGCATTTCTCCCCGCTTATCCAACAGGCCCCCGTGAGGAACAGAGTCAAACGCCTTGCTGAAGTCAAGAAAGAGGACCTCCGCTGGTCTACCCAGGTCCAAGGCACTCGTCACCCAGTCATAGAACTCCACAAGGTTTGTCTGACACGAATTCCCCGGGACAAATCCATGCTGTCTATCATCCAGGCACCCCCCCAGTCTCTCCTTGATAATGCCCGCCATCACCTTGCCCACCACCGATGTCAGGCTAACAGACCTGTAGTTCCCTGCCACCTCCCTTGATCCCCCCTTGTGGATAGGCACTATATGTGCCACCTTCCAGTCCTGGGGCACCCATCCTGACCTCAGAGAGATGCTGAAGAGCTCTGCCAGGGGTTTCGCCAGGACATCCACCAGTTCCTTCAGCACTCTGGGATGTAATTTATCTGGCCCTGGTGCTTTCTCCATCTTAAGGAAACTGAGGGCTTCCCTCACTCTCTTTGCCATGATTTCCACCTCCACTACCTCGTCCCCTGCTTTGCCTTCCCCCCACCTGCCAGTGCCCCCCCCACCCAGACCATAATGGTAGAGGGTCCCCTCCTCAGTTTGCTCTCCTCCATGTATGATGCAGCCTCCCCATTTTCCTTGGTGAAAACTGAGGCAAAGTACTCATTCAGTACCTCAGCCTGCTCCCCCAGGTCTTGTGCCTATCCCTCCCCTGTTTTAATCATGCTAATATGCCCCTTCACCCTTCATTTTTCCCCAATGTATCTAAAGAACCCCTTGTTCCCTCTCCTAATTTCCCTGGCCAGGTTCTGCTCCTTCCTTGCCTTAGCCGCTCTCACCACCCTAGTGGCCCTTCTGGCCATCAGCTCGTACTCCCCTCAGTCCCTGTCACTCCTTGAGCACTTGAATTGCCTATAGGCCGCCTTCTTTCCTCTCACCACCTCCTGAACCTCCCTGGTCCACCAGCAGGGTTTTTGGGCCCTACCGCATTTTCGTCTTACTCTTGCGCAGGTACTGGTAGCATCCTGCACCCCCCTCCTGATGATTTCCCACCTATTGTCAGCATCCATGTCTGGCCCAATCCCATCCAAGTGCTCCTTAAGGATCCTTCCCATTTCCTTGAAATCTGCCCCCCTGAGGTTAGTTACCTCTGTCTTTCTGCAGCCTTCTACCCCTCCTAGGTTCAGGCAGAACCAGACCGTGGCATGGTCGCTCCCCGCCAACGAGTCCCTTACCTCCAGGCCCCCAATCTAGTCACTGTCTGCCAGGACCACATCCAGTATCTGCACCTCCCTGGTTGGTTCCCCCACCTGCTGAGTTAGGAACGCATCCTGAAAGACATCCAACAACCTCTGTTCCCTGGCAACCGAGGATGTCATAGTTTCCCAGTCTGTTCCTGGCATGTTTAAGTCCCCCAACACCACCACCCTTCTCCTTCCCAATCTGCAGTGTCTCCCAATATCTGCTACCAGACTCTCTTCCAGCTCCTCTGCCAGCGCAGGGGGTCTATACACCACTCCTATTTTTACTCTCTTGCCCCCCCTTGTTATCAAGGTGACCCAAATCGCCTCCACAGTTCCCTCTGCCTCCTCCAATCCTCCTATGGCAATGCAGTTTTTGACTATTATTGCTACCCCTCCTCCCCTTCCCTCCCCCCGTCCTTCCTGAACATGGTGTAACCCTCCAGGTTCAGGTCCCAGTCGTGCTCTGCGGTGGCCCAAGTCTCAGTGACCGCTGCCACATCCACCTCTCCTTCAGTTAGCATCACCTGGAGCTGAGGCATTTTATTGCCCACGCTCCTGGCATTTAGCAGGACTACCTTCCACCCTTTCCCTATACTTCCATTTCCCCTGCTCGTGTTCCCGTGGGGATTCTGTCTTCCACTGGTCCGCACCTTAGCAGTCTGCCTTTTCCTGCATTCCTCCAGCTCCCTAGGGGGGTGGAGGCAGAGTCCCTCCTTTATCGGACCCCCTTCGACAGCCTTTTCTCCCATCCCTCCCCCCTTCACAAGTTTAAACCCCACCTTTCAATAATGAACCCCTCTATTTTCAACTTAAGGATTTCCTTCCCCTCTGAATTGAGATGGAGCCTATCTCTAGCATACAGCCCCTTATCCTCCCAGGTCTCCCCCCAATCCCCCATCAATCCATACCCTCTGGCCTCACACCACTCCCTGAGCCACTGGTTTATCACCCTAATCTTCCTCTTGTGGTCCCCACTAGCCCTTGGCACCGGCAGAATTTCCAAGAAGGAAACTGCGCATCCTATATTATGACAGACCCTGGCAAGCTCCCTGAACCTTGCCTGTATCTCTAGCCCACTATTTCCCTCAATGTCATTGGTACCCAGGTGGACCAGTATGTCTGGGGAACCTCCACAATCCTTTGCCAGCTGATACACCTCATGCTTGGCCCTGTGCACCATTAGTCCAGGGAAGCATTTTGTTCTAACCGGGCAGGCTTCTCCCTCCCTATCCCATTTGATCCCCCTGATCATGGAATCACCCAACAGGAGCACTCTGGCCACCTTTTCCTCCATTTCCCCTCTTCCATGTCCCTCATCCTTTCTACTGGCCCCTCCCCCCAGCCGGCTCCTTGCTCCTCCTCCTCCTATCTGGATGCCACCTGGCATCCCCTCCTTATTTACCCTGGCCACCCCTCCCCTCCGATCCTATGCCTCTCATCCTTCTGAGTATCCTTCTGTACCTCGCTACCCTACCATTACTGCTCGCAACTGGTCCTTCTCCCCATCTGCTAAACTAGCCTGGCTCATCCTCCCTTCCTTCCCATCTCTGTTCGGCCCCTCCTTGCTTGTCGTGCTCCCCTGGCCTAAACCCTCAGCTCCCTTTACTGTATCCTCCTTGTACTTCTGGTCCTTTTCCTTGCACTTTCCTCCCTCTACCCCCTCCTCCTCCTCCTCCTGCTCTGATTCCAGCATCGGGCATCCCCCGGGTCTGCCATCCGGGGAAGAGTCACCCCATTCAGGGCACTCTATCTATTAATATTAAGCCACCGGGCTGGAGAGGGGGAGGAAGCAGAGGGGACCGGGCCTGATTCCAGGAGTGTGGACTGCAAGGGAGGTGCCATCATATCAGCGGCAGGGTTTTTCCTTGGTTTCGCCACTGTGGAGTCAGAGCTGCCAAGGCAATGCCCCGTGAGCTCCACCCACTGGCATATGCTGCAATGCTCATTCGGCTACCCCGGCCTCCGGCAGAGGTCGCTCCTTGAGTGTTCGCCATTCTAGCCCTCCCCGGGGAAAAGAGAGCAGTTCCTCCTCCTGCTCCGATCCCCGGCTCCCCCACATTTTCCTGCATTCCAAGTTCCCCAAGTTCCTCCTGCTATCCAGCCCCTGCCTCCTGCCCCCTACTCCCTTTCCATCTCTAACCGCCACTGTCATGGCTACATCACCCCCCCATCCTCATGCAGAAGAAGAGAAGTGAAGCGGTTACTGAGCTTAAGGTCCAATCCACCTCCCCCCATTGCTTCCTTCTGTCCAGCCCCAACCATCTGCCTACTTCCCTGAGAATGTCCTCCCTTTGGCCCCCATCTGTGAGGGTCCCCAGGTACCTGCCTGCTTCCTTCGTAGTATCCTCCTTTTGGGCCCCATCTGCCAGGGTCCCTATGTGACCCCAGAGTACTCTCCTGCACTCCTTTCCCTATGCCCACGCCCCTAGTGCTTGGTGCAATCCCATGGAAGAGTCTCTGCCCTATTCCCCAACCATGCCTCCCCCCCTCCCTCCAGCTGTCTCCTAATCCCCTCAACCTCCTCCCTAAGCTGTGCCAGCTGGTAGCACACTGGGCAACCACCAAACTCCCAAGCCCAGTCCAGTATCATGGCTGACCCACACCCTGTACACCCCACCACCCTCCCAAAGATGCAGGCCCTAATGACATGTGGTCCCATCCCCCTCCAAGTAGGTTTCCTTGGGTGAGCCACCAGCTTCTCCACTAGTCCAAGACTTTTAAACTTGCAACACTTGAGTGGCTGAACTTTTCCCCTCCTGACTATTAGCCTTAAGAGTTTGCTCACAGGGGAAGTTTGCAACTCCCTAAACTCCTCCCTCCCAGTCTTTAAGCTCAACCCCCAGTGGCTCTTCTGTATTTAAGAACGGCTAATGCAAGGGGTGCGTGAGAGGGCTTTCCAGAAAGTTCTTAAGGAGTTAGGCCAATTTTAAAACACAACTTACAAACAATAACAACGTACAGAAACCTATGACAAAGTTAGTATTCCAGAACCTCACCACATTTTCAAACTGCAACTGCTACTTCTGCCACAGCAAGAAGACTTACAATGTCTCAGTGAGAATTTTAAACAGAGATTAACTGAAATGCAAACAACCTTGAACGGCTGGCTGTGTTACTGGCCAAATAGTGGGGTTCGCAGGATCAAACAGATAAATATAAGGTTTACAGACAAGTCAGTGAGTACAAAAATTCACTTTACTTGCGATTTTGCTAATCGGGACTTTTAGGTTCCGATGCTTTCAATCTGGAAAGCTGACAGTTCCCTTAAAATAAAACTCTTCAGGATATGACCTTTTTCCAAACCCTATTTATCACCCACCACTACTGAACTCTCTCTGGCAACCTCCCTGGTGTATTCTCTACCTCCTTGTGTTGCTCGGTATCCTCTCCACTCCTCTCCAGCGTCGGGCATCCCCCAGGTCTGGCCTCCGGGGAAGGGTCGCTCCATTCAGGGCACTCTATCTATTAGTATTGAGCCACCGGGCTGGAGAGGGGGAGGAAGCAGAGGGGACCGGGCCTGACTCCAGGAGTGTGGACTACAAGGGGAGGCGCCATCGCCTATCAGTGGCGGAGTTTTTTTTTCCCTTGGTTTTCTCCCCTGTGGAGCCCGACTGCCAAGGCAATGCACGCTGTGGCTCCACCCCCTGGCATATGCCGCAATGCTCGTTCGGCTACCTCCAGCCTCCGCCAGAGGTCGCTCCTTGAGTGTTTGCCATCCCAGCCCTCCCCGGGGAAGAGAGAGCAGTCCTCCAGATGCTCAATCTCTTTCCCCCCCACCGAGCCCCGGCTGCCTGGGTTCGTTCCTGAACCCAGGTCGCTGGTGTGATGCAAGGTGTGGCATCCAGTGCCTCAACCCTCTGCGCCACAGGGCCGGCTCAGGATATGACTTTAATAGAACATTGCTGTCTCACAGCGCTGCCTACTTCTTTATTTATAGATCACTCTGGAGGCCCATAGAACTTATTATACACCTCACAGACTAAATTTAATGAACTTTAATTACCTAAACCTGTGTCCCAGATGCAAATCAGAAAATGCAACCTCAGAACACATGTTGATCTACTGTAAAAATATTAATACATTTTGGAGAACTGTTATAGACAGAAGGTACTAAATCTCATCCATTAGGCCGAAAAAATATAGTGAAAATTTACTTTTGACAATGGTATATATTTTAGAAAAATCCAACTACAAACAATAGAGATTAATTATGTTAGCTATAATAAACGCACACAAATGTTTATTGATGAAATGGAAGTATGTCACCCCTCAGGATTATAAAATGTGGCTGAATCTTATGACAGATGTATATAAACTGGAAAAATTGCATTATATTTCACAAGACCATTTTGTAAAATGTTACAATTTGTGGCAAAGTTTTGAAATATATCCGTCTTCTATAGATATGTTAAATAAGATTATAACATACTGATGTAAATATTCAGTATTATCTTTTTTAATTTTTTTGCTTTTTTTGAATTTCCTGAAATAGACAAAAATGTAATCCATGTATAATGCTGATTTATGTTTCCTGTACCTGTAACCTTTTCATATGGATTAATATAAAAAAAAAGAAGCGCACTCTGGAGGAAGACCTCTATTGAGCTTCTGCCTCCAGCCAGCTCCCAGTCCTCTGATTTTCCCAGCCTGTTCCCGAACCTGGATCACCGGCATCAGGAACGGCAACACCGTTGGTGCGCAGACAGACTGACACATGCTTTCAGTTTTGTCCCTTATGTCCATCTTCTTATGTCCTATTTTCCATCGTTGGGGTGCAGACTGACTTGGATCCAGGCTTACGCAAACCTCTCAGCCTTGCAGCAGTAAAATACGACGCACTGAACATTAAAGTGAGCAGCCAACATCCAGAATGTGAAGCACATTCGTTCTTTTTTGTTTTGTTTTCAAATTCTGTTCATCCCCTGCCCGTTTCTCTGCTACCTCCTTCAGTCACCAGATTCCATTTTCCCTTTAAACCTGCTTTAGCCCTAGCTGCCCACCGAGACACTCTGCTGTCATCTGGCACTTTCCAGAAACCTGAGTCCACCCTCCATCAGAGGCATCGGATCTTTCCCGTCATGGGAAGTTCCCCTATTTCCCCCAGGAAGAAGCTGTCTACATTTAGGCTTCAGCTAGTTAAGTGAAAAAGGAGAAGTGACTTGACCAAAAAATGCCTCTGTTCTCTGTATTCTTTAATTCTTATATACCACTTCAGTTTTTAGAAAAAAAATACTTTTTGAGACCACTGTACCAGTCTGTTCCTCAGGGAATGTGGCTGTAAATATATTAATAAATGCAAACAATAAATAATTTATACACATATTTCCATGTACATGTTTTAACCCAATAACAAATTATAAAAAATGGAGTGGACTATGAACTCCATTATTATGTTCTGCACTGCTAGAGTGTTTCCTTCAACTGATTAAACATCCCTTAGTTGTACTTGTATTTCTGTAAATAAATCAAAACAAACTTTTTGTAAGTTTACAGGGGGTCTAGGAGGGCCTCTTATGAATACAAGAGTATCACCTTGTGCATTCTTAGGGTGAGAGGACAGTGAACCGAAGATGAGCAGTTCTGGTGCCCTAAGGACACAAGAGGCGACACTCTTATATCCATAAAAGGCACTCGTAGCGCACCTATAAAGTTATTACTGTCCCCTGTGGCTTGAAGACATAGAGGGAATTGTGATATGTAGCGGAGCCAGGCTTGACTTTTACCGCCCAGCCATCGCTAGGTTGCTCTCCTGCAGTGGGGAGTGGACGTTCTCCCTTCCAGAAGTGTGCATCTTCTACACTGCTCGATCCTTCTCCCCCTGGCCAGCCCCCAATGACCCAAGCTCATTCCTGAACCAGAGTGAGAGTGATAGCCCTACTGCTGCACCAACAGGCTATACTGAGACCTAGCCAGTCATGTTGAGACAGCTGATTTGGTATATCGGGACATGATTTTGTTAACATCTGTATATCAGGACATAATCATGTTGACATATGTATATCAGGACATAATTATGTTGACATTTGTATATCAGGACATAGAAACATGGACTTTGACGGCAGATAAGGACCGCTTGGCCCATCCAGTCTACCCATTTCCCTACCTTTTGGATAAGCTGCAGATCCTAGTTAACCAACAGCCTACTTCCTCCTACCCCCCTCTAGAATTGCCTTATGTCTGTCCCATGCATTCTTGAATTCCCCCACTGTTTTTGACCCCACGATCCCCTCGGAGGCTGTTCCATACGTTCACCACCCTCTCGGTAAAAAATACTTCCTCACGCTGCCCCTGAGCCGTTCCCCCTCCATCTTCAAATTGGGCCCCCTTGTTCTTGCACATCACGTTTTCTGAAAGATGCTACCCTCTTGGACTTTGTTTTGCTTCCCTTGAGGTACTTGAAAGTTTATATCATGTCCCCCCATCTCCCTCCTTTCCTCGAGGGTATACATATTAAGCTCCTTTAGTCTCTCTTCGTATGACTTCTGGTGCAGACCCTGCACCATTTTAGTTGCCCTCCCCTGGACTGCCTCCATCCTGCCTATGTCATTGTGGAGATGGGGTCTCCAGAATGCATGCAGTACTTCAAATGGGGTCTCACCAATTGTTTGTACAGAAGGATGAGAACTTCTTATTTTCTACTGGTGATGCCTCACCCTGTGCATCCCAGTATCCCCCTAGCTCTCCTTACTGCTTTCTCGTATTGCTTGCCTACCTTTAGGTCATCTGAGATGACTACCCCAGGTCCCTTTCCATTTTTGTTGTTGTTAGTACCCCCCCCCCCCATTGTGTACTCTTTCCCTGGGTTTTTGTTTCCTAGGTGCATTACTTTGCATTTGTTTGCATTCAGTCTAAGCTGCCATACTTTTGACCATTCCTCCAACCTTGCCAAGTCCTTCTCATCATTTCCACATCCCCCCTTTGTGTATCAACCCTGTTTCAGATCTTTGTGTCATCTGCAAAGAGGCATACTTTTCCTTCCAGTCCCTCTGCAATGTCACTTATAAAGACATTAAAGAGAACCGGTCCCAGTACTGAACCTTGAGGTACCCCATCAGTAACCCCCCATTCTTCGGAGTGGACTCCATTTACTATTACCCTCTGCGTCCTGTTGTCCAGCCAATTCTTTACCCAGGTTACCACCCTGGGACCCACTCCCAGGCTGGCTAACTTGTTTATTAATCTTTCATGTGGGACTGTGTCAAATGTTTTGCTAAAGTCTAGGTAGGCCATGCCCACAGCCACTCATGGGTCTACTACTTTGGTCACCCAGTCAAAGAAATCAATTAGATTCATCTGACATGACTTTCCTGCTGTGAATCCATGCTGCTTTGGGTCCCTTGCCCCGTTGGCCTCTAGGTAGTCAATAATTCTTTCTTTCAGAAGTAATTCTGTAATTTTTCCTTCCACTGAGGTCAAACTAACAGGTCTGTAGTTTTCTGCCTCTGCCTTGCTCCTACTTTTGTGAAGGGGAATCACATCTGCCCTCCTCCAGTCCTCAGGTACCACACCATCCTCCTATGCTTTGTTAAAAAGGGTAGTCAGTGGTGTCACTAGTTCTCCCTTTAGTTCTTTTAGAATTCTGGAGAGAATCCCATCAGATCCCATTGCTTTGTCCACCTTCAGTTTTAGGCGTTCTTTAAGGATCTTTTCTTCTGTAATGGACTGATATCGACCACCCTATCCAGAGTGCTTCTATTATTTGGTTTAGGCACCTCCCCATCTCCTCTTTTGTGAATACTGAGCAGAAGTATTCATTTAGCATCCCTGCTTTTTCACTGTCACCCTCTGCCCACCCCCTTCCCTTTATTAAGCCTCACTATTCCTCCCTTGGTCTTCATTCTCTCCCTAATGTACCTATAAAAGGTTTTTTCCCCCTTCAAAACTGAGTTGGCTCTCTTTTCCTCGGTTTGGGCCTTTGCTATTCTGACTGCCTTCCCCGCTTCCTCCTGCTTTAACTGGTACAGTTCTCTGTTCTGCTCCTTCTGTGTTTCCTTATACTTCCTGAATGCTGTCTTTTTTCCCCCTAACCTTCCCTGCCACCTCTTTTGAGAACCATAGTGTTTTTTTCCTTCATTTATTTTGTTTATTTGCTTCACACAAAGGCTTGTTGCCTCTGTGATGGCAGTTCTGATTTTTTCCCATTGTTCCTCCACCCCTCCTTCTAGCCTGTTTGCTAGTGCTTTTCTGAGATACTCTCCCATTTTGCCAAAGTCAGCCCTCCTAAAGTCCAGTACCCTCGCTTTTGTATGGCTTGACTCTACAGCTATGTTTATTGTGAACCACACTGTTTGGTGGTCGCTTGTTCCCAGATGGCTACCCACTTCTAAATCTGAGATCCTCTCTCCATCCCGAGAGTACCAGGCTAAGATTGCTCCCTCCCAAGTGGGTTCTAACACTAGCTGTCTGAGGCATACCCCATGTAGGGCATCGAGAATTACATTGCTTTTGGATGTGGCTGCAGCAAAGGTGTTCCAGTTAACATCTGACATATTCAGGTTTCCCACCAACAATAGCTCCCCTTTTTCTGCCATTCTAAGGATGCCTTCTATAATTTCCTTGTCCATTTCCTCCCCCAAGACAGGGGGTCTGTATACAATCCCCATGTGGATTGTGGTGCTATTTTCTGTCTCCAGCGTGACCCACAGTGCCTCCTCTCCTCCCTGTTTACCCTTTAGTTCTGTTGCTTTGATCCCTTCTGTTATGTAGAGAGCTAATCCTCCTCTTCTTTTACCCTCCCTGTCCCTCCTGTAGATAGTGTACCCTGATAGGTTGACATCCCAGTCATGGTTCTCTGTATACCAAGTTTCTGTGACTGCCACAATATCCAAGCATCCCTCTCTTTCATCAAGGCCACTAGTTCAGGGAGCTTGTTACCCAGATTGTGGGCACTGTTACTTATTGCCATCCATTTTTTGATGGCCTTACCCCTTTTAGCCCCCTCCCTGTCCTTACTGTCTTTGCCTTTTTCTTCATTTACCCATGTCCTGCTGCCCATCAACTTTTATACCTTAGTGTTTACCTTGCTAATTACCCCTGCTCTGTTTCAGTACCTCCCCCTTGGTCAGTTTAAATGCTTTCCAATGAAGCATTTAAACCTATCAGCTAGGAGCCTGGTTCCCCTCCCAGGCAGATGCAGACTATCACACCAGTATAGGCCTGTATCTCTCCAGGTGGAACCCCAGTCCTCAATGAAGCCAAAACCCTGAGCTCAGTACCAGTTTTTCAACCATTCATTGAAATCTATGTAGTGGAGTACCCTAGCCTCAACCCCTGCAATAGACAGGTAGCACCTCCAAGAAGGTTACTGTGCATGCTACTTGTCTAAGGCCCCTCCCCAACTCCACAAACTCTTCCTGCAGTGCTCTAATCCCATTCCCAGCCAGGTCATTTTTCCCTAGGTGGACAGTGACATCCAGCTCCCTCTCCAGTGCTGCAGCTCCCATGATCCTGAGGATTCACTTTGTGTCCCTCCAGCCATGGCGCCGGGCAGGCACCTTACCTCCCTCTCCCCTCCCTCCCCCAGTTCTACCCCCTCAATGATTGAGTCCTCCATCAGGAGTTGTTTCCTTCCCCTGTGGGGTCCCATGCCACCCTCCTGTGGGTCTCCTTTGTGGAGGTTCCCAGCATCCTCCTTGGTCTCCACTGTGGGTGCCTCCATAGAGGAACCATGTTCCGCCAGAACGGCATATGAATTGTAGAGAGGTACAGCTGGAGGGATGTGCCTCTGTTCCACCACCCTCATGCTCCCTGAGCCTACCGTGGTCCAACTCTCCTCTTTCTTGGCAACTTTAAGGCAGCGGTGGTGGCCCTGGTGGTCCCTGGGTGTGGGAGGAGGTTTCCCAAATCCTTGCCAGGTCGGCCTGGAAACATGCAACCTCCTCTCTCAAACCAGAGATGTGCCTGCAAATAGGGCAGCATCGCAGCCTCCAGAACATCTCCTGGAAGACTGCTGCTCCATACCCAGTGCATTGCACTACTCCCCACATGTCTCTCTCCCTTCCTGTTTAAATTTTTTTTTGTTAGTGTGTGTAAGTGTGTGCCTGCATTTACCTCCTACACACCATGCTAGGCTGTTAAGGATATGATAGGTGTATGCCCTTTGCCCTTTTAAGGAAGTGATGTCAGAACCCTGGAGCTGCCACAGCTACATCTCTCAAAAGACTAAGTACTGCCCTAAACAAAGCCAGTAGACTTATCACTGGTGCCGGCTACCTCACCCATACTTGTGATCTATTCGCCCTAACCGGGTGGCTCAAACTACAAGACCGCATCAAGTACCACTCATGTATACTTGCCAAGCAAGTGTTGCTTGGAGCCCTGCCAATGGGCATCACCAGTCTTCTATCAAAGCCTCAGAAGTCATGTCACACCCGGTCCTCTGTCTCTGAACTCTTTCACATTCCTAGGGTTCAGACCACCCAATGCCAATGATCCTTCCCTTACAGAGCTCCTAACTGGATGAATGGCCTGAGCTGTGAACTGACCAGCATACCTCAACTTACCCAGTTCAAGCATCTCCTGCATCTGCACATCTCAAAGGAAAGTGAATGCACCTGCTTTAATTAGTCATGTGACTTGCACCTCATCTGGCAACCTGCATTCCACAGCCTTCTCGACAAGGCCCCTGGCTACATCCTTCCTCCCCTGTTCAATCGCCTCTCTCACCCTCCCCCCTTCCTGTCACTTCCAGACCCTCCTACTCTGGCCCACTAACTCGCTCACTATGACCCCTGACTGACTCTCTTCCACACCTTTCTTCCTTCCCTCCCTTCCCTCCCTCTTCCCTCCCTCCCCACACTCACCATCCCTCCCTCCTGTCACCTTCTCCTTCTGTGCTTCCCTGTTCCCACCCATTCTACCCCTTCCTGCCTTGCTCAACATGCTTGTCAATGCCATCTGGCTGCACCCCCCCCTTGTTCTCTGTTCTGCTGCTACTATTCATCCCCTGACTCACCCTTCCCGATTTCCAAATGGGATTACCTGCCCACGTTTTCACCTACAAAGTTCTAGAATGGCAACTATGTATCTAATTTCAATCACCTATGTTTACTATGTATTGTGCTGTTCTACTGTTCACTGTATTTGATATTATCTGTACATGTTGTTGTGCTTTATACTTTGTCTGTTTTGTAACCCCCTCCCTATTGTTGATGTGGAACCTTTGTGAACAAGCTCCACTGTGCTCAAAGGTATTTTCTAATCCTAGATTGAAATAAATAAATAAAATAAAATAAATAAATGAAATGACACCCTTGGAGTGGGTGGGGTGAGGGGTAAGGTGAATGTGACCAAGACTATGCCCTCCAGAAACAATCAGCTACAGCTCTGATCCACCACCCTGGTGAGTGCTTTCCTTCCTTTCAGCAAGACAACCCGCACAACAGATTAACAGAAAATATATCCTGCAAAAAACTATTTCAGCCGCTGCTTTCTTGGTTTCCCTTGCTTCTCTGCTGTCTTCCTTGTTTGCTGGCTCTGTCAGAATTTAAAGTCTATTTTGGTGGGCAAGTCTGGGCAAGTACTGTTTTCATCTGCTGCTCTCTTGGTTTCCCTTGCTTCTTTCCTATCTCTCCTGATCGTGTTAACATATTTATATTGAGAAATGATCATGTTGACATTTGTATATCAGGACAGGCTCATGTTGACGTGTGTATTAGGACATGATCACGTTGATATTTGTATATCGGGATATAATCATGTTGACATATGTGTATTAGGACATGATCACACTGACATTTGTATATCGGGACATGATCATGTTGCCATTTGTATATTAGGACAGGATCACATTGACATCTGTGTATCGGAACATGATCATGTTGACATTTGTATATTGGGACATGAATGATCATGTTGACATATGTATATTAGGACAGAATCATGTTAAAATTTATATATCAGAATATGATCATGTTGATATTTGTCAATTGAAGGTCAACCCTAGAAAGCCAGCACTATGAACTATAAATGATAATGTTCATCTCACAGAAGCTCTCTGGTTAAATATTTATATATTTTAAGACACAAATGTCCTATCTGAAGAATAAACACATTTGTAAAGAATGGTCAGATGCTGAGAATGCAAGGTGAGTACTGCAGTAGCATGTACCTGGAGAGCATTGTGATCCTTATCTGCCATGTGATCTCATTTGCTCTGACTAATGCTGTCACTCCATGAAAAAGGAGAAAACAGAACTGCCGAGTTGTGTTGTAGCCAGGGGTGGGTGGGTGGGTGTGTGTGACACGCACGCAACATCCTTCAGGTTATGGGGCCATATTTTCAAATGGTGAGAATTTCCAAACCCTGGGTACCCCTAAGATATGTGCACTGGGATTGCAGCAGTCTGGAGGGATTTTACATCCTTTGTGTCCATTCAATACTTGCTAGACCATCTTTTTGTGGTCTAGCATGAGCCATTGTTCGGCACCCCTAGAATGGAGCTGGCAGCCGAACTTTGCAGCAGGCTGCCACACAGCAGGTTAACCATCACAGAGGACTCAAAATGAGAACGAATAGAACTGGATTACAAAATACTCCGATGTTACAAAACCAGGGGACCAAGTGACACAGCAGAACAAATCAGATCTGGACATCACAAAATGGGCTTTACGCTGGGGCAAGTCCTTTAAACTTGGACAAATGCTGCATCTCAGACTTTGGAAAGAATTCAGTACAACATCAATACACATTATGTAATTCAGTCTTAAAAACAAGTACAAAAGGAAAGGACCTTGGGATCATCATAAACAATAATTAGATTCAACAGATCACTGCACTGATGTAATCGATAATGGATAATAGAGCTAACAGAGTACTGGGTGCAACAAAATACTACATAACACGGAATTAACAGCACAGTGGGACTTCCAGTTCTCTACTTGTAAATTCAACTTAAGATCCCATAACAGACAACTAATCATCCCCGAGGTAAATATGTGCAAAAGGGACAGTTATCTCACAATCAGAGTAGCAAAGGCCTGGAACCAATTATCTCAGGAAATAATAGAATAAACTACATTTTCTGGGTTTAAATCCAGGTTGGACAACTATTTGAAGTGGACTATCAATGGGGACTAATTTACCCACCAAGGAGTGGGTGACAATCTAAATGGGCAGATGCTGTCTTTTGTCTAAGCAAACCAAGTAACTAAGTAACCAAAAAAAAAAAGTCAGAAGTCCAAAGGGATTATGCCCCACACAAGTCTTACATGAGACCATTGTTGGATTATGGCAGCCAAGTAGGGTGTCCATACAGAAAGAAGGGCATAAATAGGACCGAGAAAGTGCAACCAAAAACTACTAAAATGATAAGAGACATGAAAAACATACCGTATAATGATAGACTGTTAGAGTAATGCTATACCCATTAGAGCTGCAAAGGAAGAATGGGGACATTCTACTTTTTCATAACTTAATACACAACCCATATCCACTAAATGAGTCAACTATTACATACAAATACTCTAGTTCTAAAACTAGAGGTCATCCCCTCCATGTTAATAATAAGAAATTTCAAACTGACAAGCATAAATTGTACTGTACAGAGAGAATACAAAACTTATAGAATAACTTACTAATGGAGATCATTATCGTAGAAAATAAAAATATAGTGGAAGGAAAACCTAGACCTAGGGGGGTGATTTATGATATTATCTGTGAAAATAGGAGCTATTCGTGGGCTGCAAGCCTCCTTTGCTCCTCAACACATTAGTGACATTACTAACTGCATCTGAGATTGTAAAACTGAGCATAGTTGTGGCAATCAGGAATGCCACAGCTGATGCAATGCATGGGTTTGTCACAGGACCTGGTGCAAGACCTGCACCACCCTTTGAAAATCTGGCCGAAGATCTTATCTGGATTCCACTGTATTTTTATTAATTTGAATACCACAGTGGCAACATAAGGCCGCTAAGCTGTTGACCTACACCAGGAATGCTCTGCACTAGGATTGCAGTAGATGCAACATAGTAACATACTGTAGTTCTGTGACGCCAGAAGGACCTTAAAGTCCATTTGCTTTGCCGTTCTGCTGCATGGTGCTATAAGTTAGCAGGGCCTCCTAGGGGTGTCTCTTACTTTATACGAGACTCGGAGCATGAGGTTTTGGTGAGAGGACCTCAAAGCAAAGATGGACGGTTTTGTCTGCCCAAACCTCATGAAAGGAGTCGCTTATTCCATAAGAGACATCCCTCAGAGGCTCTGTTATCTTATTATGAATCACTTGAGTTTAGCTTGAGTGATTTATAATAAGTTTATAGTCTTTTTTTTTATTTTATCATGCCATCCTCCTCCATGGTGTTGAAGTGAGCGCTCCCTCGAAACGCTTCCGCATGAGAGCACACTGTGCACAGGATAAGAGGTACAGTGGCTCTGCATGCTGATTGGCTGAAATCCCATTAGTGAGTTATAATGAATACATCAAAACTTACTATGGGTACACATCCAAGCTTCACAGCTGGATTGTTACCTCTACTCATTCTGCATAGCCCCCTCAGAATCTGTCTAGTCCTGCTTTGAAAGCCTGAACAGTGCTAGCCTCCACAACCAGGATAGGTTGAGAACTGGCCAGTGAAGTCTGCAGATGACTCTAAGACTGGGAGAGTGGTTGACACAGATGAACAGGTTGTAGGAAATGGGCCAACCATGACAAACTACCGGAGTGAGTTAATACGGCCAAGATGAGTGTTAGTGTTGACAAGTGTACTGTACTACACTTGGGAAACAAAAATAGACTAGCTAACTATACCCTGTGCACACCCTTGAGAAGGCCTGAAGCTAAGATAGATTTAGGAACTGTGATCTCCAGAAATTTTAAATTCAGACAACAGTACAAACCAGGGGATAAAAAAAACGTATCAGTATCATGGGCAACATTAGGAAAACATCACCAGCTGGGACACAGAAGTGATGTTCCTGTTGTAAAGTCCATTGGTGAGACACCATCTTGAGTAGGTTTGCTTGGATACCCCAAAATCCAATCCGAGCAAGGATAGTTGGATAGCAGGATAATCTGGATCCGACGTATGATTTTGTCATCGGATGTCTATGGATACTGATTCAGAGATTCTAACATTCAGCTATCCTACTATCCTAAACCAGTTACCCCCCACAATTAAATATTCTCCCAGCCCAACCCAAACTACCCTGTAACCCATAACATACCATCTCCTCCCAAGTCCACTGATAGCTAAATATAACCCTTGCTCTGAGCCTCCTACAATAAATATTATTATACTGAGCTACAGGCAAGTAATTTAAAATGCCGCACACTCACCCTGACATAAGACCCCCAACCCCCAGTTCAGTAAAGGATCCTCCACCCAGCATACCCACTGGTCCCCACTGCCCTCCTCCCTCCATAGAACCCAGAAAAAGTATGACATTCAGAAGAAAGGTGGTCCCATGTCAGAACGGCTTGTGCTCATCTTCAACCCCGCTACATTATAGCTGCCCCCACCCTCACACAAGACCCAACTTCCCCAATTCAATAAAGGATCCCCACCCAACACATCCACTAGCCCCCTCATAGCACCTTTATGTGTGAGGCTAATATATAATATATATAATAGCAAGATTTTCTCCAACATTTTCAGTGACAGAAGTACAACCCTAGTTGTAAGTTAATAGGGCTTCTATGAGGCTGGCCCATCGGTGTAGTTGTAGAGCTACCCATGTTTGGCAATAAGTACCGGTCGTTGGGGCTGGCCGGTGGAGGGAGGATTGAGCATCGCAGGGACAGCTCACCTCTCTCAGTGTGGGAAGATCCTGCTTCTCACCACTTGGCTGCCACCTGGTGGGGGCCAGCTGGTAGCACCACTGACAGTAGTAACGAGGGACAGAGCTGATGGCAGACGCTGGCACCAGGTGCATCGATGCAGGCGTGCCCGTGCATCATTGCATGCCAACACCCTGGGGTGGAAACCAAGGAGGAAAATACCCCAGCCCACTATGGTACCCCCACCCCTTGACCGACGTACCAGGCCACCCACCTCCAAGGACTTCTGTAAGTAGTGATTAACTGATAAGTCTATGGGAAGGTCAGTGATGGAGTAGCAGGGTGCTACCAGGACCAAGGGATGGCCGAAGGGAAACAAAGGCTGAAAATAAACCCAGATGCTCTGTGGGGTGTCTCTTATGATGTAAGAGACACCAAGCGTGAGTTCTGGGTGAGAGAACTGCAAAGCAAGACCGGGCGGTTCTGATTACCTAAACCTCAAGAGAAGAAACATAGAAACACAGACAACGATGGCAGAAAAAGACTGGAGGTTCATCCAGTTTTCCCAAGTTCCGTATAATCCCTGGAATCTACTGTTCCTCCAGGGTAATAACCTTCCCCGTCCTCTCTCTATTCTCCTCCCTGGTCCTGTCACCCCAGTAACCACTATTCCTTCACTATGTCCCAGCCCTGCTTGAAAGAAACAAAGAAACAGAATTCGACGGCAGATCAGGACCGCTTGACCCACCCAGTTTGCTCAGTACTCCCTACCTGCATTACTACCGCAGATCGTACTTGAGCTACAGAGCTTCCCCCCCCCTTCCTTTCCACTATGATTCCCTTGTAACCATATACCTGCCTTTTATTGCATATATAGCCGTATACCATAAGAGGCAGCGCATGGAAGCTCTGTTTATGTACTATAAATCACTCAAATTAGCTAGAGTGAGCAATAATACAGTTTACATATTTTTTTTACTTCCGCAGTTAAATGAAGCCACCCTTCCTCAGCTCTGCAGTGAAATGCTTCACTCCTAATGTTCCTGTATGAGCGACCCCTGTACAGTGATTCTGTGCGCTGATTGGCTGAAATTATGTCCGTGATTTACAAATTGTCATTATTGTGAAACAGAGGTGAGGGAAAAACAAAGGCTTCTGTGTGGCAAATAAGCCTGGTGCCTTACTCACCATGCCAGTTGCATGATTCATTTTTGTTTTAAATTTTTTAAATCTTAGAACTTTTTTTTACTAAACCAGCTGTTTGCGAATTTCCAAAAAGACTGGAAAGAGACCGTTAATTCTGACCGTAAACCGTGGGCCTGTGGTTAGGGCACAGGAAACCAAGGCTTGGCTAATACAGAGCATCGCGTCAAACTTTCACTGGGCCCGAGGGTGTATGGCAGGTTTCACACAGCAATGTGGGGATTCCCCTAAACTGTCAAACAACAAGAACATTTGATGCTGAACTGGGAAATCTTGTATTAAAAAATATTATTCATGTTATCTTGTTTGATTTTTCATTTGTGTCCCCTCCCCCTCCCTGAAACCTTGCATTCACGCAGTGTTTCCAAAATAAAAGGAGGCTATGTGGTCCGGTGGTTAGATCACCAGCTTGAGAGCTGAGAGATCACAGTTTCAAACTCCACCTTAGCCAGATACTCATTGTATGACCTTGGGTCATTCACTTGGCCTAACCGTGCTCCAGCCCACCCAGCTGTGGAAATGGATAGATGCAGGACCCCACCAAAAATGAGATACAGCTCAGCTGGGCTATCCTGGGAAAAAAAATTATAAAATAAGAATAAACTCAGAAGCACTGCTGCACTCTGTATTAACCCATAATGAGAAGTTCCTTTTTGGTTCTAAAAAAAAACACAGACTCGGTTAGATGCTGTCATGAATTTCATGCAGTTTATTTTCCTTGAGTAAGACATTAGGAGAATATCTGGAACATTGCTCTGTTTTGCTCAAAGTTCCCTATATTCCCAACAGTCTACCAAGCTGGAGTTCATTAAGGCTTCACAAATTCACCAGTTTTACACACACACGCACACATACCCTTCTCCACAGCTCTCCTAAGATGGTAGAAGTTCACTAGAGTTTCACACACATTTTGTAAGGCACAAAAAAGTTCACCAAATTTGACCCGAGTTTCACACACATTTTTCTTAGCATCACTAAACTAATACAAGCTCACTAGAATTCCGCACACACTTCTCCCTCAAGTTTGCCTAAGATCACCAGTTTTACATAAACGTTTCACAGTTCCACAAAATTTGTGCAAGCTCACCAGAGTTTCTTTCACAGTTCTTCTCAGCTTCCCATAGTTTGTAAATGTTCATCAATTTCACACACAGTTTTCACGGCTCCACAAAGTTTGTCCAAGTTTAATAGCGCATCGCTCACACTTCTCAACTTCACAATGTTTATGCACATTCACCAGAGTTCCCCAGATACTTCTTCCTTCACTGCTCTATACAGTTTGCCTTAGTCTAGCAGAGTTTCTCGCTCACTTCTCAATGACTCGCCAATGTTTGCCACATTTCATCGGGTTCACTTAAATGCAAAGATGTTTTGACAGTGCCACACACAAGGTTTCCCCCAAATCAGGTATGTTTCGCGCGGGTCCCCAAAGTTACTTACAGGCAAAACTCTCAGTGCTGAGTATGACAGCAACAGGTAAGTTATCGATTCTGGCATCCACAGATGTGCACGTGACTGAAAGGAATATATAGAATAATGCATGGGGAAGCGTGTATAACGAGGATTTTATGCACACCCAAGGTGTGCGATGCCCCATAAACCCCGAGAGCAAAACTCGAGGGGTTTATCAAGGCATCACACACCGAGGGTGTGCATTAAATCCAAGTTAGAGCAAAGCTCAAGAGGTCCATGGGAATCAGAACCCCGAGGTGGAAAAACACACTGGTTGTGCATAGAGTTGCTCATTCTGTATTTTTTATAGTGTATAGTACTGTGTGAAATACGTGTTTTGTGAGTTCTTTTGCCTTCAAAATGAAACTGACTCATGCAGTCTCTAGAGGTTCTAGAATGCTGTTCTACCCCAGTAGGGTAGAATCACATTCCATGACATTAGACCTGTGGTAGAACAGCATTTTGAAAGGGGATGGAATTCCATACAGAACAACACTCCACTATACACTATAAAGTGTTTCATGTAACCTCTTAGTCTGCAAACGTCATTATTGTCATGTACATTTTATACAACCTTGTTGCCTCCTTGTAGGTTGTGCTCTTAAATATTTTGAATTTGACTTATTTGTACATCCTTTTCTCTCTCCCAGTTGGACAACTGCAGTATAAATTGAATGTAACCACTGTTCTAAAAAAAAGAGTGCTTGAAAGCTCAGCTTGAGATAATTTAGATTTGATTGCTTCTTACTCTGTCTGCACAGCAAGAGTTGTATTTATTTTCAGAACTGACACTTTTTCTCAAGGATTAGAAGGAAGAGTTGTGGATATTATTCATGCAAACAAAAGTGAGTATTGAGCAGACATATATTCCTTGGAAAAAATGCGTAAACATGAGCACAACAACCCATGTAGGGTGGCAGCTGACCCTTGCTATCAATGGTGGCTCCCAGGGTTCTGAGGATTTGTTACAGATTCCCACAAACTGCAGGCCCCTAAATAAGTTATTTTCTAACTGTTGACAAGTAGCACATTTGACAATTTTTGTATAGAGTCACTCAGCTCATCATAGTCCAGTAGTATTGTGATGGTTGATAAGCCAGAGCTGATAAAAATGTGGGTCATTATCTGGTCATACCTTTTTAAATGATTTATTCACCCACGATACCACAGCTGAGTTCCAGTGTCTCATTTTCTGTGGGGTCCTACTTTTAATCTATTTTTTTAAATTTACTGCATTTTTCTCTCCTGAACACTTAGGCCCCCCGCCCCGCCCCACCACCTGCCAACCCCAGGACTTAGCTCACTCCTTGTGCCTTTGTGGATGACCTACCACGGGAACGGTTACCTGGGGGCCACCCCTTGCCCCATAAGGGCCTGTGTTCTGTTGGTGGGAGACCGAGGGCCTCGGTTGGTGGTACAGGACCTGCAAAAGGGTGGCAGATCGCATGCTTCTCGGTCAGGGATTTTCATGTTTACTACCCCAGCCTCGAGCATCATGGAGATGGTGCATCTGACACCAAGACTTCAGAGCAACGACGCTCCCCTGCCTGTGTTCTGGCTCCAGCCTGCACTGCCACCTGTGACCACCCAGGTGACAATACTGCAGTGGAGACCAGGATCCCTCCCTCCCCCAAGGAGGTGAGCATCCACAGGAACCATCCTAACCCTGCCAGCCCTCTAGCAACCCAGGATCATACTCGAACCTGGGTCACTGGCATTGTAGGCGGGTCGGCCACCTTTTTACCCTTTTTGCAGCTGAGCAGACTGAAGCACTAAGAGGTTAAAAGAGTCGCGCTACTAAAATAAAAAGCTTAAAACTATTAGATGCAAAATAAATATGTTTAACTTTAGTGTTCCCTAGATTTTTTATGCTTGCAATACTGCATTTCAGGTAGTGCAAGTGCTTATTTCACTGACTCTAAAATGCATCTAATTGTGACATCCCAGTCTGCTGTCACAGTGAGCACTCAGTTGTCACGAGTACAGGCACTAAGAGGTTAATTGGGGACAGGCAGTGCGTTTTATACAGATGCTTTGGATAGGCTATCAAGATGTGTTACAATCCCTGGAAAGGAAAACTGAAAATTTAAAACAAAATTCTCTAACAAACTGTAGCTGAAACATCATGTTTGTGGAAGTGCATGCTGAAGTTCTTTAAGTGACTTGCTCAGAGTCACACAGGGGGTCAGTGACCTTGGTAGGATTTGAATCTGGGCCTCCTAGTTCCCAGGCCTGTCTTCTAGCCACTAGATGGCACACTCACACATCGAGTAAGTACTGAGAGCTAATGGAAAGTCCCCCTTCTTCTATTCCACATCGCTGTAGTTCAGACACCCCATCTGAAGCTGGACTGCAGGTAAAGTGGCTTGCGACTCTGAGGCACTAAATTCCCTTCACTGGGTGCAGATTGGTGGCCATCTCATTTGTGAAGCCCAGTGGGATTTCTGTCACGTGGTCCGGCACTGTTATGACCTGACATCAGAACACACTGTCATGGAAAGACTTACGCTGCTGCCGTATGTTAATGAAGCATGATGTCACAAGGAACACAACATATTTAAAGTGATTTTCTCACTTTTTTTCAGTACCTTCGCACTTACATGATGAGGTATCTTATATTGGTGATGGTTAATTCCTGCCATTTTTATAACATTATGCAGCACCTGTATTTAGGTGGAAAGGATAGTAATTTGGCCCCGGCAAAGTGGCCAGCTGATCCCTTCCACTTCCCGATTCCTCTGTTATGGCCCCGTGCTCTGTACACAATGATTTGTAGTAAGGAAGAGCACAGGGGTGAGCCCCATCGAAGTCAGTGGGGGCTGATTTTCATTACTACTGAATGCATAATGATGGCGGTTGGATGTTAAAGAAGGTGACCGCTCGATTAACAAGGCCCTCGTTAATCGAGCGGTGGCCTTTAATTTCCAACTAACCATCATTATGCATTCAATTTTAATAAAAATCGGCCCCCACTGACTTCAATAGGGCTCTCCCTCACACTGTCCCTTGCTTCACATCATTGCATGCCGAGCGCGGGAGAATGCCAGAGGAATCAAGAACTGAAAGGGGTAGGTTGGCCACCTTTCCAGGGCCAAATTACGATCCCTTCCACCTAAATACAGGTGCAGCATAATGTTATAAAAACAGCAGGAATGAACTATCGCCAGTATAAGGTACCTCATAAAGTAAGTGATACCAAAAACTGGGAAAATCACTTTAAAGTATGTGGTCATGCGAGAGGGGAAGGAAAAGTCTCAAAGAGCTGTCATTGCCTTTGGGAAAGCTTTGGAAAACATAATATTGAGAAACAATACAGCTTGTATTCATATCTCATCTGTGGCCTTCTCCTCCCCATTATTTTTAACAGACGAACCTTCGGTTCGTGGTTCTCATACCCTAAGAATGCACATGAGACCACTCTTACAGCCCAAAAAGTGGTCTCAGCGGCAGTATTAACATACAGTACAGTAAGCCCCCAATCTACAGTTGTCAGCATATGTGCAATATGTGCATAGCTGTCCTGCCCAGCACCATACCTGGATACTAGTCCCCTCCAGAGGGATCCACAGCCCCCTGCTGCCCTGTCCACATGCAGAATGCTTCTCACAGGTACCAGGAGTGATGCAAGGGCACACCTGAGATGGGCTGTAGTTGATAAGAGGATCCTCTGCTCCACACAAGCAGAAGACTGTGGGGTGCATACCCCTTTGGCTGAACTTAAATTTATTAAAAAAACAAGCTGTCTTGCCTTCCCCCATGGTGTACCAGATAACTGGGAGCAATGGGGGGTGTTCAGGGCAAAATCGCAGGAGCTGCTAGTCCAAGAGGTGCAGAGGCATTAGTACAGGTGTAGCCTCCGTACCTTGTCTGAACCACAATCCAGGCATAACTGGAATCATGGTTTGCACAGATCATTGCCCCAACCCCCTTCCTGCTTAGCTCTCGCAAATGCAGCTGCCGCTAGCCTAGTGTAAAAAAAAAAAAATATATATATATATACTCTGTTTGACAATGCTCACTGAGCGGCCCCCCTTCCTTTCCTTTCCCTACTAATTCCTCCTCCCCTATCTCCCTCCCTTCTACTCCCACCAGCTCTCCCCCGACCACAAGTTTTGCACCTTTTGTTATCTTTTGCTTCGTTGGAGATTGTATTCTATTGAAACAAAATTGTAATTGAACTGTAACTTTTTTGTTTGTAAGTACTGTGTCCCTTGTACTACTGTTCTAATGTCCTCTTTGTGACAAGGTACCTTTGTAAATGAGTCTCTGGCTCAAAGGTTTCTAAACGGATATTTAACTAAATAAATAAATAAATAAACCCTCAGTCCACTCCTTGATCTGACCTTCCACATAGCTTGGTGGACAGAGTGGGATTATGTCAAGGGTCATTTACACCACAGTCAGCATAACTGCTGCATCTGCAGAGTACTCCTGCATGAGTGGAGGGGGCACTCAGTTGATTTAAGCAGACCTCTGCACCCACAGAGGGTTCTGAGGACAGGCCTCTTGGTCACTACCTTAAATAAGAAGGTTCAGAGATACAGACCCTTGAGGAGGCTTAAAGAAACAGACCCCCGACATCCCTAACATAGATACACAAACATACACACACACCTCATCAGTGAAGGTTTGGGCTACTTAGAGTCTGAGTGTCCTTGTCCAGAGATAAAAAAAACAAAACATACATCAATTCTATGTTTGTAAGGGAGTGGGAAGGAACACCCTATTTTATGAAAGACAAACAGATAATCAGTGATTAGGATTGTAAATAAAATAATGCAGAATTTTTAAAATCAGGTAATCAAATTAAAACCAATCTCAGACATGTCACTGGTAACGGTGGGACACAGGTGTTCTGTACAAAGAGTGAGAATTCTCATAGGTGAGAAGGGCCAGGAGCGAGAGCGAGGTATCAGTCACTGGAAAGGTGAGGATGGGACATCTGGCTCATGTTTTCACACCGCTTCTGATATTCTGTGTCACATTCACTGGCACTGACTTCAAGTTATCTGCAGGCCTAAGAGTAATTACCTTATACTACTTTTTTAGTAAAAGGAAAAAACGTAAAAAAAAAAACTGTTGACAGTTTGGTTGCACACTACATTTGTAATTCTTCCCACGGGAGTTGGTTTGAAGTACCTCATATCAAATCAAAAATGGATATGCTGGCACCCAACAGAAGAGAGTGTGGAGCTGATAAATGCAGAATGATGTATGGATGTCAGTGTGTTATGTGATTTTGTTTTTATGCCACTGTGGTGCGTGATACTAGATAAACCACAAGGGCGAAGCCTGAGTGGTTTATAAACATATCACACACCAAGGATGTAACAAAAAAATCAAGAACAACACTGAAGTTCAATATTTTATTTTGAATAATTAATGGTTTGAGAAAAGAGACATTTTGGTAAGTATGGAAGAACAGCTCGCTGGGCTGAACTCCATAATACCTTTGTGACATCACAAACATGCATTATGGAGTTTGACATGGATTTAGGTTGCTATCTAACCTAACCAGTTATTGTACACAAGTAAGACTTTCTATACACTAATTTGGAAGAGCCTGCTAGAGGAGGCAAGGGACATGCCTACAGGCCTTTATGGTAAGCTTGAACACAGAGTAGCAGAGTGGAAGTGAAACCTTATAAACTAGTACATATTTGTACAACATCTATATATTATCCCTGCTTGTGAAACGGTGTGGGGGTGATTTGATTGACCTAGAGTCCCTTCCGACCTTAAAGGAAAACACCCGTCCCCCCACCACCATATCCACCAAACCAAACCCCCACAATTAGGCTTTTAAGACAAAGAAATGATTTTTTTAAGCACCTTTGTGGATTTATATGTGATATGATGTAACAGCCACAATGTAAACAGTGCGGGAGCAGCATGGCACCATTTTGCATTCTCATCACAACGCGGAGCCACCCCACTCCACTTACTTTACCCAGTGAGCCACGCTGTGCGGTGCTGAACATGTGAAATGATGCTACACTGCTCTGGCACTGTTTTACATTATGGCTGTTACATCGGATCACATAATAAAGCCACAGAGGTAACAAAAAAATGATATTTTTGGTTTGGGGGTGTGGTGTTAGGGGAGGCAAGTGTTGTCCTTTAAAAAGCTAGCAGCAGGCTGGCCCAGTGGCCTGGAGGGCTGAGATGCTGGCTCCTTACCTCCTGCCACACCAACGACACACGTTCGGTCGCACTTGTGGGTTGCTGGGGGTCGACCGGGGAAGGAAAGGATTGAGCACACAGCAGCTGCTCTCCTTTCCCAGGGGGGAGGAACTGCATGCTCTACTGAATGACTACTACCTCGTGGAGGCCAGGTGGTAGTGCAGGTCTAGGGGCATAGTAGAAAAGAGGGCTGCGGAACTGCATGGCGTGCGCGCCTCCACGTGCATGTGTCTATGTACATGCCACAGCATGGGGAACAGGGAAGAAAATGGAAAAAGGGAAGGCTCCAGATTAGGGAAGCCCTGCCTGCCTGCCTCCGCTCCCATATCACCATATGAGCACTATCCTAGAGTGGTCGGCCAGGCTGGTAGATGCTGGATGGGAAGGCAGGGACAAGGCTGAGAGCCCTCTGGAGCCAAACTGACTAGGATAAAAAGCTCTATAAAAAAAAGCTAGCAGCAGCAAAAATAACAAGCAGAAAATATTATTAATTTCTAAAAGGAGTCTGTTGTTACTTTTTCTTTTCTTTTTTTTTATTCACTGTGCTTTATCCTCCCATGTCTGCCAGCCCCCCTGTGCCCACTACTTTTCATTTCTTAAGCAATTTTATTTGTTAATTTGCTCATTAGAAGGTTCTCTACTTGGTAGTATTAGGTGTGATGTAAAGAGCAGTGCTCAACTTGGACGTGGACAGATCTAGTTTGGTTCCTCTTCATACTCAATCAGCACTTTGACCTCACTCATTGTGATATCATATGTGAGAAATCTTGCAGCACATGACTGGTCAGTTGTGATGTCACAGTCAGTGAGGTCACATGACTAATGATGTATGAGAAGGAACAGGACTAGCTATGTCTGCCTCCAGGCAGAGTACTGTTCATACATCACACCAAGTATTGTTACATACAAAATCATTTTAATTAGTAAAAGGGAAAATACAAAAAGAAATATGTCAGCTAAAAGATGTAATAGCTGACTACGTTTACGCTTTAAAAAGTTTGATTTTCAAATATTATAATACAAAATACATAAATCATTCATTTCAGTAAACAAATATCAAATACAGTCTGTAACATGAAAACGGAAAGGTAGGATTGGAGAAAACAATCTTTATCAACAAATGAATTAACATAATAAGAACAGGTCTTTTAGATGTGAATTAATGTATCAAAGAAAAGACTTAAACCACTTTTTGGTGTTATCAGAATTCACATTCTCTTTGCTGTGATAATTGTAAGGGTCTCAAACCGTTCCTCATTCTGCTAGAGAAAGGTAGAAGTTTTATTCTTCCTTAGATAAGATAAAAAGGGAGACCAGATGATGCTGAATTATTTCCCATTTAGACTATGCATAATTTTTGCGTTATTTACTAGGTCACGTAACTTGTTACTCTATTCTTGTAAGGCCGGAGGTGAAGATGATTTCCAGTGGCTAAGAAGCAATCTCTTAAGTACTAAAACCATAGCCCAAATACTATCTTTCTAGTTTCTGTTGAAAAATACAGCTTCTGACTAATCCCCAAGGCACAGAACTTGGGGTAATGTTTGGACTTCATGCTAGAGATATGGTTCCAAAGCATGTGCTATAAACTGGCAGCTTCTCCTGGTATCTCCAGCAGGCACCATCAGGTGGGTAACCCATTCACTAAAAATACCACCAACAGCTTAATCTGGTTCAAGGTCAGTTGGCATTTATGTATATCCCCCTTCCCCAGGTCATGCCTGAAAATAGGCAGAATCTGTCTAGTGCACTTACCCGGTCAACAAAACTAACCCAAGAAGAGAATAATAAGAGTAGTGCAACATTTTGAATTGAGTAGTTTTCCCTCAGATATCTTTGCTATACCTGTATGCATTCGCCCAAGTACTGCACCATTCCGTTGATTTAATGGTTTATCCCAGCTCGCCTTCCCATTTTTTCTTCACTGCTTGGATAAGGAGAGAATGGCCTGTTGAATTTGATAATAGTTTACATGTCAGACCAGCACCTTTCTTCATCCTAGCTAACCTGAGTAAATGCTGCCACTCTCTGTGTTCTGGGAGATACAGTTTTGGGGCCCCGTATAGAATCTTGGAGTGTCTTTCTTAATTGTAAGTATATTACAAATTGAAATCTATGTAAATTTAATTTTGATTTAAGGTTTTCAAAGGACATTAGCCCCCCATTTGGCTAAAGGAAGTCTTCTATATTGGTAATCCAAACAGAGTTCCAGCTAAAATCTTCTGAGGGACTGTTGTTGTAGTTCAGGCCTGTATAGTTCCAAATTGCCATTAACCGCAGAGGCACATCCTGAATTCATAGAATTGATTTTATTTTTTTATAGAAAGTATGGCATTAGAGATGGATATGTAGTCTTTAAGGTTTGGGAGTATAGAGGCAAACGTATAGTCTGATAGTTTATGCAGGGTCACTAATTGATGCTCTGTATTAAGCCAAAAAGAGGAGTCTCTATCATCTGTTGGATCTAAATATAGAACTGGTTCTATGTGATATTAGTGATTCCAGAATGGCGAGTCCGAAATTGCAACGGAATTGCAGCGAGGACTGAAACCGCAACTATTTTGGGGGTGGGCTTTGCCCCCACACCCCCCTTTCTTATTTATCCAACCCCAAGGTCATAGCCCCTTGAGGAGGGGGTAAAACATTTGCTGCAATGTCGTCCTCGCCGAACTTCCATCACTGAATTCTGAACATGCCGTTCGGTGTCGCTGACTTCACATGCCACCTATAGAACCACCTGCTTGAACATAAAGGCTAGAGGATATTTCTCCCAGTGTGGAAGCCCAGAACTTCCTTCTGATTAGAGGATTCTCAGTTTGTTTAAGGGCAATTCAGGTGGAGAGTCGCCCCAGAGAAATGTCCTCACAATATTATGCATTATAATAAAACATTTCTTCTCTATTCTAATGGATGTTCTTAAACAGATAACATATTTTTGGAGCAATCACCAATTTTAGAGTGTTAGTCATGCCACAGATAGAGAGATTTAATTTACACCATTTCTGCAGATCACTACTGATATTACTAAGGAGGGGTTTTAGGTTAAGAAAAATATTCTTTTCTTTCCTCTTTGGAATGACAGCACCTATGTAGGTCAAACTGTCTTTACACCAAGAGTTATCATCTAACTTACCCAAAGATATCCCCGATTCCGTGCAAGGATTCATAGGCATTACCAGTGTTTTCTTCTAGTTTATTTTCTGTCCTGAAATCAGATCAAAGATTACCAAGAACATTGTCTAGCTTCATTATGGAATTAGCTGAATTGGAAACAGTGGCCAGATGGTCATTAGTAGGCAAACAATTTGATGTAAATTTTTCCTGTTTTGATTCTCTTGATAATAATACAATCAGAGATTTTTCTGATCAGGGGCTCCATAGTTAAAATAAATAAATAAATAAATAAATAAATAAATAAATAAATAAATAAATAAGGAGAAAGAGGGCACCCTTGTTTAGAGCTTCTTCCCAAGGAAAAGTGTTGTGAAATATCACTATTTGTATACCCTAGCAAAGCAAGGTTTATACAGGACTTTCACCCATGAGATGAAGTTTTCGCCTATATTTAGTTTATGTAAAGTTTGATATAGGTAGTCCCATTCTAGGCAATTGAATGCCTTGAAAAAAGCAAGTGCTAATGCTACTGCCAGGGTCTTTCATTTGTTCGCAGCCCAAATAGTATTAAGAAATCTTCTAACATTACCTGGCCCATTTCAACCAGGGACAAATCCTACCTGTTTGTTTCCTAATAGTTTGGAAATGTGTCTTTTGCTCCTATTCACCAGCACCTTAGCAAACATTTTAAAATCTGTGTACAAGAGCGAAATAGTTCTATAGCTTTCACAGATCATTGGATGTTTACCTTCTGTTAATATTAAAGAGCAGTTTCCTAGTAACAGTGATAGTGCTGTCCCCCCCGGCCCTTTCAAATGCTTACCTTCACAGTACACCATCCATGAAGTGTGGCATAATAATTCTGTAGGAAAAGAAAGTTATATCATTCATAAAATCCAAAATCGGTATGTTGGTGAAAAAACTTCCCGGTCCAAAAACCACGCCCCCATGTCGTCCCACGCAGCCCTGTTTTGTGATGTCGCAAAATGAAGGCTGCATGAGCACACCCCATTCGCTTATAATGGGGTTGATATCTCATATAGTTTTATGCCATCTACTGTCGAGATTTTCTTAAATCAAAGCAATCGATCGACTAATAAGGTCCCTATTAGTTGATCGATCACTTTGATTGAAGAAAATCCCGACAGTAGATGGTATAAAACTATGTGAAATATCAGCCCCATTATAAGCGAACGGGGTGTGCTCATGCAGCCTTTGTTTTATGACATCACAACACAGGGCTGCGTGATGCCAATGTGGGGGCTTAGTTTTCGGACCGGGAAGTCAGTCCTTTTTTTCCCCCCAACATACCAATTTGGGATTTTACGAGTGATATAACTTTCTTTTCCTACAGAATTATGCCACACTTCATGGATGGTGTACTGTGATGGTAAGCCATTGAACGGGCTGGGGCATGCAGCTACAAGGAAGCTGCTCTTTTAATGATATAGAGGCCAGTGGGGCACAGGACCCAAGGCAGCATGGATTCACAGCAGCAAGGTCATGTCAGATGAATCTAATTGATTTCTTTGACTGGGTGACCAAAGTAGTAAACCAGGGAGGGGCTGTGGACATGTCCTACCTAGACTTTAGCAAGGCATTCAACACAGTCCCACAGAAAAGATTAATAAACAAGCTAGCCAGCCTTGGAGTGGGTCCCAGGGTTGTAGCCTGGGTTAAACAGTGGCTGGACAACAGGACACAGAGGGTAATAGTAAATGGAGTCCACTCTGAAGAAAGGGGGGGTTACTAGTGGGGTACCACAGGGTTCAGTACTGGGCCCAGTCCTCTTTAATGTCTTCATAGGTGACATTGCAGTGGGACTGGAAGGAAAAGTATGCCTCTTTGCAGATGACACAAAGATCTGCAACAGTGTTGATATGCAGGGGGAGGATGAGAAGGGACTTGGCAAGGTTGGAGGAATGGTCAAAGGTATGGCAGCTTAGATTCAATGCAAACAAGTGCAAAGTAATGCACCTGGGAAACAAAAACCCAGGGGAAGAGTACACAATGTGGGGGAAAGTACCAACAACAACAAAAATGGAAAGGGACCTGAGGGTTGTCATATCAGATGACTTAAAGGTAGGCAAGCAGTGTGAGAAGGCAGTAAGGGGGGCTTGGGGGATACTGCGATACATAGGGAGAGGCATCACCAGTAGAAAACAGGACGTTGTTATGCCTCTTTACAGATAGTTGGTGAGACCCCATCTGGAATACTGCGTGCAGTTCTAGAGACCTCATTGCTGCAAGGACATAGGATGGAGGCAGTCCAGAGGAGGGCAACTAAAATGGTGCAGGGTCTGCACCAGAAGCCATACGAAGAGAGACTAAAGGAGCTTAATGTGTATACCCTTGAGGAAAGGAGAGAGAGGGGGACATGATAGAAACATTTAAGTACCTCAAGAGAATCAATAAAGTCCAAGAGAGTAGCATCTTTCAGAAAAAGAGCTGTGCAAGAACAAGGGGCGACTTGAAGATACGGGGGGATGGCTCAGGGGGCAATGTAAGGAAGTATTTTTTTCACAGAGAGGGTAGTGAATGCATGGAACAGCCTTCCTGAGGAGGCTGTGGGGTCAAAAACAGTGGTGGAATTTAAGAATGCATGGGACAGACATAAAGCTATTCTTGTGGGGGGTAGGAGGAAGTAGGCTGTTGGTTAATAAGGATCTGCAGCTTATCCAACAGGTAGGGAAATGGGCAGACTGGGTGTGCCAAGCGGTCCTTATCTGCCGTCAGATTCTATGTTTCTATGTTTCTGGGCCTGATTCACAGACTCAGGAAGAGATCCCGAAACCAAGAAGTCAGGAAGCACTTCTAGTAAATATTTTTGTGCTGTATGATTTAGCACCTAATAAATTGTCCTGAGAATTCATCTGGGCCTGGTGTTGGTGGGGAGTTCCTATACTGCTTCGAGAAATTCTTCTTGGAAAATGGGTTTGTATAGATTCTCTCTGTCAAGTTCATGAAGCTTAAGCAGTCTCAGTGAGGCAAAGAAAAAGGTTCTAAATTTAGTTGGGAGTTACTGGTTGTACTCTGGCAAAGGTTCAGGAAGAAGTTTCTGAATTCTTTGTTAATTTCCTCATTGAATACAACAGTGTGACCCCTAGCATTTTGGATGCATGCAATTATATTTTGTCATGGCTTTTTTCTTTAATCTAAAGGCCAGGAGTTTTCTTGCTTTCTCCCTGGATTCCCAGAAATGACTGTTTTCATTCTAAATAGTGTATATTTCGCCTTTGCTGGATATATCCAGTTTATTTCCTATTTTAACTTAGTGATTTATTAAGGAGTTGTGGTCTCCCAAGAGGGTTTCATTTGTAATCCTGTTCCAACTTATAGGGTTCTGCTTCCTTCTTAAACAGATCCTTAACTCATTCAGCCCCACAGCGCGTATGTACATCGTCAGGAAAAATTCCTTTAGTCCCCACAGCGCATATGAGCATCAGGTATTCACTTCATCTCATCCCCAGAGCGCATATTTGCATCCTGCACTTCTTAAGCACTTTCTGGATCAACCAATCAGGGATAAGGTTAATGGAAATTGCAGGTCGGTAGGAAACATTCCTATCTACCAGAATACTGACTTTAAGATAGAGGTCACCATTGAGTGAAATAGAGTAAATACATTTTTTAGGTTTTAATTTGGGTTAAAAAGTGAAGAAAATGCTATTTTTTCTCAATTACTAGAAATATGTGATCCCTGATTTGAAAGCTCTTTTCATTGTAGAAAATAAATATGCTGTGTCTGGGAGCTAGGAGGTGTACTTTTTTGTGTTAGTTTTTTGGGATAAAAAAAGTGTAAAAATGTGATTTTCCTCTGTTTCAGGTACTGTAAAAAAAAACAACCCTGTAAATGCTAGAAACGTGTGTGACCCATCATTTGAAAGATCTCTTTAATGTGGACAGTTACCATGTTGGTGTCTGGGGTCTAGGAGGTGTACTTTTTATAATGTAGGTTTTTATTTGGGAACAAAATGTAACAAAAATGCTCTTTTTTTGTCATTTCAGGAACTGTGAAAAAATATCTGCAAATGCCACTAACATGAGTGACCCATCATTTTAACACTCTTGTTATTGTGAACATTTTCCATATAGGTGTCTAGGGGCTAGGAGGCATACTTTTTCAGTTATCGTGGTTTGTGCGTCATGTGGGCAGTTGTGCAGAGCATTTTTCCGAATTCAGTCAGTTTACTGGCGTTATATGTTGGCACATGCCTTAGTTTATAATCTGTTTTATTATGTAAAACAGCTCAGAAATGCTCTAAACTGTTGCAGTGTAATGCACAGATGTTGGTGCGATGGAAAACCATCATACAACAGACATTTGCTACTTCTAAGGTGTTTTTTTTTTTGAGGTTTAAGAAAAAAATGTAAATTTTCATTGTTACATGCTCTGTAAAAAAAAAAAAAGTTAATTACTAACACGTGTGACCCCTCATTTTAAATATTTTTTTTTATTGTGAGCAAACTTCGTGCTGTAAGTTTTGTGATAGGAGTTATACTTTTTTAGTTATTTATACTCCAAGTCGGAGTGTTACCATTTCAGTTCCAAACATTCTAACTGCTCAGAAAAGCAGCCATTTTTACACAGGAATACAGCACTCACTCAAGATTCCATCCTAGAGCTGAGTGAGTTAAGGGTTTCTTGTTTTTTAGAGGCTGAGAAGCTAATAATTCTGTCTCTCATAAAGCTTCACAGGAGTCCTATACGTAAGGTAAGGTGACCTCTGCGGTTATTTATGTTAAAGAAGTCCTCTGCTTCCTCATTCAGCCAGTTTTTAAACTGTTTATCCTGCAGTAGAGAAACATTGAATTGCCACGTGAAGCAGTTACTCTGTTTTTTTCTCTAGGGTCATTACAACCCTCAGTGGAGCATGGTCTGATATAATGTGATTTCTTTAATCTCAGTTGAGACAATGACAGAGGCAAGGCTTTTAGACAGCAGACTATGATCTATCCTACTGTATAAATTGTGTCTGGCAGAGAAGGTGTAATCTCTGGTCTGAGGATTTACCAAACAGCAGGTATCTATTAGCTTCAGATCATTCAGCAGTTTTTGTAATGACTGTTGGAAAGTAGTTTTCTCTAGGTTATTGGGAGCTTTACTTCTAACAAAGGGTCTATGAGCTCGTTAAAGTATCCTCCAGTAATGATGTTTTGTGCTTATATGACACTCAATCTCAGGTGTATGGCATCAAAGAAGTCCAAAATCACACATACCCCCTTAATGCAAAGCATCATGGGACATATATATATATATATATATATATATATATATATATGCAAATCACCGTGAAATGTTAGGCTGGTTCAGCTTTAAGCAGGAATGCATGGTGCCAAAGGGCCTCTCACACAATCTGCAAAGGGTGCAAACAGAAAAAGTCTGCTTGTGCACAGCTGGGAGCATACACATTACAAATTGTAATACTCCCACCATTGATAGCCCATATCAGCATTTGAAATCTTCCCTCTGGGTTAGTAAAGGGGTTGGATTTCACATAATTAATTCTCTTTCTAATTAGCATGGCAGTTTTCCTTTTTTTGCATTAAAAAAACTAAATTCAGCTTGTGCCACCCATGATTTTACTAATATTTCAACTTCTACATCCATTAGGTGGGTCTCTTGTATTAGGGCAATATGAATTTTGTTTTTTTGTTGTAAACCCCCTACAAATGGGGGTTCCCGAAAAGTCTTCCTTGAGCTTGCCTAAATGCTCACTGCCAAGCTGGTGTCCTGCGTTTTAGCAGATTAAAGGTGTAACCCCCCTACAAATGGGGGTTCCCAAAAAGTCTTCCTTGAGTTTGTCTAAATGCTGACTGCCAGGCTGGTGTCCTGCATTTTGCAGTTTAAATGTGATTGCCAGAGACTGCCTATATAGCCTCTGTGTACTGTCTCTTTAAGAGCTGCCTGGATTGCAGTCATAATTCATTTAAAAGGGAGCTCTGTTAGAAGATGTGCTTGTTTGCTGATCATTTGTTAGAGTAGTAATAATATTGCAGTTTGTTCTCACCTGCCTTCTTTGCAGCATGGACAGTTCTGTTTGTTTCCATCATCTTGGTCCTGGACTGCTGAAATGGGCCAATCAGTACATCTGGGACTCTAAAATGGAGCCTGCCTACAAGGGCTTGGTAGGGTCAAAACTTGTAGGAATTGTAGTTTTTGGCTTTTTGTGCCTAAAATAACCTGGAGGGGGAGCCCTTGTTATGACTGACAGATCAGCCAACCAAACCTTTTGGATCTTGGGGGAAGTCCCAAACTGCTTGCAGTTTCAGTTAGATCTAAGTTGGGAAGTGAAGAAGTAACAGCTCGAGGAAGTTTGAGCAGCAATCCATAGTAGATTTGCGGTGGGAGAACTGTGGAAAGGCCTGAGTTTTGGCCTGCATGCCTGCCTGCTATCCCTGAGAGGGAACTTGTGCTTTTTTCGGACTGAATCCGAACTTGGAGAGAGAAGTAAGCCACTGAATTGTGACCAGGCTCCTACCTTAAGAAGACCAAAGATTTGCTGAATGCAATCGGCCTGTCTGGACTTCCAACCACCTCTGAGCTCCCAGACTGTGCAGAGACTCTGTAATTGCGACCGGAGAGCCTGTTGCCCGGTACAGTGGAATTTCTTTACATGTGAATGTGTTGTATGCTTATAGTGGGTCGTGATTTGGTTCCTCAATGTGGTTTGAATTGTATTCTGCTTGCTGGAAGCTGCATTAGAATTTCCTTATGTGTAAATGTGCTGTGTGCTGCTAATGGGTCGCGATTTGGTTCCCCACTGTGTTTTGAACTGTTCTCTGCTTGCTGGAAGCTGCATCCAGCCCCAAGGACTGAATCCAAAATCATCTCCATTGGGCCTGGGCCTTGCCACACTGACCCAGCCCGACTACCCGCTGCACAGAGAATGCCTTCGACGAGAGACCTGCCTGGGGATTAGCCCTCTGCTCAACACTTGAACAGGAATGACGCCTCGGTGATTCATGTGGGCCCTGCTTCTCCAGGCACTCCAGCTCAACAACCTGCAGTCTCGATTTTGTCCTGCCTGTGTCCAATATTGGGTATCATGAGTAAACATCAGGGTAGCTCCCTGCAACAACAGCTAAATCTAAAATGTTGTCATCTGATTGTCTTGTTGCTTTTTCTTTCATGAACTGAGCCTCCCTGGCTCCAGATTACGAGTAGTGTGTGTTGTGCATGTTGCTTTCTTCCATCACAGGGTCCCAACCAGCTGCAACGTTCCTGGCTAGCCCACCATTTTCCTACCTGGGTACCCAGAGTGTGTGACTGTGTGGGGACTTAAAGTGCATGCATAGCTGTTTGATTAATGTAGCCTTTAAGCCAATCAACCTGATTACGCCCCTTCCTTGTTCAAGTCCCCTGAATAAATCAGATCTGACTTTTTTTTTGCAGCATTTAACCTGACTGTGGTTCCAGTTTGTGCCAAGAGTACTGTACTGTTGCTATTTACTGTGCATAACCTTGTTTTATAGGGGGTCCAAAGGGTCGAGCCAGAGGAACCAGCTCTGGTGGTAAGTGCAAACAGTGTGGGTACTGGTATGGTGTACAAGGGGTACTGTGAAAGTGATCAGGCCACTAGAGGGGAAAGAGGGGGGTTACAGTGTCCCGGAGGGCTGTGCCCAGGTTAGTTTGACCACTACCAAACCTGACCTTCGGGTGGAGGCACCTGTTTCAGAACTCAGGCCCCTTAACCTGCTACTTGCCACGCAGGCAGGGGTAGCAGCCCTTGGGATAGAGCTACCTAGGGGTTACAGTATAAATAACTTAAAATCATTTCTTTTAATTCGGGATCTTAAGCCATTAACATTCCAAGTTCCAATAGACAAACTGTTCTTAGCCATGCCTCCTCTAAAAGTGTTATAGAATTATCCTTAGTTCTGTACCAATAACTATATTTCAGTTCAAAAAGTTTATTGTTCGACACATTTATGTCTTTGCAACATGTACATTGAAACATGATACAAAAAAGGAAATTAATAAATGAATTCTTACAAACAATTTGCACTTATATTGCACTTTTCTGGTAATTTACAAAGTTGGTAAAATGTTTTTCTTACATTTTTCACCTTAATATTAACCCATCATGTAAAATTACATTATTTATAATGAATGGGAGGGCATTGTTAAGGATGGAATTCAATGAATTCCTATCCTTGTTATGGTATCCATGTGACGTCAAGAGGTTGTTATACCCTCTTGAGCATGTCGCATCAATACCATAACAATGCAAATGGCTCTGCGCATATGCATCTCTTGAACATGGGGCTTCGGACGAACGTCCACGGCAGTGGGAGCTGGCCCAGACAGAGAACGGCGCTATGAAAAGAGAAAAGTAAGGGCAAAATTGTTTTAATTGGTGCCAATACACCATAAAAGACAATGGATGGGCACCAGTTAACAACAATACATGTTCCCATCTCGAGGCTGTCATGCCAACTGTAAACTCTTGAGCTTTGCTCTCGAGGTTTACTAAGTTGTCATGGTGACCTCTCAACGGGAAACAGCATTGTTATTGACTGGTTCCCATCCATTATCCTCTATATTTCTCCTGAGGACTGGGATATCTAATTAAACTTCCACAACCATTCATACGGTAATATCAGGAAACTAAAGAAATATGTATTCTTAGATAATTTGGCAAAATTGCCAGAATGTAAACAGGACACCTCTGTATTTGGGTCTGTTTACCTACACTCTCAGTTAACATATTGTTGTCTGCAATGCTTGGACTGAAGACCCGTGTAGGCCATAAAAGGAGACATTGTTTCTTTAGTTTCCTTAACACGTTTATTTGTACTCATTTGACATCGTTAGTCTTAGTGCAGATTACATTTATGGCTGGTTATAACGTATTCCCTCATCCACCTGCTCCTTCTTACTGGCTATATATTTCAGACAGTATCTCTAATTTAAAGTACGTTAATTTGATTTTAGTACCAGTCTGTGGGCAAATTCAAGTTTATTATTTAAATTCACCAACAGACTAAGGTTCAAAGTCAGGTCAGTATTTTTTTCTCTCTTACCAATAACTATATTAGAATGGGAAGACTTATGACTAGCAAATGGGGGGTGGGAGTGTAATCGATGTACTTGTTTTAGATAGTTTTCAGAGGTTCAGAATTTTGAAGTAGTTAGTCAAAATAACTGGTTATAGTATGTTTAAAAAGTTAAAAATTAGCAAACATTAACCAGGTTTCAAAAATTGAAATTCCAACAAGTAATTTTTGTATGTAACCAAATTCAAACTGATCAAACTGTAAGCAGATAGATGCAATTTTGTAGCAGACCAATACAATATTAGAAGTAACTGTAAGTTTGAAAAAATAAATGTTACTATGAACAAACGGAAAGAAAACTAGATCAAAAATAGTCCAAAGGACTAGTTAGTTGCTTCACACTGGAACACAAGGATTTAATTCCAAGATGTCGCAAAAGCCACACATGTCAAAAAGGCAAATCCACAGGGAGCTAACCAGTACTCCCCTGTGAGGAGGGTTTCCCTGCTAAGATTTTATCCAGTGTAGACTTCAACAAGATTTGTGGTACTTTTGAGCAATAACAGTGTGATGGAGCTTACCTGTGATTATGTGACTAAGTTATGTGTCCATAATCCCTAGGTTACAATAGCATTCCAAGCAACGTTCAATAAAAGATATGTTCGATATCTGCAGCCTCCTTCCGAAACTCGATACCATCACTGCCTGGATCTCCCATCACAACCCGGACATACTATCGGTCGTTGAAACGTGGCTATCCCCAAAGATCCCTGACTCTGCTATTGCCATTCCTGGTTACACTGTCTTTAGGGATGATAGGCTGACTTAGAAAGGTGGGGGTTGCACCCTTTACCTTAAAGACACACTTGGGGTCATGTTCTGTCCCTACCTAGCACTGGAAATGACATTCAGATTCTAGCCATTAAGGTACTACTAGGCGAACACAATAAGGCATTGACCATTGTGTCAGCATATATTCCACCTAAGCTGACTTATCAGGGTCTTCCCTCCCTCCCTCCTTGACTGCATCAGCTCCTGTGGGTGAAACTCAGAAGTGATTCTGCTTGATGACTTCAATGTCAACTGGCCGGCCCCCTGTGCAAGCACCTATTAGGATACCTTGGCAGATGCCAACCTGGCACAAATGGTACAGTCACCCACCAGGATAAACTACAGGCTGGGGACCTCTTCTCTACTGGACTGGGTCCTCACTAATCGACCTGAACACATCACTAAGACTGAAGTACTCCCAGGCATCATAAGCGACTATTCTCCAGTCATTTCCCTCTGGTCTAACAAATTCAATGAACCCCCACCAAAATTCATTGTCAGTAGAATACTTCTACCTGGTCAACTAGGTCCATTAAAAACGCACCTGCGATCACTTGACTGGTCTCCAAATGATGATGCTCAGGACGTGGACTCAGCCCTAGAATACTTTATCACTACCTTTAACGCAGCATGTGATGTTCATGCTCCATACAAGAAATGAAAGATTACGGGATCAATAAACCCATGGGTAACTCATGACCTCCTTGAACTGATGAAATCCCATGACCAACTATGGTACTGTGCTAAAGCATCCAACACCCTAGGGAATACTCAGACCTACAAATCTACATGGAATGCTTGCACAAGAGCTATCCACCAGGCATAAGCCTCCTACTATAGGAATGTCCTTGCAAACACCTGGAATGATGGGAGGATGTTCTGGGACAACCTCTCCGAGGTAACTGGAAAAACCAAAAACAAAGTTTCCCCTGCAATGCTCAACACCGATGGAACTATCACCCTGGATAAAGTAACCATTGCTAATGCCTTCAACTCAACATTTTGTGACCTCAGTCATGTCCTCCCACCTAACTTCTTTGATCCCACACCAACAGTAACCCATCCCACCATCCCTCGGGCAGCCCAGCTGCGCCCCCCCCCAATTTTATTTTAAGGCCATCACTGAAGGGCTAGCAGGAAACATCTGCTCAAAGTACTCGGGAAGTCTAGGCATAGTGCTGACTCCCTTGTTTTGAAACTCATCACCCTCACCTTTGATGAAGTTCTGCCACCCCTTACAAAAATTCTCAACTACTCTCTTACGATCTCACAATTCTCAAGCAAATGGAAGTCATCTGTGGTGACTCCTATCCACAAAAGTGGTGACAAAACTCTCACAAGTAACTACATGCCTATATCCATCCTTCCCCCACTCTCCAATGCTTTGGAAAGGATAGTTGCTGAACAACTTGTAGACTACCTGGAAAAATATAACTTCCAATGTTCCCAGCAACATGGTTTTCAAAAAGGTCACAGCACCACCACTGCACTACTAGACTTCACCTCCTTCATCCACCAGGCACTAGACCACAACCAATTGGCCGGTGCCACCTTTATTGATCTGACTAAGGCGTTTGATACAGTTTGCCACTCCCTACTAACTGGACAACTATCTCATCTCGGCCTTTCACCGTATGCCACTCGCTGGTTCCAAAGAGATCTTTGTGACTGCCCTCAGCAAGTCAGAATTGGAGACACCATCTCGATCCCCCCTTCCAGTCTGTTCGGGTGTACCACAAGGTTCCATCCTTGGCCCCTACTCTTCAGCATCTTCATGAATGACCTGTCTGTCACTTGCCATGACCGAATTCTACTCTACGCAGATGATGCAGTCATTTTTTCTAGCCACTCCGACCCCCATCACCTCCAGCAACAGCTACAGCATAGTTTCTCAGAAGCTGAAACCTGGTTCAGATCTTGTAAACTCATCCTAAACTACTCAAAAACCACATCAATGCTGTTTCACGGTACTCACAACAAAAACAAACTCCAACAACTGCTAATCTACAATAGTGGTGGCACTGTGCTGGAACAGGTAGACCAGTTCAAATACCTGCCAGTGACCCTTGACTCCACTCTTTCATACTCCACACAAATAAATAACCTAGCTAAAGCTGTGAATACATGCAGAGGCCTGCTATATGGGCATAGGCACTGTCTGACAGACGAAGCATTAAAACTTGCCATCCAGAGCTCAATCACCTCTTTAATTGACTATGGTCTCGTAGTTTATGGATCAGCTACTGACACTACCCTCCGGCGTATAGCCATAGCCTTAAACAAGGCCTGCTAGCTCCTCACCACAGCCTCTAGACTCACACACACACACATGTGATCTCAGTGAACAGGCTAACTGGCTACAACTTCAAGGCAGAATTAAGTATCAGACCTGCTTGCTTGCTAAGAAGACAGTGATAGGCCTCCTTCCACCAGAGGTTCAGTCTATACTTTCCCCTCACTGTGCCACCTGCCTTACCAGGAGTTCTGGAACACTAGTCTTTGCAGTTCTCCACTGCTGAACCACTCAAGGGCAGCACTCCTACAAAGTTAGGGCCTCTGGTTCAACACACCCCCAGTGGATATCACCAATGCATTGAATCTCAGCTCCTTTAAGCACAAACTATTATGGCACTTGGTGGCCAGCGCCCACTGTGATTGCTACACTTAAATTCCCTGCTCACCCTCCTGATCTGTCCATTACTTATGCACTCTCCCTAGACCCCACTCCCTCCTTATTAATTCCTTCCAGTATCTCACGTCAGCCACCTCAGCCTTCTCCCTTGCCCCCCCAAGATTTCACTCCTCCCTCTCTCCATTCCCTCTCACATCCTTGTCCCTCCCCTATTACCCCCTGCACCTCCTAGCTTTTATATTCTCTCTCTCCTTTCTCCCCTAGCCCTCCTTAACTCCCTTCTAGTTCTCATTTCTCTCTCCTTTCTCCTCCTTGCCCATACTAACTCTTCTCTCCTTCCCCCACCCATCCTGTTACCCCCACTTACATCTCCCATCCCTTCTCCCCTCCCCTTCCCTCCCCTCCATCACCACCAACTCCTCTCCTTCACCACCTACCTCATCCCTCCAGTCCCCCATCCCCTCGGTTCTTGCCTGTCCCCTACTACCTAATCCTCTCACCAACTACCTCTGGCCCTCTCATGCACTTGTTAGATCACCTGACAAAGCCTTTGGCAGCTCATGCGTTCTGCAATGTTTTACCTGTTATTAATTCTTTTGTCTTATCTTGACAAAGCCACTGGCAGCTCATGTACTGTAATTGTATTAACTGTTATCTATCTGCCTGTTCTTGTCTATTCTTGTCCATTGTCCAAGACGTGGAATCTTTGTAAAAGAGCTCTGTTTGCTCAAAGGCGTTATCCGAAATTGTCATAAATAAATAAAAATTAAAAAAGCATGTAAAAAGAAAGCATTTTATTTTTGTCCTTGAAAAGACTGTATTGTCTAGAATCAGCCATCACCATTTTATTCAGGCTTATTTGCTAAACTATTTAGACTAGGAAGGAGAAGGGCCTTACAACAATGCTGCATTGTAATTACAGGGTTCATGTTTCAGACAAGCCTCCCAAACTTCTTTAGGATCCAGCCCAAAGTACAGTCCCTGTTGGATTCATGTGGGATGTACCCAGTTTGTTATGGAAATTGCTCTGGTCCCTGTCTCTCCATTAGAGCCTGGCACTGTACAATCTCAGTCAGATCAAGGAAGCCAATTGTTATAAACTTAAAATTTGTGCCCAGTTAGGTTATAGTTCCAGCATATTACATAGTGCTGGGTCTCCTATAGTAAGTGATATTAGTAACCTATCCTCATCAGTATTACCAGGTGGGGGTAGATGCACAGAACACATAAATCCATAATTATAAAATGGGCTAGAAAATACTTTAATGTGATTGGTCAGACTGGAGCTTTAGCCATGTGCAAATCTCACAACAAACACATGGATAAACTCCCAGCTGACCACCACTGACCGCACAACAGTCACAGTGAGTGGTATCACTTGACCAAACATTTGTGTGGTCAACAGCCACCATTTTCTACAGAGTGACTAGTGGCACCAAGTGTTACAGATCTCCACACCAGAAAGTTTTTACTGGCCAGTGAAACAAAATTCCACCAAAATAAAAACATGTCCAGTATTCACACTACCACTTTTATTCCCCTCAGTGGCTTGTTTGATGAGTTCACCAACAGTTTTTGCATTGGCAGCTCCATCCCCGAAGTGACCTCTGATGCTCTGCGGGAGCACAGTAATGACAGTCGACAAGCATTTGAAATGGACAGCATAACAACAGAGGCATATATATACAAATAACAGAAAATATGGAAACACTGCAGCTAAAAGTGACCAGCCCAGCCATTTCTAAAATGTGACCTTGGACTTCCTCAACAGCCAGGTGATGTCAGCACAAGCATAGCTGATGATGCATCACCGACTACTCCGTCACTCACTTGCTGATCAGTGGATAATCAGAGTAGGGTGCCGCTTCCAATTAATATTCAGGCCCCCCTGAGGTAAGGCAAACTCCTCTCTCAGCAGACTACACAACAGAAACTGGCAAAGTGGGACAGAAATTTACTAAAATGTAATAAACACACCATCACCACTTACAGATTGTCAAGATTTGTCCCTGTCAGCAGATGTAAACAAAAACAACTTGTCTGATAGACAAGGGACTGTTTCAACTTATTTTGCCAGAAATTACAACACTGCCCAAAGATATCAACAGTGTATACACAACCGAGGACCACAAGAAACACAGACTGAAATACTCAGCTGTAAATGTGATGTTTTTCTGTGATACTTGGACTATTATTTCATAGGTGGAGGAACAATTTACTAAAAACCATTAAAGAAATAGAAAAGATTAATTTAGTAGTAATAGATGCTGTATATTTTTCTTGATTTATTTTATAATACCAATAATGCACTCCAGGGTGTGTGTCGGTGTGAGATTTACACACGCCTTGGGTGGTTTATGGCACTCGGCCTACGACCTCGTGCCACACCACAGCCAAAGCGTGTGTATGTCTCTCAACAACACACCCTCTGTCATGCATTGTTGCTTAATTTACTACCAGAAACTCCAAAACTGTACTATTAAATATGCCAGCACATTTAAAACCTGTGAACCCAGTAAGGTGGCCAATCACAAATGCACAGCACCAGGAAACAGTGCAAGCCAAAGTGTTTATTATAGGAAACTCACATAAGGCATAACAACACCTGGCTGTGCTGTGCAATTAGAATAAAGTGCAAAAAGGCCGGCTGGTATCTGACCCAGTACCCAGTAATCCAGTAAGGTGCTAGCCACAGACTACTGTTTACATAGCAATAAAACGTTTTGTGGGGGCTCTAATATTTCAGAGCAAATAAAGTCATTGGTGTTTAACAGTCTTCTGAGATGGTTCTGCAATAACATCTGTTCACCCGTCAAAGTGAGGAAGTTGTGTTAAAGTTAAGCCGTACCAACCTTTTCCAGGGGGACAGAAATAAATAACGGAAAGTCCGATGCCTGAAGATTTTGTTTGTGTAGAAGTCCTGCTAGAAGATCCATGGAGTTGTTCAATGTATTCCGTCCGGAGTCCACCACAAGGGATGTAACGTCGAAGTCCCCGGAACAACAACAAATGAAGGGAGCCAATCAGGAGGAAAAGCTTGTGGAAAGCAATCAGTGTGTCATATCCTCTGGGGGTATAGCCTTACTAGTTCCAAGCTCTGCAGATTTGTGTGGAGTTGAGTTCTAGCTGCAGGAGTGCCTTATTTCCAGCTACAACTTCTAGCTCTTTTTTTTGGGGGGGTATTTTTGAATTTGGGCTGCATCCCATATCCTGATGATTTTATGGGGGATCTGCTCTTTCTGGAGATCAATGAACAGTTGTGTCCCAGGGCTCATGAATCAACAATTAAAATTTTTATTTGCTCCCCATCCCAGTTGGCCCTCCTTCTCTTTGACCCTCCCAGCCCCATCACCCCAGCTTCCCCCCAAGACTTCCCTCTCCCATAGTCCCCCACTACTTGCCCTCCATGGCAAGGTGTTGGGGAGTCCCTCAACCCACCAGGACTGGATCCAGATTCTGGTAGACATCTGAGGTGCCAGGCATAGGGTCTGCAGAGGCCGGCGGTCATCTTGTGCAACTGGGAGACATTTTTCATTTTCTCCCTGGGAGACATGGCATGCAGTTGACGTCAAGACACATGAACTGACATCTGTCACATTTTACTCATCTTTCTAGGCTCAGTCTGCCTTTCCTTTGGCTTTTGTCAGAGGCCAGTCGAGCACTGAGCTCTACTCCACCCTCCCCCCAGAGGAGGAGAGTGGTCTTTTGGATGCTCAATCCTCCTCCCCCCTGGCTGGCCCTCCTACACCTCGGGATTGTTTACAAACTCGGGTCATTGGCGTTGCAAGCAGTAGTGCTACCTCTGTGCCGGTGGGTCAGCCCAACAGGTACATTTTTAGCCACTAAAGCAATGTGGGAGAGGGGGTGTTTCCCTGAAGGTGCCAAGTCAGAGCTGATATTAGAAGCGTGCACTGTCTTGTCTTGAGTTGAGCTCTGAGGGGTCCAGGTCAAAATCGTGTGGTGAAAAATGGTGTGGTCAAAAAGTGCACTGCACAGACACCACAAAAGCACGTGATCAAAATCTGTGCAAATATAAATAAAACAACTCCGAAACCATGCACGCTTTTATGCCCATGCGTTTCTGACCATACCATTTTTCACCGCACAATTTTAACCCGAGATGCACTCAGAGAATCTGCAGAGGAGGCTGAATGTTCTACAGCTCGAGCTGAGTAAAGGTTTGAATTTTTAGGCAGCTGAGAAGATTCAATGAAATGTCTTTCTGTTCCTTCTTTGCCCTCAGGCACTTCCCAAGCCATAGAAACATAGTATTTGGCTGCAGATAAGGACCACTTGGCTCACTCAGTCTGCCCATTTCCCTACCTATTGGATAAGCTGCAGATCCTAGTTAACCAACAGCTTATTTCTTCCTACCCCCCACCAGAATTGCCTTATGTTTGTCCCATGCATTCTTGAATTCCTACACTGTTTTGACTCTACGACCTCCTCAGGAAGGCTGTTCCATGCATGTACAACCCTCTCTGTGAAAAAATACTTCCTCACATTACCTTTGAACCATCCCCCCTCTATCTTCAAATTGTGCCCCCTTGTTCTTGCACAGCTCTTTTTCTGAAAGATGCTACACTCTTGGACTTTGTTGATTCCCTTGAGGTACTTGAAAGTTTCTATTATGTGCCCCCTCTCCCTCCTTTCCTCGAGGGTATATATATTAAGATCTTTTAGTCTCTCTTTATATGCTTTCTGGTGCAGACCCTGCATCATTCTAGTTGCCTTCCTCTGGACTGCCTCCATCCTGTCTATGTCCTTGTGGAGTTGGGGTCTCCAGAACTGCACACAGTAGTCCAGACGGGATCTCACCAACTCTCTGTACAGAGGGATAACAACTTCCTGTTTTCTACTGGTGATGCTGTCCCTATACATCCCAGTATCCCCCCAGCTATTCTTACTGCCTTCTCACATTCCTTGCTTACCTTTAGGTCATCTGATATGACTACTCCCAGGTCCCTTTCCATGTTTGTTGCTGTTAGTACCCCCCCCGAAGTGTACTCTTCCCCTGGGTTTTTGTTTCCCAGGTGCATTACTTTGCACTTCTTTGCGTTGAATCTAAGCTGCCACACTTCTGACCATTCCTCCAACCTTGCCAAGTCCCTTCTCATTTTCCCCCTCCCTTGTGTATCAACCCTGTTGCAGATCTTTGTGTCATCTGCCACATTCGGCACGGTGCGTTGTATGTGGGTTCCTGACTCTTCCTACTACTACTAGAGTGGCAGGGTATTTCATACGGTAGCTGAGACCCCGTTTTTGTAGAGAAAATCTTAGTTCAGCAAATTTTTCATTTAGCCACTATTTCCACTGAACAATCTTGAAAAAGAGATATTCTTAACCCCCTCCATGTCAAAACCCTCCCCTCCCTTGCCAGGTGCAGTATCTCCTCCTTTACAGATTACCTTAAAAAATAAGCAATAATAAGACAGGGCTTGGCACCTTTCTGGGGCTTGGGAGCCAGCGAGCAATGTGCCCACTCTAGTTCTAGTGGCCACTGCCATTGTTGTGGAAACAATTCAAAAAAGAATCATTATAAGAACACAGTCATGGTATTTTCATCCATCCCCTCCAGCAGTTCAACTATTCTAACATTGTTTCTGCTTCTCCAGTTTTCAAGATCATCTAGTTTGTCCAGTATGTAAGCCAGCTGCCTGTCATAATAATCCAAGGAGTCCTGTAGTTGACTAACCTCGTCCTCTACAGCAGACACTTGGGTTTCCATTTCCTCAATCCTTTCCTCAATCCTTTGCCTGGTGTCTGCCGATTCCTGTTGTAGTTTTACCATGGATTCTTTAAGGTCAGTGATGTCCAGTTTAATGTCCGCTAGCATCTCCTCAGTGGCTGACTTTTTCTGCTCAGAGACTGTCGGATCTGACTTTTTCTGCTCAATGGCTGTCAGATCTGACTTTTTCTGCTGCTGTGTAGTGTTGTCAGAGGATGAGGATGTCCCGATAAGCTATAGTTTCAGGCTGGCTGTTTTAATTCTCGCTGGTGACATGCCATTGTAAACATCAGAGAAACTATTTTACTGAAAAAAAAAGTTGCTGGATCATCATGAAACTTCGCAATTCATTTGCTCTGATGTTATTCTAGCAAATAAAGCTGAAGTGGTTATATTTTAAATGAGATGCAGGTATTTCGAAGGATTTATGGAGAGCACTAGTCAGAAGCTCGTCAGGTATCCTTCGTCATCGGTGCAGCGTGCTCGCACCCTAATAGTTCACACTTTTGAAGGTTAATATTAATTGTAGGCAGTACTCTAGCTCTTTAAATTGCCATTACTATGTAATGTTACCATTATAATGTTGAATAAAGCAACAGCAGTAGAAGCTGGTGTTTTTTTTTTATCAATAACAATTTTTATTATTTTAAAGTTAAATGATACAATAAAATATTTTAACAATATAATTACATCAGAAACCATTAAAGGTTCATTTTGAACATAAACTCTTATGTCTAAAATTGCAAATCAACATAGTTTTGTGTAGATAACACGTAACATACGAAAATATCCCAAACAGCTTCCCCTATTCAACATAGAATCTTTAACAATAAAAAGAACTTTATAACAATATGTATTAAGACAGTGAAGAAGAACCGAGAAAGAGAAAAAACAGAAAAAGAGAATGAAAGAGAAACCAAGTGACAAGCAGAGAATTACATATATCACTCCTAAAGCGTAACTGAGTTATATACTATCCAATGTTAAATATGATTATAAATATAACCATGTTGGTCCAGGTGAGAACAATTTATACCTTACAGAGAACATAAACAATGTTGCTTACATTTTTAATGTAATTGTAAAACTGGGCATGTGTAAAGCATGTTTTATCACCCAAGTGCATTGCTTTGTGTGTTTGTTTTGAAATAGTCATATTTTTCCCTTATTTAGGGCACCATATTGCTGCAGCCTTTTTCCTGCCTAATATTAATTTAATTGCTTACCAGTTCCAGAACCAGTGACATCAGCTGAGCTGTAGACTACAGTGAAGTGGAACCTAGTGACATCAGCTGAGCTGCAGACTACAATGAAGCAGAACCCAGTGACATCAGCTGAGTTGTAGACTACAATGAAGCAGAACCCAGTGACATCATCTGAGCTGCAGACTACAATAAAGCAGAACCCAGTGATATCAGCTGAGCTGTAGATTACCATAAAGCAGAACCCAATGACATCATCTGAGCTGTAGACTACAATGAAGCAGAACCCAGTGACATCAGCTGAGCTGCAGACTACAATGAAGCAGAACCCAGTGACATCAGCTGAGCAGTAGACTACAATGAAGTGGAAACCAGTGACATCAGCTGAGCTATAGACTACAATGGGGCAGAACCCAGTGACATCAGCTGAGCAGTAGACTACAGTGAAGCAGAACCCAGAGACATCAGCCGAGCTATAAACTACAGTGAAGCAGAACCCAGTGACATCAGCTGAGCAGTAGACTACAATGAAGTGGAAACCAGTGACATCAGCTGAGCTATAGACTACAATGGGGCAGAACCCAGTGACATCAGCCGAGCTATAAACTACAGTGAAGCAGAACCCAGTGATATCAGCTGAGTTGTAGACTACAATGAAGCAGAACCCAGAAACATCTGCTGAGCTGTACACTACAATGAAGCAGAACCCAGAGACATCAGCTGAGCTGTAGACTACAATGAAGCAGAACCCAGAAACATCTGCTGAGCTGTACACTACAATGAAGCAGAACCCAGAGACATCAGCTGAGCTGTAGACTACAATGAAGCAGAACCCAGTGATATCAGCTGAGTTGTAGACTACAATGAAGCAGAACCCAGAAACATCTGCTGAGCTGTACACTACAATGAAGCAGAACCCAGAGACATCAGCTGAGCTGTAGACTACAATGAAGCAGAACCCAGTGACATCAGACGAGCTACAAACTACAGTGAAGCAGAACCCAGTGACATCAGCTGAGCTGTAGACTACAATGAAGCAGAACCCAGTGACATCAGCTGAGCTGCAGACTACAATGAAGCAGAACCCAGTGACATCAGCTGAGCAGTAGACTACAATGAAGTGGAAACCAGTGACATCAGCTGAGCTATAGACTACAATGAGGCAGAACCCAGTGACATCAACTGAGCTGTAGACTACAATGAAGCAGAACCCAGTGACATCAGCTGAGCTGTAGACTACAATGAAGCAGAACTCAGTGACATCAGCTGAGCTGTAGACTACAATGAAGCAGAACCCAGTGACATCAGCCGAGCTGTAGACTACAATGAAGCAGAACCCAGTGACATCAGCCGAGCTGTAGACTACAATGAAGCAGAACCCAGTGACATCAGCTGAGCTGTAGACTACAATGAAGCAGGACCCAGTGACATCAGTTGAGCTTTAGACTACAATGAAGCAGAACACAGTGACATCAGCTGAGCTGTAGACTACAATGAAGCAGAACCCAGTGACATCAGCTGAGCCATAGACTACAATGAAGCAGAACCCAGTGAAATCAGTTGAGTTGTAGATCTCAATGAAGCAGAACCCAGTGGCATCAGCTGAGCTGTGTACTACAATGAAGTGGAACCCAGTGACATCAGTTGAGCTGAAGACTACAAAGAACTGGAACCCAGTGACATTGGCTCAGCAGAGAACAGTGAGCATCTTTGTATCTGTTAAGTCCATAAACCCCCAACAGTGACTGAGTATCAGCCTTTAATTTGACAGATTTCTACCTCATTCATAGTCCATGCTTTGTCTACCTCTTTTATTTGCAAATCTGTCTCTAGAAAGCAGCCAGGACTAAATTGTCACTCTGTAGCATTCCACCACTATGAATGGAGTGGCACAACAGCGTATTTCAGTTTCCTTTGGAATCCATTACATGTGTATTCCTGAGTTTTTATATCCAGCTTAAGCTACCAGAAATGCCTAAGCGGCTAATGACTTCCTCTATACCATTTTGTTATGATCTGAGCGTGACTACACTAGTAGCCTTGGCTGTAATGGCGTGAGAATTATGTCTCAAAGTCCCCATCAAGGTCAACCAGGTTCCACTGTTAACCCCTGCAGAGCCCTTCTTAGAGTATGTAGTGCCCTAGGCAAGCTTGGAAATGGCACCCCCCTTGGGCAAAACAATTTTACGCCCTCCTGAAATTAAGCCGAATGATCCATAAGAACCTGCCCAGCATATTGCAACACATAATCAACTTGAATAGCTTAGTTCTCCACAGGTTTGAAGGGAAGCTCCCCCATTAGAGTCTTTCTTTAGCATCTGTAGTGATCACTGCTGTTTTATTACATTGAGATAATGGCAGTCTGGATTAGAAACATACAAACGTAGAAACAGAATTTGACAACAGATAAGGACCGCTGAGCCCATCCAGTCTGCCCAGTTCTCCCTACCTACACTATTACCACAGACCACGCCCGATCTGCAGCTCTTTCTCCCTTCCCCCTTCCTTTCCACTATGATTCCCTTGTGCTTATCCCATGCACTCCCGAACCCCACCACGGTTTTCACCCCCACCACCTCCACTGGAGCACCTTCTCTTCTAAAAAATACTCCCCTCCTGTACCTTATTTACCCCTGTGAGGTATTTAAAGGTCTCTATTATATCTCCCCTCTCCCTCTTCTATTCCAGGGTGTACATATTGAGGTCCTTTAGTCTCTCCTTATAGGGCTTTTAATGCAGACTCTGCAATATTTTGGCTGCCCTCCTCTAGACCATCTCCACTCTGCCTATGTCCTTCTGGAGATGTGATCTCCAGAACTGGATGCAATGCTCTAGGTGGGGTCTTACCAATGCTCTATAGAGAAGCAACTACACCTTCCTCTTTCTGATAGTGATACCCCTCCCTATGCACCTCAGAATCCCACTTGCCGTCCCTACTGCCTTGTTGCACTGCCTAGCCACCTTTAGGTCATCTGATATGATTACCCCCGGTCTCTTTTCTGCTTGGTGGTCATGAATACCACTTCAGTCATTTTATACTCTGTCTCTGCCCCTGGGTTTCTGTGCCCTAAGTGCATTATTTTGCACTTTTTCACATTGAAATCCAACTGCCATCCCTTGACCACTCCTCAAGTTTTCTCAGGTCTCTGCTTATTCTTTCCACCGCCCCTCCCCCCTCAGAGTGGCCACCCTATTGCAGATGTTTGGTGTCATCCGCAAAGAGGCAGGCCTTCCCTTCCAGCTCCTCTACAATGTCACTTATAAAAACATTGCAGAGGACCAGTTCCAGCACCGATCCCTGAGGCACCCCACTGTCACCCTCCCTTCCTCAGAGTGAACTCTGTTTACCATCAGGTTCTGTCGTCGTTCCCCTAACCAATTTTTTATCCAGTTTCCTACCTATTGGACCCACTCTTAAGCTACCCAGCTTGTTTAGTAGTTTTTCATGTGGAATGGTGTCGAACAACTTACTGAAATCTAGGTAGGCCATGTCCACCGCTCCACCCTGATCTAGTTCCTTGGTCACCCAGTCAAAGAAATGTATCTGATTTGTTTCACATGACCCCCCCCCCCCGTGAAACCATACTGCCTTGAGTCTTGTAACCCACTGGATTCAAGGTATTCCACAATCCTTTCCTTCAACAGTGATTCCATTAACTTTCCCACCACCGATGTCAGGCTGACTGCCCTATAATTGCCAGCCTCCTCCCTGCTACCACTTTTGTGCAGTTGGACTATATCCACCCTCTTCCAGACCTCCAGAACCACTCCTGTTTCCAGTGAGCTGTTGAATAGAACTGTCTGAGGTGCAGCCTGTATTTCCCTGAGCATTCTCAATACCATGGGATGCACCCCATCTGGCCCCATTGCTTTGTCCACCCTCTGTGAACACTGACCCACAGTATTTGTTCAGAATATCTGCCTTTTCCTGGTCCCCCTTTGCACAGTCCCCTCTTCCCTTTTTAACCTTACAATCCCACCCCTGGTCTTTCTCTTTTCTCTTACATACCTAAAAAATGTCTTGTCCCCTTTCGTTACCTCCTGGGCTATTCTTTCTTTGAGTTGGGCCTTTGCACTCCTTATGGCTTTCCCTGCTTCTCTCTGTTTCCCCCAATACACCTCCCTCTGTGTCTCCTTATATCTTCTGACTGCTACCCTTTTAGCCTTTACCTTTTCAGCCACCTCTTTCGAGAACCATAGCCGTCTCTTTTTTCTCTTGCTTTTGCTCACTTGTTTGATGCAGAGGTTTTTTACCTTTACTATACTCCCTTTTGTTTTTGTCCACTGTTCCTCCACCCCACCCAGGTCAATCACCCATGCTAGGTCATCTCTAAGGCATTCACCCATCTTTTTAAAATCCACCCTCCTGCCTCCTGGAGTCCAGGACCCTCGCTCTTGTGTGGTTTGATTCCACATCCATTCTTATATTGAACCACACCATACGGTGATCACTGGTCCCAAAATAGCCTCCCACCTTGATGTCTGCAACATTGTCCCTATTAGTTGAGTACCAGGTCCAGTATTGCCCATCACAAGTGGGTTCACTGACTAGTTGCCTGAGGAACACCACCCACAAAAAGTCCAGGATGTCCCTGCTTCTAGCTGAAGCAGCTGCTGGGAGGCTCCACTCTACATTTGGCAGGATGAAGTCCCCCACCAGCAGCACCCAGCACCGCCCCCTTTTTTGCCATCTTGACAGTAGCTTCCAACAGTACCTTATCTAGCTCCTCCCCCTGTGCTGGAGGTCTGCAGATAACTCCAGTGTGAATATTGGCTTCATTCCCCATCTCCAGGATGACCCGCAGTACCTCTGCCGCCCCCTGTATTCACTGTATCTCCGTGGATTTTATGCTTTCCCTCACATAAAGCACAACACTGCTTCCTTTCTTTCCCACTTGGTCCTTCCCGAACAGAGTATAGCCTGGTATGGCCATGTCCCAGTCATGGTTTTCAGAGCATTATGACTCGGTTATGACCACAATATCCAGGCCAGTCTCTGCCATGATGGCCTCTAAGTCCGGAATCTTATTTTCTAGACTTCTAGTATTCACATACATGGCCTTCCAGATTTTGTTTCCACTCTGCTTGTTTCCCCCCTTTTTTCCTTTTTACCCTCCCTCCTTCCTACCTCTCTTTTTAATGCTCCCGTTCCTTTTCCCCTTTCTTTTTACACCCCTGCTCTCTTTATTAATTTGCACCCTTGGGGATTCTTCTCCCCTCGGGAGCTTCTTACTCTCTACTTCAGCCTGTGGGGGTGGGAGCAGTTTCTGACTACCCTGATTCCTTCTGCCACCCCCCCCGACTAGTTTAAATGTTCATCAAAGTAACATTTGAACTGTCCACTGAGGACTGCAGTTCCCCTCCCAGATGGATGCAGGCCATCACCCCTGTATAGGCCCTCATCCCTCCAGCTGAGTCCCAAGTCCCCAGTGTAGCCAAACCCTTCCTCTCTGTGCCATTCCTTCAGCCTTGAGTTGAAGCTTCTGGTGTGGAGTTCCCTCTCCTGTCCCCTGTTGCAGACAGGTTGCACCTCAGCAAAAGCCACTGAGCAAGCTACCTGTTTAATACCCTTCCTCAGTTCCCTAAACTCCCCCTGTGCTATCTCAGCTCCTTCCCTAGCCAGGTCATTAGTCTCCAGATGGACAATAACATCCAGCTTCAGAATGACCTTAAGAACAGGGCAGTGACCAGGTAGCGCAGCACCAGCTGGAGGCTGACAATCACAGCCCCATAAGTGCCCCCAGCAATATCTGGTTCATGTTCCATGTTTGTTACCAGCCCAGGCCACTAAGAATTTTGGAGCCCTGTAGTGCTCCAACAGGTGGCTGCTGGATGACGATCAGATCGAATTGGGCCTTGCATGCCTGGTAAGGGCACAACTTCATACTCGATCACTACTAGCCTCTGCCCACCCGACTGCGCTGCCACATTGCATGTGTCTGCTGCCCTGAAATTAAAACAGTTGGTCTGGGGCAGAGAGAGAGTCAGGGACGCCAATGGACAGAAGTCAGACTTTTCCATCTTTGCTTTAATGCAAACTGTACCGGCTCAACATCGGCAGGTACGGTACATTAGGGATGGGTTTGAAATAACTTCAGATGCCTCCCCTTGCCACATTTCAAAATGCGTAGTGCCGCAGCATATATGATTTTTGATTCTGAATGTTTTTTATTTTACTTCTCAACTCGGAGCTCCCACCTGCACTGCCTACTTGCCTCCCTCCCCCGGGTAAAGTCATCATTGCTCACCTCTCACATCGTCAGACACAGTTCTTTCTGCTCTCTCTGGCTGACTGGCCCTACTCTCCTCTCAGTCTCCAGCCAGCCCAAGTCTCTTAGTCCTAGCTGCTCTCTCTCTGGCCCAGCTCTCCTTTCAGTCTCCTCCCAGCCTGCCAAACTCTCTTAGTCATCTTAAGTCTCAACCTCCAACTCCAGAGCCCGTCCCCACTGCAATGAGTTCCGCCACAGCCGAGAGCCAGTTGATGGCCCAGCCGCTCTGACCCTGCCATTGACACAGATGGACCACATCCACAACCTCTTGTAGTGTCCATCAACCCTTTACGGTCAGCGCTGCCCTGAGCCCTCAACTTAGTTCTTTCCAGTGAGCACTCACTGTAGACCACTCCACTCACTCCTTCTCCAGCTCATTCTCCCATATGTGTGCTGGGGCTGGCGCTGCCACCAAAACCTCTGCTGCCGACTTATCCTACTGTGGCTAAGTTTTCACTGCTCTGCTTGCTAACTTGGTGCCAAAAAGACTGAACTGGCGTGGCGCAGAGGGGAGCAGCGGGATGTTTTGCCTACCAACAACACACTTGTTTGTTTTTTTGTTTTGGTTTTTTGTCACTCACATGGATTTAAAAAAAATCACTTTTCGAAAAAAATGGAACTGTGTTTTTAGTGCCCCCTATGGATGGGTGTCCTAGGCAGCCACCTAGCCACCTGTCCTTCAGGCTGGCCCTGAACCCACGTCATGTTGCCTGTCCTGATATGGTTTTAACAGATCTGGTAGTGCAACCCACCACATTGTAATGACTTGAGTCAGCCCGGGGAATCTCACTTCTTTCTTAGTTTTAGTACTTGTACAGTGTGTCTCTAGTTCATCTTGAAATGAATCAGTAAATCGGATCTGACTATAAGAACTTGTCAACCACAAGGAACATCCGGGCAGTGCACCTGCATTTTCATTGCTTTGTGGATAAATTACATTTATTTTGTAATACTTCCCTTATAGTCGCACCAATTCTGCAGCTTGTCTGCATCTGAAGGTATAGTTCTCCACTTGTGACATCCCCAATCTGTTGCTGTGGGTAAGTATTATGATGTCACAAGTGGAGAATTTTCATGCAAATGTCCTGAGTATTAAAACAGCAGTGCGACGAAATTGGGCAAAACATGTGACCCTGCCTTTTTTTTCACTATAAAATGTTTGCATATTTCTAGTTCCACCAAACTGTGTACATTTAATAAATGTTTTAATTTTGTTTTGTTTTAAGAAAAAAAATCATTTGGCTTAGGAATAACACTGCTGATCTGACAAGGGTTAGAACAGAGAAACAAACAAAAACAAAAACTCACGGTGTGAAGTATAGGCTGTATCTAGAAAAGTAGATTGGACAAGTATGCTAATATTTTAATGAACTGCAGCTGAAACTAGCTTTTTGGAAAAACATTTTTCATTTCGCTGCTGCCTTTCAGATGGAAGGCGAGAATTACATCTGTATATGAAATATATGCTGAAATGAACATGAATATTACGTTTTCAGACTATTTCCTATCAGGAAAGTTTTTTTTTTTTTTTTTTTAATGTGGGAAGCCAATGAATCTGCAGACTTTCATTCACGATAGATGTGCGTCTGTGGAGTTCACTTTGACAGTAACTCATCCAGTTTTATGACCTGCGATTCATGACCTACCTACTGGTCTCCTTTTGATGTTTTTGGTCACATAGTATACGTGTGTATTATAAACTGTAGTAGGTCCTTGGGGTCTTATCATGATCAACACTTCCCAGCACACTGCACCACATGCCAAAAGAGGCCCCTAAGCCACTCAAAGCCGTCAGAATTAACTGTTGTTCCGTGCCGAGCCAAGTCCTTATAACTCAGTATTGTACTGCACATGTCCATCGGGTCAGTGTTCTAACAACAAGTATGACTAGAATTGGGGGGGGGTCATCACAAATGACTTTCAGGACTTTGTTTAAAGCTTACTTCTGCAATGGAAAGGGCCAGCACTTACACCCCCCCCCAAAACTCTTGAATACAAACTGGTCTAGTGGTACAGCTGGCTGAGTCACTGAGCATCTTACCTGCCACCACAGTAGAGATCCAGGTTCTGGAACAGACTATAACAACTGCCCGTACCCTGCTTTCACCTACCTGGGAGATTGAGTCCGACTGGTTGCAAGGAAGGTTAGTTACAAGGCAGGCAGATATTAATTAGGGTTACAAATTTCTACCAATAAACAACAGTGCTATAGGAATTGCCACAGAGGCAGAAATCTCTTTCAAATTAGAGCCAGTTTTATTTAGCAATCTGAATATTATGGTTACTTTTTTACTTCTGCAATGCCTCTATCAGTGATTGGAAAAATATGGCTGCGCAGCCTAAACAGTAACATGACATTTGCACATAAACAGTATCGTTTTTTTCTTTCCCCTGACAAAAAAAAATCTAACTTGGTTGCAACACACATTTTAAACCCAAATCCCAGATAAACAGTAAAATGTCCTGAAACAGTTCAGTCTCTTTTAGTAGTCACAGTTTGTGATATCGCAACCCAAAAGGTGACGTCCATAAAGATGATGATGCTCTTTGACATGCTGCCCTGGCCAGGGATTGGTGAGGCATAGTCTTCTGAAGTCCCATGGTGAATTTGTTGCACCCTTGGTCCTCCCAGGTCCTGGTTCCACTTGGCTGTACCCCTGGACCTCTTTGGTCCTCTGTCAACAGGTGAACCCTCCCTACAACTTTACAAAATAACAAACTCTCTGCAGGTGTGCTGGCAATTAACTGGAAAAACTAACTGGACTTTCTCTCACTCCTCCTCCTCCTCCTCCTTTGGTTGGACTGTCAAGGTCCAACAGCACTGTAAATCAATTAATCTGATTAACTTTTCCCATCGAAATACTTTTTTCTGCCTTGGCAGTGATAGCCCCCTATCTGACTATCCTGTCATGTTAAACTTTCCCTACTTTTTTTTCTTCTTTCTTCACTAGGAGTTGCCTGTGGCAGAGCCCTCCCACAGCACTCCTGTCAGCTTCGTGAGGAGGAGAGAAAGAGCCCCCGAGCTACTCCTCCTTAGACCTTTAGCCCAGCCTACTCGACACCCGATTGGTGCTTTTAGCTGCCAAGGCATCTGGCAACCAATCAGGACAGAGCTTGAGCTCCCCTAGAGGCAGGAGTCTCTCGAGCTGTTCCTCCCAACTCCTGCTTTACCCCCTTTTGAAGCCCCTAATTTACCTTCTGAGGTACCACCGATAAACTATGTTGTGGGTAGATAGGACCAGCAATTCCCCAGCTACCCCACCTCACACTTTTTTTAATTAATTACCCATTTTCCTGTCGGAAACCACTTAAATGCAGCCCCTCCTTCACTTTCATTCATCGAGCTGGTTGAGCCTGCCTCCTTTGCTGATTTCAGGACATCGTAATGATGTCCGCACCAGCCAGCGTGCTCAACAACAACCTGGCCTGACTGGAGCTTCTGCATTACCCCCAGGTAGCCACATGTTTTTTTAATATATATATATACACACACACATATATATTTATTTAATGTTTAGCCCCTCTGGGCTTTGCTCCTGCTGCTGCTTTTTGTGGCTTCTTTTAGCCCAAATGTGCTCTCTCTATTCCCTCCCCCCTCCCCGTTCACAGATCAGCCTCTGTGGCTCCCACACAACCGCAGTGTGGCTCTTTATTTATTTTCTCCCCTTGGGGAGCACTTCCTTCCTTTGCCTGCACCCTGCAGGCTTTGTTTTATATTTAAAAAATTAGGCCACTGGCTATTCACTTAAGCCACGGTGCAGCTTTCCGTATGTGGCACCCGCCACTCTTGCTGCTCTGCCTGTCTCTCTCTCGCGCAAACCCCAGCCCCCCGCTTACACTAATGCCGCAGTGTGGCTTCACTCAAAGGCAGCTCCTGCTGCTTCTTGCTCCCCTCTGCCTCTTAAGCCCAGTATGGCATGAACAATTAAAAAATGCTGCCACTGGATCGGTAATCGGGAAGGTGGGGGGAAGGTGCTTTAGCTACTGCCTCCTCCACCTCTAACTGGCTCCTTCTGTCCCTGTCTCCCACCTGTGCAGAGTAGGCTGCAGCCTGAGCTCCATGCAGGCTGAGAGTTTTAGAGCACACGCAGGCACGCTCACTAAGCTCGGTCACACTATCAGCAGGCTGCCCTCACTTGTTCCTCTTTGCTGCCACCACCAATCAATGCCCACACTATAAAAAGGCTCAAGGAGCCCCTCCATAGACCCCAGGAAAGGGTTTAATTTAATTTATTTAAACAAAATGCTAGCCTCGGCACCTAATGCTAGCCCCCTAGACCACCAGGGCTATATTTTATATTGTGGCCCCCCTCCAGGGCATTTCCAAGCCCCACTGACCTCCAATGCCTTCTTTATTTCTCAAAAGGGCTACTAGCTCCCACTAGCCCAGTTGGGCTATTAACCAAATTACTTGCCACTCAGCCACCACATGGGAACAAAGGGATCCAAGCTGAGCCCCTCCCCAAACCTCACTCTCGGTCCTCTGTTTCTGCCTTTTTTACAGTTTTTTTCTTCTAACTAACCCATTTTCTTCTTTTATTTCTACAGGTCTGACAGGACGAGGGCACCTACCTAATCAGATAAGTATAGCTTTTTTTTTCTATCCTGTCCCTTACACTCTACTGGACCCCCAAGAGCTGCAGATCCTTTGTAACCCCTTTTCTATCTTTATTGTACAGATACACTGGCGTTAGCCCTTCGGACTCCTACCCTGGAGCCCTGCGGCAGGTGGTCCCTCTATTTTATATTTTATATTGGCGGGTTGACTGTAATGGAGTGGCCACATCCATTACAAGACTCGGGTCATTGGGGGTTGGCCGGGGGAGGGGCAGAGGACTAAGTATTTCTTGGATTGCGTCTTCTCCAGGGGGAGGAGCACCATGAGTCTCAGTCTTTGCCTGCCAGCAGATGGCAGCCTGGTGGTAGTGCAGGTCTGAGAGACACAAAAGGAGGGGCCAAGGTTCCTTAGGGCATGCGTGCCTCCACACACACACGTCTTTACATGACACCATGACAGAGGACTAATGGAGAATACAGGAAAGGGGGCATGTGGGCTTCATGAAGCTCCACCCAATTTTCCCTGGCCCACTATACCACCCGACCACCTGAGGCATCTGGGCTGTGCACTGGGGAGGGGGTAGGACAGCCCTCCTCCCTGACCCCACCATGGGGGGTAATCAATGGGGACTTTATCTGGTAGACTGGGGAGGTGTGTACCAGTTGGAAAGAGTGGGGACAGGACTGATATCACCCACACATGTGATGAAAAAAATAGCTTTAGAGCAAAAAAAAGAAACTCTGGAATAAATGCTGAGAGGTTAGCTCCACGGTGCCCCACACTTGTGACCCACGTTTTCGCTCTGAGCCTGGGATGCCATAAGTAGACCAGCAGAGGGAGGCTCAAGTGTCCACCTGGATGGTCTCCTCTACCTAGGAGGGAAGGACTCTGATCCCACCAGTTGACTGCGTGCTGTTGACCCAGGAGGCCCTGGTATCAGTGTGCAGTGGGACTGTGAATGGGCATGGCTGTTGTTGCGATACCAGGCTGGCAAGAGTGCGGTCTTAGGCACTCCTACTTGGCAACCTGGGAAAGAGAGAAAAATGGGATGAAAATGAGGTGCCCTTGGGTAGGTAATAGCCCCAGCTCCCCATGACCACATATAGAGCCATGCAAATGCCCTACCTTGGTTCCACCCTTCCTCTCCAGTGCTGGATTTGGGCTTCCATAGGCTGGGCTCATCTGCTGGGCCCTGCTGCTGAGGGGGCATGGGGCATGAGAGAAGGGGTAAGGCGGTGTATCAGGGAGAGGCATGGTTGGCTCCTTGATTGGGAGTAGGGGATTGAAGCACCCCAAAAGAGGTCTTGGGGTGACAGCAGCCCAAGTTAGGAGGTAAACAAAAGTAAGTAAAGCACAAATGAAGCAGTTTCACAAAGAAATCTTTATTTGGCTGTAGGATGTGTGATTCCATTAATTTTTTAAAAACTTTTTTCAGGATCATTTTGTTACCCTCCTCTGAACTGACTCAAGGTGGTCTGTAGCCTTTTAGGTGCAGGCTCCAAACCAAAAGTATACACAGTACTCCAGATGTGGTCTCATCAGAGACCTATGGGGGGGGGAGAATCCCCTGCTCTTGCTACTCAAGGATGCCCTCACAAGGCTCCCCTGCATCCTGTTCACATTGCTGTCTGCCCTTTCGCAGTGTGCATTGGTCTTAAGACTGTCACTGATTCTGATTATGATTCCTAGATCCCAATCCTTGGTAGTTTGCTCCAGGTGTACTCCACCCATTCAGTAGTCAGATTTTGGGTTCCTTCTCCCCACGTGCGTAACTCTGCACTTCTTGACACTGAATTTCAGCTGCCTTATCCCAGACCATTTCTCTAATTTTGCAAGGTCCTCTCTTTTGTTTTGCTCCCCTCTCCCCCTAGGCTCTCCTTCAGGTCAGCTTCCCCAGCCCAGTCACTCGGCTTCTCATGGACTTACCTTCTGACTCTGCCCTCCATGTGTCACTTCCTCTTGGCAGAGGGCAGTGGGTAGGCTTCATGCTGCGCAGACCAGGTCCCAGACTAGAAGAGAGCTGCATCACCAGTACAGGGCCAGCAGGAAGCCAGCATTCATCCTGCCTTTCTTCCAGGGTATTTTCACTTTTTCAGTCCTATTCCTCATGACGCAGACAGCACAGGTCCACATGCACATGGGCACGACTGTGCTTAACATTTATTTAATTATTTAATTGTTTTACTAGGAAGGCATACTGAGCAAATAGCTCATTTTCAGATGCGTCCCGGGTGAGGGGGAAAGGGAAACAGTTGAGCAATAATAACAGCATTTACACTGTAGAACCATACAATACAATAACCACAAAAAATACAGCAAATACAGGATTAACAGTAACATTTCATCACAATATGGGATTGCAATTAATGGCACTAGCCTGCATCCCACTCCCCTTTGCCACTCCGACTGTACTGCCACCTGTGATCACTCAGGTGGCAGTAGAGCAGCAGAGCGGGCAACCCTCCCTCCCTCCCCGGAGGAGGAGAGCGTCCTCTGGGATGCTCGAGCCTCCTTTCCCTGTCGGGCTCCCAACGACCCACACTCATTTCTGAACACAGGTGACAAACGGTAGGGCCACAGCTGCAGTGATGATCTGGCTTATAAGAACATCTTTCATTTCCCTGTGCACCTTCCTCGCTGTCCACCCTGCCACGTAGCTTGGTATTGTTCATGAACAGCTACATCCTGCCCCGCCTGCCCTCTCCAATCCTGCAAATGAACACACTGGAGGCTACTGGGCCCAGGACCGACCACCGAGGTACATTGTTCATCCCCTGCCTAACCCCTCAGCTGGACCATTTAGTACCACTCCCAGGGTCCTGTCACAAAACCAGTTCCCTGCCCATCGCATAAAGGGGAAGAGTCAGCACTAAGAAACCCACACCCAAGTTTGGGTCTTGTCCCAATTTGCAGTTTGTGTACAAAAACATTTATTTTTTTGTTTACTGTTTACAGCAGTTTAAAAAGCCAAGAGGAAGAATTAAGATGGCAGCTGGTGTGGGTCTGCCAGAAGCTGCAGTGGCAGTTTGAAGATTTTATTTTTATTTGTGGACATTTTAGATTTAGTTACTTATTTGTTTAGTAAGGTTAGTAAAGGATTTTATAGTGAGTAAGACCAGTGAGGTTTCAGCATTCCTGGTGGCTAGTTAGAAACGTGCTTAAACTGAGTTTTCGTTAGACTTTTGTGTGCGTCTGTGTGCTTTTTTTGTGCCGGTAATACTCCTGGATGCTAAATAGCTAGTGACCGCTTAGTTTCACTGGTCTATTAGTTTACTTTACTTTTGTCTGCATTGCGATTTTGGTGTGACTCTGCAACTTAGTGCGAGTACATTTCTGTGCTCAGCTCATTTGGACTGCTTCCATTGAGGAACCACGTTTGCCTGAGCCCTGGAGTCTCCGGAGGAGTTTCTGTGCATAGAAGACCAAGGACTTTAGTCAGCACCAGTGACTGCATGGACTACAAGATGGTGAGTATGCTTGGTGTCAGTGACCATGGATTTGTGCTGGACTTGCACTGATTATTCGGCGTTTGGGCTTCCAAATTTGTAAGAACTTTGTTGGGACCCCATTTCTTGACTGGGGGGTAGCAGTCTGGCCTGGGTCTTTCCCGGGGGGAAGGACTGGGGACCCTCACTGGAGGGCATAGCATTCTTGGTTGCCTAGGGGCCTCCAGGCACACTCGTCGGGGGATGGTGGTGTTTTTGGGGCCCTGGCTCCCTAGGTCTGCCTGGGCTGGGCTGTCCGCTTCCTGGGATAGTGTACTGGGGTTCCTGTGTCTGTTGAGGCCCTGTGTGAGCTTTAACGGGACTACTTGCCATCTTGGAACCTGGACTGTGGCTGTTGTACTGAATGTAGCTGTGTGGGGTGGACTGCCCTACAGAGGGGAGTTGGGGGCATTTACTGGTGGGCAGCATGGCCCTGATTGCCTTGGGCCCCCAGGGGCAGGTGCCGATGGACGCACGCTTTTGGGGGGGTCCCATATTTCTGTGGGGTTGTTCAGCCCATACTGTCGAACTTTGGGGCAGCTTATGGTGGCTAAATGGAAGATTCTGGAGCTGCGTTATCCGGACTTGGATCTATTCAAAAATACTGTGGTCCTCCTGTGAAGACGCTGTAGCTTTGGGCTGAGCTAAGGTCTATAAAACCCTGGAACTGTGAGGCTCTAAGAGTGCCTCTGGAGCTTTACTTCGTTCATGTTCTGATAGAAAAATGCCAGCTGTGGTAGTGGGAGTATTGCAGTGGGATCTAACTTTCATTAGCAGATGTTTGGGGGTGAGAGCACCTTCCCCGGTAAAACTTCAGTTTTGAAGCTCTGACGTGCTTCACCCCCATTCTAGAATAATGAATACTGACTCTTAAATACCACTGAACTGCTTTATTGTGTTTCTGGTTGTTTTTGTCTTGAGTTTTTATATATTATTTGCAAGGGTTGGTTTTTGGGAGGGACAATGGGGTATTGTTTTATTTCTTTTGGGGGGGTTGTGGGTATTGTTTTTGTTCTGTTTATAAGTGTTTTATGTCGGATTGTGAGTATTGTTTTTGTTCTGTTTATAAGTGTTTTATGTGGGGTTGTGGGTATTGTTTTTGTTCTGTTTATAAGTGTTTTATGTGGGGTTGTTTTATTTTGTTTTCATTATTTGTGTGAGTTTTGTTGTTTGATTGCTGCTGTAGGTTCTTTTAGCTATGTGTTGGCAAAGATCTCTCCCGGTCAGGCGCTACTCTCCCTCTGAGCTCCAGGGCCTCCGCCCCTTTAACTGTCCCCCATTGCCCACTGAGGTGTATGGGCAGTGCTATGCCTTGGGGATAGTAGGAAGGAGGCGTAAGGGCGGGGGGTCCTGGACCTGGAGGGAGAGTGGGGGATGGGGGGTGGATTGGGGTTGTGGGGACTAGAAGATGCTCTGGGGCGAAATGGGCTCTGGAGAGGGGTCCCCCCGTCTAGTTCTCATACCCAAAGACTCCACGTTGAGAGGGCAGATAACACGGCTGGCCTCACTGTCCCTTCCTACTCGGGTGGTGTTATGCAATGCCAGGTCTATTAAAAACAAGACAGCAGTTATCTTTGATCTTCTTGGGTCATCTGACCTGGTTTGCATCACCGAGATCTGGCTGGATGAAAATGCTGGCCCAGTTTTGGAATTAGCAATTCCGGCCAGGTTCTCGGTGATACACCACTCGAGGATGGATCATAGGGGCAGGAGTGTAGCCATATGTTTTAAATCGGAATTGGGCCTTGTAGAAGTGCCAGTGGGGGAGACCAAGTCCTTTGAGTGTATCGTTGGTGCAGGTGTGGGCTGCAGGATTCTTCTCGTCTACCACCCACCTGGGGGCCAGAAGCAATTCCTGCAGGAAGTCATGGACTTAGTCGTTGATATGGTGTTGGAGTCCCCCAGATGGATGGTTCTGGGGGACTTCAATGCCTGGGTCAATGACAAACTTTTGCAGTTTGGTCAGGACTTCCTCCAACTTATGAACTTGTTGGGCTTCACACAGGTCATTACCTCTGTGACCCAGTCATGTTCATTCATTGGACTTGTTCTTCCTACTGGGTATGGAGACCTCTGACTTGGTGGTGGAACTGGTCAGCTGGTCTGACCATCACATTGTAAGGTTCAATTTCCAGGCTCCCCCCTATAGGCCTGCCCCTACAGAGATGGTCCGCTACCTCCCTTTAAGGGATTTGACTCCAGATGGCCTGGTGGCAGTGCTGGACCTATCAGGTCTTCTGAGTGCAAGCTTGGGTCCAGACAATTTGTTATTGACCTATAATAAGGCTGTGACCATGGCTCTGAATTCCATAGTTCCTGCCTGTGTTCTCCCCCTCACCCTTTACCCTTGGTCTCCCTGGTTTGATGGGACTTTGAGGGAGTTAAGGCATGTGGGGCGAAGGATGGAATGGTGTTGGTGGAAATTGGGCCTTGAGGCTGACAGACTTAGACTGATGGCCCATTACACAGACTATCAATTGGTTATCTCCCATAAGAAGGCAGAGTTCCTGTCCAGGGAAATCACTGCTGCACAGAATCGACCAGCTCAGCTCTTCCGAACTGTCGACAGACTGTGCAATCTAGCCTGTCTGAAGTCTCCAACAGTGTTGTCACAAGATCAGTGTGACGAGTTTGCTCGATTCTTTGCAGATAAGGTTGCTGACATCAGGTCTGGGATTTGCTTAGCTCATTCCAATGGGTGCGGAGGTGGTCAGTGGGAGGTTGCAGACCCTTGGTTTGTTTGGTCTGACTTTGGCCGGTTGGCGATCTTGGATATCGTGAGGATCACCCAGAGTGTGCGGCCAACCTGCTATAGTTTGGACCCGGGCCTGACTCGTCTCCTTGGGGTGCGTTGATGTTATCAGCCTGGTCCTGGCTGAGACAGTCTGGTGTTCGTTAGAGACAGGTGTGGGAGCACTAGAGAGACGATCTCCAGGCTGGACATTTTTTCATATAGCTCTCCACTTCAGCTTAAGTAAATCTATCAAACAATAATAATTCTACTGGGAAAAAGTGGGCAGAAATTACAGCATCGGATTCCTGCAGTTACAGGCTACAAAGTGACCCTAAATTCGCCATGGGCAAAACAAAGCATGCAACTTCAGGACCATCTAAACAATCTGCATCGAAGACAGGACAGACTGTTGAGGCCTCAAGCCACGAGGTAGTTACCATGCCAGACGCCTCCTCAGCTCCTCCCTGGCAGCAAATGATTGCGACGATGCAATCAATGGACAATAAAATTGAAAAAACCCTGACTAAATTAGAAAAACATGAAGTTGCTATAAAGGAGCTGTCTGAAACTGTCGCCGAGTTGCCGACGATCTATTTTGACTCAAGCTGCAGTCTCCACCCTAACCTGGGAGAACACACAACTGAGAGGTCAGCTTGAAGCCCTGGAAAATGAGGCATGGGCTGGGAATCTGTGGTTAGTTGGTGTTCTGGAAGGCTCTGAAGGGGCTAACTTGCTGGACTACCTACGAGAATGGATGTGGACTTCAATCCCCATGCCAGAAGATTTCGACTGGGGGGCCCTTCGGCGAGCATATAGAGTAAATCCCAGAGTACGCCCTGCCAATACTGAGCAACCTTGCACGGTACTGGTTTGGACAACAGTGGTGAAGATCCGAGACTAGATTCTAACAGCAGCCAGAGCCCTGTATCCACTCCCCATTGCTGAGATGGACATTAAATTGTTCCCGGACCTGTCATTTCAGGCACAAGCCAGATGCAAGTAATTTGACGGCATTCGACAGCGGCTCCGAGCCTTGGGGTGGTGTATTTGTTTCTTCTGCTGGCCCGACAGCTTATCATCTACAGGGCCAAAAGCTGGCAGTTTGGTGATCCAAAAGATTCTGGACAATGGCTAGCAAAAATAGAAACAGAATTTGCGCTAAAGGCAAGACTGTAGAGGAGGACGACGAAACAGAGGGTGAGGACTAAAGAGCTACGTGACTTCCTTTTCTGGGACTTAAATATGTAACCAGTACTCCGTGGGACATTCCTTATCCCTATGCTTAGAACAGGGAGTTTTCTGTTTGGATACTAAATGTGGTAGATCCTTGATATGTACCCCGCCCTACCTATGCAGAAGGTATTCGGGTTAGTTAACCATGGTAGCGATGTTGCACATGTTCAGTTTTCTGAACTTAAATGTTGGATTTTTCTTTTTCTCTCTCTGCACTCACTAAAGGGTTGGGAGGATGAAGGATATATTAAGTCCCATTTCCGAGCTTTATTATTATTCCTAGTTGATCACATGCCTGTTTATTATAAACGATGTATATACCTGCTATTTCAAGGTGCTGTATTCTAGGGAAACGATAACAAAATGCCCCTATATTGCTGGGAGTGGAGATATTATGAAAGAGCAGAATGCCAGCCCAGTGGCGCTAAGGGTTGAGGTGCTGGATGCCACACCTCGCGCCACGTCAGCCACCCAAGTTCGGGAGCGAACTCAGGCACCAGGGGTCGGCAGGGATGGGGCAAGGATTGAGCTCCTGCAGGGCAGCTCTCCTCCCCGGGGGGGAGGGCTGGGGCTTGTCCAGCATACCAGCGGCTCCCAGTGGAGATCGGGGGTGCTGCAGTACGTTGGCATCACGTCAATCAGCGTGGCTGATGCAGGCAGGGTTGCCGTGCGCCAGTGCGTCAGGGGTGCACCATGCCAGGGGAAGGTCACCAGAACATGGAAAAGCCTGGCTCCGCGGGGTAGGCGATGGCGCCTGACCCCCATGCCCACCACCGGATCCACCTCGCCTGACCTTCCAGTTCCTCCACCTGGGCCCTCACCTACAGCCAGAGTCTATGTTGTAAGAGCACCCAAAGAGGAGGGGCGGCCCCACCCCAGAGGGGTTAAGCTGGGGGGTGCTGGCTGTGGAGAGGAGGGGGGAGATGAGACTCAGGGCCGAGAGGACCTTAGGCAGGCAGGAACAGGGAGGATGCCTGAGAGATGCTCGATGGGCCATGACCGAAGGGGAAAAAAATTAAAAAAAAAAATAAAAAAAATTAAGAAAGAGCAGTGTTTATCTACTATTGATATTATTGTATGTACACTTGGATCAACAGCAATCCATAGAGATTGCAGTTTTCTTCCCTGTGTCAAATCTCCCTGTTTGGATATTCCTATGCCACTGAGAAGGCTGGCCCATGTGGACCGTTTATAAGAACTTTGCTTTCTATTTGGGACTCCCCCCATCTCCTTTTGTTCAAGATTGCAAGGGATGATTATGCATATCAACTCTACTGGTATAATTGTTAGTACCCATTGCCTTGTATGAGGATCTGAGTGTATTGCTTTAATACTAAAACAATAGACATAAAGTACAAAAAAAGAAGAGACGGGTGTGTTTCCTGACACCCCAAAGAAGGCAGTGGTAATTTCCCTCCTTAAGAAACCCTCTCATGACCCAGACTGTCTTGCCAACTACAGGCCTGTCTCTAACCTTCCCTTTGTGGGTAAGGTTGTTGAGAAGGTGGTTGCGATGCAGCTGGAGGATCACCTGTTTTTTTGTTTACCAGGTGAGACACACTAAGCTGAAGCTTGTTTACAGGTGCGACCTGAGAGCACAAAGAAGTTAAGTGACTTGCTCAGGGTCGCACAGTATGCAAGTGGGGGCTGTGGGATTCAAACCCAGGTCTCCAGGTTTTCAGCTCAGAGCCTTAAATCACTGTGCTATACTTACCATCCACAATGTCTGTGATCCTCTCCAGTTGGGTTTTCAGAAGAGGCATAGTACTGAGACAGCTCTAATTCGGGTACTCAACGATCTCCTGATAGCGAAAGATCAGAAGAGCTGTTCCATCTTGGTTCTCCTTGATCTCTCTGCAGCGTTTGACACCATGAACCATGAGGTGTTATTGGAACACCTGTGGCTGATCTGTGGACTGTCTGGTATGGTCCTCAGATGGTTTCACTCTCTCCTCACGGGTAGGTCGCAGAGAGTGGAGTTGGGGATTTGTTCCTCGGACCTGGTCTCTCTGTCTTGTGGGGGTACCGCAGGGCTCCGTTTTATCACCCATGCTGTTCGTGGTGTACATGCTGCTGTTGGGAGACATTGTAAGATGGTATGGGCTGAGTTTTCACTGCTATGTAGATGATACTCAGCTATACATGTCTTTTGTGCCAATCAGGATGGAGCTGTCTCGACCTTTAACAACTGTCTCATCGAGATTCAGGACTGGATGAGTGCCAACTGGCTGAGGTTGAACCCTGACAAGACCGAGGTGTTGGTTGTGGACCGGGGTCATTGGGTAGAGGAGTCTTCAGCTGGGCAGCCATCCGGGCTCTGGCTCTGTAGCAGCCAGCTGGTAACCTCTGAATGGGTGCAAAATCTGGGCATTAATTTTGACGAGGAGCTGACGCTGAGATCTCAGGTGTCATCCGTTGTCAAGACCTCATTTTACCATTTGAGGAATATCACCCAGATCAAGCACCTTGTTCCACCTGATGACCTTCCAACGTTGGTCCATGCCTTTGTGACCTCCCGCCTTGACTACTGAAACTCCCTGTACCTAGGGCTACCGGAGGTGGATAGCCACCGCTTGCAGCTGGTGCAGAATGCATCTGCCAGGCTGTTGACTGGTTTATCTCGATCATGCCATGTCATGCCTGTGCTCTGTGGCCTGCACTGGCTGCCTATTCAGTGGCGGATCATCTTCAAGGTCGGCTTTCTGACCTACAGTATAAGTCCCTACACGGAGAGGGGCCATGTTATCTGCAAGGTCTTCTTTGTCCCTACCGGCCCCGCCGCCCACTCCGCTCTGCCAATGAGGGATTGCTACAGGTTCCCAGGGTTCGTTTGAAGACCTCGGGTGCCCGGCATTTGTGTTTGTGGCCCCTACCCTGTGGAACCCTCTACCTCATCGGACAAGAGAGTGCCTGACTGTGGAGAGCTTCAAATCGGCATTAAAGACACACCTTTTTAATCTTGCCTTTCCTGAGCATTGATGTTTCCTGAGATTTTAGATGTGTATTTGAGTTTTATTTTAGATTTGATATTTTATTGTACAGGCGCTTTGATACTTTGTGAACAGTGTTTTTTTTTATAAATAAATAGTTGATTAATTGATTAATAGATTTATCAGGCTGATTCTGCTGACTTCCAGGCTGACATTTGCTGTAACCAGCAATTCCAGAATCCGCTGCAGCTAATGTCAGAGCTGGTCTGCAGCAGTGGGAGAGTCAATAACCTGCAGTGCATCTCAAGAGATTTTATAAGTGACCGGCCTGTGGTGGTGCTGAGGGCTGAGCCCTGGATCCCTCAGCCTCCTTGACTTAGGTTTGGGAAGCCCGAACTCGGTGCCGGGGGTCGGCAGGGGTAGGGTTGAGGATGAGTGCCCTTGTGGTGCTCTCCTCCCCAGGATGCAAGGGGGGGTATGACCTGGCGTGCGAGGGACCCCCGGTGGAGACTGGGGGTTGTTGCAGCAAGCAGGGCAGTACATAACGAGCGTGGCTGATGCAGGCAGGGTTGCCATGCACCGGAGCATCAGGGGTGCACCACGTACAGGAGGGAGAGTGCAGAACAGGGAAAACACTGGCTCCTGGGACAGGCGATGGCACCTGTCCCCCATGCCCACCACTGGGCTCTCTCTCCGACCGGCCTTCCAGGTCCTCCACCTGGGCTCTTACCTGCAAGCCGGAGTCTGACGTGCAAGAGCGCCCAAGAGGAGGGGGCGACCCATCCCGGGCGGGTTAAACCAGGGTGCAGGCTGCAGAAAGGGGGGAGAGAGAAGGGGAAGTATGGAGGGGCCTCAGGCGGGCAGGAACCAGACAGGATGCGTGAGAGAGGTTCCACGAGCTGTGATCGGAGGGAAAAATAGTTGGAAAAAAAAAGATTTTATAAGCTCAGATCACATGTTTACCAGAATCTCCAACTCTCCCACTGCTGCAGCCCAGGTCTGACATCAGCTACAGGAGATTCTTGGATTGCTGGTTACAGCAAATGTCAGCGTGGGAGTTGGCAGAATCAGCCTGATACAACATACTATACTGCAGTAACATGTAAGCAAAACATTATTTTTTGGCTCACACAGTGCAAATTGGGACTAGACCCACAGCTGGGTGTGGAGCTCTTAGTCCTGTCTCTTCCCCTTAAGCCTTAAAAGGCAATTCCAAACTTTCTCAGGAAGTGATTACATCACAGAGACTTAATTCAGCCAATAGCTTTGGTAACAGACCTGAGAAGAATAGTATTATAAGCAAGTGTTTATAGCAAACTCATCAGAACAGCTAATGTTTTTCCTAGTCAAACTATCTCTTGTTGGGAGCTGCAATATTGAACATAGGATTTGCAAGAAAGCGAGTTGTGCTCACAACAGAGGGAAGGGAACCTTTCAATTGTCTGTGGTTTGTAACAGATATACTGCAGGTGGAGGCTGCTTCTAACTGAAAGGTGAAATAAGGGATTTACAATTATCAGGAAAAGACAGTCTTGTTACAATTCTTAAGATTTGCAGTGCAGGAAGAGTTCAAAGCACAGCTGACTTATTTTGGGGCTGACTGCTTTCAGAGCACAAACCACCAGGCTGTTTTGGGGCTGGGAGGTTTACCTGTGTCTGACTTGGATGTCTGGATTTTCTCTGTTTGATTAGCAAGGATTTTCTCTGTCAAATTGTTGTGTATAGTATCTTGCAGACAGGAAGGCACTCATATCATGCGGTGGGTCAGAGCTCTTAGCTGATTGTTTTGTGAGGGCACAGTTTAGGCCCAACCCTTCCACCCCTCACCCCACCCACCCCTGGAAATAGTTCCTTTATACCTAGGGTTCTGACATCATTTCCTCAAGAGTGCAAGGTGCATATCAATGTCATATCCTCTCTAGCACACAGCACTGAAAATATACGCATACACATTGTATAGTATATATATATTTCTATATAACAAACCAATCACACACACAAGCACACACACACAAAAAAATAAAAAAAAATTTAAAAAAAAGTACATAGTCATATGAGGAGTAGTGCAATGTAATGGCTGTGGGGCAGCAGTCTTCCGGGAGTCTTTCTGGAGGCTGAGATGCTGCCCTATTTGCAGACAACTCTCTGCCCTGAGGGAGGAAGTTGCCCATCTTCAGGCCACACTGGACAGCAGTAAGAGAACCTTCCCCCAGGCCAGACTTGATGGTAGGAAGGGACCCCCCCATCCAGGGAGCACCACAGCCACCACCACTACCTCAGAGGTTGCAAAGAAAGCACAGCAGTTGGACCACAGTGGGCTCAGGGAGGGTGAGGAGGGTGGAACAGAGGCACACCAAGTCAATTGTTCCACTCCACAATCCATACACCATTCTGGGGGAGCACAGCTCCCCTATGGATGCACCCACAGAGGAGATTAAAGAGGCTGAGGACACAAGGGAGGCCCACAGGAAGGAGGCAGAGGATGCCACAAGGAAAGGAAGCAGCTCCTGGTGGGGAACTCAATTATTAGGGGGATAGAACTGGGGGGAGCAGGGAAAACTGAAGTAAAGTGCCTGCCTGGTGCCATGGCTTGTAGGGACAGGAAGCGCATCCTCAGGATCACGAGAACAGCTGCACGGGAGTCTGAGCTGGATGTCATTGTCCACCTAGGGACAAATGACTTGGCTCAACATGAGATTAGAGCAGTGCAGAAGGACTTTTTAGAGCTGGGGAGGGGCCTAAGACAAGTAGCACACACAGTAACCTTCTCAGAGGTGCTGCCTGTAAATGGCATGAGTGAGGCAAGGGTACTGCACCATGCAGTTTAATGAGTGGTTGAAAAATGGTGTGGAGCACAGGGTTTGGCTTCATTGGGGACTGGGGTTCCACCTGGAGGGACACCAGCCTATACTGGCAGGATGGTCTGTATCTGTCCAGGAAGGGAACAAGTCTTTTGAGCAATCGGTTTAAATGCTTCATTGGCAAGCTTTTAAACTAGTCAAGGGAGGAGGCACTGATGAGCAGCAGGAAAATCCCAGCCTCTCCCTACAAAATAGGGTACTAAATGGGAAAAAGACCGAGGTAGAAAGGTTAGTGGGGGATGCTGTAACAGAAAGTAAAGCCATCAAAAAATGGAAAGCAATGAGTACCAATGCACGTAGTCTGAGTAACAAGCTTCCTGAATTAGTGGCCTTGATGGAGGAGGAACATCTGGATATCGTGGCAGTCACAGAAACATGGTTCGCACAAAACCATGACTGGGACGTAAACATACCAGGATACACTATCTACAGGAGAGACAGAGAGGGTAAAAGAGGAGGAGGAGGAGTAGCTCTTTACATAAGGGAAGGAATCAAAGTAACAGAACAAAAGAGAAAACAGGGAGGAGAAGAAGCACTGTGGGTAAATTTGGAGACCGGCAATGGCACCACAATCCGCACAGGGGTTGTATACAGACCCCCTTCTCAGGGGGAGGAAATGGACAAGGAAATGATAGAAAGTATACTTAGTATGGTAAAAAAAGGGGAGATATTGCTGATGGGTGATCTGAATATGCCAGATGTTAACTGGAGTGCAGTTGCCACTGCCACTCAGAGTGGGGTTATTCTAGATGCCCAACAGGGCATATGTAGACAACTAGTATTGGAGCCCACTCGAGAGGGAGCAATCTTAGACCTGGTTCTCTCAAATGGAGATGAAGAGAGGATCACAGATGTAGAAGTGGGTAGCCATCTGGGAACTAGCGACCATCGAACAGTATGGTTCACAATAAACACAGCAATAGAGTCAAGCCATACAAAGGCAAAGGTACTGGACTTTAGGACGGCTGACTTTGCCAAAATGGGTAAGTGCCTAAGGAATGCACTAGCACATGGGCAGGAAGGAGGGGTGGAAGAACAATGGGGAATAATAAAAACTGCCATCACAGAGGCAACAAGCCTTTGTGTGAAGGAAATAAACAAAACTAAACGATGTAAGAAACCACTATGGTTCTCAAAGGAAGTGGCAGTGAAGGTTCAAGAGAAAAAGAAAGCTTTCAGGAAGTACAAGGAATCACAGAAGGAGCAGGACAGAGAACTGTATCAGTTAAAGCAAAAGGAAGCTGGGAAGGCAGTCAGAACAGCAAAGGCCCAAACCGAGGAAAAGATAGCCAACTCAGTTAAGAAGGGGGATAAAACCTTTTATAGGTACATCAGGGCGAAGGAAGACCAAGGAGGGATAGTGAGGCTTAATAAAGGGGGAGGGTGGGCAGAGGGAGACTGTGAAAAGGCAGAGATACTAAACAAATATTTTGCTCAGTATTTACAAAGGAAGGGGGTACCTAGAACAAACAGTAGAAACACACTGGATACAGAAGTTGATACCAGTCCATTTACAGAAGAAAGGGTTCTGAACTCTTAAAACTGAAGGTGGACAAAGCAATGGGGCCTGATGGGATTCATCCCAGAATTCTAAAAGAACTAAGGGTAGAATTAGTGACACCACTGACTACCCTCTTTAACAAATCATGGGAGGATGGGGTGGTACCGAGGACTGGAGGAGGGCAGATGTGATTCCCCTTCACAAAAGTGGGAGCAAGGCAGAAGCAGGAAACTACAGACCTGTTAGTTTAACCTCAGTGGTAGGGAAAATGATGGAATCACTTCTGAAGGAAAGAATTGTCGAGTATCTAGAGGCCAGAGGGGCACAGGACCGAAGGCAGCATGGATTCACAGCAGGAAGGTCATGCCAGACAAATCTGATAGATTTCTTTGACTGGGTGACCAAAGTAGTAGATCAGGGAGGGGCTGTGGACATGGCCTACCTAGACTTTAGCAAGGCATTTGACACAGTCCCACACAAAAGATTAATATACAAGTTAAGCTAGCCTGGGAGTGGGTCCCAAGATGACAGCCTGGGTAAAAATTGGCTGGAAAATAGGACACAAAGAGTAATAGTAAATGGAGTCCACTCTGATGAAAGGGGGTTACTAGTGGGGTACATGAGGTTCAGTTTAGGACCAGTCCTCTTCAATGTCTTTATAGCGACATTACAGAGGGACTGGAAGGAAAAATATGTCTCTTTGCAGATGACACAAAGATCTGCAACAGAGTTGATGCACAAGGTGGGTAGAAAGGATGAAAAGGGACTTGGCAAGGTTAGAAGAATGGTCAAATGTATGGCAGCTTAGATTCAATGCTAAGAAGTGCAAGGTAATGCACCTGGAAACAAAACCCAGGGAAGAGTACACAATGGGGGTGAGATACTAACAAAACAAAAATGGAAAGGGACCTGGGGGTAGTCATATCAGATGACCTAAAGGTGGGCAAGCAATGTGAGAGGGCAGCAATGAGGCTGGGGGATATTGGGATGCATAGGAGAGGCATCACCAGTAGAAAACAGGAAGTTATTATCCCTCTGTACAGACAGCTGGTCAGACCCCATCTGGAGTACTGCGTGCAGTTCTGGAGACCCAGTCTTCACAAAGACATAGACAGGATGGAAGCTGTCCAGAGGAGGGCAACTAAAATGGTGCAGGGTCTGCACGAAGACATATGAAGAGAGAGACTAAAGAAGCTAATATGTATAGCCTCGAGGAAAGGAGGAGAGGGGACATGATAGAAACTTTCAAGTACCTCAAGGAGTCAACAAAATCCAAGAGGGTAGCATCATTCAAAAAAGAGGTGTGCAAGAACAAGGGCACAATTTGAAGATAGAGGCGGCTCAGAGGTAATTTAAAAGTATTTTTCACAGAGGGTTGTGGATGCATGGAACGGCCTTCCGGAGGAGGTCGTGGAGTCAAAAACAGTGGTGGAATTCAAGCATGCATGGGACAGTCATAAGGCAATTCTAGGGGATGGGGGTAGGAAAAAGTAGGCTGCTGGTTAACTAGGATCTGCAGCTTATCCAGTAGGCAGGGAAATGGGCAGACTGGGTGGGCCAAGTGGTCCTTATCTGCCGTCAAATTCTATGTTTCTATGTTTCTATCTCCTACCCTCACATTTATTTGTTTATTTTATTTATTGAAATGTTTCGCCAGGAAAGGCACACTGAGCAACAAGATGCTCATCTCACGGTGCAACCTGGGGGGGGGTACAGAGGAGAAGGAGTGTACATGATACATTGCAGTTAAGTTGCACGTTGGAGTCATGAAATTAAGAGTGCCACCACATGCTTTGATACATGAATGAGAGTGACATCACATACTTTGTTTACATGAATAAGACTGACATTACATGCTTTGTTACATGAATAAGAGTGACATTACATACTTTGTTTACATGAATAAGAGTGACATTACATGCTTTGTTACATGAATGAGAGTGACATCACATACTTTGTTTACATGAATAAGAGTGACATTACATGCTTTGTTACATGAATGAGAGTGACATTACATACTTTGTTTACATGAATGAGAGTGACATTACATACTTTGTTTACATGAATGAGAGTGACATTACATACTTTGTTTACATGAATAAGAGTGACATTACATGCTTTGTTACATGAATAAGAGTGACACATACGTTGTTACATGAATAAGAGTGTCATTACATGCTTTGTTACATGAATAAGCGTGACACATAATTTGTTACATGAATAAGAGTGATATTACATACTTTGCTACATAAATAAGAGCAACATTACATACTTTGTTTACATGAATAAGAGTGACATTACATGCTTTGTTACATGAATAAGAGTGACATCACATACTTTCTTTACATGAATGAAGGTGACATTACAAACTTTGTTGACATGAATGAGAGTGACATCACATACCCTGTTTACATGAATAAGAGTGGCATTACATACTTTGTTACATGAATAAGAGTGACATTACATGCTTTGTTACATGAATAAGAGTGACATCACATACTTTGTTTACATGAATGAGAGTGACATTACATATTTTGTTACATGAATAAGAGTGACACATACTTTGTTACATGAATAAGAGTGACATTACATACTTTGTTACATGAATAAGAATGACATTACATGCTTTGTTGCATGAATAAGAGTGACATCACATACTTTGTTTACATGAATGAGAGTGACATTACATACTTTGTTTACATGAACGAGAGTGACATTACATACTTTCTTTACATGAATACGAGTGACATTACAAACTTTGTTGACATGAATGAGAGTGACATCACATACCTTGTTTACATGAATAAGAGTGACATTACATGCTTTGTTACATGAATGAGAGTGACATTACATGCTTTGTTACATGAATAAGAGTGACATCACATACTTTGTTTACATGAATGAGAGTGACATTACGTACTTTGTTTACATGAATGAGAGTGACATTACATACTTTCTTTATATGAATACGAGTGACATTACAAACTTTGTTGACATGAATGAGAGTGACATCACATACCTTGTTTACATGAATAAGAGTGTTGTTACATGCTTTGTTACATGAATAAGAGCGACACATACTTTGTTACATGAATAAGAGTGACATCACATACTTTGTTACATGAATAAGAGTGTCATTACATGCTTTGTTACATGAATAAGAGTGACACATACTTTGTTACATGAATAAGAGTGACATTACATACTTTGTTACATGAATAAGAGTGACATTACATGCTTTGTTACATGAATAAGAGTGACACATACTTTGTTACATGAATAAGAGTGTCGTTACATGCTTTGTTACATGAATAAGCGCGACACATACTTTGTTACATGAATAAGAGTGACATTACATGCTTTGTTACATGAATAAGAGTGACATACTTTGTTACATGAATAAGAGTGACATTACATACTTTGTTACATGAATAAGAATGACATTACATGCTTTGTTACATGAATAAGAGCAACATTACATGCTTTGTTACATGAATAAGAGCAACATTACATACTTTGTTACATGAATAAGAGTGACACATATGTTGTTACATGAATAAGAGTGTCGTTACATGCTTTGTTACATGAATAAGAATGACATTACATGCTTTGTTACATGAATAAGAGCAACATTACATGCTTTGTTACATGAATAAGAGCAACATTACATACTTTGTTACATGAATAAGAGTGACACATACGTTGTTACATGAATAAGAGTGATATTACATACTTTGTTACATGAATGAGAGTGACATCACATACCTTGTTTACATGAATAAGAGTGACATTACATACTTTGTTACATGAATAAGAGTGACACATACTTTGTTACATGAATAAGAGTGACATTACATGCTTTGTTACATGAATAAGAGTGACATCACATACTTTGTTTACATGAATGAGAGTGACATTACATACTTTGTTTACATGAATGACAGTGACATTACATACTTTCTTTACATGAATGAGAGTGACATTACAAACTTTGTTGACATGAATGAGAGTGACATCACATACCTTGTTGACATGAATAAGAGTGTTACATGCTTTGTTACATGAATAAAAGTGACACATACTTTGTTACATGAATAAGAGTGACATTACATACTTTGTTACATGAATAAGAGCAACATTACATACTTTGTTACATGAATAAGAGTGACATTACATGCTTTGTTACATGAATAAGAGTGACATTACATGCTGTGTTACATAAAGGGCAACATTACATACTTTGTTTACATGAATAAGAGTGACATTACATGCTTTGTTACATGAATAAGTGTGACACATACTTTGTTACATGAATAAGAGTGTCGTTACATGCTTTGTTACATGAATAAGAGTGACACATACTTTGTTACATGAATAAGAGTGTCATTACATGCTTTGTTACATGAGTAAGCATGACACATACTTTGTTTACATGAATGAGAGTGACATTACATACTTTGTTTACATGAATGAGAGTGACATCACATACCTTGTTTACATGAATAAGTGCGACACATACTTTGTTACATGAATAAGAGTGTCATTACATGCTTTGTTACATGAATAAGAGTGTCGTTACATGCTTTGTTACATGAATAAGAGTGACATCACATACTTTGTTATATGAATAAGCGCGACACATACTTTGTTACATGAACAAGAGTGACACATGCTTTGTTACATGAATAAGAGTGACATTACATGCTTTGTTACATACTTTGTTACATGAATAAGAGTGACATTACATGCTTTGTTACATGAATAAGAGTGTTGTTACATGCTTTGTTACATGAATAAGAGTGACACACACTTTGTTACATGAATAAGAGTGACATTACATGCTTTGTTACATGAATAAGCATGACACATACTTTGTTACATGAATAAGAGTGTCGTTACATGCTTTGTTACATGAATAAGAGTGACTCATACTTTGTTACATGAATAAGAGTGACATTACATGCTTTGTTACATGAATAAGAGTGACATTACATGCTGTGTTACATAAATAAAGAGCAACATTACATACTTTGTTTACATGAATGAGTGACATTACATGCTTTGTTACATGAATAAGAGTGACACATACTTTGTTACATGAATAAGAGTGACATTACATGCTTTGTTACATGAATAAGAGTGACACGTACTTTGTTACATGAATGAGTGACACATACTTTGTTACATGAATAAGAGTGACATTACATGCTTTGTTACATGAATAGCGTGACACATACTTTGTTACATGAATAAAGTGACATTACATACTGTTACATGATAAGAGTGAACATACTTTGTTACATGAATAAGAGTGACATTACATGCTTTGTTACATGAATAAGAGTGTCATTACATGCTTTGTTACATGAATAAGAGTGACACATACTTTGTTACATGAATAAGAGTGACATTACATCTTGTTACATGAATAAGAGTGACACATACTTTGTTACATGAATAAGAGTGACATTACATACTTTGCTACATGAATAAGAGCGACATTACATACTTTGTTTACATGAATAAGTGTTGTTACATGCTTTGTTACATGAATAAGCGTGACATCACATACTTTGTTTACATGAATGAGAGTGACATTACATACTTTGTTTACATGAATGACAGTGGCATTACATACTTTCTTTACATGAATGAGAGTGACATTACAAACTTTGTTGACATGAATGAGAGTGACATCACATACCTTGTTGACATGAATAAGAGTGTTACATGCTTTGTTACATGAATAAAAGTGACACATACTTTGTTACATGAATAAGAGTGACATTACATACTTTGTTACATGAATAAGAGCAACATTACATACTTTGTTACATGAATAAGAGTGACATTACATGCTTTGTTACATGAATAAGAGTGACATTACATGCTGTGTTACATAAAGGCAACATTACATACTTTGTTTACATGAATAAGAGTGACATTACATGCTTTGTTACATGAATAAGTGTGACACATACTTTGTTACATGAATAAGAGTGTCGTTACATGCTTTGTTACATGAATAAGAGTGACACATACTTTGTTACATGAATAAGAGTGTCATTACATGCTTTGTTACATGAGTAAGCATGACACATACTTTGTTTACATGAATGAGAGTGACATTACATACTTTGTTTACATGAATGAGAGTGACATCACATACCTTGTTTACATGAATAAGTCCGACACATGCTTTGTTACATGAATAAGAGTGTCATTACATGCTTTGTTACATGAATAAGAGTGTCGTTACATGCTTTGTTACATGAATAAGGTGACATCACATACTTTGTTATATGAATAAGCTGACACATACTTTGTTACATGAACAAGAGTGACACATGCTTTGTTACATGAATAAGAGTGACATTAATGCTTTGTTACATACTTTGTTACATGAATAAGAGTGACATTACATGCTTTGTTACATGAATAAGAGTGTTGTTACATGCTTTGTTACATGAATAAGAGTGACACACACTTTGTTACATGAATAAGAGTGACATTACATGCTTTGTTACATGAATAAGCATGACACATACTTTGTTACATGAATAAGAGTGTTGATTACATGCTTTGTTACATGAATAAGAGTGACTCATACTTTGTTACATGAATAAGAGTGACATTACATGCTTTGTTACATGAATAAAGAGTGACATTCATGCTGTGTTACATAAATAAAGAGCAACATTACATACTTTGTTTACATGAATGAGTGACATTACATGCTTTGTTACATGAATAAGAGTGACACATACTTTGTTACATGAATAAGAGTGACATTACATGCTTTGTTACATGAATAAGAGTGACACGTACTTTGTTACATGAATGAGTGACACATACTTTGTTACATGAATAAGAGTGACATTACATGCTTTGTTACATGAATAAGCGTGACACATACTTTGTTACATGAATAAGAGTGACATTACATACTTTGTTACATGATAAGAGTGACACATACTTTGTTACATGAATAAGAGTGACATTACATGCTTTGTTACATGAATAAGAGTGTCATTACATGCTTTGTTACATGAATAAGAGTGACACATACTTTGTTACATGAATAAGAGTGACATTACATACTTTGTTACATGAATAAGAGTGACACATACTTTGTTACATGAATAAGAGTGACATTACATACTTTGCTACATGAATAAGAGCGACATTACATACTTTGTTTACATGAATAAGTGTTGTTACATGCTTTGTTACATGAATAAGCGTGACACATACTTTGTTACATGAATAAGAGTGACACATACTTTGTTACATGAATAAGAGTGTTATTACATGGTTTGTTACATGAATAAGAGTGACATATACTTTGTTACATGAATAAGAGTGTCATTACATGCTTTGTTTACATGAATAAGCGTGACACATACTTTGTTACATGAATAAGAGCAACATTACATACTTTGTTACATGAATAAGATCAACATTACATACTTTGTTACATGAATAAGAGTGACACATACTTTGTTTACATGAATAAGAGTGACATTACATGCTTTGTTACATGAATGAGTGACATCACATACTTTGTTTACATGAATGAGAGTGACATCACATGCTTTGTTACATGAATAAGAGTGACACATACTTTGTTTACATGAATAAGAGTGACATTACATACTTTGTTTACATGAATGAGAGTGACATTACATACTTTGTTTACATACATACATACATGCCTATATTACTAGCATCAAACTGAATTATAGTTATGACTGGGATTGGTATACAGCAAAAGTCCACCTCTCTGACTGGTCCCATCCACAGAAAACAGAGGCCGGTCTGCGAATCCTCCACAGCGGTGGGTGCAAGCAACAAGCAGCCAGCCCGACAATGTGTAACCCCCAGGTGGTGCTATCCCAAGGGCTACTACCCCTGCTTGCTTGACTACTGACAGGTTGAGGGGCCTAGGTTCTATGGCGGGTGCCTCCACCCGGAGGTCAGGGTTTGTAGTGGTTAGACTAGCTTGGTCACAGCCCTCTGGGACACTGAGACCCCCTATTATTCCCTCTAGTGGCTCACACAGTGCCCAGAAGTTACAGTCCCAATACCCCACATGTACACCCTGTTTATTCATAAAGTACCACTTACCCTCGAGACTGATTCTGAGGTTCATCTCTGGGGACCCCCTGTAAAATAAGGTTAATCAACATACACAAACCAATACAATGCTTGATATATAGGTACTGACACTTCAGACAGTTTAAAGTTTAACCATATCAAATCTGGTTTATTTAGGGGGAATAAAACACGTGAGGGGGAGATCAGGTTAATTGGCAGAATTAAATCACAGTACTGTGCACACATACAGGGTCTGAAAAGTCACACTCTGGGTACCCAGGTTGGGGGGTGGGCTAGCCAGGTCCGTTGCCCGGGTTTGGCCGGCAGGTGCAGATGGACAGGGCCCTGTAGAAGAAAATATATGCACAACACCCAATTGTAATCCGGAGCCAGATGGCTCAGTCCATGAAGAAGTGAAACAACAATAATTAGATGACACACTTGTAATTGAAAACAGGCTGCAGGGGAATACCCTGATTTGTACTCACAATACCCAAGCTGAGAACCGGATGGTGGATGTTCTTCTAGGTTGCCAGAACAACAGGGCATGGAGAAAAGGTCCTTGTGACTAGACCCCACTGCAGTAGATGGCAAACGGATTTAGTCCAAGACATGCTGGGGTTTGCTTCCAGCTTCAACACACAGCACACAGCACAAGGGACTGGAAATAGCAATTCCCCACAAGCACTACGCACATTCATATGTAAAAAGGAAAGTACTATACCAGGCAGGCTGCTCCTAGATCCCAATCGCAATTACTGCAAAATACCCGGGAGCACACACAGCAGCTTCAGTTCCTGACAGACCGAGCACGATTCAGCAATTTCTCCAGTCTTCTACAGGGTTAGCCTGGTTTCTACCTTTCAGACTTCTTTCTTTCTCCTCACAAGTCGGATTCAGTCCGAACTAGCACTTACAATGGCTGGGCCGAGAACCCTCAAGACCTCTGCAGCACGCGTGAAACTATACACTGCAGAAGGCACAGAGTTCCTTCTCTCTTCACTGTCACAACTGATCTGATCTTTCCAGTCACAGAGCAGGAATTTTCTTTAGCTCCACACCATTCTGTTGGCTGGTTCGGCTGTCACTCACAATAAGACTCCCTCTGTTGGTGAAAAAAGGTGCCAAGGTCAAAACTACATTTCCCAGAGTCACTGCTCATACAGTCCCCTTGTGGCTGGCTCAAAATTGAGAGTCCAAGTTCCAATTCATCCACAGGCTCCATTTTAAGGCCTCCCTATCATCCTGATTGGTCCAAGTCAGCAATTCAGGACCAAAATGAAACAGCTACACTGAAACAGTTCGTGCTGAAATAAAGACAGGTTAGACAACTACATTTTCTCAGTCACTCTAAATGATTTCTGGCAAACAGTTATATCTTTCAACAAGGCTCCCTCTGCACATGTAGCAACGGCAGAAACGGAGCGAATTAGCAGCAGCTCGGGTGGGATTCGAGCATTAAATACACAGTCCCTCCATAAAGAGACAGTACGTGGAGGCTCAAATAGCACTCACTTGGAACCACATTTAAACAGCTCAGACACCGAACACCGCCCAGACTTGAAGCATTCAGGCAAGCTCCTGGAAGACTTTTGGGAACCCCCATTTGCAGGGGGGTTACAAATGTACCATAAATCCCACTTGGCTTGCACTCTGATGAAAAAACGATGTCCACACTCAAAATAAGGTACATCACAGCTTTATCATTGAACTTTAGTGAGTGAATAGAATGCACTCTACACCCATCCACAGCACTGAACAAAACACAAACACTAAACAAAAGGGAGGCAGTATAGCACAGTGGTCAAGAGCACTGTGCTGCAGACCTGGCGAACTGGGTTTGAATCCCACAGCCACCACTGCATACTGCTGACCATGAGCAAGTCACTTAACTTCCCTGTGCTCCCAGGATGCAGCTGGAAACAAGCCTCGACTTAGTGCATCTTTCCTAGTCAAAACAAACTGTAAAATAAATTTTTAAAAAAATACCAGGCCGGCCCGGTGGCGCAGAGGGCTGAGGCACTGGCACCTTACCTCACACCATGCCGGTGACCTGGGTTTGGGAACGGACTCAGGTCGCTGGGGACTGGCAGGGAAGGAGGGATTGAGCATCCAGAGGATTGCTCTCCTCTCCTGGGGTGGGTGGTGGAAACCCCACTCTGTGGTGTCCCCAGTGGAGACCAGTGGGTACTACAAGTAGCAGCATACAAGAGGGGACCAGAAAAGCATGAAAAATGCACACATGTTGTCCAGATGACGGCATCCCGCCTCCCTGCATCTCTCAGCCGAAAAACCTCCACGCTGCATTTCCGTGTCCCGGCGATGATGCAAGGGAGTGCTCCGTGCGCTCAGGTCTCTCCTCCCAATAGCTCCGGCGGGATATGGGAAAGCCCCCTGGTGAAGGGATACGTCTGGTACAACAGGGCATCGGAGCAGCTGGCTGGTGGATCGGTCTGAGGAGGCTGTGGTAGGACTTGGCCCCCGAAGGAGAGGACGACAGCGGGTGCAGAGGAGGTATAAAGAAATAATGCAAAAAAAAATATATAAATACCAGTGCATCAAGCCAGCAGGAAATAGTGAGTGTCAGCTCATCTCATTCATCTGAGGCCGGGTACGCAGCCTGTAAATGCATGGCACGGTACACACCTTTTGCAGTACACACCAAGCTTGACAATGCATTAGCCCATTGTTAGAACTGCAATTACTACTTAAACTTCCCAAAGATACTCTCAGTTTGTCTTCCTGCTCTGAGGGAGAGAAAATGCTTCACAGTTCTGCAGCTTACTTCTTCCCCATCCATGTGGATTTTAAAATCAAAAGTACACTGGTATGCTTCAGGTATTCTCCACGCTGCTGTAATACTTCAATAAACGTTGAACTGCTGCCTCCGCCTGCACCAATGTATCAGAAACATACTGTATTAGGCCAATAACTATGGGAAACTTTCATTGGTCCATTCTGTAGCAATTTTTTTTAAATCTGTTTATGCCCCCTGTCTCCAGCCCCCTCTTAGCTCTCATGTCTGCCAGCCACCTCTCGAGCCTCCCCCAGCCATGGTCACTCACCTCCATTGAGCTCTGTTCAGCACATTTTTAATCTGTAGCACAATATAATGATTTAACACTGGGTGCGTAAATGTAGCTGTCTTGGTTGTGCAATATGTTTCTTTAACTAGATCAGCAGGTGTAAATCTCAACAATCTATTGCAACTGCGTCTGTACTGTATACAAAAGTGGTTTATCTGGTTGGTTCCATGCCCGAGAGAACCAGAATGTGCATAATACTGTAAAACTTGAAATGTTCACTATCAAATCATTTTCACTATTTTCTTTGAAGCACTAATTTACACTAAAATAAATTATCACCTTTTCCATTATAGTGAATGCGGTGCTAATGACCTGGCGCTAAATGTAATTTATGCAATTACTGTAGCATTTGTGTTTGCACTGACATTACTTTGTGTGAAAATAACGAGTTTTACAGTACTGCATGTACCCTCTGTCACCCACTGCGCTGGCTCTTGTTGCAACCTGGTGGTCTACTGTCACTAGAGATGGGCAGAAACAAACAAAAAACAAAAAGAACCTCTTACTGTAGAACCAGGTGTGTTTTTAATGCACTTTATTGAGTTTTCTGTACATAACAAATATACAACAAACATGTACACTATACAAGGACATGAACATGACTCCAACCTAAAATGTAAAACGTCTCCTTAGAAAAAACATTTCTAGTGGCTCAAAATGCAAAATATTTACCAGCCTGCAATTTTCATTGGCTAAATATGCAAATGTGAGAAAACAATTCTGGGTCTGAGAAGTGGTTTGGAAACCAGAACCTTTTAGAACTTTTTGTGGTTCTAACTAGATCCAGGAATGGTTGGCTCAACCTAATTGCAGAAATGGTTTGCCTGACCCTAACCGGTTCTCATATGGCTCCCACGTCTGAGATCTCATGTGCTTAGAGTGCTCCTCTGTGACCTTTAAAGTTTCTCACACAACTGATGGTAAATGTGTCTTGAAAAGTGCTTTCCATGGGTTTTGCTTGTGCCAGGAATCTGATTTCTTCATTCAGTGGTTTCAGAGGAAAGGCCAACGGCTGGCTGGTGGAGAACGCAAAATTTACAGCCTGACTGTGTCACTTACAATAAAAAGGTCACTGCAGCCTCTTACTAATTCTCTTAATTGCATGCCTCTGGTGAGAAACAGCCTCCAGTAAGTCCCCTTTTCAGATATTCTCAGTCTCTGCTAAATTTTGCAACTTGACCTGCGAACTTCAGTTGTGACCAATATTTAAAAAGAGGTTGCTTTGTGGAAACTGCTAGATGCCGCCACAGTGTTGCAGGAGTTTTGTATCTCAGAAAGTATTTACTACACAGCTGCCATAATTTATTAGCACACAGAGGGTCTGAAAACACTGGCAGGATTTAGGAAACAGGCATTTTTACTGATGTTATTTTTAGAAATGTGATACAGACACAGAAGGCTTCACTGCACTGGTTCAGGAGGATCATTGTTTAAATCATTGTCAGTGACTCAGCCAATCAGCATTGTGATTTATGTGTACGTCGGGACCACTGGAAACCGCAAGAGGGCCTCTCATGAAAAATCTGAAAAACTGGACTGTTGCACTTTTTCGGTAGAGGGATGTTTTTGTTATTTTTTTTACATTAAAGGATTACTACATGTTTACCTGATACAGACATAACTCAACAGCGTGTGCTTTCAGTAACATGATCACCTGTGGAGGTTGAATCATGATAGTGTAGATTTCCTGCATATCCCCCCAAAGGGAGGAGACACTGTGTCTACATGTGGGCAGTGCTGGAATTAGATTTTAGAGCTGGGGGGGGCCATAAGGATCATATCTTTAACTTGAGCCCCCTTCCCATTATAAGTCAATGGCAGTGGTGCATGAGCTACCAGGGCTCACTTCGGAGCTAGGGGGAGCCCTGAGCCCTGGCAAGCCCCTGTAATTCCAACACTGCGTGTGGGCCACAGACAGAACAAAGGGCTATTTTACATGCATCCTGAAAACAGAACAGTTGTAATCAGTGTTTTGATATGTCATCTTCTCTGGAAATGATTCACAAGAATACAAAATGGAAGAACAGCAGGCAAGGGGATTGCAGAGGAAGCACCCCAAGGGAGAAAAGCAGAATAAAAATGTTGTATAAATAGGGGCTATGCAATAGCTTGACTCAAAGTATGCCACATGTGAGTGGTGGAGCCCTGATGATAATCTGCATATTGCATTTTGAGTCAGACTACTGCATTTTCAATTTATATATCAGTTTCCCAGTATAACCTTTAAATGTGCTGTTTCTCTAAAGACTGAACTGCTTCTGTTTGACTTCAACTGCTGGATTCAGTGCTGCACATTGCTACTGTGATGTCATCAGCACAGGGAAAGTTGCTCTCTAATTGGTTCAGTGTTCCATTGTTATGACTTCAGCCTTCAAGATATCATTTGTGACATACCCAGTTACAACAATATCATATTGCCTTGCAGGTTGCATATGTCATAAACAATGATAACACAATTCATTGTCATATATTTTATTTATTTTATTTTTTATTTATTGAAGTCTAGGAATTAATTTTATTTATTTTTTTTTTTGCCAGGAGAGACACACTAAGCTGTAAGCTCATTTACAGGTGCGACCTGGGAGCACAAGGAAGTTAAGTGACTTGGTCAGGGTCACACAGTATGTAAGTGGGGGGTGTGGGATTCAAACCCAGGTCTCCAGGTTTGCAGCTCAGAGCCTTAAACCACTGCACTATACAAATTACAACCCTTTGAGTCAGGGACTCTTTTTCAAGGGCTCCACGTCAGCACAAAGTATGGCAGGCAAGTGTTACAGACATCAAGAACAATGACAGTAATTATACACAAGAAGAAAAATTATACAATAGGAGCTATTACAATGGCTCCACGTCAGTGCAAAGTGTGGCAGGCAAGTGTTATAGACATCATGAACAATGACAGTAATTATATACAGAGAGAATATTATACAATAGGGAGTTATCTAATAACGATGCAATACAATAAGCACTGTAAATTGACATGGGAGTAACCAAAATTGTTGAAAGAAGTCTGAGGAGAAAAAATAAATATTGGAGACGGGAGCAACACAGAAACGAAGAAACAGAATTTGACTGCAGATAAAGACTGCTTGGCCCACCTAGTCTGCCCATTTCCCTACCTAATGGATAAGCTGCAGAACCTAGTTAACCAACAGCCTAAAAGCAATGGAGCTATGGAGGAGAAAGTGAGAAACAGGTCCAGGAAGTGGACCAAAGGAGAGCTGGAAAAATAGTAGAGACCAGAAAGCCACCCAATGGGCATTGTCGTGGGGCTAAGGTGCAGAAAAGGAAATAGTAGGAGGGTTACGATAGTGTTAGGGGCAGTCACAGTTTGATGAAACCAGGATGTGATCCCGCAGTTCTTTTTTGAAAGGGCCCAACCTGGGTATGGATAGGAGGGAACAGGGGATGGAGTTTATCGCTACTGTTGGTTAAAAATAATTATTGCATAAAATATTAATGTATGTGAATCTGATTTTTAATGGAAATTATTGTTTCCAGGGACCTAAGGGTAACTAAACAATGCGGGCAGGTGGTAGCCATGGCTAGCAGGATGTTGGGCTGCATCGGGAAGGGATTCACTAGCAGGAAGAGAGACAGAGAGTGATGTTATCATCCCCTTATATCAACAGCTGGTCAGACCGCAGTTGGAATATGGGGTGCAATTCTGGAGACCGTTCCTGAAAAAAGACAAGGAAAGGCTGGAGAGGGTGCAGAGAAGAGCGACTAAGACAGTGGCTGGGCTTAGTCACCTGACATACGAAGATAGATTGAGTGAACTGGGAATGTACTCCCTGGAGCACAGAAGGGATAGGGGTGATATGATTGAGACCTTTAAGTATATGAGGGGGATAAACAGAGAACCAGAAGAGGGACTGTTTAAACTAAAGGTGCACAAGAGGACCAGGGGACATACGCTACAGACAGAGGGAGGCAGGTTTAGGGGAAACACCAGGAAGAACTTTTTCACTGAAAAGGTGGTGGAAAATGGAATGAACTCCCAGAGGAGGTGATAGGGGAGGTCACTGCAAGGAGCTTTAAGAAAGCTTGGGACTGCCACATGGGTCTGGTATCAGGATTGGGAGGGGTGAGGAGAAGAGGAGAGGAGGCCACAGGGACAAGTAGGTTGTGGGAGGAAGTCCTAGCCTTCTGCTAGGCACCTTGGGCAGATTTGGCGGGCCAGGTGGGCCTTTTCTGCTGTCATGTTTCTATGTTTCTATGAATGTTTTGTTTCTGGAACCTTTGTGTTGCTCCTCTGCCGCAGCATTGTGAGCTCCCTGGTAATATCACCATTGTTGAATGATAGCTTGTTCTTTATGGTCTCTCGCTTCACCCCTCATGAAAGAACTGAATTTTCTGTGTGCGCTAGCTTTGTTTCCCATAAGCAAAAGGAAAACACTGAATGTTTCGGGTTATTATAGCCTTGCCCCCCTACTGCAATGACCTTTGACCTATGGCAGCCATACCTGCCACAGTGTTTGGGGTTTATTATGTGCCTTACCTGTCTTCAGTGCAGGATTCCAAATGCAGCTCACTATGACTCACTGCACGTCACATGTTGGCACTAGCTGCACAGTGTGCTCCCACCCCACCCACCCCATTAAATCTCTCAGTCCTACGTGGGTTACAAGACCCAAGGCAGAATTGTTTCACAGGGAGAGGTCATGTCAAATGAAGCTGATAAATTTCTTTGTCTGGATGACCAAGGAACTAGATCACAGTGAAGCGGTGGACGTGGCCTACCTTGATTTCAGTAAGGTAGTCAACACCGCTCCACAAGAGACTAGCAAGCAAGCTGGGTAGCTTAGGAGTGGGCCCAAAGGTGGTAAATTGGATAAGAAATTGTTTAGGAGATAGGCGACAAAGGGTGGTAGTAAATGGAGTTCACTTCAAGGCAGGGAGGGTGACCAGCACGGTGCCTCAGGGATCAGCGCTGGGACTGGTCCTCTTTAATGTCCTTATAAGTGACATTGCAGAGGAGCTGGAAGGGAAGGTCTGCCTCCTTGTGGATGGCACCAAAATCTGCAATAGGATGAACACTCCAGAGATGTGTGTGGAAAGGATGAACAGAGACCTGAGAAAACTAGAGGAGTGCTCAAGGGTATGGCAGCTGAGTTTCAATACAAAAAAGTGCAAAATAATGCACTTAGGGCACAGAAACCCACAGGTGGAGTACACAGTGGGTGGAGTGGCATTGACGACCACCAAGCAAAAAAGAGACCTGGGGGTAATCATAGCAGATGACCTAAAGGTGGCCATGCAGTGCGACAAGGCAGTAGGGAGGGCAAGTGGGATGCTGGCACGTATAAGAAAGGTATCACAGCAGGCAGAAAGAGGGAGGTGGCATTGCCTCTGTATAGATCACTGGTATGACCCCACCTGGAGTACTGCAGCTAGTTCTGCAGACCATAGTTCTGGAAGGACATAGAGCGGAGGTGGTCCACAGGAGGGCAACTGAAATGGTGCAGGGTCTGCATCAAAAACCCTATGAGGAGAGACTAAAGGACCTCAATATGTACACCCTGGAACAGAGGAGGGAGAGAGGGGATACATAGGATAGAGACCTTTAAATACCTCACAGGGGTAACTAAGGTACAGAAGGGGAGTAGTTTTCAGAGGAAAAGGTGCTCAAGAAAAAGGGGACGTGCTATGAAGCTGGAGGGGGGTAGAATCTGGAGAGATGTGGGAAGGACTTCTTCACAGAAAGAGTGGTGGATTCCTGGAACAGCCTTCCAGCCGAGGTGGTGGGGCGAAAACAGTGGTGGGGCTCAAGAAAGCATGGGATAAGCACAAGAGAATCATAGTGGAAAGGAAGGGGGAGGAGGAAAGAGCTGTAGATCAGGCGCAGTCTGATGTAATAGTGTAGGTAGAGAGGAATGGGCAGACTGTATGGGCCAAGCGGTCCTTAACTGCCATCAAATTCTGTGCACCTATGTTTCTATGATTCCATTTCATACAAGACCCAGCAGCACACACAATTAGAAAACCCTCTGCGAGGGTGAACACCAGAAAAACTATCATAAAAAAATACACAACTAGAGAAATAAAATAATAAGGGTTTTGGGGAAAAAATGAACACTCACGGGGAGGCTAGAAGTATATCTGTGGAAAAAGAAATTCAATTTGATAAACAATCTTTCTACGAATATGGAAGCTGGGCTGTTAAATTGCTAACAAGACTCCTTTTTAGTTGTGTGGTGCCTTTGATTTGTTTCAGATCAGCCATCTAACATAGAAAAAAAAGTATTTTAAAAACCAGCCCTATTGCTGTCTCTGGAGCGCACCCCTGTGCTCTCCAGACTATTACATCACAAAACATGGGAGTGTGTCTCAGAATAGGGAAGAGGAAGGGATCGTGTACTTGGCTTCATGGAGCCTAAATACGATCCCTTCCCTTCCTGGGGGGAGGGGTGGCGTTTCTTCACGGAGAGGGTGGTGAAGGCCTGGAATAAACTGCCAGAGGAAGTGGTGGGGGCTGAAACAGTGGAGGGATACATGAGAGCATGGGACAGACACATGGGGTTGGTAAGTGGGGGAAGAGGAGGGCCTGTGGTACAGGTGATGAGTAGGGGAAGGGTAGGGCAGACTCAATGGGCCAGAGGGACATTTCTGCTGTCAGATTTCTATGATTCTATGATAAATGCCTGAATAGGAAAATTATCTTTTATGCATGAGATGACTCCTCAGGAGGCAAGGTTCCTATGCTGGGTTTGGGGGATATTTTTGGCAATGACTATGATATGTGCTGTGTTAGCATTTCAAATCAATACTTTTTACATAAGGCTTGTGAGTACTGCACACATTTCCTCAACTACAGCACGGATCACAATCACATCCCTGTTTTTTTTAATGCTCTACAACTAAGTGAACTCTATGGAAGCCTTAAACTTTTGCACACTTTTTTTGTTTCTCTAGTGTTGTATGGTCATATCACTGCTGAAATTGTGTACTTTTATACAGATATCTATATCTCTCACTCTATATACACATATACATACTGTAGAGGATCTATTTTTCACTGGAACAACATTTTCACTATATGCACTATTTTGAAAATCCAGTGAAAATTATATGCCAGTGAAAATATATACTACCATTGACAAGTTAGCTTGCTCCTGCCCTTCAGCTAAAATAAACTGCTGTGAAAATGTTGGCACGGATGAAACAATGAAATTTAAGGGCAGTGAATTCATTGTCCTTTATAGCATATAAATATACATATATAGATACACACACACACATATATGTGTGTGTGTGTGTGTGTGTATATATGTATATATATATATATATATATATATAGATTGTCTTTATTATTTCACTTAAATTTGGTAATCGGGTAACTCCAAGGACATTGTATGCCCATTTTCATGGAGGACACGGACACACAATAACATTTACAAACAGTAAAAAGCATACGCTACAATAACATACACTACAATAATATGCACTACAATAACATGCACTACAATAACATAAACTACAATAACATACACTACAATAACATAAACTACAATAACATACACTACAATAACACACTACAAATAACATGCACTACAATAACATACACTACAAATAACATGCACTACAATAACATGCACTACAATAACATACACTACAATTAACATGCACTACAATAACATGTACTACAATAACATACACTACAAATAACATGCACTACAATAACATGCACTACAAATACATGCACTACAATGACATACACTACAATAGCATACACTACAATAACATGCACTACAATAGCATACACTACAATAACATACACTACAAATAACATGCACTACAATAACATGCATTACAATAACATTACAATGACATAGACTACAATAACATGCACTACAATAGCATACACTACAATAACATGCACTACAATAACATACGCTACAATAACATAAACTACAATAACATGCACTACAAATAACATGCGCTACAATAACATGCACTACAATAACATACTTTCGAAGAAGTACCAGCAGGACCAGACAAAGCTGATACTGGGTTTTCTGAAATAGGAGAAATGGATAAAACAGTGTGTTGACTCAATAAAAAAGACAACAAAGTCACTGTTCTCAAAGGAGAACCCTGTGGAGTGACATAAGGGGTTACAATTTTCTCCTGTCTTGAGTGTGGCTACGGCTGAGGCTGATCAAGAAAAGGTTCTGATGAAAGTACAGCTGCAGTATCTGGCACAATAGGCCTAGTTTTAGAACTGCAATAGCATACACAACAATAACATACACTGCAAATAACATGCACTACAATAACACACACTACAATAGCATACACTACAATAACATGCACTACAATAACATACACTACAATAGCATACACTACAATAACATACACCACAATGACATGCATTACAATAACATGCACTACAATAACATACACTACAATAGCATGCACTACAATAACATACACCACAATAACATGCATTACAATAACATGCACTACAATAACATACATTACAATAACATAAACTACAATAACATACACTACAAATAACATGCACTACAATAACATGCACTACAATAACATAAACTACAATAACACAGACTACAATAACATGCACTACAATAGCATACACTACAATAACATGCACTACAATAACATACACTACAATAACATAAACTACAATAACATGCACTACAATAACATACTTTCGAGGAAGTACCAGCAGGACCAGACAAAGCTGATACTGGGTTTTCTGAAATAGGAGAAACAGATGAAACAGTGTGTTGACTCAATAAAAGGGACGATAAAGTCACTGTTCTCAAAGGAGAACCCTGTAAAGTGACATAAGGGGCTAAAGTTTCCTCCTGTCTTGAGTGCAACTATGGCTGAGGTTGATCAAGAAAAGGCTTGATGAAAGTACAGCTGCAATATCTGGCACAATAGGCCTAGTTTTAGAACTACAATAGCTTACACTACAATAACATACACTGCAAATAACATGCACTACAATAACATAAACTACAAATAACATGCACTACAATAGCATAAACTACAATAACATACACTACAAATAACACACTACAATAACATAAACTACAATAACATACACTACAATAACACACACTACAATAACATGCACTACAATAACATACCACAAATATGATAACTAAAAACAAATCAGGCACATCAATCTTGACCAAAACATTTGCATTTACAGCTATCAATACAAAACTGTTTTTACTTCCATTTGAAAGGCAGGAAAGGACGTAGTGTAATGAAATGGGAAGTGAGTTCCAGTCTTTAAAAACCTAATACACAAAAGAACGTTGTGCCAAAAAAGATTTATAAAATGGTTAACTTTAAATCACATGTAGACAGAGAATGAGCTGCATATCTAGAGTTGCCAAAATGAACCAAATCCTTAAAGGCTGGATTAACAACACCATGCCAAAATCTCCAAAAAGAAATCAGTCTAAAATAAAAATAATGGTACTCAAATGAAAACCAATTTAGCAAAGAATATAAAGTACAATGGTGAGTCAACCTAGAACAAGACAAAACAAAATGGTAGTTTACTCACCTGGTAAAGGTGATTGTGGGGGTATACATCTCTGAGGCACTCCACACTCCTTACATCTGGGTATTGTGTCGACCTGATAGGTTGCTGATGCACATGTGACTTCTAAAGAAGTCGCTCCCCTCTACCCTGTGATGTTGCTTCTCCTGTATCAGTTCAATGTCTTCCAAAGCTGTACCTACTTAGAAAAATCGTGGTCTCTTGACCTGGTATGTACCCTTATTCCTTTAAAACCAAACACATATGTGTAGTGATATCAATGCATAGAAGAAAACTGCACACCTTGACAGAGTTAATCACACCCTGGACCTATAGTCCGTTTATTTCCTACAGACTAGTACTATCCGACCCTTACGGCATGACAGTGATAAACTATATGAACTGAGGGATCGCCTCATCCGATCTGACTATTTGGGTGGGTTGTGGAGTGCCTCAGAGATGTATACTCCCACAATCACCTTTACCAGGTGAGTAAACTACCATTGTGGGGGTTAATCTCTGAGGCACTCCACACTCCTTACACCTGGGTAACGATTTAAGTAGCAGTACTCCGAATTAGGGTGGGTAGTCAGTCAATGTTTTCTTTTGTGTCTGCCCTAGCGGCTGGCAGCACTGCTCTACCAAAGTTGGCCTTTGCCCCCATAGACACATCTACTCTGTAGTGTCTAGTAAAAGTATGTGGGAATGCCCAAGTGGTGGCTGCACAAATTTCCTCTACTGACGCCATGTTTCTTTCTGCCCAAGATGTGGCTTTAGCACTAGTAGAATGGGCTTTAACAACTGTGGGTGGATCTTGATTTGTTGCCTTATATGCTTCGGTTATTGCTGATTTTAGCCAGGTAGCTATAGTGGATCTTGTAGCCACCTGTCCCTTCCTGTGTCCCCGAGTCTTAATAAAGAGTCGGTCTGTTAGTCTGATGTCCTCTGTCCTGGCGAGGTATGTCGAAAGTACCCTCTTCATTCCCAGTAGTTGGAGTTGAGGTTCTTGGTCCACTTCTTCCGCTGGCATGTACACTGGGATCTCGATGTTCTGCTTCACATGAAATGCTATGCATATTTTAGGTATGAATGAGGGAATAGCTCTTAAAGTGATTTTGTCCTTGTGGAAAACAAGGAAGGGTGCTCTACATGATATTGCTTGTATTTCACTGATGCACCTGGCTGAACAAATGGTGACTAGGAGATTAGTTTTTAGAGTTAACCATTGTAGAGAGACTGTCTCCAGTGGCTCAAATGGTGTGTCTGTTATTGCCCTGAGCACCAGGGTGCGGTCCCATGGGGCTGTCCACTGCTTGGTTTTTGGACGGAGATTGGCTGTTGCTTTAAGGAATCTTATGATGTCTCTGTGTGCCCCTGGGGTTGTTCCTTCTATCGGGCCCCTGGCTGCCCCAACTTCTGCCACTTGTACTTGTAGAGATGCTGGTGATAACCCCTTATCCAGACCTTCTTGTAGGAAAAGTAGAATATTGGCTACCAATGCCGTTAACAGGTCTATCTCTTTCTCTGTGCACCACCTATGGAATATCTTCCAGTGTCTTTGGTATGTCAGTGTCATGGAGTTCCTTCTGGAGTTTGCCATAGTGTTGATGATTATGGGATGGTAGCCTGCTTTCAGCAATCTCTCCCTTTCAGGAACAAGGCCGTCAGTTTGAGGCTTGTTGGGTTGGGATGATAAATTGGACCCTGACTGAGAATATCATGTCTGCATGGCAGGGTCCAGGGGTGATCCAGGGCCATCGCCACAATCGTGGTGAACCAGCTTCTTCTGGGCCAGTATGGTGCAACTAATATCAGCCTCGACCTGGTCCTGCGGATCTTTTTCAGAACCTGTGGAATTAATGGAAGGGGCAGAAAGATGTAGGCTATGTGGAAGCTCCAAGTTGCTGATAGTGTGTCCACCCCCATGGATTTGTAATCCTGAAACTGAGAGTAGAACCTGGGACACCGGTTGTTCTTGTGGGATGCCATTAGGTCTAACTCTATAGGGCCCCAGCGACTGTTGATGGACTGGAATATCTGAGGACGGAGCATCCATTCTCCTGGGTGAATCTTTTGTCGGCTCAGCCAGTCCGCCATGGTGTTTAACTTGCCCACTACATGAATGGTTGTCAGGCTTGCGAGATGTTTCTGTGCCCAGGGGATAAGCTTTTCTGCCTCTTTTTGCATTGCTCTGCTTCTTGTTCCCCCTTGTTTGTTGATGTATGCTATGGTCACCTGATTGTCTGACCGAATTAGTACATTCTTCCCTTTTACTTCCTTTGTGAAATGTAGCAATGCTTTGAAAACTGCCCTTATTTCTAGTAGATTTAGTGGCAATTTTGACTCATTTATTGACCACCTTCCCTTTACTGATTTTTGGCCTTTCGTCGCCCCTCAGCCTGTTAGGCTGGCGTCTGTGTCTACCTGGATGTCTGTTTGTATGTCTAGCGGCATACCTCTTAGTGAATTGTCTTTCATTGATCACCACACTAATGAATGTGCAATGTTTGTAGGAAGTACCACCCTTCTTGTAAAATCCAAGTCGTATGTGGGACCTTGTTGAATGAGGAATGATAACAGAGGTCTCATGTGCCATCTTGCCCATGGGATGGTGTCTATACAAGATGACATTAGACCTAGTGTATGAGAAATGTCCTCTAGTGATGGTTGTTTTGTGCTTCTTAGTTTGTTTATTGTGACTAATAGGGTTGAGACCTTTTTTTCTGATGGCTGAACCCTTCCCTCTATAATGTCTGTGAGGTTGCCTAGGTGTCCCAGTCTTCTGCATGGATTGAGCTGGCTGTTCTCCTGGTTTATGACCCATCCGTGAGTTTCTAGACATTGAATTGTGATCTTTGTCACCCTCATTGATTGCTGAATTGATCTTGTTCTGATCAGCCAATTGTCCAGGTAGGGTATTTGGATTCCTTGCTCCCTTAGTTTTGAGGCGAGCACTATGGAGACCTTCATAAATCTTTGGGAGCGGATGCTAGTCAGAAGGGGAGTACCTTGTACTGGAATGTTTCCCCATGATGTGAAATCTGAGGAATTTCTAGTGAGATGGTCTTATGGGAATTTGAAGGTATGCATCCTTCAGGTCTATGGACGTGAGTACGTCTCCTGGTCGGAGTGCCTTTATGGTGGGCCTTATTGTCTCCATCTTGAAAGGTTTGTATTTGATGCTTTTGTTTAGGAATTTGAGGTTGCGTACCGGTTGAAGATCTCCTGTCTTCTTTGGTACCGTGATGAGTATTGAGTAGACTCCCTGGCCCTCCTCTGCTGGGGGCACCCTTATGATGGCATTGTTGTCTGTTAGTTCTCCCGGTATCTTTTGTAACTGTTGAGGTGTGACCTTGTGTTTTGGTACTGGTGTTGTTATCAGCCTGTTTAGTCTTGGTCTTTCTGCAAATTCTATTGCATAACTTTCCTGAATTATTTCCAGGACCCATTTGTCCTAGTGGTTTTTATCCATTTGTGGGCGAACTTGCTTAGTCGAGCACCTACTGGTACCGTGGGCTGTGGTTTGCAACAGGGATAGTCATTGTTTGTTGTGACCCTTCTTCTGGACTGGTAGGAGCCTCGTGCTCTGCTCTGTGTTACCCTTTCCAGGTATCTATTGTACGTGTTGTAGGGGGTTAAAATTTGTTCTGTAGCCCTGCCCCCATATGACGCCTGACCTCTGCGTCTGTCTTGAAAGGAGTGTGCACAATTTATCTGTCGGGCTGGAAGGTACATGGAGTTGTTAACTCTGTCCTTCCCCAGTGCCCTCCCATCCTCCTTTCCCTTTAAATATTTCTCCAGTCCTTCTCCGAACAGGAGGTTGCCTCTACATGGTAATTTTAGGAGGAGTGATTTTGACTCATTATCTGCGTTTCACAGCTTCATCCATATACATCTCCTAGCTCTGTTCAGAAGTCTGGTGGCTCTGGCATTGATCTTCAGAGAATCCACTGCCATGTCTGCCAGATATTTAGTGGATAGGATGACGTTGTTGAGTAAGTGTGATTCCGCCATCTTGGCTGTAATGGCTTTTTGAGCCTCTTGTAGCCATTCGAGCTGAGCTCTTGTGGCATAAATGACTATAGTCGCTGCCCTAGCCTCCAGGCCTGCTAGTTCAAAGTTTTTCTTTAATATGTCCTCCAACTTTCTGTCCACCGGGTCTCTTAGTGCCAAAGTGGATTCTGTCAGCAGGACAGTCTTTTTATTGAGTGAGGCTATCTGAGGGTCCACATTAGGGGGTGTGCACCATAATGCTAGTTTGTCAGCTTCCAGGGGATACATTTTATCCCATGAAATTCCCTCTGGGATATGAGCAGGGTCTCCTGATTCCCATTCTTTATTAACTATTTTGTTAATGGCCTCGCACACTGGGAATTTGTTGGATGCCTTTGCCGCCGGCTGTAATGAAGGCAACAGCTTAGATTGGGGAGCGGGTGTGGATGGTGTCTCAAAGCCCACCGTGGCCATAATGCTGCGTACCAAGGCTGGTATCTAATCGGGAAAGCACCATTTAGCCGTGAGGGATTGTGGGTCAACCTCCTTGTCCTCCTCATCCTCTGAGCTGGGTTCAGAGTGGGAGAGCAACTCTGTAGAATTTGAGTTGGATTTGTCAGTATGTGTCTGTGTACTAAAGGCAGGAGCTTGAGATATGAGAGGTCTGGCAGAAATCTCAGCCAATTTGTCCCATATGGCTGTCATGAGTTGCTGTTGAAGCTGAAGGACTTGTTGATTTTGAAGGAGGATCGCATTGGTGTCTACATTACTTTGTGAGGTAGATGGAAGGGCTTGTGTAGTATCTGGGGCTCCTTGCATCTCACTGTGGTCAGTAAATATGTCCTCGTCTGCTGCATGCACTGATGTGGGGGGCTCCTCAGTGCAGGATGTGCAGATGCATCCCAGCTGTGCTGAAGGTATGGGGACACTGCAGAGCCTGCAGCTTTATGTTTTTCCCATATCTGTGGAGGAATGGGAAACAAATGGGGATAGCTTAGGATCAAGCAAGACTACTCAGAAAAAAATAGTGTACCTTAATGCACTAAAATTCCCTGCATCCATACTCCAAATGGTTACAGGGGCCCAGAAATCAGCCACACACATATATATACATATACTGTATATATATATATATATATATATATATATATATATATATAATATAGCAGTAGAGAATGAGAACTCCCCAGTATCAGCTGCTGTCCCTTTAAATATCATGAAAATGAATCCCTGCTGTATACTGTGCCTTTAACTGTACAATATATTGTGTCTGGCCCTCCTCCATTGAGGTGAAGTGATTGCCCCCAAGAGAACGTCTGTGTTCCTCTTGCCAGTGAAAAAACACCTAATTGATGTGCGAGTCGCGGAGTGCAAGATCACTGGACTGGCAGGGCAGTACCCTAATGTGGCTAGATACTAAATATTAAACTCGCGGTGGTGCAAGTGACCCGATCACCATGCCACTCACAAGATGGCATCGGAAGTAGTGCGCATGCGCGAGTCTAAAAACCCCCTTTGCATATACGCGAGCTAGGGGCATGAGACGCATATGTGCGATCTCGGAAGCTCAAGTACATGCACAGACACACAGATTAGGCTAAACTGCATGAGAGGGAGAGGCAAGACAGCCAGGAGAGCACAGCAGGCAGGGAATCATAGCCACCACCCTCCCCGATTACACAAGAGACGGAGAGGTGTGAACAAATCACCATATTAGGACGCCAGGGCTCCAGACCGCTCTCCAGCAGGGGAATACAACATTTTTTATATCTAGCTTGAGGAAGCTGCTCCAGAGTGGAGGTAGGCCATATTCAAACGCTAAAGTAAAATCTGATGTGGTACTGACCAAGCGCCCTAGGATGCAGGTTGCAAACACGGGCAAAAAGACAAGAGACTTTGCAGGCAATGTCTAGGGACCCTTCCTGTGGTCACTGGCAGGAGCCACAGGATGCCCTGATGTTCCCACAAGAAAGTGATGAGAAGTGGGGAACTTGGGCAGTTTTGAGACCGCTAGCAGGGATCTCAAATAATACCCAGCAGCTGAACATAACTCAGAGGAGCAAGCTTGGGTCTGCTAGCAGGAGACCCAAGTGAGCTGCTTAGAAGAAACACAGGCAAATATTGTAGCTTAATCAGTCAGATCTCTGTCTCCTAGGGTTCTGGTCAGTACCACTAATATTTGATTGCATTCTGAGTGATTTGGGGAACCTCTTACAGAGCCACATAAACAATTGTATATTTTTTAAATGCAGTCTGCTTCTTAGAGACAAACTAACTGTACGTGACCAATTAAACTAGACGCCTCTGTCTCATTATTGGCTGACTAAACAGACAGTATCTCTATGATAAAATTCAGAACTCAGACAACTGAGCTTACCTTAATTTATGTAAAATTTCAAAAACTGCTGAAGAGCTGTTGTGATGTGCTGCAACCTGTACAGATGCACAATTCAAACTAATACAGGAGAAGCAGCATCACAGGGTAGTGGGGACGGACTTCTTTAGAAGTCACACGTGCATCAGCAACCTATCGGGTGGACACAATACCCAGGTGTAAGGAGTGTGGAGTGCCTCAGAGATTATCCCCCACAATGATACGCGTTGTGATAAGCAATTCTTACTCTATTTAGAGACGTCGTCACTCCAGAAGAACATATAGAAAGCCCATACTCAGTCACTAATAAAATTAGAGACTGCACCAGCATATTTCTAAGTTATAGGACAGTCCCTAATTCTGTAAAGTAAACCCAACTAAATATTAATAGTTTTCACCACAAAGTCAATATAAAAATTAAAAGACAGCAAATTTTCCAAATAAATTCCCAAATACTTAAAATAATCAACCCTCTCAGTTTCAACATTATGTTCAACCATAATTACAAACTGATTAGGCACAGCAGATAAGTGACTCCTATTTTCAAAATATATGAATTTAGTTTTGGACACATTTAATTGAAACTCATTCTGTAGATCAGAAAAATCAAATATTCACATTTTAACCCATTACTATACAAAACAATGTCATCTGCATAAAGTAACATGTTTGAAATAGTAGTAAGTCATTAACAGAAATGTTACATAAAAGAGGACCCAGAATTGATCTCTGTGTAACTCCTGTATTAATCCCAACCAGTGGAGACATAACACCATCCATTATGACACCAATTAGCTAATTACATTGTATTACTCTGTTAATAACACATTACTACCTAACACACTACAAACCACCCCAATAACACATGCAACAAGCCCCTTAACAACACGTGTAACAAGCCCCTTAATAATACATGTAACAAGCCCCTTAATAACACAGGTAACAAGCCCCTTAATAACACATGTAACAAGCCCCTTAATAACACAAGTAACAAGCCCCTTAATAACACATGTAACAAGCCCCTTAATAATACATGTAACAAGCCCCTTAATAACACAGGTAACAAGCCCCTTAATAACACAGGTAACAAGCCCCTTAATAACACATGCAACAAGCCCTTAACAACACTAATAACAAGCCCTTAATAATACATGTAACAAGCCCCTTAATAACACAGGTAACAAGCCCCTTAATAACACATGTAACAAGCCCCTTAATAACACAGGTAACAAGCCCCTTAATAACACATGTAACAAGCCCCTTAATAATACATGTAACTGCCCCTCCCACACGTGCATATGCACACACACACACACACACACACACACACAACACACATTGGGAGGAGTGGTCAAGAGTGTGGCAACTAAGTTTCCATGCGAAGAAGTGCAAAATCATGCACTTGGGGAACAGAAACCCAGGGGTGGAGTACAAAATGGGGGGAGTGCTACTGGTGACCACCAAACAAGAAAGAGACCTGGGGAAATCATATCTGATAACCTAAAGGTGGCCAAACAGTGCAACAAGGCAGTAGGGAGAGCCAGTGAAATGCTAGGGCGCATAGGAAGGGGTATCACCAGCAGAAAGAGAGAGGTGGTGATACTGCTGTATAAATCACCAGTGAGACCTCACCTAGAGTACTGGGTCCAGTTCTGCAGACCACACCTCCAGAAGGACATAGACAGAGTAGAGGCAGTCCAGAGGAGGGCACCTAAAATGGTGCAGGGTCTGTATCTAAAACCCTATGAGGAGAGACTGAAGGACCTCAGTATGTAGACCCTGGAGGAAAGATGGGAGAGGGTGCATATGACAGAGACTTTCAAATACCTCACGGGTACAAACAAGGTTCAAGAGGGAAGCCTTTTTCAGAGAAAAAGATGCTCAAGAGCAAGGGGTCATGCTATGAAACTGGAGAGGGTAGACTCAGGGGAGATGTAAGGAAGTACGTCTTCACAAAAAGAGTGGTGGATGCCTGGAACAGCCTCCCAGTGGTGGTGGTGGGGACAAAACTATAATGGATTCAAGAAGGCATGGGATAGGCATAAGGGAACCTTAGAGGTAAAGAAAGAGTGGTTAAAGTCAAAGATCAATTAGGGTCTGCTGTGTTACCGTAGGTAGGGAAAATGGGCAGACTAGGTGAGCCATGTGGTACTTATCTGCCATTAAACTCTATGTTTCTATGTTATTCATGAAATAATACCACCTCAGGGTCAAAAAAGATCATAAAGGCCACCCACCCTTTGGACTTGTGGCTTTATGATTTGTTCGACTCCTCTATGGTATTACTTCCTTGTATATCACACTTTGCCATCATTTTTGAAAGACCTGGGTGCAGCTAAAACCATACTGAACTGGGTGGTTAACTGGCTTGAGGGGAGGCAGCAGACAGTGGTGGTCAATGGGGTTAAATCAGAGGAGAGGGAGGTTATGAGTGGAGTTCCATAAGGATCGGTCCTGGGTCCGATCCTCTTCAACATGTTCATTAGTGACATCTGAGAAGGAATCCAGGGCAGGTTGTGACTCTTCACAGATGACACAAAACTGTGTGGGAGGGTGGATAGTGATGAGGGAATAAGGGAAATGCAGAGAGAGAGAGAGACGTACAAAAGCTAGAGGGGTGGTCAAAGGTCTGGTAGTTAAAATTCAGTGCTAGAAAGTGCAAGAAAATGCACCTAGGGAAAAAGAACCCCAAGACAGAGTACTGGATGGGAGGAGAGAGACTCAGCACTACAGCTGAGGAATTGCATCTGGGAGTTATCAACAGCAACTCACTTAAGCAACTGAGTCAGTGCAACACGGCATACAGCAAGGCTAACAGGATGCTGGGATGTATCTGGAGGAGTATTAATAGCAGAAGAAAAGAGGTAATACTTCCCCTCTACAGATCCCTGGTGAGGCCTCACCTAGAGTACTGCACCTAATGCTGGAGTCCTCACCTCAGAAAGGATAAGGATAGGTTGGAGACAGTGCAGTGCAGAGTAACAAAACTGATTCAGGGCCAGCAAGGCAAAGCCTATGAGGAGCACCTCAAAGCACTAAATATGTGCTCACTGGAGACCAGAATGGAGAGGGGAGATATGATAGAGACCTTCAAGTTCCTTAAAGGAATTAACAAAGTGAACTGCGAGGAACTATTTAGCCTAAATACCAATTCACGGTCATGTGGACACAAATGGAAATGAACAGGAGGTAGGTTTAGGAGAGATGTGGGAAGTACTACTTTACGGAAAGGGTGGTGGAACCTTGGAACAGTCTGTCAGCTGAAGTGATAGGTGCGGAAACAGTCAGAGGATTCAAGCAGGGCTGGGATATAATGAAGGGAATAGTGGTTACCAGGGCAACAGGGCCAAGGAGGAGAATAGAGGCAAGACGGGAAGGGGTTAGTACCCTGGAGGAACAGTAGGTTCCAGTGATTGCAGGGAACTTGGGCAGACTGGATAGACCTCTAGTCTTTCTCTGCCATCATTGTCTATGTTTCTATTTATTTTTTGTGTTTTTCTCTCTCTCTAGATACATATCATATATATATATATATCTACATACATACAGCTATATATATATATATATATATATATATATATTATTATTAGCTTTTGTTGACCGGGTAAGTGCACTGACAAATCCTGCCTATTTTCAGGCACGACCCAGGAGAGGGGATACAGATGAATGCCAACTGACCTTGAACCAGATTAAGCTGTTGGTGGTATTTTAGTGAAAGAGGAAATTTGGCCAGGACACCCGGGAAATTCCCTACTCTTTCGATAAGTGCCATGGGCTCTTTAACATCCACCTGAACTACCACCAATCCAAGCAGATGGGACCTCGGTTTAACGTCTCATCCGAAAGACGGCACCTCAGAAATGCAGCACCCCTCTCGTGCTGCATTACAGTGTCAGTACTGGGATATTAACCCAAGTGCCAGATGTGGGAACTGAACCCACAGCCCTCTGATCTCCCGGCCTCAGAGGCGAAGTGTGCTATCTACTGAGCCACTGACACTGACAATATACACGTATACATACATATATATATATATATATATATATATATATATATATATATATATATATATATATATATATATATATATATATATATATAGTAGCGGCACTATAGTTGGAGTTAATTAAGCACCTTATAATGTTAAACCTCAAGTTTTGCACTCTAATAACTTTGCCACCATACAACAGATTTGCCTGACATTGTGCATGCGCGGTCTGGTACCATAGATCTCTGGATCTGGCAAGTTGCATTATGGTCGAATGTACAGTTGAGGAGCTGCAGAACACCAAAAAAAACACATTTATTTGCTTGCATCCCACAGCCCATACAACTTGTCCATTTGGTCTGAAATCTTCAGGGAAGATGCAGTCAGGGTTACTGATGTGCCTTTTGAAGATTTGGTGAAAAAATATTAAACCGTTGGAAAGTTATTCAAAAAACAAATGTCCCATTATAGTCAATGGGAAAAAAATATATGTGTCTCATGAAAGCTGACGCCAGTACATTTTCCTTTCGCAAATGGCCCTTTTACTTTCATGCTGCCGCCATCTTGTTTTCAGTTAGTGAGAGAGAGAAAAATGCCTGCCGTTTACATTTGGGCCCTCCTAGGTAAACACTGACTGTTGAGTTTACCTAGTCAGGTCCTGAGGATGCCAACCCTGTCTTTTTTGAGGGGTAAAGTCCCCTAGAAATGCCATTTTTAAAAATTGGTGCCCTAGTACTTTCGCAAATTAGGAAAGAAACAGCCGTGACACTTTTGCAAACACGAAAGTGTTGTGCTGTTTTTTGCAAAACTTTCACAATTTTTGAAAGAACTTTGCCCAAAAACTGCAAATCTTTGCCACCCCCTGCAAAGAAATGGTTGGGTCTTATGGGCTGCAATTTGTAGCCTGGCAAGCCCTGGTCCCACAGATGTGCCTTTTGGTGGTTTGGTGCCAAAAACAGTCAAAGGGCCCAAAGTTACAGCATTCCAAAGTTGAGAAATGTCCCATAGGATAACACTGCAGCATCCGTGATGCATTTAGGCACCCGTATCTCGAAAATGAAGCGAGATACAAAGTTTTCAACTACCTGCAGCTGTGAGCTAACCTGCAGAAACAAGTTTGGAAATCATAGATTACACCAGCAGTGGAATGTTTTTCTACTTGCTATGGTTACAGAGATATTGGCAAAAACTTGTTCCAAGGGTCCCAAGGGTGTCTATTCAGCGCTGTTCAGTGCCCATATCTTGCGAGATACAGATTTCATTGATTTATGTCACATGGAGGCCTCGCTGTCGTGATTACAACAGCACTTGAATTTTTTTCACAGCTGCTACGGTTACTGAGATATTGGCAAATAGTGTTACAAGGGTTCCTTGCCCTACAGGGCTACTGTATGGCTCTGTAGTTATGTGTAAGTGGGAGCGCAGGGCCCAGGGGGGCCCGTGCTCCCACATGTGCATACCATTACGCAAAAAATGTGCACTATGAAGGGAGCGCAGGGCTCGGAGGGCCTACACTCCAACTACCACATACCAGTTACCAGTTACATTACACTTTCTCAAAAAAAAGGGAAATTCATTGCAAAAACTCCATTAATGCATCAGTTAGGGTTAAGAGCACACTGACAAAAGTTTGGAAATGTGATGTTAGGGTTCAAAACCCTAACTCCGCATTCCCCCCCATACACACACATGCAAGACACATGCAAGATTGTAAGACGCTATACGAGCCCGTCACATCTGTAACCACAATAATTACAACACTGAACTCATTTCACATAACACTATGTAATGAAAAAACAAATACAGTATGATTGACTCTATACTGCCAGCACAGTATGATGACACATTATTGCTGGCATATCTTCTTCATACAATGAAACTTAGTCTGTACACGTTTTCTAAATATTGATTTTTATGTGTCATATTTCAACAATTGGCTCACTGCAGGTATCTCTGCTACCACATAGGCATGTGGAAACCGGAAAGATACAGCTGACACATACTGTATAAATTCTTTTCAGATACTGCTCAGGTATGAAACTAGCAGCATCACATGTTGTTATACTGCTGCGTTACCTGGAAATACTCATTAGCAGCATGTTAGGGTTGGCTTTGGATATTACAACTGTTGCTTTCTATTTTTTTTTCCCTTTCTCTTTATACTCCCCCCTTCCCTGATCATCGGCACTCCACTCTTCGGGAGTCACTTATGCCTGTACATCCCCGCTCTCCTACCTGACCATTCCAAGCTGTCTCATCCCCCACGGAGCCTTGGTTTACTCCCCAGGCAGGGTCGAGGTGGGGCCCAGACACCCCATCTTATTCCTGTTTCAAAGGGATGCCGGTTCGGTAGCAGGTAGGAGGCATTGGGGATCGGAGTTAGCACTCCATCTACCGGAGATGCCGCAGTTATTTTCCCTGTTTTTCTGTGTCCTGTGGTATGCGCCCTGATATCATGGTGCATAGCACCGATGTCCACCACGTGGCCCCCTCGTCTGGCTGGGCTTGCTGTACCTCGAGTCTCCACCTGGGGTCAGTCAAGCACCAGTCCTTGGTCCCTCTTCCCTCCCAGAGAGGGCGAGCAGTCCCTAGGATGCTCAAGCTTTCTCCCACCAGCCAACCATCCAGCTGCCCAGGCTTGTTCCTGAACCCGGGTCACTGGCGTCACAAACAGTAGTGCTAGTGCTGTGCCAGCGGGCTGGCTACAACTGTTGCTTTCCCATGTTACTTGTAAACTATACTACAAAAAATTACTTTTATTATTACTACTGTTTGTTATAAGAACTGACTCACTTTCTCAGAAAAAAAAACGCAAACATCCAATGACTGTTGGTAGGGTTATCCAAACTCTCATTTCCAATATAGCTATCTGTAGATAACATACTGTGTGTTTCATAATTTGTTAACTATTTAAATACAGGCATCTGCTTAACTCTTGTTATTGATGTTTCTAATACAAAAATGCTTACTGTGGGCCATCACCCATGGTTGCGTGTGTACCCCCATGGCACTCGGATGGCAGCAGAACTCGTACAGTTGGTGGACCATGATGATGGATGTGTCTTGTAGTATGCTTAGAGAGTTGTATGTTACTTCTGTTACCTGATGATGGTTGTCTCTGATTGGTTGTGTTGCCTTGGCGCTTCCTGTGCTTGCATATATATGTGTGTGTGGGGGGGATGCAGAGTTAGTGTTTTGAACCCTAACATCACATTTCCAAACTTTTGTCGCTGTGCTATTAACCCTAACTGATGCATTAACTGAGTTTTTTTAAATGAACATATATATATATATATATATATATATATATATATATATATATATATATATATATTATTTAGTTTATTTATAGGTCCCACTAGAAATAGCATTGTTATTTTTCCCAAGTGCAGTTTGACCTTATGACATCACAAGTGGCAAAGCCATGAATAATGTCAAAGGTCAAAGTGCTTGAGGGAAAAATAACAATGATACCTCTTGCGGGGGCATGGCATACTCACTTTACACAATGCTTTTCTTTTTCTTTCCTTGCATTTGTGTTTCTCTGTCCTTTTTCTTTTTTTTTCGGATGGTGACTGGTGTTTCAGGTTGATGAGAGAGAGATTCACATAACTCTCTATCATGTGTTAGTGCATCATTGCATCCGGTTGCAGCCTTGTTTTTGCAAGTGTGCTGTACTAGGCGACAGAGCTTTGAATGTGGGGGACAATACGAAGAGGCTGTGGCAATGCGTTTAGTGGGGTGCCACTCTGCGTTGGATCATAGCGTGTGCTGGTCAGGAACCTGATGGGGGGGTGGACTGAACTTGGATTTATGGGTAAGAGTGGCAGCAAGAGGCACTGGATGGGGGAAGGACAAATGTCTGGGGAGTGTTCTAAATAGTGATTCTTGGATTGGGATTGATGCTTTTAGTGAAAAGAGGGTTTTGCTTGTGTGCTTGCTAGTGTTGTAGGAAAGACAGGTTTGAAAGTGATGTGTTGCCATCTCCAGCCAATCAGCAACTACTGTGTGGATAAATTTAGCCATGGGACCAAAAGTGAGGATAAACACGACATGCTCACTCTAGGTCTGACCACCCTGGGAATATCACAAATATTTGCCAAAACTTATCCATATATATGTGTATGTATATGTGTATATATATATATATATATATATAGTATATTTGTAAAATGGATAAACATAGCTCCAACAAATCCAGTGTTCTGATTGTATAAAATACATCACATGACCATGCGTATATCAGAATGCGACCACATACCTGCACTTTTACCCCCTCCAAAACAATTTTGACATTTTATAAGATAGATAAACCAATCTGAGGTGTGCAGTCACACTCTGATATATGCTCGCCTTGGGTGGCTGACACAGTGTAACAACGCACACCAAGGCGTGCATATATCAGAGCATGACCACACAACTCAGAGCGGTTTATCTATTACATATATATATATATATATATATATATATAACACACACACATATACATATACATACTCTACACACATACATACACTGTATGCATACATACATACATATGTGTTTTAGATAGATAAGATTAGACCACATATGCACATTAATGTAGCACAAGACTATGCTTACTCATATAGATAAAATACTGTCCCTTTCAATATTACAGAGCCTGTAATACATCTGGGAAAACTTTGGAAAGTATTCATAATTGCAGTTGGATTTCCTCTGTTTCCTGGTTTTCTCTTCCCCTTATTCTCTGTCACTAAGGAAGTTTGTATGGAAACCGGATTCTTTCCTTTGGACTTCATCTCCTTTTATTTGTCTGTAATCTACTGCTATATGTTAATTTGTCCTAGGAGACCACTCTTACACTTCTGGGGAGAGGGGGTCTCACACGCAATCTTAGAGTATGAGAACCACAAACCGAAGGTGAGCAGTTCTAATGCATTGAGAATGTAAGGAACTATGCACAAGACAGTTGTGATGTCATCTGGTTTGGAGCGGAGGTCAAGTCTGGCAGGTTTTTTAAAGTAAGCAAGTTTTCCAAAAGGACTTTTTTCTTTGCCTGCTATACCCAGACTAGTGTCAGTAGTTAACTGCACTGTTATTTTCGAGTTTGCCTGTTGCCACCGCTTAGCCCCCTGACTTTCTATAAAAAGTAAAGCCACTGCTTTTCAAAAATTTAACAGATCTTGTATAGAACCGGTAGCAACTATCTTTTGTATCTTATACCAGCTTTATAGATATGCATTGTTTGCCACAACGCAAACATGGGTTTTGCTGATTGACTGGGGTATTATACAGCAGCCATTAGAGCAACAGATGGGTTGTGTCAAGGCTATGTTTGGAAACCAGTCTTTGTCAGAGAAATGACTCTCCAGTATCAGCGAGACATCCCCAGTATAACTATTGTAAGCAGTTCTGGGGATGTGCATGTAGTTTTTGTCCCCTCCAAGGAGTTTTAAAATTAGCTGTAGCAATCAAATTATATGTGCAGTTGTTTTGGGTATTAGACCCAGCCTGTTCACAAGGCTGGCTTTGACACGAGGATTCTTTCACTCAAACTTATATCTGAATTCAGGAGCCAAATGTTTTTGTTGTGAAAATTCTCTTAATTGAATTTTCATTGCATCAGTAAAAAAAGAGGCAAAATAACAGACAAAGTACATAACTGGCATATGACTCCTTTTTAATGTTACCTGGGAAATATGTGGTTAGAGCACAGAGCTGTGAGCCTGGAGACCCACAGCCACCACAGTGTGACCCGGAGCAATTCATTTAATCTTCCAGTGCTTAGCTCTCTGTAATCTCTCTCTCTAATCTATCTCTTTGATGTTTAAACATCCCTGTGTACCTGAAAATGACAGCAACATTCTCTCCCCTCCCTCATTTGGAGTGTAAAGCACTTTGGGACACACTTTGTATGAAAAATACTATAAAGTCACATTCCTGTCCTATCATACTGCAGTCAAGCTTAAATACAAGCAATAGATGCAGTCTACGAAACTACACCATTTCGCATTCTGTGATACTCCATTTTACATTCTGCAGTACAATACCATTTTGCATTCTACGATACTACACCATTTTTCATTCTGTAATACTGCACCATTTTGCATTCCATGATACAGCACCATTTTGTGTTCCGCAATGATAAACCATTTTGCATTCTGCAATACTACATCATTTTGCATTCTGCAGTACTGCACTATTTTGCATTCTGCAATACTAAACCATTTTGCATTCTGCAGTATTATACCATTTTGCATGCTGCAATACTACACCATTGTGAATTCTGGAGTTCTACACCATTTTCCATTCTGCACTACTACCCCATTTTGCATTCCATAATACTACATCATTTTGCATTCTGAAACTGCACCATTTTGCATTCCACGATACAGCACCATTTTGTATTCCACAAAGTTCACCATTCTGCAATATTAAACCATTTGCATTCTGCAGTACAACACCATTTTGCATTCTGCAATACTATACCATCTTACATTCTGCAATACTACACCATTTTACATTCTGCAGTACTACACCAGTTTGCATGCTGCAATATTACACCATTTTGCATTCTGCAATATTAAACCACTTTGCATTCTACAATACTACTCCATTTTGCATTCTGCAGTACTACACCATTTTGCATGCTACGCTACTATACCATTTTCCATTCTGCAATACTACGCCAATGTGCATGCTGCAATACTATACCATTTTCCATTCTGTAGTACCACACCAATTTGCATGCTGCAACACTATATCATTTTCCATTCTGCAGTACTACACCATTTTGCATGCTGCAATACTATACCATTTCCCATTCTACAGTACTACGCCAATGTGCATGCTGCAATACTATACCATTTTCCATTCTGCAGTACTACACCATTTTGCATGCTGCAATACTATACCATTTTCCATTCTGCAGTACTACACCATTTTGCATGCTGCAATACTATACCATTTTCCATTCTGTAGTACTACGCCAATTTGCATGCTGCAATACTACACCATTTTGCATTCTACAGTACTACACTGTTTTGCATTCTGCGGTAGTACACCATATTGCATTCTGCAGTACGACACCATTTTGCATTCTGCTGTATTACACCATTTTGCATTCTGCAGTACTACACCATTTTGCATTTTGTAATACTACACCATTTTGCATTCTACAATACTATTCCATTTTGCATTCTACAATACAATACCATTTTCCATTCAGCAATGCTACACCATTTTGCATTCTGCAATACTACTCCATTTTGCATTTTGCAGTACTACACCATTTTGCATTCTGCAGTACTGCACCATTTTGCATTTTGCAATACAACACCATTTTTCATTTTGCAGTACTGCACCATTTTGCATTCTGGAATACTACATAATTTTGTATTCTGCAGTACTACAACATTTTGCATTCTGCAGTACAATATCATTTTGCATCCTGTAATACTACATCATTTTGCATTCTGGAATTCTACATCATTTTGCACTCTGCAGTACTACATAATTTTGCATTTTGCAGTACTACACCATTTTGCATTCTGGAATTTGACACCATTTTTGCATTCTGCGGTACTACATAATTTTGTATTTTGAAGTACTACACCATTTTGCATTCTGTAATACTACACCATTTTTCATTTTGCAATACTGCATCATTTTGCATTCTGGAATTCTACATCATTTTGCATTTTGCAGTACTACACCATTTTGCATTCCACAGTACTACACCATCTTACATTCTGCAATACTACACCATTTTGCATTCTGCAGTACTATACCATTATGCATTCCACAGTACTATACCATTTTACATTCTGCAATACTACACCATTTTGCATTCTGCAGTACTACATCATTTTGCATTCCACAGTACACCATTTTACATTCTGCGATACTACACCATTTTGCATTCTACAATACTACACCATTATGCATTCCACAGTACTACACCATTTTGCATTCTGTAATACTACACCCTTTTGCATGCAGCAGTACTACACCATTTTGTGTTCCACAGTACTATACCATTTTGCACTCTGCAATACTACACTATTTTGCATTATGCAGTACTACATCATTTTGCATTGTAAAGTACTACACCATTTTGTATCCCGTAATACTATACCATTTTGCAATCTGCAGTACCACACCATTTTGCATTCCACAGTGCTAAATCATTTTCCATCCTGTAATACTACACCATTTTGCAATCTGCATTACTACACCATTTTGCATTCTGCAGTACGAGACCATGTTGCATTCTGGAATTCTACACCATTTTGCATTCTGCAATACTACACTATTTTGCATTCTGCAATACTACACCATTTTGCATTCGCAGTGCTACAACATTTTGCATTCTGCAACACTACACCATTTTGCCAATACTACACCATTTCCCATTCTGCAGTACTACATCATTTTGCAGTCTGTATTTGTATTTGTGCCTCCGGTATTTGTATTCCTGCAACCAGTGTCTGTGTTTCTATTTGTATTTGTCTTTGTATTTCTGCCTCCAAGGGTTGTATCTCTATTTCTATTTGTATTAATGCCTCCCGGGGTTATAGCTCTATATGTACGGTCTTACCAATCAATCAATCAATCAAAATCTTTACTTATTCAGGCGAGCATCATTGAGCATAGCTCATTTACAAGATGGACCTGATTGGTCATAACAATATAAAGGTACAAATTTACACAAATACAAGATACAGATTGAATACAAAAACAAAGACTTTATAAATGAACAGGTGCAAAAAATATTCACATATATACAAGGCAGTGAGCCAATGAATCTGGGTTATAATAAAAGAAGAAAAAACAAACAGGACTGAAAGATTAAAGCGAGGGTGATGGGATTTTGGGGAAAAGTCTGGTAAGAAATAGGTGGAGAAAGCTAGAAAACAAATTAAGGGGAAGTGCAAAAAGGGGTAGGGAAAAAGGGGGTATGGAAAGGACTAGGCCTTGTGGAAGCAGTTGCATGGCTCTGGAAAGAGACTAGTGTACAGCTTTTGAAGGATGCTATTGGAATGAAGGTATTCAACTTCAGGGTCTTTTGCAGAGAGTTCCAGATAAGTGCTAGAGAGTAGCTGATTGCAGCCCTCCCATACCGGGTACAGGTAATCGGTATCTTCAGCGTGATGAGTCTATTATTCCTTAGGGCATATGGCCTGGATATAACCTGAGTAAAACAATCTGAAATGTAGGACGGTAGTTTATTTGTCAGAGCTTTGTAGATCCATAAAGCAGCATTTTTGTTTCTTCTATGATGTAGGGATGTCCAACCGACTGCATTATAGAGAGAGCAATGGTGGGTGCTGGAAGGAAGGTCTGTAATGAATCTAAGAGCTCTATGATACAAGGTATCCAATTTATTTAAGTGGGAAGGGAGCAGTGACCATATGGAAGTCAGCATAATCAATGAGGGATAGGAATGATGCCAGGATTAATCTTTGTTTAGAATCTCTGGTTAGATAATGTTTGATCCTGTAGAATAGGCCAAGTCTCTGTCTGAGTTTTTTCAGGAGCTCTTCAATGTGGCTAGTGTAGTCAAGTCTGTTGTCAATCCAAACCCCAAGATATTTAAATTTATCCACATATTCTAGACTTTCACCAAGGATGGTAGATAATTGGGGAAGGGTGTTTGGTGAGAGTGGAAGAGAAGGTCTTGGTGAGAAGAACATAGCTTTCTGCTTGGCATTTAATAGGAGCTTCTTTTCTAGTAATTTGTGTTGCAGCAGAGAGAACTCAGATTGCAAAAGTTCACAGGCCTTTGTTGGTGTAGGATTACTGACATATAGGACAGTATCATCTGCAAAAGGTGAATATTAGATTTGGTGAGATTGGAGTCAATGTTATTGATGTAAATGGCAAGAGGATAGGCCCAAGATGGAACCTTGTGGTACACCTCTTAGGAGTGGTTTTGAGGTAGATAGGTCACCTTCATTTTTTACCTGCTGTGTTCTACCGGAGAGGTAGCATCTGAACCAATTAAGAGAGATTGAGTCAAGGCCTAAGGAATGCAGAGAGGAGATTAGTAGTTCATGGTCCACAGTATCAAAGGCTTTGCTTAAATCCAGAAATACAGCACAGATATTATTCTTTTTGTCTAACTCAGTCTGCCAATCATTTGTAACTATTGCTAAGGCAGAGGTGGTGCTGTGCATGGATCTAAACCCAGATTGAGCTGGATTAAGGAGATTATTGGTATCAAAGTAGGCACTTAGTTGGATGCTCACTCATTTTTCAAGCATTTTGGACAATACTGGTAAGATGGATATGGGCCTATAGTTGTTGAGGTCCATGGGATCACCTGCCTTAAGTAGGGGAAACACTTGAGCTGTCTTCCATATTGAAGGAATAGATCCAGTGGCTAGGGACAAATTGAAAAGGTGAGTTGGGGGGCTGCTAAGGCGTGCAATGCAACTTTTAGAAAATAGGGGTCCAGAGAGTCTGCACCTGCACTTTTAGTTGTATCCAGATGGAGCAGTAGGTCTTCTACTTGTTTTAATAGTATTGGCTTAAAGGAAAATGTGGAAGCAGCCTTTTGTCCCTCAGTAGACTGGAAGTTTAATTGTGACGTAACTTACATAACTTTTCTATCGGGGAATCTGGCACTGTTCAGATCAGGAGACAAAGGATCTTTTTATCCTCTTTATCATCCCATTTGCTTCTCTGGTAACAGTCCGGCAGTGGTCTGAAGATGTAAACTTATTCATCATTACGCCGAGATCTTTTTCAGAATCTGAAATTGGGATGGGATGTTATTTAGGTGAGAGGTGTAATTGGGGTTATTTTTTCCATAAAGAAAAGCCACACATTTGTTCAAGTTAAAAGACAACCCGTTCCTTATAGCTCATTCTTCTATTGTTAATAAGTTGTTGACAATGTTTAGGTGCTTAAGAAATGTGTCGACCCCACAATTTTAGTGTCATCAGCGAATTTGTTTATGCAGCTAACTATGCAGTTTGTTCATGTCACTGATGAAAATACTAAACAGTGTAGGTCCCAAGACCGACCCCTGAGGGGACCCCACTGCTGACACATCCCTCTTCAGATAGTCGGCCATTTATTCTGACTTGTTGTTTCCTATTAAGCAACCAATCTTGTGTCCATTTGACAAGGGTTCCTGGTACACCACACCAAAAGCTCTGACCCTGTACCAACCCCACGCTCCTACATTTTGTGATGTATAAGTTTATAGAGCATGGAAGTGCACTCTATTGCTCTTAATGGGAGTGGATTTCCTATGACTGTTTTTCCTATTTTAGAGGTCCACTGGGTTTAAATCAGTGGTGCCGTTAGTTGATCGGTGGCATTTATTTAAATACAGTAGACATCTAAAATATGAAAAGCAATCATGTAAAATCTGCTTTCATTAAATTCAATAGCACACGCTCCCATGCGCTACAAACCCATATATCAGAAAACGCAAGAGCATGCGGGCAGCACAGGGGTGGAGCTTGCGCCACAGTGTACGAGGAAGGGGAAGGGATCTGGCAGCCAGCTCCTCAATACGAGAAGTAGCAATCCCTTCCCCTAAACTATGAAGATAAAAATAAGAATATTGGACTGCTTCATTCCTTGTTAGGTAAGGTAACAGTGGGAGGGCTTGAGGATAGCCCTGAAACTGGTGCTCTTTAAAACAGCAGTGCAACGAGAAATTATTTTTCAAAAAAACTAGCTTCAGCTGTAATTTATAAAAATACAAGCATACCTGTCAGATCTATTTTTCAGGTACCTCCTATGCTTCACACCATGAGTTTTGTTTTTCTTTTCTCAATCCTAGCCCTTGCCTAGTCTACAGTGTTATTTCTAAGCCTGATGTGGCATCTTTTATTCTTAAGAAAAATAAAACATTTATAAAATACTAAAATTTTGGTGGAACTAGAAAATTTTACCACCAAATAAAACTCAATGTTGCCTGGATTCTTTAACAGTAGAAAAAGGACAGGGTCCAATTTTTTCCAAATGTAGTTGCACTGCTGCTCTCAAGCTTAACTGTAACTATAGTTGATGTAATCCATGTTTATCAAAACCTGGTAGTATATAGATTGAAACTCAATAGCACTGTATATGGAAAAGTCAAATATGTAGAGTTAATAATAAAATACCCATTAATCTTATAAGCAGTTGTCGTTATGCATGTCAGGTCACGCCAGCCTCAGACAAGCTCTAATATAACACAAACATTTAAAGAGCAACTATACACTTCAGCGTGTGCGTTCATTGATGAGATGTTTGTTTCAGCTGTTACAATTTGCAAGAAAATACATTTTGTTGATTTCAATGTTCCTTTCCACAGTTCACAGCACATCTTGGTACTCTGTCTAAAAAGTCAGTATAAAAAATGTGTGTCTCTCCCTTGTTAACCACACAGTGCCTTTCTTTATGACATCATGGGGCTCACCATGACAACAGATTGTGATGTCACAAACAGTAATTGTGTGATCAGCAGGGGACAATCACATGCATTTTGAAAGACTCTGTGAAATAATTGCTGCATTATGCACAATATTTAGTAGACCAACAGCAAGGGAAAGTAACAAAAAACACACCAAATAACTCAAAATGAATAAAGTTAAAACATAATTGGTGTAAATCTAGCGCTTTTAAGTTGTTTTATTATAATAGTGAGTTACTCTTTAAGAGTGATATTTGTATTTATAAATAGCGTACTACTTCTAGGTATTTATGATAAAATGCCTTTGTATTTTGCAGGTCTAGCAAAATGTATTTTGAGGTTCAAATTATAACAGGATAGGAGGCTTAAATTTCCAATGGGAGCAAAGACGTTGTAAGTTAGAAAAACCCTAATAGACTTTAAAGGGTTAAACTGTTGTATTAGAAAACAATTTGTCCCATGAGAAAATCGTCTTTTAAGTGGCATTCTTACTCATCTCTCTACCAAGCATGCAGCATTTACATTCTGTGTACTGAGTTGCTAAATACTGATCAGGATTTACACTGATGTAAGCCGATATTTTAATTCTCTTATTAAGGGTGATGTTTAAGGGAATGACTTAAGTGTATTACTCATCTTCTGTAATTGCTTGGCATTGTTCCTGCTCTGTTCCTAGACATGACGCTCACCGCTTTTATTTTGTAACGAGAAATTCGTCTCATGTGGTCAGCAGCAAGTACACAACCCGCCCACCTGTGCTGCTGCAGGCTGGGAAGGGTAGTCCTACTGCTGACAGAGATACAGGACTGTTTCTGATTCCAGGGTGAGAGTGAGAGAGAGAGAGAGAGAGAGAGAGAGAGAGAGAGAGAATGAACATTGATATTCTCAGTGTTATACTACTGGTAAAAAAAGTAACAAGAGGAACCATTAAAAGAGGAATCAGACCATGACCATCAAAAATACAAAAGAAAAAGTATGTAACAAGGGGAACTCTCTGGCTTAATTTTCTTAACAAAGGGGAACTGTTCCTTCTCAACTTTATCACTGGATATTGCAGAAATGACCTCCAACTCTTTTCCCTATAGTCAGGTTGGCCAATAAATCATGAACTGTAGAATCTGGCTGGTTACTTTTCTCCTAGGGAATCAGTGACATCACATGACACTGCTGTAGCATTGTTGTTGACGTCAGATTGATGGTATGACAACATACTGTTAGCAGTAATAGTTGTGTGGTTATCTGAAATTAGTATCAGTTTTATTGACTGCAAAGATGCAAAGTGGGAAAAAAACACAATTTCATAAACAAGTGAGCTGCTATACACCATATATTGTCACAAACGCAACATGATGCATCACAAGGCTACTATTCCATCTCGGGAATCTTTGTGACATCATAGACTATACAAGCTTTGCATTTGTGGTTTATGTGGACAATAACACACGGCAAGGTGTACACTAGTTGGGAGCTATTGGCACTCTTCCAGTGTGTGTGCTGAAGCCAAAGGCTGAGAGCTCCTCAGCACGACCCCCAGAAGGCCCTATATGTATCCCAATGAAGACAGCATCCTGGAGTGTTTTACTGCACTTCTAAAATGGCCTGGTATTAAAATATTTTCACTTAGAAAATGCAGCACTAATCATCCATTAAGTACGTATAGGCAAGGCATGTGACCTTGTTCATCCAATCAGAGAGCAATATTTGTGGCAGCCATTTTATAAGATATCACATTGATCCCTTCAACAGGAATACAGCCTTGCTACACATCTCTTCCTATTTTTCCTTCTATTCATTCACTGTTTTAAGCTTTTAATAAACCATTCTTTGTGAGTGGGAGATTAAATATATGACCACTCTCTAGTTCAAGCTATTATTTTAAAATGTTATATGTAAGGTACACTGAGTGTTCTGCAGAGGGATACCAAACAAAGCAATTCTTTAGGAGAATGTAGCTGTGCAGCATCCCTGAAAACTCTGAAAGACTATGGAAAACACTTTCAAATACAGGCTTTGAACTTACCGGTGGTCTTGGGTGGATCCGAGAGAGGAGGCTAAGAAGATATCATCCAGTCTACTGACAAGTCCCAGGGCCAATCAAATCAACCTGTGCGATGAACTTGCAATGGCATTTGTTTTATACTGTGGCATTGCCATCTGCCGCTACCATCACTCATCCTGTCAGTCAAAACACGCAGATGCCTGCAGTGGCTGAGTATCTGTGTCTAAACTGAAAACAAGATTTGTTGAGGGAGCAGAGGAGCCTGGCACTGCTGAGTTGAGACAAAATTAGTAGTTTGTTGTATTTGCCCCACAACACCATGGCGAGTCTATTAAGCTATATTTGGTTCAAAATGCTATTTTCAATTTTGCTAACAACTGTTGGAACTTGCTGTCTGTTCTAAGAAAACAGATGTCTCAGCACCAAACCCTTAAATTCTGATTTCCATACTCTTGATGTAACACTTTTTTTTTCCTTTAAATGACAGGAAGTTCTGCACAGAATTCAGTTAACTCTTTTTTTTTTCACCCTTTCAGTGTGGGACCTGCACAGATTCTGCCTATTACAGTGAACGCCTGAGAGGCGGATAGATACTGAAAGTCAGCAGTGAAGGGGTTAATCTAAACTTAGTTTTTTCTGCCCAAACCACTGAAGCTACTGTTTCACCAAAGTCTCCGTTTTGTGAAGCCTGTAGACCAACAGCAGTGTGAATTTGCAGGTCACAAATAAATGGAAGTAAAACTGGCACAAAATTATAAATGACATTTTTCTCAAGTGCACCATTTGTAGTGCTATGTATTTTATAGCTAAACGGACCTTTGTTCCATACAAACCTGTAGACATTGTGATATTCCACTTTAGCATAAACCTGTTCTGACATTATCACCTAAGGAAGGACAGAGACAGGCTGGAGATAGTATCCTTATGGTTTGCTGAGGCTGACTGTCTCGACACTGACCTGCCTGGGCACTACTGCCCGACAGGTTCAGTAGCCAGAAAGTGAACAGCACAACAGTGAGGAAACCTGATGGATGTGACAGGGGTAAGGTAGCGGATGTGATGCATTGCTGCCTACCCTATCCATGTACATGCACATGAAATAGTGCAGGAATTGAAAGGCTGGCTGAGCTGCCCCAGTGGTGTTGAGGGCTAAACCACTGGCAGCTCGGCCAGCATGTTCTGGGAGACGTGGGTTCTATACCACGTTGTGTCCTGCAACATTTTGCACTGTTGCACCCCCGTAACTGTTTTTTTCTAACTCCAAGATCAGTTCCCCCTCAGAGTTAGATATTTTTGTTATGGGGTGGGTGGGAGGCAGAGCCCCCCCCCGACAAGAGGGGTGGTTGTGGGGGTGGAGGTTTAAGAAGGATGTGAGAAAGTTCTATTTTATGGAAAGGGTTCTGGAACCATTGAACAGTCTGCTGATGGAGGTGGTAGCTGCCAAAACTGTAAATGGTTTCAACCATGGCTGGCACAGAGATTCACTCTCTAAATTTTGCAGTCAGATGCCCAAAATAGTAGTTTTGGGCACCTGATTGTTTCGGCACAATGACTTTCAGGCCACTGGGGTCAGAATCCCGAGACTCAGGAAACTGAGTTTAGGGATATCATAGTATATCCCTGGAGATGGTGCAGCACCAGGTGATCCAGGTGATTCAGGGGCAATAAGGCAGATCTTACAAAGTTCATCAGAAGACAGTGAACATGTACTCACTGGAGACCAAGCAAGAGGGGGGACATGATTGAGACCTTCAAGTTCCCAAAGGAGAATAAGCACAGTGAACTGCAGGAAATTATTTAGCATGAGTACAGAGTCAAGAACCTGAGGTCATGAGTGGAAACTGGTTGGGGGGAGTGAAGGTTTAAGAAGGATATTGGGAAGTTCTATTTTATGGAAAAGGTTGTGAGCCATTGAACAGTCTGCCAATGGAGGTTGTGGCTGCCGAGACTGTAAATGGTTTCAACCATGGCTGGCACATGGTGAAGGGTTTGATGGTTGCTCAGGTTGGTAGCAGTAGGGAAGGGAACAGGGGGTGGACCGAGAGGGATAAAACCCCAAATGGACAATAGGTCTCAGGACAGATAGGGAACTCCAGGCTGACTAGATGGAACTTTGGTCTTTTTTCTGCCATCATTGTCGATGTTTCTAATTGTTCCCAGACCCACATATTGCTGAAAGATTGAACTGCTGCTGTGGCAAGGCATGCACCTAATGCTGTGCTGTGTGACAGTGAACAATGAGGACGGAAAGAACATAAGCTCACAACCCTTACAACTAAAGACCTATGGAAATGGAGCTTATAGACCATTCGTGACAGTGGATTTTAAAGCAAGGCTACAGATGAAAGCAGAGATAGGCTGCCAATGTCACTTTCTGTTTCAGATGCCCGTCGCAGCTTTTGTTCACGTACCAAATCTCGATTTAAAATCGGTAACCTAAATAAAGGATCCCCAATCAGATTTTGGGTGTCCCATCAAAGTTCCATTGGCACTACCTAAAAAAAAAAATTGCAAGCATTTTTGGGGGCCAAAGTGTTTACCGTAGATGAGCAATTTTGATCAAATCATCAAAATTAAGGAGTTATTTATTTATTTATGTAGGAAAACTAATGGAGACAATCCTGAAAGAGAGGCCGGTGACCTTTTTGGAGGACAATGTACTCCAAGACACTCAGCAACATGGGTTCCTCTCAGGAAGATCCTGCCAGACCAATCTAGTTGAGTATTACGGCTGGGTGATGAGGGAACTGGATAAGGGCCATGAGGTGAATGTCTTATATTTGGACTTTAGCAAGGCCTTTGGTTCTGTGCCTCATAGGAGGCTGGGGGAAAGTTGGAATATGTGGTGGCGAGGACAAAGATGGTAAACTAGATCATGAACTGGCTGAAGGAGAGGCAGCAATGGGTGGTGATGGTGGAGGACTCTCATCCCCAAGGGCTGTGACGATTGGGATTCCACAGGGCTCAGTACTGGCCCCGGTGCTGTTTGGGATATTCATAGCAGATATCTCACATGGCATCAGGAGTAAGATCAGTTGGTTTGCTGATGATACCAAGATGGGGGCGGTGGTGGACGACATAGTAGGGTGGCAAGGGCTACAGGACGACCTGACTAAACTGGAGGAGTGGTTGGAAACATGGCAGTTGGATTTCAATGCAAAGAAGTGCAAGGTTCTGCACTTCAGAGCAAGGAACTGGGTAGAAGCTACCAGTTGGGAGGGGTTCAGTTAGGTATCCCCAAGGAGGAGAAAGATCTAGGGGCGGTTATAACGGGGAATACGAACAACCATCTCAGTGCAGGAAGGCGGCAGCTAAAGCCAACAGGATGCTGGGGTATATTGCCAGAGGAATCTCATCCAGAAGTAGGGAGGTGATCCTGCCCCTGTACTGGTCACTAGTCAGGCCACACTTGGAGTACTGTGTGCAGTACTGGCGTCCATTTCTGAAGAAGGACATCAGATTACTGGAGGGGGTACAGCATAGGGCAACAAAGATGATCCAGGGATTGGAGGACAAACCCTACCAGGACAGGCTGAGTGAGTTAAAATATGTACACCCTGGAGGAGAGGAGGGATCGGGGGGATATGATCGAGACCTTTAAATACTTGAAGGGGATGAACAAGACTGGTACAGAAGGGGTCTTTAAGTTGAGGAAGGGGAGGGACATGAAAGGACATGGTCTCAGATTGGAGGAGGGGGGAGATATAGGAGAGAGATGAAGAGACCTTTTTACACGGAGAGGATTGTGGCTAAATGGAACACTCTGCCCGAGGAGGCGGTATCCTGTAAGATGGTGGAAAGTTTTAAAAGGGGATGGGACAGGGTGAGAGGGGAAGGGGTGACTGTGAGGGGGGAGGGGAAGGGGACACTGCAATGTAAGGTTGCTAGCTGCACGTTTGAGCAGACTTGATAGACCATGAGGCCTCTTTCTGCTGACAGATTCATATATTCGTATTTATTTGTTTACCGGGTGGGTGCACTGATCCAATGGACCATTTTCAGACATGACCCGGGCCATTAGGATGGCACAAATATAAAAATACAATTACAGAGCACAAGATACAATACAGGAAAATAGTACATAAATATACAATACATATCAATAGAGTGCAGGAAAACTCCCAGAGCAGGAGCTACAATAAAAACAAATACAATTAGGTGCAAACACTGAGATGCGTTCTGTACAATTATTATTTTACATACAGAGATGAAGTTCAGTAGTAGCAGCTGAACATAGCTATATGATAAGTAAACAAAGAGCTGGTACACAATACGATAGGGATTCTGGGTTTATGTGGTGACATCAGCGAGTGCATGCTGGGGAGAAAAACCGTAGCTGGTTCGAGAGATAGTTGGGGTGGCGCTGGTGAAGGTCAACCAGGGGGGGCAGGTGCACATGGCCTTAGACATTAAGACCTCCTTGTATCATGATTGAAGTCACCAATGAGAATCCAGGGAGCAAAGCGAGGATGGCAGTTGGTTCTCAAGTTTAGGGGCCGCTGAGGTAAATGCTTTAGCACCCAAGCAGGTGGAGATTTGGTGGGCCTCTAACAGAAGGCTGGAGGAGCCTCGGTGGTTGTGGGGGCAGTTTAGGGGAATGAATATGGGGAAAAGTGATGAGCAGGCCCCATCTCTGATGGCCTTGTCTGTGGTGCAGCCAAGGAATAGGTCACTGCGAAACTGGGGGGGATCCAGTTGAGGGGCTGGTATAGGGAACAGTGATGGATAGAGTAGCGTGCCATGAGTGTGAATCTACAGATATTATTATATGTGTATATGCAACCTAGTTAGTTCACGGGCCGAGGTTTGTGTATACGTGGGGAAGTAGTAATCTATAAGAGAAAGGAGATTGCCCTGTACTATGGCTAGGCGGGCCTCAGGAGTCAAGCAGTGTTTCGAGCGGTGCTCCACTGCTAATTTTTGGTTTGTGCACCTGGTGGTGTTTCCAATATGCTCTGAGAATGTCAGAGAGGAGTTGAGGGTGATGCCCAGGTATTTAAAGAAGGATACTGTGTCGAGTGGGGCCGCCCAGAGATATTACGCTGAGGGTGACTCCAGTGCTGGAGATTAAGACCACTTTCCTTTTCTGTGGGACAATTGGGAAGTTGGCATACATGGTTGGCAATTCAAAAAACACCAGAAGTGCCACCTAACTTTTACAAAGTACCAACTTTTAAGGCAGGCATAACTGAAGCAAAAAAAAAAGACGCGGTAATTATGCTGTACACAGAAATGGCCCTTTGCAAATGTGATCTCAAAACTTACAAAAAAAAAAAAATCCAAAGATGGCTGGCAGGACTCCAACTAGCTGATTCGCTACTCCTCCAAGAAATATATAAAGTATAACCAAGGATGAACATCCGAGGGTGCTCCAATCAGCAGAACTGCAATTGCTATGTTTTACCTGATTGGCTAGTGTTTTGACTCTTTGCAATGAAAACGATCTTCAAGTACCTATGGAAACTTTGCAAAACACAATTCACATTTTGTTAATTTTCCATCATTATCTTCCCTTAGCCTTTATTGATGAGGACATTTGCATGAATACAAGATCTTTGTCCCCCCAGCTCTCATGCGTCTGCTTTTTCCTTATGTCTATTACCTTTAAAATTGTTTCTGCATAGTGGAAAATCCTTTTAAAAGAAAACTGCTTTTATCTGTAACACGCTCCCACTAAAGATTAACTTCTCCATTAGGTGTTTTCCACATTTGTTATTTGTTTTTTAAACTTACTGTTTATGAGCCTCATTCCTTAGTCCCCTTCACCCAGAAAAGGCCCAGCTACCCCGTCAGCACCTTTCCCATTTACCTTGAGCAGCTTTCAAGCCTACATGTGTATCCCTCACACACACACACACACACACACTGTGTTAGGGAAAGGAAAGGGGAAGCGGAAATTGTTTAACCAGGAAAGGCACACTAAGCCGAAGCTTGTTTCCAGGTGCGACCTGGGAGCACAAGGAAGTTAAGTGACTTGCTCAGGGTCACACAGTATGCAAGTGGGGGATGACGGGATTCAAACCCAGGTCTCCAGATTTGCAGCTCAGTGCCCTTAACCACTACGCAATACTGCCTCCTATACTGTTCCCAGGGTGCTGCATCCAGTAGAGAATGACAAACCAGAGCAGGCTCGAGCCTAGCTCTAGCTTAGTGCCTGGCTCACCTTGGCATGACCTCGATAAGTAGTTGAGAGCCAAGGGCAAGCCAAGCTAGTTATGCTCAAAGTGGCAAGTGGCCGGGTCAAGGCACAAGTACATGCAGGCTCATCTCGCCAGAGACAGGCTTCTTTTTCCCATGTCTGGACCCTGCCCTATGGGACGTCAGCATGCTAGAGGTTGCAAGACTGCACATGCGAGGGTTCTTCAAGCGGAGCCTAGCCATGTCTCTCACCCCACCTCCCATGGTGCTGACACTGCACTACACTCCGTCATCACACAGATGGCAGTATCACAGTGGCAGCATCTACCGTCCCTACTCAGAGGAGTAGCGCATCCTCTGGGACGCTCGATCTTCCTCCTCCTAACTGTTCCCAGTGGCCTGAGCCAATTCCTAAACCCAGGTTGCCAGCATATGAGCGGTAACCCTACTGCAACATCGACGTGCCAACCTGATATTTTCTATCTTTTAAAAAAATGTCATCACCCCATTTCTTTGTAGTATGGTTTCATTTGATGCTTTGTAAACAAGCAGGATTCTTACTTCCCACCACCGCCTCAGCAAGGTGGGGCACACTGGGTAGCCAGGTGGCCAATGGATGCTAAAAAAAATGGTTTGGCTGGTAGATTTTGAAAGTTACTGGCCAGCTGGCTACCTGCCCACAAAGTGATTTTTGAGCCCTTAAAAAGGCTAGATGCTACAAATTTTGATTTGTCTACCAGATTACCACTCGCTGCCTGCAAATATGCAGTGCCGTTGCTGAACTGGTAATGCATATCCGCGAACAGTGAGTGGCGGATCCACTTTGCAGTACCCTGAGACAGCAGCAGGGAACAAGATCACTGCTTGGTTATGGATGCTTTTAAATTAATTGCCCCACAAAGTAATGTGCTAGAAAATGGTTACCAATATGGGAAATGGTTAATCAGGAGGTCACCTTTTGGGTGGAGGGGTTTTAAAAATAAGGAGTTTTCCTTTACAAAGCAGTACTCAATCTGGTGAGTTATCCTAACCCACCAATTTGTTCCCTTGTGCAAAGGCACTCCCCTCTCCCATCCCTGAGGGTATTCTTGCAGTTATAATCAGATAACCAGAGTCCTGCATTAAAGCATTTTTGAAATATTCGGCAAAACTCTTCAAACATATAATATTCAAACATAATTGCAGCTCATATTTTATGAATGTTCGGTATTTATGTTGCCATATTATTTATTTTGAGAACATCTGTATACAAACGTTTCCTCTGCCACCCCCCAGACTTTATCTCATCCACCAGCTGCTCCACAGGCATCGGTCATAATCCTCTATCTGTGAGACCATCATAATGGTGACCTCACAGAGACAGAGGGTTATGAGTCGGGGGGGGGGTCTGGGGGTAGCAGAAAGAAGGGATGAAACTGGAAACACATAGATCCTGTTATAGGAGCAAACGATAAGCTACACCAATAATGATCACTGGCCTGCCCTGCTCGCCTTGTGCTATCCTGACAGCCACAGCACTTAAAACAATGTGTTCTCCCATGTTGCTGTATTCTAAGATGTATGTTTCAGTGAGGAACTTGTCCAGCTTTGCTTTAAAAGAAGCAATACTCCCTGCCTGCACTGCTTCCACAGGAAACCTGTTCCAGACATACACCACCCTGTGTGTGAAGTAAAGTCTTCTTCTACTGGTCCTCAGACAGCCCCTTCCCATCCAAGGCATAGAGAATGCACCCTAGTCCTACTGGTCTAAGCCAGGGTGAAAAGTAGCCTCTATTATTATGTAAATGTCCTCAGTAATAGTGAGGAGGCAGTATAGCGCAGTGGTCTAAGGCTCTGAGCTACAAATCTGGTGACATCCAGCAGACCAGACCTGGGTTGGAATCCCACAGCTTCCACTTGCATACTGTGTGATCCTGAGCAAGTCATTTAACTTCCTTGTGCTCCCAGGTCGCACCTGGAAACAAGCTCTGGCTTAGTGTGCCTTTCCTGGTTAAACAATTTCCCCCCAGTAACAAAGAATGAGAAGACATAAATACAGAGGATTAATTACATTTATAAAATGGCAAAAAAATCTAGACATTTCATTGGTCAACAGATGTCATCTGACTGTGCATTCAATCTATATAAAAAAAGCATGGTTAGGTGCCAAATCTCATTCCCCCCAACCTACTTAGAACCATTTTATAAGTGTAATAAGCCCCACCAGGGTGTGCATCATAGGATTTTAATGCACTTCCCAGGGGTGTAAGAACACTTGACTTTCGGCCTTGTGCCTTACTACAGCCCTGGGGCAGGTATTAAAATCCTATAATGCGCACCCTGTCATGGTTTATTACTTACATAAATTGAATTGTGTCTGAATATTTTATTTTAAAACATTTTCCTGACTGCTCTGATGGCCCATGCAGATGATCTGGGATTAAGAATGAACTCAGTGCACTGCGTAGAGGGGAAGGCCTGGTTGAGATAACTGCCATGTGGTAGTGCCTATAAACAAGGGGAAGGCTGGCAGTGGGTTCTGCCATCACAGGGACCCTTGTGACTGAGCCAAGGAGTTTGCTCTTGCTGCTGTGGGAAACAGTGCATGGTGACACAGGCAACTTCTGATGCCTGTGGAGAGGGGGCCGTGGGAGAAAAACCCAGCTGCCGTCTATGCATCTATACAATGGCTAGGTTCCTCAGCCTTATCAGGGCAGATCACTATGAACAGGTTATATCCCTGCAGGACCAGCAGCTGGCCAGGAAATAAAATACCACATTGAAAAAAGAAAAAAGATTTCCCGGAAATTAAAAATTCATTGAAAGTTTTTTTTTTAAGTAGCCACAATGACTAACAGTTAAAAATATAACTTGCTACCAAAAACTTCATGATATCGTGCTATCTTGTTGGTGTGGGATGCCACATAAACCCTGAGAGTGAAGCGTGAGGGGTTTATAAAGGCATCCCACACCGAGGGTTGGTGTAATATTCAAGTTTTACATCCCCTACCCAACCTTTATTTTATATAATTGCTGGTGGGGGGGGGAGAATTTGCTCGCCACAGCAATTATATAAAATATTGGAACAAGGACGTAGTGTGGACCGAGACCAAGCAGCTGCCAAAACCATTCTATTTTTTTTTCCACTGGCCTGCTCATCTCCCCACCACCTGCCTTCCTGCATCAGTAAAACACTGCTTCCCCGACTGAAGAAAAAAACACTACCATCCTCATTTCCCCATACTGGTCTCTTCCTGTCACCATCTCCTCACTCTCCCAGCCTCACTAAAAGAAACAGAAGACAGCCGAGTGCTACTCATGGTCCGGCACTGAAGAACAGCGGCAGGCGCATGCGTAGAATGATTGAAACCCAGTGCGTGTTCACTGTTATAACCCATGGGTTATAACAACAAATTATAACTGGGTTTCCTTATGGGAGAAAACGCTCCCCAGTTATTATAATGGAGTAATGAACCAATCAGAATGCAGCGTTCAGAAGGCTGATAATATCACAATAGCACTGTACAGCACTGAAGCCAGCAGTTGAAATAAAAGAGAATAAACATTTAAATGTCAACCAGACAGCAGATTTAAAAGTTATAACTAGTAAATTGCTGTATAAATCAAACATGCACTGGTGTGACTTAAAATATGCAGTTTATTATTTCTTGTGAGAGTACAGGACTTTTATAACTCACTTGTGGTTCTGCCACATGTAAGTTATTGGTCCTGCCCCCTCATATTTGAAGATAAATTACATATTGTGAGTCAGACCATTGCATTTCCCCATTGTAGTTATTCACCCAGTGGGTAAATAACACAAGTTTATTTTTCACTTGTCTGCATCACACTGTCACACCAAAATGTCAGTCAACTTGATTGACACCCCATTCTGGCCAATCCCCAAACAAATCTGTTCCCAGTTATAGCCAATAGCAAGACACGGTTTAAAATAAAAAAACCCGCTCCCTTTGCAATCTTGCTTTCCTGCTTCTTCACTTTCCTGAGTGTTAGATACATATTTTAAAACCATATTGCCGTGCTTTCAGTGTTTTTTATTAAAACCGCAGTGCCAGCATGCATTAAACCTCAGTCCGTCACACCGGGACTTGAGAGGTTGAATTCTGTATTTTGACAAACGGACACACATGTCATCCTCGCTGTCTTTGTGATCGCTAGTATTATGACTGAAACACATGAGTTTCTCGCACCGTGAGTTGGTGGGTTCAGTTTTGAATTTTGGACAAAGGGCTACATGAGTCACACTGGCTGCCTTCGTGACCACTCGTTTTGCAGCCAAAACATGCTGGGACAGCTGTGGAGCTGTGCCATCATTCACTCACTCCCTCAGACATTTTGACAGCCTGACAATAAAAAGGAGTTGCAATGTGGCACATCTCCATCTAAAAAAGGCACATCTCCATCTAAAAAAAATAAATAGAAAACTCATCATGTTCGGAAAGGGGACAGTACTTTAAAGCAAGGGAAACGACAAGCACCATAACATCAATGGTGTTAGTTGGGGGGTGGGCATACTTTACAGCAGGGGAAACTACATACACCATGCTACTGACTGTTTTGGGGGGTACAGAAACTAAACAAAAAGCACACACACAAAAAAGAAAAAAAAAGTAAAAAATACTCACACATTGTATACATAGAACATAATGGCCTGTGTTCAAACATGTCATTTATTTCCATTTGTGAGGGGGCAGGACTTTCATAACTCACTTGTGGCTTTGTCACCTGGGAGTTATTGCCCACCCCCTCACTCATGGAAATAAATGGCATATTATGCCAGCACCTTTAGTATAGGCAGATTTGCACAATATTGCTGCCACAAGACTTTCTTTCCTATGGGACAAGAAGTATAGGTGCATGACAGGAGCTGTGTTAGTGCTGGATGTTTCTTTCACAGCCTTGACTGTCCCCAACTGACCTCCTGGTGTCTTTGTTTATGACATCATGATGTTTGCCATGCCTGCAGCCTTTCCACCTTGGAGCCAGAGCCTGTCAGCTCTTAAAAGTTAAGCAGAGTTGCTAAACCTCGTCTGTAGTCAAATAGGAGACCTCCAGTGAACACCAGATGCAGCAGGAGGTGGTGCTGGTAGCTCTGCGGGGTGCTCTGCCCTTGGTTATAAGTAACCATACTAATGCCCGAGCGTTGTCTTGGGGAAGGGGTACACTGTGCTGCTGTTGTAAGGTGCCATTTTTCCAATGAGGCAATAAACTGAGGTCCTGTCTGCCTGCTCTGTTGGTTGTCCAGGTGGATGTTAATAATCTCATGGCACTTTTTGAAAAGAGATGGAGAATTCCCCCAGTGTCTTCTCTAAATTATCCCCCATCCACTAAGCCCCCCACCAGCTTAACCTGGTTCAATATCACTCAGTACTTCCTGTACCCCCAACCCAGACACACACAATACGGGATGAGGCTTTGTTCTCAAGGTTTACTTCATTGTCTTGACAACTTCTCAAAGTGTACACAGCATTGTTGTTCACTGTTGCCCATCCATTAACCTCTATATAGACCAATAGCAAGAGAAAGTAAAAAAAAACTGGAAAAGACTGAAGTTAAATATATTAGTTGGAAATGCAATAGTTTTAGGTATTTTAGTAGATACACTTTAAAGTCAAGTCCCTTCCCTTTTCCCTTAAAAGTCTGTGTTTGCTTGTGAACTGCACAGTGCCAGCTAGTATTTTTATTTATTTATTTATTTATTTAAAATCTTGGAATTACAACCTTTGAGTCAGAGACTCATTTCCAAAGGCTCCACGTCAATACACAATACAGACACAGGTAAATACAACAGACAGTACGATACAATACACAATGCTAGGGCAGTTTGATGGCAAGGTTATGACATGAAACAGTATACTGAGATGTCTAATACAGAGTTGAGGCTGTAGGCTATGGGCAACACAGTAAACAGTACGATACAGGGCACAGTGCCAGGGCACTTTGACTTCCGGTTACAGCATGGCCATTTTACAAGGATGTCCTGACCAGTTTACAAGGATGTCTAATACATTGTTGTGGCTGCTGACAGTGCATAGGATAAATCTAACAGTAAGAGGTCAGTCAGTGGTCAGAGAGTGAATCGGGGGACAGTGCACGTGCCTACTATGCTTAGCTGGAGCTGAGTAAACTGGGTAAATTAGGGGAGGCAGGTCATGCAAATTCTAGAGCAGTCTGTCAGGAGACTTTGTCCGAGTACCTGAGTAAGAATTGCAGGCCATTGACTGTGAAAGAGGTTGTGCGGCTGTTCTGAGTGGTTGGTGAAGGCACTGGTGGTGGACTTAGAGTGTGCAGGTGCAGGTGCAGGTGGCAAGGAAGTGGGTCTTGAGTGCCTTTTTAAAGGGACCAAGTTTTTGATGGTTAGAGACTGATGGCAGGAGGGCATTGAAGTAGGAGGGAGCCCTCACCAGAAAAGACCTCTGGGCAAGTGCGGTTCAGACTCTGGGAATGGCCAGTGCAGCTTTGGTCAAGCTGCGTGTGTACACTGTGGGGGAAGAGGAGATTAGGGAGGCAGATAGGCCTGGGGGGGTGGGTCAATCCAAGGAGGGATTTTTTTGGTCAAGAGGCAGGACTGGTAGTGGACCCTCTCGTCAAAGTTCAGGATCTGGGTAATGGAATAGAGGGTGCAAGTGTGTGTCATGCAGTCTGCAGCAGTTAAGAGCCTGCAGGCTTTGTTAATGACCACTTTTATTTTGCCGATAGCTGTTGCATCTGGGACAACATAGACCAGCAACCCATAGTCGATCAGAGACATTACTGAGGAGGTTATGGCTAGTCTTAGGGCTTCTGGCGTAAGGCAGTCCTTATGGCGATAAAGGAGACCAATGTGTGCATTGGTAGCAGATGTGAGGGTGTTGATGTGTGCGTGGAAGGAGAGGGCAGAGTCAAAGATAACTCCTAGATATTTATAGGACAAGATCTGCTCCAAGGTGTAGAGTGACTGTGCTTGAATATGAGTTCAGCTTGGCTGAACACGTTCTGGAGTGAGGCCTGAAGGTCGGTTGGGTTGGTGTGGGAGGCACAGATGACGGCATTGTTGGCGTAGAGGAGGATCTTTTCAGGGCAGGTGGTGGGAATTGCATTCAAGAATATGCTAAAAAGCAGGGGCTTAGAATGGATCCTTGTGGGACTCCTGAGCGGATGGGATGCAAGCAGGAGGCTGTGTTATTTATCTGCACACACTGGGACCTAGAGGACAGGTAACTAGTAAACTAGTCCAAGGGTCCTTGTGAGAACCCCATTAGGAGGAGGAGGGAGTTTAGTAGGAGGGGGTGACTGACCATGTCAAAGGCCTTGGATAGGTCTATGAACATGGCCCCTACTATGCGCCCTCTATCAAGAGCAGTATGTATGTAGTTTGGGAATTCTAGCAGGGCCATGGTGGTACTATGCCCAGCATGGAACCCATACTGTTCTTTGCAGAGTAGGTCATGGGTTTTAAGGTAGTCAGTTAGTTGATCCGCCACAACTTTTTCTCAAGCTTTGGACAGTGGGGGGAGAATGGAGATTGGTTGGTAGTTTCCCGGCCATTGGCCTCTGTATGCCAAGAAAACTAGTAGGGAGTGTGGTTCAGTAGATGCGGCACAGTGTTCAAATTGGGAGATCATGGGTTCAGACCCACCAGAACCAAATACATTTTCATTTTATTTTTATTTATACTGGAAAGGCATGGGAACAAAGTTGCCCATTTTCACATGTTCCAGTAACAAAGGTTGGTACAATAATAAGTACTGGTAAACCTTACATAGTTTGGAATGAGAGTGCTTACAAAATTTGTACAAGAACACATTCTGGTGAACATTACATCATTAGGAATAACAGTCATACAAAGGGGACAGAACATAATAGGGAAGGTACTGTTAAATATAACATAACTAAATAATAATTTTAAAAAGAAAAGCAAAGATATGCCAGGTGAGAAGTGCAGGAAATTGAAGAGATTGGGGTACTTACTATATGGCCTTGAGCACGTCACTTAACCTCCCCGTGCTCCAGTTTACCCGGCTGGAAATAAAATGTGTGAAAGCAGAACCCAGACCCCATCCTCATCAATCAATATTGTGAGGTGAAGACTACTACAATTCCCACAAGTCAGCACGCAAGGAGGGCAGGGACTGTGGGGCTGCCTGACAGCCCGGCCGTCCAATCGTAAACAGAGTAGGTGGAACAGGGAAACCCAGCATCCAATGAACGCGGGTCAGGGGGCGGTGTTCGACCGGGATGGTACTATTGCGCTGGGGCTTGGTATCAGTTTGCTGCGCCTTGCAACAGCGCGATCGCATGGATTAGGAGCGGAGTGGCGGAGCGGGGGATTAGCTGGAGCACGGCGGCTAGGGCAGCACCAGCACTAGACGGCGACCACACGGGATAATGGGCAAGTGTACAGGACTCCTTAAATTGTATAAGATAGATGCGGTCTCAATTTAAACTAGCCAGCAGCACTTTGATTTCCTTTTCAGTATGTTTCATGCCTTGATCAAGTGTTGAGGTTCGATCACAGATATAGGTAGTACTAGTGGCGAGATGCTGAGTGATTAAGAAGAACAAATTTAAAAAAACAACAGAAACCTATATTTATAAGGAAAGGGGAAGAACTGCTGTGTTCCTGTATCTGTTTATGTTATGGGTCGGGCTCTGGTTGCAGTCAGCACAGGTGCTCCCTCCCGGACTGTCTGCACTCCTTCCCAGCAATTGCAGCTGACTCGCTGCCCGCAGGTGTGCCAGTTAGGGGAATGCAAAGGTATGCAGTTTGCGGGGGGAGCGGAGGGGGGAGGTGCCCGAGTGCCACTTTTTTGTCTCCATTATACACCCATGTCCTGTTTTCCCTTCAAACATGTAGGTTGCACTACCGTCGTCTGCTGCTGTACTGCTGTTATTTGTGGTACCCGTCCTCATCGCAAAAGACTATTGGGCAATTGGTTATATAGTGACCCGACCGGAAGGGTGGGTCCACCATGGACACGAGGGTCCCAGCCTGAGAATGAAGCGGGACCCCATTGTGAACAAGACGTATCTCAGCTAGGCTGTTACCGCGGTGTCCAGTTAATCAAGCATTCAGATTTCTGTGCGCTAGCTGGCAAAACTTGATAAAGTTCCGAAGCTCACAACGTCTAAAATAAATAACTTTTTTGAAAGGGTCATACCCAGTCTGTCCTGAATAAAATGTTTCAGGTTGTGCAGTATCGATAACTGAAATGGCTGCATCTACATTCGGTTATCCGGTTTAATAGTCCTAGACTGGTTAGCCTGAGGAGTTTTACACTTGGAGACTTTTATGTAGAGATAGAGCAATTGCGCTGGTCCTTGGATGGTTTGTTGGTAGCCTTACATATTGCTAAAAAAATGTCTTCAGGTTTGGTAGCCATGTGGCCGGTAGACTACAATAAAGAAGCCAGTTCTACTGCAGTGGTGGTCATTTCACCCAAAAGCTTAGTGACCAACCATGTGGCTGTTTAATGTTTAATGGTAACGCTTGATTTGGCCAGTGGCCGTATTTCACAACCTGCCTGTTTGGCTAGTGCTTGTGGTTTTTGAATGCAGGTTGGCTGCCCACTACAGCTGCCCTGGAGTATAGAAGGCTGCTTGTGGCTCCTGCATCACTAGATTCGAGTGCATGTGAAAGACTGTCACTTCCTGAATCAGGATGGCTGCCCCAAGTGTAGAACTCAGTACATTTTCCACTCTCTGCAGTCTTTCCCAGGCAGGGTCTTGTAGAGTGTGGGGACATTTTATATGGTATACCAAATCTCTAGGGAAGATGATCCGTTTTACTGTTACTTGAGAAAACATGCAAATGAAAAAAGAACGTATTATTAGAATAACATGAAATACAAAGCATTGTCTGTGATGTTTTCCTATTCGAGATAATTTTTTTTAACTGACTGTAATAATATTTCTGTTGGCATGGCTGCTAGTAGATAGGGGGATGTTACATAAATTCCACAATCAAAAGACTCTGTGGGCCCAGAATGGCCTTTAGCCCTCTGCACAGCTGTAGGGGAGGGGGTTGCACAGGGCATTCTTCTGCAGGAAGTTCTGACCTCTGAGTGAGCGACCGACCCTTCTCTGTGACATTGTTCTTGAAATGGGTATTTTGCATGGTACGGAAAGGGTATCTACTAAAAAGGAAAGGTTCAATACAGATTTAGAACAGATGTGCATGTTTTTTTTTTTAACTTACTTTTTGTGTTGGTCTTTTGAATATTTCAGATAATGAAGAGCTTATTTAAGGCTTCTTTCCTTTCAAAAAGTTGGTAACTGTTCCCAACTAACCTAACAACTCAGGGGACAGATTAAGTTTTGCAATCAACCACTAGCCAGCAGAGCTAGTAACAGAAAATCCCCTGACTCCAGAAACACTTGAGTGGCCCAACTGGTGCACTTGTTGAAATTTCACCTCCCTGTACTAGCATGCGAGGCTAGTTGAAGGAAAATGTTACTGGCCCCTTACAAAATCTACCAGCATTTGTATGATGGACTTGTGCCCGTATCAAGCCCTGTAGTTCCTATGTTTGTGACATCGTCATCTATTAAGTAGTGCTGTCATAAGCAGCACTGTGAGGTTTTTTGGGGTCAGCCACATGCTTCTCATAGACTTGTTTCAACAGGCAACTGGGATGTGTAATAAATGGCAGAGAGGAAAATGGAATATATAAGGGGGAATTATTTAATTAGGAAAGGCACACTAAGCCGGAGCTTGTTTCCAGGTATGACCTGGGAGCACAAGGAAGTTAAGTGACTTGCTCAGGGCCACACAGTATGCAAGTGGGGGCTGTGGGATTCAAACCCTGGGCTCCAGGTTTGCAGCTCAGAGCCCTAAACCTCTGTGCTGTACTGCCTCCTTATAAGAAAAGGCATTTTCTAATATATTCATAATAGCTGAAACTTGATATTTCTGAAAGTGTGTACTGAGGGGGTCAATTGCTGTTTGCCAAAAAATGTGTGTCGAAGTGTACTCTTGCTGCATGTTAAAACCAAGTTACCAGAAGGGGTTTGCTATTGCAGTTTGAGTATATTATTCTATTTAAACAGCCCTTTGGTAATTGTAGAATAGTCTGTTCTGTATTATGTACTATGCATGTTCCTATTTTAATTGCTCTGTGCTTAATCAGTCCTGATGTGGAACCTGTGAAGAAGAACACTTGTTGCTCAAAGGTATTAACAGCAATGAAGTTAAAACATTACCTCAGTGTTGAAGCCAGTTTAACAGTGGAATTGTTTTGTCTTGGTGGTAGAGTTGGGTTCAGGAAGGTTCCCACAACAGTACTCACTGCTGCTTCCCACAAAACACACACTAGATCATGCATTTAGAAGAGTCTGGCAACCCTTCTTCCTTGCAGATTTTCAATAGTCCTGCTAAACTTTTACGAGTTTTACTGACCAAGTAGGATCTGAAGCTTTTAGGTTAGGAAGGGAGAAAAGGGCAGACTGGATGGGCCTGGCGTTCCTTATTTCCCACCAAATTCTATGTTTCTATGTTATTCAGTGTTTCAAGTGTCTCAGCTGGAATTAAAATATTCGTAGCATTTTGGCCAACTATTAAACTTTTTTTTTTTGCTAAATAATGCAATTGGTAGCTACATCATAAGAGAAAAACAGAATTCCTGTAAGACAGCAGTAGCTGTTTGGCAGTTAGGACTAAGCAATTTGTCATAACATTCTTAGCACAGAAGGATTTGGTGAGATTGTTCCAGGAAAGTACCTTATTTTTTTGTGACACTGATGCACACAGAAATGTAAATTTAAAGGTTAAGGTGAAAGAGCAGCACAAGAAATATTGCATCACCCTTATTAGATCTCGGAGTCATTTCAGGAGTATTTTGTCTGATAGATTCAAACTGAATCAACTGGTTAAAAGGCAGGTATATACTGAAATAACATATTTTAAACCATAATATTTCCAGCAATTTCATTTCAGTATTTGCCAAGCTTTCTATTTTACCCCATTGACAGCTATGTAAACGGAACCAAAACCTTGCTGTTTACATTTTTAATGCAGTTGTAAATGTGGGGATGTGTGGCATGTTTATTAACCACAGTGTAGTGTTTTCTGTGTTTTTAAAATAATGATATTTTTCTCTTATTTAGTGTTCCTTGTTAAAGCATCAGTATATGTTCGACGCCATATACCTTTCTTCCAGTAATAATATTTGTCTGGCAGAAATGTCCAAATGTCTATTTTCTTTTCATTTCTCAACCAAGATAGAGTTAAAGTGTTTTAAAGTTCTAATTTCTGTGCTATTCCCACCATGAAAAAAATTAAGTCTTGGTACAGTGGTGTGCTGTTTGCCATCAGAAACGTGTCATAGCATCATCCTAGTTACAGCCACAGTATGACTCTAGCATGAACATTCAGCAGGTAACCTCAGTGGAAGAGATTTTTTAAAACTGCAAGTGGTGGCCATTTTTAATGACACACGTCATTAATTACATAATTAGCTGTAAAGTTAAAAAAAGCTGCTGTAACAGTATCTGAGAAAACTAAAAAAAAACTAAAAACACACTGCACGTAAATCTAACGATGTCAGAAATACATTTTTGGTAAAACAAAAAAACTATACGATGAAATGTTTTGATGACTAACAAATATTTCTGCTTTAATGCTGCCTTTTTCCTTCCTAATAGTCATTATTTAACTACTTATGAGTTCCAGAACCCAGTGACATCACTTGAACCGCAGCCTGCATTGAAGCTTTCCATACAGGGCTGGGGCACTGATGAGTCCTAGCAAAGACAAAACACGTGTCTGTGTCTGCCATTTTCAGCCTTTGTAGAGTATGTGACAGGACTTTTGTACCATAGGCTCCTGCTTAAAGCAGAACCAGTCTAAACTCGTTCATGATCATTTGCATATACCTCCCATGATGCTTTGTATTATCGGGGTATGCATAATTTTGCATTTCTTTGATACTTGACTTTAAGGCGATTGCCCTTCCAGGGTAACCCTTGCTTCATTGCTTTTTCGCTAAGGATCTTTGTTTTTTAGATTACTTTCCTATCTTAGGCTTAGCATGACCCAAACCAGTATGACTGTCATAGGACTGGTTCCTCCTTCGCCTGGACTGAAGTACAGATGAGACACACTGCTGGGTCCTGGCAAGGACAAAACAAGTGTCTATGTCTGCTGTTGTCGGCCTTTGCAGTGTGTGTGTGTGAGAGGCCTTTTACCACCAGCCCTCCTACTCAAAGCAGAACTAACCTAAACTAGGCAGTATAGCCTAGAGGTTAAACGAACAAGGTGCGAATGAGCTTGGTACATCCAGCAGACCAGACCTGGGTTTGATTCTCACAACCTCCACTTGCATACTGTGTGACTGAGCAAGTTACTTAACCGCCCAGTGCTCCTAGGTCGCCCATGAAAACAGGCACTTGTGCCTAGTGGGCCTTACCTGGTTAAAAAAGACTAAATTAAAAAAATAAAATTAAACAACACTTCCCATGATGCTTTGCATTCTCATGGTATGTGTAAGCTTATATTACATTATTCAAAGCTGAAAGAATGCATTATTTCCACGTCTGGCCTGACAGTACTTGATGTTTACAGTATACAAAAAAACACAAATATGACCATGCAAAATACTTAAAGGGAAATGTCCACATACAGTTGGGCCCCACCTCCATGTGAAGTGGGGCCCGATTAGCAGATGCAGTACAAAAAGTTAAAAACAAACATACTCGCTTCTAAGTTATTTCAAATTGTATCTGGTTGATCCTGCCCCTTTCTTGCCCCGGCATTTTAGGAAACAGCCTTCCCCGTCCTTGACCTGCGGCTGTCCCTGTGATGACGTTTGAGGTGAGAGCAGCTAAGGGGCATCTATATACTTAATATGTGGCTCCTTTGTAACATAGCTCCGGTTTGGAGCCTGGACATTCGTGGGCATGTCTGATATAAATACTGGCTGACAAGTACCCTGCCAGTCGGTACTTGGTCTCGGTGTAGCCAGGACACTCATCGATTCTAAACTCGAGCTATTTGGAGATTGCAAATTGGGACCAAGGCCACATTTGGGTCACTTATTGGCAACTCTTTCCTTTTAAGGCAAATCATTAGTCATAATAAATGACAATTGCTAATATCAGTGAACTTGATCAGAGGGCGGAATTCAGCTGTCGGATGGTCGATTTAGTCCAACTATGAAAGGAGAAAGATTGCTCCAATTCATACATCTCACAGTAGGGTTAAAGGGACACTGTCAACCCCCTTAGGTCTCAAAGTGTCCCTAATTTAAAAAACACATTTTGTGATTGTTCAGATTATATAAAGATTATTGATGTAGCTGGTTGTTTGATTGTGATTCTATTTTTCTTTTTAAAAGTGAAACACAGACTGTCCTCCGTACTGGTATTACCACACCAACATATGTTTGTTTACACTCCTTGATCAATGTCCACAGCATCTTTCCTGAATTTGGGAACACCTCCACACAGTCTAGCTACTCATGATGCAGTGGGAGAAGAGACTATGGCATCACACATGACTGGCTTCAATGTTTGAGTGTGTTCATAATGCTTAGAAAGTATGCAGTAAGAGTTGACCAAGGATTTGAAACAAAATAAGGTTGGGTATATTATACCATTACTGTGCATTTCAGTTACTGTATACTAAGAAAGGAAGCAGAGAAAACAAACAGTAGTCTTAATGAATTTTAGCGAAGGTGAGCAATCATAAATCTGGGTTTCATCCAGAAATATTATGATACAAAAAGAGTTAACAGCATCCCTTTAAAGAGTGGCTGACAACTGTAGAACACTTTGAGAAAAATAATATTTAGACAACTGATAGCTTATAATATCAATATTTTTAGCACTTTTCTTCTTGTTCATTATTTAGGATATTTAAGTTTAAAACTGGACGCTTGTACCTTTGCATTCTTCTGTTCCTAATGCTCATTACCCGCTAGAAGTCATTACCCTCTCTGTGACATCAGTTTGCTGCCAAGGAAGCAGCAGCGAAGGCAAATAAAATGTTGGACTGTATTGCCAGTAGGATCAGTAGTAGGTGGGAGGAGGTAATACTGCCTTTGTAGAGGTTGTGGGAGAGGCCACATCTGGAGTACAGTGTACAGTACTGGTTTCCATACCTTAAAGAGGACATGAACCTGCTGGAGATCGTCCAAAAGAAAAAATTACTCACTGTAGTAATCTTCTCTCTTGCAAGGGGTCCTTTAGCATCAATAACTATAGCAGTTAGCTGGCTAGGTGCAACTGGCCCGAATGTATCCCTTTAAGAGAATTATAATGAGGTAGGGCATCAGCCAATCAAAAATCAGGAGGGCAGAGTGCAGATTGGGAGCAGCCTGAAGGGCTTCAGAATTGTTTAGAAGATAATGGGCACATGTCCCCAAAAGTGAACAAACTGGATTGAAAAAACATGAAAATGTCCAAAACCTGAAAACATAACATGAGCACAAAAACTCATTAATAACAACCCAAATTTGGTAATAAAAATGAGAACCGAGCCCTTCTCCTAATGGGTGAACTGGGTAGGAAGGGTGGGAGCTTACTGATGCTAAAGGACCCTTGGAAAAAACTATAGTGCTTAATGAAAGTGTGCACAGATTTCCAGGTGGCTGCTTTGCAGACATCTGGTAAGACATCTGGTAGGAGAATGTCCCTTGCTGCTGCAAGCGAGGCTGCAGTGCCCCTGGTGGAGTGGGCCCTCAGTCCCACAGGAGGTTGGTGACCAGCTTTTTCATAGCAGAATCTAATACAAGAGACCAACCAGCGGGAAATAGTTCTTTTGGTAGCTGGTGTCTTCCTCTGCCTACATCCCCACAGGTGAGGAACAAGTGAGTGGAAGAGCCTCTGGACTGTCTAGTATGCTCTAGGTAGTAAAAGAGGGCTCTTTTGACATCCAAACTGTGGAGCCTTTGCTCACCAGGAGTGGATTTCTCAGTAAAGAAGACTGGTAGAGCAATGGACTGGTTTAGGTGGAACTCTGAAACCACCTTTGGCAGAAACGTCCTATTTGTCCTGAGCTCAGTTTTATCTTTGTGAGGAATGATGTAATTAGGCTCAGTGCACAGGGCCTGTAGCTCTGGAATCCTCCTGGCAGAGGTAATAGCCACCAGGAAGGCAGACTTCCAGGTCACAAATTTGATATGTGCAGTGGCCATAGGCTCAAAGGGTGGTTCCATGAACCTGGCAATGCAGAGATTCAGGCTCCAAGAAGGAACCAGCTCCCTGAGTGGAGGCTGGAGGTGCAAGAGGCCTTTAAAAAACTGTTTGAATAGGGTGTGGGGAAAAAATAGACTTTTTTCTTGCCCACTGAAAGATAGGCTGAAATTGCAGCCAGGTGTAGCTTGAGGGAAGATGGTTTCAAGCCTGACACCTGCAGATGTACCAGGTAAACATAGAAACATAGAATTTGACGGCAGATAAGGACCGCTTGGCCCACTTAGTCTGCCCATTTCCCTACCTGACAGATAAGCTGCAGATCCTAGTTAACCAACAGCCTACTTCCTCCTACCCCTCCGCTAGAATTGCCTTATGTCTGTCCCATGCATTCTTGAATTCCCCTACTGTTTTTGACTCTATGACCTCCTCAGGAAGGCTGTTCCATGCATGTACAACCCTCTCTGTGAAGAAATACTTGCTCACATTACCTCTGAGCCATTCCCCTATCTTCAAATTGTGCCCTCTTGTTCTTGCACATCTCTTTTTCTGAAAGATGCTACCCACTTGGACTTTGTTGATTCCCTTGAGGTATTTGGAAGTTTCTATCATGTCCCCTCTCCCTCCTTTCCTTGAGGCTATACATCTTAAGCTCCTTTAGTCTTTCTTCATATGTCTTCTGGTGCAGACCCTGCACCATTTTAGTTGCCCTCCTCTGGACAGCCTCCACCCTGTCTATGTCTTTGCAGAGATGGGGTCTCCAGAACTGTACACAGTACTCCAGATGTGGTCTTACCAACTGTCTGTACAGAGGGCCAACAACTTACTGTTTTCTACTGGTGATGCCTCTCCCTCTGCATCCCAGTATCCCCCAGCCCTCCTTACTGCCTTCTCACATTGCTGGCTCATCTTAGGTCTTCTGATATGACTACCCCAGGTCCCTTTCCATTTTTGTTGTTGTCAGTATCTCACCCCCCATTGTGTACTCTTCCCCTGGGTTTTTGCTTCCCAGATGCATTACCTTGCACTTCTTTGTGATGAATCTAAGCTGCCATACCTTTGACCATTCCCCCAACCTTACCAAGTCCCTTTTCATCCTTTCCACCCCACCTTGCGTATCAACCCTGTTGCAGATCTTTGTGTCCTCTGCAAAGAGACATACTTTCCCTTCCAGTCCCTCTGCAATGTCACTTATAAAACATTAAAAAGGACCGGCCCCAGTACTGAACCCTGTGGTACCCCACTAGTAACCCTCCTTTCTTCACTGTGGACTCCATTTACTATTACCCGCTGTGTCCTGTTGTCCAGCCAGTGTTTTACGCAGGCTACCACCCTGGGACCCACTCCCAGGCTGGCTAATTTGTTTATTAATCTTTTGTGAGGGACTGTGTCAAATGCCTTGCTAAAGTCTAGGTAGGCCATGTCCACAGCCCCTCCTTGGTCTACTACTTTGGTCACCCAGTCAAAGAAGTCAATTAGATTTGTCTGACATGAACTTCCTGCTGTGAATCCATGCTGCTTTGGGTACTGTGTCCCACTGGCCTCTAGGTACTCAACAGTTCTTTCCTTCAGAAGTGATTCCATAATTTTCCCTACCACTGAGGTCAAACCGACAGGTCTGTAGTTTCCTGCCTCTGTCTTGCTCCCACTTTTGTGAAGGGGAATCACATCCTCCCTCCTCCAGTCCTCCAGTACCCCACCATCCTCCCATGATTTATTAAAAAGGGTAGTCAGTGGTATTACTAGTTCTTCCCTTAATTCTTTTAGAATTCTGGGGTGAATCCCATCAGGCCCCATTGCTTTATCCACCTTCAGTTTTAGGAGTTCTTTCAGAATCCTTTCTTCTGTGAAAGGACTAATATCAACCCCGCTATCCAGAGTGCTTCTATTGACTGGATTAGGTATCTCTCCCTGCTTTTCCATTGTGAATACTGAGAAGTATTCATTCAGTATCCTGCTTTTTCACAGTCGCCTCTGCCCAACCACCTTCCTTTTTATTCAGCCTCAGTATCCCTGCCTTAGTCTTTCATTGCTCCCTAATGTACCTATAAAATGTTTCATCCCCTTTCTTAACTGAGTTGGCTATCTTTTCCTCGGTTTGGGCCTTTGCTATTCTGACTGCCTTCCCCTCTTCCTGCTGCTTTAACTGGTACAGTTCTCTGTCCTGCTCCTTCTGTGTCTCCTTATACTTCCTGAATGCTGTCTTTTTCTCCCTAACCTTCCCTGCCACTTCTTTTGAGAACCGTAGTATTTTTTTTCTTTCATTTTGATTTGTTTATTTGCTTCACACAAAGACTTGTTGCCTCTGTGATGGCGGTTTTGATGTTTCCCCATTGTTGCTACACCCCACCTTCTTGCCTGTTTGCTAGTGCTTTTCTGAGGCACTCTCCCATTTTGACAAAATCAGCCCTTCTGAAGTCCAGCACCATCACTTTTGTGTGGCTTGACTCTACAGCTAAGTTTATCGTGAACCACACTGTTTGGTGGTCGCTTGTTCCCAGATGACTACCCACTTCAGGATCAGAGATCCTCTCTCTGTCCCCATTCGAGAGTACCAGGTCTAAGATTGCTCCCTCCTGAGTGGGTTCCAAAACTAGCTGTCTGAGGCAGCAGCTGAGGGTCTGAAGCTGTAAGAGGATTGACCTTTTTCCTCTTGCACCAGAGGGGGATCAGTTTCCACTTGGCTGCATAAGTCCTTTTTGTGTTAGGTTTTTCAGCCATTCTCAGGATCTTAAGGACCTGCTCCGAGTACTGAGAGGATGGAAACTCTGATGCCTCAAGAACCAGGCCTTGAGGTGAAGAGAGTGTATGTCTGGATAATGCACTCCTGTCTGGGGAAGGGTCAGCAGAGAGTGAGATGGTGGCAGGGGAATGGGCCTACTGCAGGATAGTGAAAGAAGGAGTGTGTACCAGGATTGCCTGGGCCAATCCCCAGAGCCACCAGAATCATTGATGCAGGCTGCTGTCTGAGTTTCAGTAATACCCTGAGTATCAGGGGAAAGGGAGGGAATGCATATAGGAACCTCCCTGACCAGTCCAGGATCAAGGCATCCAGGGGAAGCGTTCCCAGGACTGGGGGCCTGCTACGGTACTGGGGACGCTGGAAGTTGAGGGGAGAGGCAAACGGATCAACTTCTGGTGTGCCCCACCACCCAAACACTGGCTAGTACTTGCTTATTCAGAGTCCATTCACTGTGGCCTTCACTGATGCGACTTAGAGTATCTGCCAGGGTATTGTGCTTGCCTGGGAGGTGAATAGCTGAAAGGCCGACTCCCAGGGAGAAGGTGAGAGACCAGATTTTCAGAGCCTCCGAACAGAGTATTCCTGATCTGGTACCACCCTGCTTGTTTATGTAAAACATTGTAATGGTGTTGTCTGTTTGAATTTGTACAGTCTGTCCTTTTATGGCAGGAGCAAATGTTTTGAAAGCTAGAAAAACTGCTCTGAGTTCCCAAAGGTTTATATGTAACTGTGACTCTTGGAGAGTCCATGTGCCACTAACTGAGGCACTGTCCAGATGTGATCCCCACCCCAGGAGGGAGGCATTTGTGGTGATCACCTCTGTGGGAAGCGGAGCTTGGAAGGGTATCCCTGCTGCCAGATTTGCAGGGTTCTTCCACCAAAGCAGAGTCTGAAGGAACTGCTCTATCACAGGTGTCAGCTTTGAAAAATTGTTGCTTCTTTGAGAACAGCGAGCTCTGAGGTAGGCTTGCAGGTGTCGCGTCCTGTACCTGACTCCTGAGACCACTGCAGTCATTGAAGCTGTGTGTCCCAAGAGCCTGAGGAAATGTCTGGCTGGTCTTGGCTGTCCCTGGATGAAAGAATCTGCCACTGAGAGAAAACTTTGAATTCTCTCCTGTGGGAGAAAGTCATATCCTTTCTGGGTGTCCAGCTGAGCTCCTATGAAGGTGAGCAGCTGGGTGGGTTCCAGGTGGGACTTCTTTAGATTTACCAGGAATCCCAGGGACTCTAAAGTGTGCTGTGTAAGGGAAAGGGACTCCTTGACCTGACAAGGAGACTTTGCCATTATGAACTAATCATCGAAATAGAGGTAGATAGCGATACCCAGCTTCCTGAGGTGTGCTGCTACCACTGCCAGGCACTTGGTAAAGACTCTTGGGGCCGAAGACAGGCTGAAGGGCATTGCAGCGAACTGATAGTGGCCCGAAGGGAGTTTGAATCTGAGAAACTTCCTATGAGACCTCTTTATGGGTATATGGAAGTAAGCATTCTTTAGGTCCAGGGAGGCTAGCTAGTCGCCCTGCTTTAAGGACTGTATGACTATTGACGGAGTGACCATTCTGAATTTGGGTTTTTTCAGATGTTTGTTTAAATATCTGAGATCTAAGATAGATCACCACTTCCCAGTTTTCTTTTATGTTAAAAAGTACCTGGAGTAGAGGCCCTTGCCCTTTTCGTGGGCCAGGACCCTCTCCACTGCTTGTAAAGCTAGAAGGTTTTTTACCTCCAATTCCAACAGAAACACCTGTGTTTGGAGTTAGAAATTTGACACCTGGGTAAGCTTGAGGTCTGGCATCTGCTTGAACTGTAGTGGCAGACCTTTTTCCACTATCTCCAGAACCCACTTGTCCGAGGTAATGAGGGGCCAGTTCTGAAGATAGTGTGAGAGACTGCCTCTTACTGGCAGAGGGGAGGTGACCTGGACACTCAGATCCAGGCTTAGACTGCGAGGCTGCTGGCTGGGTAGAGGTGGCCCTTCTTTGGCCCCTTCTGCCCCTCCCCCTGAAGGCACCCCTGTACTGAGAGAAATCAGACTGGGGATAGGGCATGTAAGGCCTGGGAAAATAACCTCTGCCCCTTTTTTCCCCCTCGGGTGAGATTTCTGTGGGGCAGGAGACTTAGGTTTAGAAGAGTGACTCTGCCAAGAGGCCTTGTACTCGTCAACATTTTTCATGTAGTCAGTTGTTATAGAATCGAACAACATGTTTTGATCACGGAAAGTCCATGGCCTTAGACTGGGTGTCTGGAGTCAGACTGCTAGTTCTAAGCCAGGCAAAGCGCCTCAGAGAGATGGCATGGGCCATTGCCCTGGAGACGGCATCTTGGTATTTCGTAGCTTCCAGGGCAGTTTTTGCCATATCCACCAGCTCCTGTACCATTGTATCCGACCCATTGTGGGCAATGGCCAGGACAGAATTCCATAGTGCTTTCTGGTATTTGGCAGTGAAAGCCATATAGGACGAAAGTCTGACCAGCAGGGAAGCTGTGGTATACATTTTCTTTGCTATGAAGTCTATTTTTCTGGAGTCCTTGCCTGGGGCTAAGGGGACAGGGAAACCACAGTTTTCTCACAAGCTGCCTGCTTACTGTACTCTCATGGCTAGGATGTACAGACAGGAACTCAGTATCTGTTTTAGACAGTTTGTATTTTTTCTCAGCCCGCTTGTCAACCCCTGCCACAGAAGTGGGGGTCTGAAGCAGTTTCATGGTATTTTTTCTGAAAGCATTATAAATAGGCACGATCAGTCTCTTAGTGGGTGGGAGACCTTTCATCTCCCTATAATCTTTATCCTCGTCCTCATCCTGGATGGACTCCTGAGTAGGGAGGCCCAGGGTGTCTAGCATATTTTGGATAAATGTAAGCATAGAGGAGGGATCCTCCTGGTCAGCACCGGAAGCTCCAAAAGGAAGGTCAGGGACAACATAGGGTTCTAGGCCTTCCAAATTCATGTCAAGGGCATCATGAAAGTGATGATCATCCTCTGCATCACCCTCACAGTCTCAGAAGAGAGACTGTGGAAGAGTGCTTACCAGACCCAGTAAATATAGACCCCATCTTTTGTAGGGTCTGAAAGGCGTGCCTTTTGCCATGTCTTGCACACATACGAGTTCCTGCGCGCAGACTGTGGCCATATATGCTTTGTTCTTTACAGACTAGCTTTTTAGCCACTTCATCAGCACCTTGATCATGCTTCCTTTTTTGTACAGACACTTCATCAGCACCCTTATGATTTTTTCGTTTGTGAGGAACCTCATCAGCTCCTTTGGAAGCTTTATTTTTTGGCTGGGATTTGGAGGCTTCATCAGCACCCTGCTTGAATTTTTATTGCTATTAGTTTTAGATGGCCCCTCATCGGTAGCCTTTGATTTTCCTCAGCCGTATATATTTTTTAGGTCTCTTTGCTCTGTTTCTGACCAAATTTGTGCAGAGAGAATTAGTAGATCTGGACCATAAACACCTGAGGCACAGGCTGTTGAAAAGCTGTTAAGCCAAATCCTGTGACAGCTGGGACACTTTTTTTTTTTTTTTTTGTTAATCCTGTGGCTCCAGATTTCTTTTTAGTTGTGGGAATCTCTGACAAGCCAATCCACTGAGAACCCAGCAAGAACTGTCAAAGTTTGAAAATCCAAACAGTTATCTCGTGGTAGGGCCCCGCTAGTTCTGAGGTAAAAAATAAGGGAAAACACTAAAATTCGGTTCCTTCAAGAAAAGCATTAAAATAGTGAAGAACCATCGAAAATATGCATTTGTGATAAAAAAAAAATGTATATAAAATACGCAGATGTGATAAAAATAAATACACATGGTTGTGGTAAAACGCAGGTGTGCGAAAAAGAAACAAACCGCTAAAAATAGTAAAACTACACTCAGAACACTGAAAAATTAAGTTTGTGAGGAAAACTTTACCAAGCTAATCAGAAAAAGGGCTGTCAACAAGGGAAGTTAAGAGACACCACTGGGGAAATGTTGTTCAGTCAGCGGAGAAAAATTCTGAAGCCCTTCAAGCTGCTCCCACTCAGTACACTCCCCTCCTGTTTTTTGATTGGCTGATGCCTTAGCTCATTATAATTCTCTTAAAGGCATACTGTACTTCCAGGGCAGTTGCAGCTAGCCAGCTAACTGCTATAGTTACTGATGCTAAAGGACTCCTGGGGTAAGAAGAGGGCAACAAAGATGATGATGGGCCAGCAGGGTAGGACATAAGAGGAGAGGTTGGAGGTCCTGAATATGTGCTCCCTGGAGGAGAGGAGGGAGGGAGAGACAGGATATGATTGAGACCCTCAAGTATTTGAAAGGAATAAATAGGGGGGCCATGGAAGGTCTCTTCAGGGTCAGTGGGAATCAAAACATGAGGGGGCACAGTCTCAAGTTGGAAGGGAGGAGATTTAGGAGAGACATCAAGGGGCACTTCTTCATGGAGATGGTGGTGGCGGGTTGGAATGGGCTTCCTGAGGAAGTGGTTTCGCTGGAAACAGTAGGCAGCTTCAAGAGAGGCTAGGATAGAGTTAAGGGGAAAATAGGTATCACAAGGGGGGGAAGGAGGGAAAGGGCTGGTTGGGGAGGGGGGCAAGGTAATTAGCTGTCACTGAGGACCCTGCCATATCAGCAGACTTGACCTAATGGCTTTATTCTGCTGACTTTGTCGTATGTTCATATATTCGAAACAACTGTGATGTCACAAGCAGAGGATAAGACTTCGGATGGGGGGGTGAGTAGATAGAACAGAGGAAGACTCGGGGACAAAAGTCCTGTTTTACATGCAAATATCTTCAATAAGAAAGAACATGGGAAAGAGAAACACTAAAGATATATGAAATAGAACTGGGCTGTGTCCAAACAGTGGTTTCAGAAGTTTTTCTCATGATGTCAGCTGCTCTGTAATGGAAGCTCTGTTTTCTTTTTGACTGGTAAACTTGGGGTGGTGTACTTTGCCCTCCTTCAACTTGGGGCTTATAGTTGGCTGGGCAGGGCCTTCCCCTCTACATTCGAGAAACTTGTGAATTCCAGAAAGCTATAATTCTGCTCATTTGTGTAAAATGTGTCACCCTCTGGGTTTAATAGTGCTGTGGCGCGCTATGCTTCCCACCCCCAAACTTTTTTCTTTTTTCTAAGCCTTATCATATGACATTTTGGTTTGCAATTGCCCTTTTTAAAGATAGTAGGAACCCATTTTCAATGACTGTGCAACCAGATGCTTCCAAGTTCCTTTTTCTTTCCGTCATACTCATTTTTTTCCCAATGTTTCAGCTTTTTTTTTCTCTTCAATAAATGAGTTTTGATACTCTTACTATTTCAGAATGGGCTGGACATGTTGAAATGTCACTATTTTCAGTCTGTTCCTCCCTTTTCCTTGTGTGCTTTGATATATACGCTGTTCTGTAGTGTTAATGAATCAGTGCAGAACATTAGGAACTGACACCGCTAAATGCACGGGACTCACTGGCACAGAAAGTTGTGTAACCAGTAAAGGATGGGAATCTATGGTACACTCAGCAGCAGCAAAAAGGTAATAAGAATCATTTTATGAACCCCCTGTTGCTGTGCAGGGAGCTTGTCTCTCACTGCAGGGATGCTGTGACATCCGAAGCTGATGTAGGCACCGCTTATGCCATTGGCTGGAAGGAGGGATTTAGGGAGAAAACTGGGGATAGGCGTATATGCACTGAGCTGTCTAAATGATGGTACCCTCTCTGTGCAGACCCCCACTGGCTGGGACAGTGGGGGAGCAGCTGACAGAACTCGGGGGTTGTTATGGTTGTTGATACCCTCATACCCTGCTGTTTGCAGATTCCTGCTTGCTGGGACGGTGGGAGGACCAGCTGACACGGTGGAAGGGGTTGTGATGGTTTTTGGTACCCTCAGGCCTTGCTGCAGATCCTCATTGGCTGGGATGGTGGGGGGAGCAGCTGACAGGTCTGAGCCTAAATGATGGTTGTTGGTTCCCTTGGGTCCTGCTGTTTGCAGACCTCCACTGGCTGCGATGTTGCTGGGACAGAGAGCAGCTGACAGGACTGAGTATGGATGGTGGGTTTGGTACCCTTGGGCCCCGCTGTTTGCGGATCCTCCTCCCCTCGCAGGGACAGGGAGCAGCTGACAGGGCTGAGTATGGATGGTGGGTTTTGGTACCCTTGGGCCCTGCTGTTTGTGGACCCCTCCCTTCCCTCACAGGCACAGAGAGCAGCTGACAGGGCTGAGTATGGATGGTGGTTTTTGGTACCCTTGGGCCCCGCTGTTTGTGGACCCCCCCTCCCCTTGCAGGGACAGAGAGCAGCTGACAGGGCTGAGTATGGATGGTGGTTTTTGGTACCCTTGGGCCCTGCTGTTTGTGGACCCCCCTTCCCTCACAGGGACAGGGAACAGCTGACAGGGCTGAGTATGGATGGTGGTTGTTGGTACCCTTGGGCCCTGCTGTTTGTGGACCCCCCCTTCCCTCACAGAGACAGGGAGCAGCTGACAGGGCTGAGTATGGATGATGGGTTTTGGTACCCTTGGGCCCCGCTGTTTGTGGACCCCCCCTTCCCTCGCAGGGACAGGGAGCAGCTGACTGGGCTGAGTATGGATGGTGGTTTTTGGTACCCTTGGGCCCTGCTGTTTGTGGACCCCCCTTCCCTCGCAGGGACAGAGAGCAGCTGACAGGGCTGAGTATGGATGGTGGTTTTTGGTACCCTTGGGCCCTGCTGTTTGCGGCCCCCCCCTTCCCTCGGAGGGACAGGGAGCAGCTGACAGGGCTGAGTATGGATGGTGGTTTTTGGTACCCTTGGGCCCTGCTGTTTGCAGACCCCCCCCCTCCCCTTGCAGGGACAGGGAGCAGCTGACAGGGCTGAGTGTATGTAATGGTTGTTGGTACCCTTAGGCCCTGCTGTTTGCAGATCACCACTGGCTGGGAGGGTGGGGATAGCAGCTGACAGGGCTGAATCTATATGATGGTGGTTGGTACCCACAGACCCTGCTGTTTGCAGATTAACACCTGCTGGGACCGTGGGAGTAGCAGCTGACAGGACTGAGGGGTCAACGACAGCACGACCTGAGGTGAACAGGAGGAAGTTACTGCTCTGGGGGCAAAGAATCAAGACTAGAAAAAGGAAAACAGATAGGTAGGTAGGTAGGTAGGTAAAACTTTATTTTTATACAGGAATTAACATGTCATTTGGACAAATAGTCCAGTGTACAAGACAGTCCTGTGTTTAACATTCCTAACGTTTCAAAAATAACAATGAAGGAAAAAGAGGGGGGAGAAATATGAAAATCCCATGGACATTTATAGGATGATTAAAGGAGGTAGTACAGAAATAAGTTACACTTCAGTCAATCAGTTAATAACTTTATTTAACCAGGCATATCACCATTGAGCAAGCTCATTTTCGAAGTGGTCCTGGACATATACAAGTGATTCACATAATGGTACAGTACATTAAAGTATACAAAAAAGAAGGAGGGCAAGACAAAAAAAAAAAACAGCAATAACAAACAGTAGAAAATGAGCATAGGCAAAGCTGACACAGGCCTTAAGCTAATAGAGTTAACATATTTGTGACCTATTGCGTGAGTAAACCTAGGCCCAAAGGTACTAGGGCTAATGCTGTCATTGTAAGTTGGAGGTTGTTCACAGATGAGGCTTGAGAGTAAGTTGGAGGTTGTTCACAGATGAGGCTTGAGAGAGGTGTTGGATAAGGGCGAGAGGAGAGGAGGACAGGATGGTGGTCGTGGTAAGATGGACGGCTAGTGCAAGTAGTAGGTGATACACAGCTAGGGCATGAGTGTGGGGGGGGCCAAGGTGAGTGAGAATATTTAGGAACAGGTGGTATGATATGGTAAGGGGAAGAGGGTTCACTGGGAGGGAGCTGCGAGTTTCTGGAGAGTCGAAGGATACGGCAGGTGAATAGTGTCACACTAGTCATCCGTAACAGATGCAGCTTTCTCTAAGGTATTTTGTAATCAGTGCCTTGACTTCACAGCAAGTACCATGAACAATTAACAATACATACATGATAACGCAGAAACATTGACAAGTATACATCAGAGTCTCATTTATAGTATATAAAAACGTGTTATGCTCAGTTATTGCACGGATATTTGGAGGAAGAGCATTCCAGTAAGAAGCTGCTAAAGAAATTAAAGTTCTATCACTGTATCTATTGCTCTTTTTTTTTTTTTACTTTGATTTTATTTTGGTGGTCCAGTCTAAGATCTCTGGAATTAGTTTGTGCAAAAGAATATGTCAAAATAGTTGCTAGAATTAAGTGGAGCATCAAAGAACGGTTTTAAAACCGTACTTTTTAACTTTAAAGGGAGAACAAGCCGAGTTTTTTTACATTTTGGTAATGTAATTAGAAAACTGGGCATGTGTTGGGCGTATTGGCAGGAAAAGAGCAGCATTAGCAAGAGACGCTGAACAAGGAGAAAACGAGGACTGTTACAAAACAAACACTTAAAACCATACAGTGAGGTAGCAAATAGGTAGCAGCCATAACAAAATTCCAGTGATATTAAAAATGTAACAAAGTATGTTTATTTTCCCTTTAAATAAAATTTGATTCCTAAAAAAAACTCACGTTTCAAAGTTGGCAAGTCAATCATTAGGAAACTCCAGGTGTGTTTTTTTTCTTTCTGTTTTTGGAGTGGCTGCTACATTATCAAAATCCTATGGAAATGCTGGAAACTTTCATTATAAAGTCCTTTGAATTAAAGCTTGACCAGTGAAACTTTTAGGCAGTGTAGTATTTTTTTAACGTTGATAGCCATTGGCAGACACGTTAAAGGTTGTGTATATTTATCTAAAAACTCTTTAACCATAATTACCTCTGTGAGATGCAGCATGCCTCTTTCGCAAGTGTCTTGGGGGACATTGACAGCTGTATGAGTAGATCATTGGCAGACGTTGCTAGTAGATGCGCAGTACTTGTTTGGGATAGGCTACTGAATACCTCTCACTGCGGCACGTATAAACGATTAATATCTTGCCATTGCTTTTGTTTTGATATCTTTGTGTCTGCAGGAATGCGCCTTGTATGCCTAACCCTGATGTACTGTATGCGAAACTGGTTCCTGTGGCTGAGTCAGTCATGAGAACAGGATACTGTCCCGAAGGATGTTTTAATCCTTTGTGCCTTTATCACAGTTTTAAAGGGCGCAAATTGTGCTCGAGAAAGAAAAAAGAAAAGGAGCCTTTCCATCACATGGATAACCAGCAGAATTTTCTATGTCAGTATTTTTGGAAAGGATGGGATCGTACTTTGATTCTGTAAAGTTTGCAGTCACTCCCTTCCATTTCCCAGTGTGGTGCCCCATCACAGTGCTAAGAGGTTTCATGAAGCTGAATTTTGGAGAGCACTGCCACCCTCTTTAAAAGTGAAAGGGGTATCTTTGTTTTTTTTTTTTTTTACGTGCTATTTTTCCCCCTGGAGCTTGACTCACCATCCTTCGACCCGACTCAATCCACGATCCACCAGTCGGACCCCCGTGTAGCCTTGGTTGTACCCCCCAGGTGGGGTTGGGGTGGAGGGATTTTCCCCCAGTCTTTCTTGTTTGCATCAGGTCCCCGTTATGGCCTCGTGGCATGATCAGTGAGGGGTACCTTCCTCTGCCGGTGGTAGTGTTGCAAGGCTCCAGTTTTCCCCCTGATAACCCTGGAGTCGTGACTGCACCGAGACATCTCGGCCCACACCGACGTCTGTCCACACTCCTCCCCAGTTGTGCAGCTCCAGACTGCTGTACTGCCAGCTTCCACCAGAGGCCAGGCCAGCACCGGGCCTTCATCCCCCCCCCTCCTTCCCAGGGGAAGTGAGCAGTCCATCGGACACTCAGACTTCCCTCTCCATCATCCTTCAGTTCCTGGGCTGCTCCCGAACCCAGGTCGCTGGCGTCACAAGCGGTAGCACTACCACTGCGCCAGCAGGCCAGTGAGGGTATCTTTTTACATAGATTAGTGTTATATTTAAATGGGGCTTTTGTTTAAAAGTGCAGCCACTGCTGAACTGACCAGAGCCAAAGCCAGAAATACTGCATTGAAATGGAAACATAGGAGGTGGTACGCTCATTAGTTGGCTACTGTAGGACGTCTGGAGAACTTAATTCATTTAATCAGTGGATCATGCTTCGAACCCTAACTCCTTACCCTCTGACCTTCTGCTTGGGAGGATTACTTTGTGACTGCGGCCATCTCCTCCTTTTGAAGACCATTTTGGGCAGTCCTTCACTGAGTCAATAAACATTTATGTCCAGCACCAACTTGTTGATTAGCAGTATCACCTCACTTACAGAATGTCATCCAAACATCTAATCCCCAGGAGTCCTATCAATATGAAACAGTGTTGGCTGTTGGTTAGTGGTTCTGTAAGACTACCATTAGACTCAAGCTCAGGCAGTTGCATATTAGGGTCTTGGGATACAGTTCAAATAATTGGCACTAGGGCCTTGGAATCAAGTTTAGACAGTTGCTCATTAGGGCCTTGAGACTGAGCTCAGAGGATTGTGCATTAGGGCCCTAGGATTAAGACAAAATAGTTGCATATTATGGCCTTTGATTTGAGTTCAGACAGTCGCACTTAGGACGTTTGGTATGAGATCAAACAATTGCATATTAGGGCCTTGGGATTGAGCTCAGACAGTTGCACCTGAGGGCCTTGGGTTCAAGCTCAGATGGTTGCACATTGGGGCTTTGGGTTAAAGCTCAGAAGGTTGCTCATTAGGGCTTTGGGTTCAAGCTCAGATGAGTGCACATTAGGACCTTGGGATCAAACTCAAATAACTGCATATTAGGGCCTTGGAATCAAGCTCAGATGATTGCATATTAAGGCCTTAGGATTGAGCTCAGATGACGGCACATTAGGACCTTGGGATCAAGCTCAGACAGTTGCATATTGGAGCCTTGGGATCAAGCTCAGATGATTGCACATTAGGGCTTTGGGATCGAGCTCAGATGGTTGCACATTAGGACCTTGGGATCAAGCTCAGATAATTGCATATTAGGGCCTTGGGATCGAACTCAGATGATTGCACATTAGGGCCTGGGGATCGAGCTTAGACGGTTACACATTAGGACCTTGGGATCAAGCTCAGATGATTGCACATTAGGGCCTTGGGATCGGGCTCAGACAGTAGCACATTAGGGCCTTGGCATCGAGCTCAGACAATATCACATTAGAGCCTTAGACTGAAGCTCAGATGATTGCACATGAAGGCCTTGGAATCAAGGTCAGACAGTTGCACATGAGGGCCTTGGGATCAAGCTAAGATGATTGCACATTAGGGCCTTGGGATCAAACTCAGACGGTTGCACATTAGGGCTTTGGGGTCGAGCTCAGATGATTGCACATTAGGGCTTGGGGTCGAGCTCAGATGATTGCAAATTAGGGCATTGGGGTCAAGCTCAGATGGTTGCACATTAGAACCTTGGTATCAAGCTAAGATAATTGAATATTATGGCCTCGGAATCAAGCTCAGATGATTGCACATTAGGGCCTTCAGATCGAGCTCAGACAGTTGCACATCAGGGCCTTGGGATCAAGCTAAGATGACTGCATATTAGGGCCTTGGGATTGAGCTCAGACAGTAGCACATTAGGGCCTTGGGATCAAGCTGAGACAATATCACATTAGAGCCTTGGACTGAAGCTCAGATGATTGCACATGAGGGCCTTGGGATCAAGCTAGACAGTTGCACATGAGAGCCTTGAGATCAAGCTAAGATGATTGCACATTAGGACTTTGGGTTGAGCTTAGACAGTTACACATGAGGGCCTTGGGATCAAGCTCAGAAAATAGTACATTAGGACCTTGGTATCAAGCTCAGATGGTTGCACATTAAGGCCTTTGGTTCGAGCTCAGACGATTGCACATTACAGCCTTGGGATTAAGCTCAGATGATTGCACATTAAGGCCTTAGGAATCAAGCTCAGATGGTTGCACATTAGGACTTTGGAACTGAGCTCAGACAATTGTACATTAGGGCCCTGGGATCCTGAACATTAGTGACTACATAAGGGACGAATAAAGGAAGATATCCTCCAGGGAAACCGTTCTGCTTTATATTTTGGCATTATTTACAAAAGTATCTGATGCTTGAACAACAAATGTGTAATCATTGTATATTTCCATTGTTGCTGGAAATCAGAAAATGAAGTTTGTTCTTTTGTTGTGTTAAAAGGAATTGTCCAGCAAAATAATTCCACCTTAGCAAATGTATTACTTTTTGCGAACATCTGAGCAGAAATAATTCCCATACAAAAGTAATTATTTAGTAGTGTGGTTCCAAATGCTTATGGAGAAGGGGGGAAAAACTGTAATTATAGCTGCATTTCAATTACATTTAATTGTTTGGTAATAGTTGGGTGAGTAGTAGTAATTGAAGAGGGAATACGCCAAGTACAGGTGCTCTGTATTCCGTAGACTAATCCTTCCATGAGGAGTACTGGCAGTGCAGTTATGTAAGAAGTGCAGCAATATTCAAATGACTGCCAATTTCTTTTAATAACATGTTATTAAATCAAATCTCTGGCATGGAGTAATATTTAAGTGAGCTGCTGCACAAAGCCTATCGGATCTATTTCTCTTGCGTTCCAGTCTAACAATGCTTCTTATTTCCCTCCGACTATAGATAACACAAAAGAGGGTTATTACGTTACCACCAGGCGTGCATTTCTTTTTTTTCCCCCAAAGAATATTATTAGCATTGTTTCTCTGAAAATATTGCTGAATGTCTCTTTTTTTTTTTATATAGCTGCTTAGTTTTCTTTTTTGGTGACTTGAAAAGATTCTACAGTGGCAATGGGGTATTCTGATTGGCCGACTGCATTCTAAAAGGGTTTGGCTGGAAACTCTTATGTACAGTAAAACAATTATAATTTAAAGTACTAGGTTATGGGCCCCTAGGGTGCATGCAGTGTGTCACAGGGCAGATGGGATAGACCACGAGGCCTTCCTCTGGCTGCACCATTCTATGTTTGTATGTTTGTAAAACATTCCATTTAAAAATTAAAATCAATTTGGTATAATATTGTAAATAACTATTTTGATTTCAGCCAGTCAGCATGCAGAGCTACCATACCACATATCCTGTGTACAGTGTTCTCTCGTGTGGGAGCGTTTGGAGGGAGAGCTTTACTTCAGCACCAGGGGGAGGAAGGCACAGAAAAATTACAAAAAACAGAAACAACTATAATCCTATGATAACTCACTCAAGCTAAACTTGAGCGATTTACAGTAACTTAAAGGGGCCTGTGAGGGGTGTTTCTTATGGTGCAAGTGACTCCTCTTGTGAAGCTTGGTCAGACATAACCACTCAACTTTGCTTCGCAGTCCTCTAGCCCAAACCTCACGCTCAGAGTATCTTATGCCATAAAAGACACCCCTTGTAGGCCCTCTTTAACTTATAACAACATGAAGGCACTCCAGGGCTTACCTTTGTTTATCGTGACTTCACCTCATGTCTCATGACCACTAAGGTTAAAGTAATTGAAATTAACCCAACCTCTGGTTTGTCATAATATTAAATTTTTTTTTTTTCCATTGAGATTCTTATCCCCTGCCACGCTCATCGTTCAAAGATCTACCCTTTTCAGACATACACTCTCCGACCCACTCACGGGCCTAGTATCCCACCAGTGACCTTCATGGCTTCCCGTCTGGGGGAGGAGGGCTTTCCTCCGGCTTCAGTTCCAGCAGGCACTAGGACACAAGGGAATTCCAAAGGCCCAGACTGTCATATAAAGGGACATGGGTTTTTGTACCCTTTAGGTCCCTCCCCCCTTCCCTGACGTGAGCATGGCCTTCTGGTAAACCTCACATTCACACAGCATGTCCCCGTGGCAGGAGCAAGTTGCCTGGCCTAGCCACAAGGGGCCAACTGAGGTGCTGGAGCTCACCATCGACCCTCTCCAACTGAGGCACACTGCCGCGTGACATCTGTCCCAGCCTGGTCTGCTGCTCAGTGGTATGGGATGACTCGGGGCCATTCCTGAACCCAGCTTGCCTGCACAGCAGGGCAACCTGCTTCCGCAGGGCTGTTGGAGCATCCCTTAATGCTTAATTGCAATAGGACATTCTGATTTTCTGACACCTACCAGATACAGTGCATCCTCGGTTATCTGCCCACTTTGGTACAAGGCAAAAGTTGACGGATAATTGAGGGTGATGGATAATTGAGAGTGGTAGATAATGGGGGACAATGGCAAAATGAGAAAGTGGTACGAGACAAAAGGCGGATAATAGAGGATGGCGTGTAATGGGGGCAGAGATAATCAAGGGAGCTCTGTATGTTTTAACAGATCTTTCTTTCTTTCTTTCTTTCTTTCTTTCTTTCTTTCTTTCTTTCTTTCTTTCTTTCTTTCTTTCTTTCTTTCTTTCTTTCTTTCTTTCTTCTGCAGAGACCCAGATGCCATCTTTGATGGGTCTGCAGTCTTCACTGGTCCACCGAACCAGCAAGAGTTTGTTCTTAGTGGTCCACAACAAAAATCATAGGTTCTGGACCCAGATCCACTTGCCAGGTACGGTCTCCATGTTTCATGCAAAACAGAGCAGCTTGGTGTGCCAGTACCCATGTGAACTGATGCTTTTTTTTTTCGATGATCAGAAGTGGTAGGAAACATTTTAATAAGGAGTCTGAAGAAAGCTCAGAAGAAGCAGTAACTGTTAATGAGAGGTGTTGTATCCCAAATCTGAATGTAGCACATTTAGGGAAAAATGAGAGGCACAAAGCAGTGGTGTGTAAGCTTGCCCTTTTTGTACATTGGCAGAAAAATAAAGTTGGTTGGGGGGAGGGGAACCCTCGTAGCACATTTGTAGTATGCTTAGCCCATGCTGGTCTAGGGGAAGCCAAATGTTTAACGAGTCTTGGAACTACTGTATGAACTTTGGGAGCTATATGGGCCTATGAGGTTCCTAAACTGTGCCCCTGCCCCCCTCCCCATATCTGTAAATGGCAATGTTGTGGATGGAACTTGGGCTCAGGGCAGCGTTATGGACACTGAGGTCCTGTTTACCTTCCCCCAATAATTCCAACACTGTATGTAATAAAACCCCAATTATCAAAATTTCAGTTAGCCAAAACTCTCAATTATCCCTAAACTGTGGTGTGTCTCCCATTTTAATAGAATGTATTGCAAAGTGCCGTGACTTATCCAAAACCCCATTTATCCAAACAATTGCACTGTCCCACAGCACATTCGGATAAATGAGGTGATGCTGTATTCCCCCACTCGAACCTCCCAGCTTACAGTGGGACATGCCCCCTGGTCCACTTCCTCATATCTGCATGACTCTTGTGCTGCTACACTGTGGGCTTTCAGAGATGCTTGGATGGGCTACCTCTGAAAGGAAAAGCAATGTGGGAAAATCCCGTGAGTATTGGGTCTTACGTTTTAGAGGAGGTTAGAGGAGAGTCCTTAATGTGTAAGCTATGAACAGTTTTCTGTCTCTCACTTGATGTAATTGTTATACTTTTAACTCTTGTAACCATACAGCAGTCTAGGAAGTGCAAAGGTTATCCAGGGTGCAAAATGGCAATGAGGGAAGTTCAAAGGTCATCCAGGGTGCAAAATGGCAATGAGGGAAGTTCAATGAGGGAAGTTCAAAGGTCATCCAGGGTGCAAAATGGCAATGAGGGAAGTTCAAAGGTCATCCAGGGTGCAAAATGGCGACCAGTCACTGGACTCTGGAAGCACGTTTGTAACATACAGCAAATATTCTTTGTCAAAAAAAGAAAATCTCCAGTACATTGTTTTAATTGTTACTGGATTTTAATATTTTTCTATGATGGGATTTTAATTTTTTATCATGAATGGATTTTTTTATAGCATTTTTTTGTGTCATGATAGAAGTTTATTGTTTTATAGTTTCTGCTAGACAACTGCTTTGAAGAGTCTGGGACCATGGCCTTATGAATTTTCGGAGATTCCTGTATCCCTCTGAAGTGTATAGGGCTCTCATTCAGTCACACATATATTAGACAGGCATCACTGTCTTTGCCCCCTAGGAGTAGTGAGGGGTGAAGGAGGCCCAAAATCAGATGTATGGATTGCAGTTCTTCTTGTATCTCAAACCTTATTTTAATTTAGGGGATTATTTCTACCCAGAAAGACAATGGCCCTGAAAATAACATTTTATATGAAAATAATGCACCACCTTGCCACTGTGTTTGTTGAGGTGAAATTAAATGGTGCATTTGTAGAACCACTACTTGCCTGATCAACAGGTTTAAGCAAACGTCAAGGGACTGGGGGAGTCAGAGCTAGCAGCTGCCAAGACAAGTCGTGCTCGTGAGTTGCTCTCCTTCGTGGAATTTCTTTATTTTTCCTTATAAAAAAGTTTACTTTGAGAGAGAACCTGTTGGGCGACATACCAATCGAGTTAAAGATCTCTGGAACTTAGGAAACGCAAGGAAGCAAGCTGGTGAAGGTGAAGGGAAGAAAGGACAGCAGGTCATGGGATTGAGTGGGGCAAAGTCAGCCAGAGAGGGTGACGTGCAGAATACAGACTCCTGATTAATGATGTGATGAAGGCAATTAAAGACCTAGACCTGCCGGTAATTACTTTGGATGCTAAGGTACAAGAATTTAATGCCCATCTCACTGTGAAGCACAACCCATAACAGTGCTTGCAGAAGCTAAGGAGGTGTCTGGATGAGCCCTGTGACCAGCCACGACGGCAGCAGGGCTGCAGAAAGAGAACATAATCCTCCAGTTTAAGCGCAAAGCCTTAGCAAATCTTGATCTGCTAACATTGGGGTCCATGAACTTTCCGAGGAACTGGAGGGAGAACAACCTGTGAGATCTGCAATGCAGTGGTTGCAAACACCCTCTCATTAGACTCAGCCCCCAGTGTCCATAAAGCTTACAGAATCACCCCCAGAATATACTGGGAGGGCGCGGCAGGACACAGGACTTTCATAACTTTGGCTGGAGACCATGGACAGGATACAGTACTGGATGTCGCAAGATGCGAAGGGCTACTAGGGCAAGATGATGGGAGTATGGTATTGGTGTTTCCAGATCTCGGCTATGCAACAGAGGAGCATAGGAAGGGATTTGACAGGGCCGGGGCCATACTACACTTCCTGGGGATCACACACTTGCTACAGTTCCCAGCGAGACTAAAAATAATATATTCAAGTAAGCACTATATAATATATTCAGGTAAGCACTATGTTTCTAATGACCCAACCAATGTCTGGAAACTTGTGAACAAAATCAAAACAGACTTTGGCATGCAAAATGAACAAGAAGGGATCTCAGACTGATATTTTATGGCTCAGAAACTCTAAGTACAGGGGTTGGGGGGGTGAGTGGGGCATTGACCTGCCATTAGTGCTTAACTTAGCCAGCTATATGCTCATATGGGGGTCCTGCTCTAGTTTCTTAGTATTTCAGTATTCTATGTGCAAATTGTTGGACAGTATTTTACTGCAGGGTACAGCCCCTAATCCTAAAAGTCTGATGCAGATTACGAAATGGTGCTAACCTTGTGGCGAGGTCAGTTGGTTCCCTTTCCCAACCTGAAGTGGGGTCTAGGTCACCACACACACATTGACAGTAGTAGCAGCTATCTGATTAATGAGACTGTCACTGTTAATTAGCAGCTTTTTCATTTTTAAGATTAATATATTCCAAACATTTTTTCTGATACCAGGTTGGCTAGTTTAACCCTTCAGTTTTATTTGATAGACCCTTATGTCTCCCTCATGTTAACAGTAATGCTAAGGTTACGTTTTTACTTGTGTAACACCATTTAAATTAGTACTTATTTAGAGAAAAACTAATAGGAGTTCCTTGAGGAGGGAATACGAGAGGTGAATGATTATGTGGGTTTTTGCCATTAGAATGTTAACTAGACCAAGTGGCTGTCATATGTTGCAGCTGCAGTCCATATGCGAATTAATATTTTGTAAGATGGTCTTCTCATTTGAAGCAGTTTAGTTAGCTTGTCTGTACGATGTCTGTAAAGGACAACTGAAATACAGATTATCTGCTCACCACCTAATATGTGATGAATTAGGTGATGTGGTCATGTATCCTTGGATAAGAATGGTGTAACGTATACTCAGATGCTGGAATATATTCACCGTGAATGTTGTTTTTAAAGGTGTATCTTTAAAAACCAATAAAAAAAAAAAAAAAACGGAAACCCACACACACTTGCCATGGGGTTGTCCGAAGTTGTGTCTTATTATGATGGGATTATCCCGTGGTTGCTCACTTTCTGTGACGGAGTGCAGGAGATAAAACCACTATTTGGTTTGCAGGCAACTAGAAATATTTCATGCCCAGGATGATCTGTAAATTCTGTGGTGCTGTACACGCCATACATTTTATGTTTGTGGTGAACTCATCTGGTGGTGTTGTGACAGAGTTTGTAGGGAAAAGAGGGAACGTTCATCTTTAGCGAGAGAATCGTTTTTAGTGAAGGCTTTGATGGTTGCTATTTTTTTTGTAAGTGCACTGTATATTTATTTATAAAAAGCTGACACACTGTGTGAATTGTGCTCCTTAAACCAGAGAGATTGGTTCGCCTGAAGAGAATTGTTTTGGTTTTGGATCTAATATAGGATGTGGGTTATGTTTTCAACATGATTGAGAGTGGGGGAGGGGGTGGAAGGTAACATCTGACCAAACTTCACAGCTGATGTCTGTCTACAGGCACATAATAGCTCCAAAATTAGTTGTACAGAGGGTGTGGGGCACGGCTTCAGACTGGATGTGGTCTGGATGTCTGCTACCAGTACTGCTTCTGAATGTGTTGGATCAAAGCTTTTCACCATCATGTCAGACCACTTGGACAGCAGCGGCACAAGTAAAAATGATTTCCCACAGAAAAATGTGAATTTAAAAAAAAAAAGTTACTTTACAGTGTGGGAATTTGCACCATGAACTCCAAAAAATGAAGTAACAATAAAAATAAATAATTCCCCATTATTTTTGCTGGTTAGCTCCAGGAATCTTGGAGCAGCCCTGTTTTTGTTTACACTGACGCTTTTTTATCAATCAAATCAAAAGCTGCTTGGCTGTTTGCCATTATCTGTACATAGACAGTACATAGCTCATAAAAATAACGTAAATTATACAATGGTGTCTAAAAATCCTGTAACCTCATTGGTCAAAACATGTCACATGACCGTTGGTAAATCCTGCATAACCCACGGCTGAGGAATGGCATTTATAAAAAACATAGTTAAACACATTTTAAATTTATTTTACACATGGTTCCATTGTATAATTGCAATAAGGCACTCCAGGGTGTGGGTTATTGGGTGATTTATCCACACCCTGTTGTGCCCTATTGCTTAAACATTGTACATACATAAATATTTGAGTAGTATGACATTTAAAGGAAAATTAAACAGCTGTTTTTGGAGGTCGCTAAGTTAATGTAAAATCATGGCAAGATAGAGCTGGGGTTGGCATTTTATAATATATTGCTCCTTACCTTATAGTGATTTAACCCATTTTTGTCATGCTTGAAAATTATAAAAGATCCCCCCCGAATTTCAAAGTAAGCGCACCGACATGAGATGTAATTAGGTAATTGAAGCAAGACTTCTACTACAGACTAATAGAGGCCCAATGTGCCGGCCCCTTTTGGCTCATACTGTAACATTTCTTGAGTCCACCAACTTTCTAATCAGCACCTAACACATGTGCCAGACTCTGAAAAAGTCACTCTCAAGTGCTAGTTTAAAAGAAAACAATTACTCAGCTGTGGTAATCTTGTTTCTTCCAAAGGAATCTAGTAATATTATTACTCTTGCAGTGCTCCCTTAAGCCAGCACTGCCCCAGAGAGAACAGAATGCTATGCTAATCACGGAATGTTTAGCTTGTGCATCTATTTTCAAACTGCCCAGTGTCAACTGCGTACATTCTACCTCAGATTTCTTAGAAGCCTGCAAAGAGGCCATAACAACATGTGAATCACTGTTTAAATAATTATCAAAAAATAATGCCCAACTGGGTAAATAACAACATTAACCAAAGGACTAGTATAAACAAATGTCCCCCCCCCCTTTTTTTTTTTCTGAAGTCAGATATGCCTTTAGAAAACAACCTACAAGTTAAGACATTATTAGAAGGTGCCAGCAGGTGGCATGCCACTCCAACTATACATCTTATCAGCTGTGGAGAGGATTTTTCTTGTTACAGATTCTGAAAGGGGAGGCAAGGGCGGGGAGTAATAATATTAGTGGATCCCTTTGGAAGAAACAAGATTACTACAGGTGAGTAATTTTTTTCTTCTAACCCCAGGAATCCACTAATATTAATCTTGCAGACTATGCAGCAGTACCTCAAGAAGGTGGGTCAGAGTCTATTTAGGAAAAAGACTGCAAGACTGCTGTGCCAAATCTGGCATCACTCCTGGACTGGGTGTCCGGGCTGTAATGCTTAGTGAAGGTGTGGACTGACCTCCAGGTAGCTGCTTTACATATTTCAATTAGAGGTGCCTCTCGGGCAGCTGCAATAGTGGCAGCTGTGCCCCTTGTAGAGTGGGTTCTAAGACAAGAGGGAGGAACCTTGCCTGCCTTTGAGTAGCAAAACTGAATACACTGGGCTATCTATCGAGAGATAGTCCTCTTTAGTCTCTTTGAAGCAGGAGTACCTTTACCTACTTCTCCATAGGTGAGGAACAGTTGTCTATCCTAGCTATGATCTTTGGTATAAGTCATGTAATAAATCAGTGCTCTTTTTACATCCAAGCTGTGCAATCTACACTCACCTGAGCTAGAGTGTTCAGTAAAGAAAACTGGCAATGTTATTGACTAGTTCAACTGGAAGTCAGAAACCACCTTGGGGAGGAACTTCCTATTAGTTCGCAACACTACCTTGTCCCTGTGGAAAGAAACATAGTCCTTTTCCACACAGAGGGTCTGTAGCTCGCTTATCCTTCTGGCAGAAGTGATTGCTACCAGAAAAGCTACCTTCCAGGTAAGAAATTTAAGCTCTGCAGATGCCATAGGCTCAAAGGGTAGAAGCATAAGCTGGGCAATGCAAATATTACGGTCCCATGCTGGCAGTGGTTCCCTGTAAGGGGGAAACAAATGAGAGAGCCCTTTAAAGAATCTTTTGAATATAGGGTTTGATGCCAGGGATGTATCCTTTCTAGATGAAAGATATGCTGAAACTGAAGCCAGGTGCACCTTCGGAATTGAGTGCTGCAACCCCAGGGAGTGCAGGTGAGACAAATAATCAAGAAGGGTTGGGATCCCTGCCTGCACTGGGACTATTCCCTTGTAAATCTCTTCCATTTTGAGGTATATGTTTTCTTGGTGGAAGGCTTCCTGTAACCCTTAAGGATGTCTAAAACTGCTTCAGAGAATTGGCAGTCTGCATATTCTAAGTCCTCAAGAGCCAGGCCCTGAGCTTGAGAGACCTGAGATTGAGGTCCACTACCCTCCCCTGAAAGGAAGTCAGTAGACTGTACCTCTGAGGGAGGTGAATCTGTTTGCTCATAGACATTGAGAGCAGCAGGGAGTACCAAGGCTGTCTTGCTCAATCCAGGGCTACCAGAACCATCGAGGCTGGTTGTGACCTGAGCTTGATGAGCACTCTGAGTATCGGAGGAAAAGGAGGAAAGGTAAAGAGGTACCCGCCTGTCCAATCCAGAACCGGGGCATCCATTGGAACTGTCCCCTTCACTGGGGCCTGCAGCAATAAAGAAGTAAGTGGTGATTTTAGTGGGAAGCAAAAAAGGTCTATTTCTGGGGTCCCCCACCTCCTGAATAGAGCATTCACCACTTGCTTTTTCAATCCTATTTGTGACGGGCCTGGTTTATCCTGCTCAAGGCATCTGCCAAGGTGTTGTCCTTGCCTAGCAGATGAATTGACTGTAGAGAGGCATTTAGAGAGTAAACGAGGCTCCATATCTTCATTGCCTCTGTACACAGAGGAGCGGGCTTTGTCCCTCCATGTTTGTTGATGTAATACATTGTTGTGGTATTGTCTGTTCTGACTTGTACCACCTTTCCCTGTATGAGATGAGAGAAACCCTGGAGGGCCAGATAAACAGCTCTTAATTCCAGCAGGTTTATGTGCAGGAGTGAGTCTGCACTCTCCCTAGTACCGTGGATGGTGTGATCCCCTAAGTGAGCACCCCAACCAAGCAGGGAAGCATTGGTTGTGAGAACCATGGCGAGAGGCTCCTTCAGGAATGGAACCCCTTTCCTTAAATTTTCCAGTTCCCTCCACCGTTGGAGGGCCTGTAGTAACGTTTGTGTGACAGGTACTGGCCTTGAGAGGGGGTCCCACCTTTGGCACCAGTGTGCTCTGAGGTGGAACTGAATACCTGAAACCTGGCACCTATGACTGTGTTTGTTGCTGCAGTCATGTGCCCTAACAGTTGAAGAAACTGTTTTGCTGGCTTTGGCCTGCCCAGGGAAAATGAGCCTGCCAGAAGCCGAATGCTTTCTGCTCTTCTGAGGGAGAAAAGCTCTTCCAACTACTGGATTCAGCTCTGCACCTATGAACTGCAGAACCTGCACAGGGATCAGGATTGACTTTTTGGTATTGAGAAGGAATCCCAGGGAGAGCAGCATATCCTGGGTTACCCGAAGGTGATCTGACACCTGTTGGTGGGATTTCCCTATGATTAGCCAGTCGTCCGGATAAGGAAAAATTGTGGCACCCAGTCTTCTGAGGTGTGCCACTACTACTGCTATGCACTTGGTAAAGACCCTTGGTGTAGAGGTAAGGCCGAAGGGAAGTGTTGAGAACTGGTAGTGGCCTGAGGGGAGTCTGAATCTGAGATACTTTCTGTGTGACTCCCTTTTGGGAATATGGAAATATGCATCCTTTAGATCCAAGGAGGCTAGCCAGTCCCCATTTTGTAGAGTTGGCAAAATCATGGCCAATGTGACCATCTTGAACCTGGGCTTTACCAGGTACCTGTTTAGCAGTCTGAGGTCTAGTATTGGCTGCCTCTCTCCATTCTTTTTTGTTGTTAGGAAATATCTGGAATAGATCCCTTGCCCTCTGTGGTTGTGGGGGACAGGCTTAATGCTTTTGCCAGCAGTAGGGCCTGTACCTCCTGCTCCAGTAGTTTTCTTCTGAGGAGGGAGCTGGTGCAAAATGTTTTAACCTTGGAGGAGGAAGGGACTTGAAGCAAAGGGAGAGACCCTGATTCACTATTTCCAGGACCCACTTGTCTGTGGTTATTTTAACCATTCCTGGAAATGGGTGAGTCTGCCCCCTACAGGATGTGGAGAAGCAGCCTGAAGGGAAAAATCAGGGGTTCTGCTTAGCTTGCTGCTGAGGCTGAGCAGATTGGGATCCTCTCCGAGAACCCCTTCTACCTCTAGCTCTGTAAAATCCAGTCTGCTGTGGTTGGTACTGCTGCTGGGAAATAGCCTGTACCTGAAAGAAAGGCATCCTAAAAGAGGTCCTGCTCCTGCCTCCCCTAGAATAAGATGAAGTTGAAGTAGAGGGCCTGTCTCTGGTTGAGTTGGTCCTAAAATTAGGTTTATAGTCATCTACTTTTTTCATATATGCCTCAGTCTGGGCACCAAGAAGAGAGTGGCCTTCGACAGGAAAGACCATTGCCTTAGTTTGGGTGTCCTGGGTGAGGTTGGTAGCCCTCAGCCAGGCAAATCTTCTTCGAGCAATGGTACCAGCCATCCACCTTGCAGCTGTATCACTGGTGTCAGCTGACATCTGAAATTGGTATTTGGAAGCCTCCAAGCCCAATGTTGCTGTGTCTAGCAGCTCTGACACTGTTAAAGAGGGGTTAGCCTCAGCATTGTCCACTACTGACTGCCAGAGAGCTTTTTGATAAAGGGCTGCATAGGCCTGGTAGCTGGCTTGACAAATTGCCAGGGATGCTGAAAGGTACTCCTTTTTTGCCATACTGACCACCTTTCTCGAATCTTTCTCAGGGGGGTGAGAGGATAAGGGAGTTTTGGCTTTCTCATGGGCAATCTGCTGTACAATACCCTGGTGGTCTGGGTGACTAAAAAGAAACTCGGCACCAGATCTTTCTAACTGTTACTTCTTGTCACACTTTTTGTCTGTGGGTGTGACTGTATTGGGAGCCTTTTAGGATTTCTAAAACATCCTTTTTAAAGAATTTGTAGAGAGGCAGAAGGAGCCTTTTTGAGGATGTCAGCCCCATAAGCTCCATGTATTGTGCCTCCTCTACATCCTGGATCTCTTCAGCTGTTTGCAGATCCAGGGTCTCTACCATTTTCTTAACAAAAGAAAAATGGGAAGAGAAATCCTGTGAGGGTCTGGGAGGGGAGCCAAAATCCTGTTCTGGTCACACCTCAGGTTCAATTCCTTCTTCATCTTGGTCATCCTCCTCGTATGCCACTGTAGCAATGGGCAAAGAGGGGCAACAACAGTTGCTTTTTCAGCAGTAGTAATCCCAGGCTGCTGAGGGAGTATTAAACCCTGCAGCACCTGGAGTAAGGTGAAAGCCTGTGTCAACTCAGCTGAAGGAGCATTAATAGGTACCTGAGGGACCCCTTGAGGTGTCTCAGCCAGGGTGTCAGGGTGTTTGGTTTTCTTTAATTTTTGGCAGGCACCAAGGAGTCAGTCAGTTGATTGCCTGTCTTGCCAGAGCCCTCACCTGTATCGGGGTGGATTTAGAGGCTGTGGAAGGAACTGCCACAGTCTTAGAGGGGTGGACTGGTTAGAGCCCATGGACCCCTTCTAATTTTCTTTTAAGCCTCTCCCTGTGTTTTTCCACTGTCTTAACAGGGAAAAACTTATAAATATCACAGTCTTCACTGAAGTGCTGTTGCCCAAGGCAGATCAAGCCAAGATCATGCTTGTCTGTCTTGGCAAACACTGTAATACACTTCAAGCAATTCTTGAACCCAGGGAGTCCTGTTTTCTTTTTAGGCTTGTCTGACATTATAGAAAACGGGAACCAGTAACCGACCATAAAATAGACTAAATTTGAATATTTGCAGTCAGTTTCAATAGAATAACTGTCGGTTCAAGAACCGATAAAGTGAAAATCTATCGGTTCCAATCGGATCCGTAACCGAGAAACCACTGAGGAAAACCGCTAAGGAAGTGGTTAGAATTAAATAAACTTGAAGAATAAAGTAAACGGAACCCTCTAAAAAGGTTCAGATTAAATAAAAAAGAAAGTCGGTTGCCCCTCGGTTCAGAGGAACCGATAAACAAGTTTGAAATGTAAAACTAATAAGGTATAAAACACTGAAGAACAATGACACAAGGCAGTAATGAAAAATAAAACAAAAATACTGAAGTTGTTTTGGTCTATGCACTACAGGAATATGTCTTGATTGAAAGAGATCTCCAGGGCATCTGAACTTTGCACCAGAGGGAAGAACTCTGAGGTAGAATGTAGGCAGTTGACACTGGGCAGTTTGAAAACAGATGCACGAGCTAAACATTCCATGATTAGCATGGCATTCTATTCTCTCTGGAGCAGTGCTGGCTTAAGGGAGCACTGCAAGAGTAATAATATTAGTGGATTCCTGGGGTTAGAAATTACAAATTCCATTTTTTTCCATGCACCCTGATGCCAGTCTATCCTGCAGAGCAGCCATAGCCCCTGCATGGCAGCCTCTGCTGGTGTGAAACTGGATGTTGGGGCAGGGGGCAGCAGGGGTAGGCAGAGCTGGGCTGGCCCACGGGCATTCAGTTGTATACCCATCATACCTCTCAACTGTCCCTAGTTATGAGGGATGTCTCTCATTTTTCCCCTTGAAATTACTCTGTTCCTCATCCATCCATCAATCATGGAAAAGTTACTTTCTACACAGAATGTGCCGTAATGTCAGTCTTTAAAGCAGAAATTCACAGTAGTTCAAGATGTTAACTCTAAAACAAATATTCAAGTAAAATAATGATTTCCACAGTATTCTGAGCTTGTGTTTCTGTATTTAAAGTTGTGTCCCTCATTCTGATGGTCAGTGTCAGGGCCGCAGTAATGGGGGGGGGGAATGGGGAAGTTGTCCGGGGCCCCGACCTCAGGAGGGGCCTGCCTGAGGAGCTGGCATTACCCCTGGCATTAGCTGGTTTGGGAAACTGGGGCCCATTTCAAGTGACTTGTCCAGGGCCCCAAAATGCATAGCTGCAGCCCTGGCTCAGTGTCCCTCATTGTCCCTCATTCTGAGTGTCCATGTCCCTCATTTCAGTGACGAAAGGTTGAGAGGTATGATACCGATGCCAGTCTGCAAGTGGATCCCTGCCTGTGCAGGGTGCAGAAAATGATGGGATAGTCCTTCAGGACCACTTCGCCCCCATCAGGGTGCAGACAGACAGTGAACTGTTCTTCAGTATTGCCAGTTGGTGCCAACACTGCCCCCATCCCACTGTGGAGGCTCCTACAGCTGGTGGAGGTGGTGATCGTGATGTGGCCGCGCAGAGGGGGAACATAGCTACTAATGCAACCCTAAGGGCTGCACAGGATCCTCCTCCTTCTTCCCTGGCACTCTGCACAGCGGAGTTTGTTGTCTGGATGCAGTGCATGGCCAACTCTATCCTCTGGCCCACCCACGCATAGGGAGCACACATCCTGCTAAGCAGATGATATTGCGTGCCCTACCAGTGCACGTCATGTGCATAGGGGTTCTCTATGACTTTCCCAGACTTTGGCACATTCTTAAGTGCCAGAAGCCTGTTATAGAGTGGGCTCTAAAATATGCGTACAGGCAAATTCAGTCGAGTGTAATCTTCTTGAAGAAGTCCTCGTCATCGTTACACAAAACGGGCAGTAGGAAGTCGATGCTGTCTGTGAGATAGCGGCACCTAATATTTACATCGGATGTTGCAGAGTGCAATTAAAAATAGTAACTGCATTTTTTAAAGGAAAACTCTCATAGTCGTAACCCTCCCACCCCCGAAAGCTCTAGCCCCGATTAAGCTTTTCACACAGTAAAAAAATATTTTTTTTGCGGTTTACTTAATTAAAATAAAGTATGTAAACGCCTGAATCGCTAAACATGGCAGATGCTGCATGGTTCCATTTCAGGTAATGGTGCAGCGCTGCACAATTCGTCCCAGTACATTTTGTAGTGGGGCAAGCGGTGCGGCACCGCACCATTACCTGAAATGGAACCGCACAGCATCCACCATGTTTGGTGATCAGGGAGTTTACAAAATTAAAATAAAGTAAGTAAACTGCAAAAAAAAATTTTTTTACTGTGCGAAAGCTAGAGCTTTCGGGGGTGGGAGGGGGTTAGCATTATGAGAGTTTTCCTTTAAGCAGTGCATAAAGTGTGCAGAAAAAACTGTCTGGTCTCTAAAGATCATACTTATAAAAAGATGCATTGACCACTACTGCGGAGGTTCTTTTGTCCTTCATAGTGTGGAATGTGCATTTTCATTATCATCCAATTTTTCAATAAGTCAAAATGCAGGCAAAACATGAAGATACTTTAGGAAATGGACAAAGGAACTAAGGGTCATACTGCCCTCTTGAAGTCATGGTAAGGGTTAAAAACATGGGGTTAGGGTCCTGCTGTGAGACCGAGACACCCCCCCACCCAAAATCCCTCAAAATGTTTTGCTGGGTATGACACCCTGCCAGACCCAGCCCACTTAAAGCCCTGCTTCTTTTTTTTTTCTAATTCTATTTTTTCTCTTCCCTACCTGAGCCCCACTGAACTCTCTCCGGTGACCGCCCATCCTGGATTCTACCTCCTTGCATGGCATTGACTGGTCTCCTCTCTCCCAGACACCTGGCATACCCTGGGTCTACCCTCCAGGGAAGGGCTGCCCCCGCCCAGGGTGCTCTTTCTTATAGGGTTGAGACCGGGTCGGGAGGAGTCTGACTTAGGATACAGCCATGCCCGACTTTTAGGAGTGTGATCCTGGGGTGGGGCGCCTTGCTATCAGTGGGAGAGCATTTCATAGTTGCAAGTCCCTATGGAGACCCAGCTGTCTGGCAACGTGCTGCTCCACCCCCAGGCATACGCCACAACGCTACTTTGGGCTACCTCCGGCCCGCCGCCAGAGTCACTCTTTGATCGGCGATCCCGTCCTCCCCAGGGAGAGAGAGAGCAGTCCTTCGGATGCTTGATCTCTTCCCTCCCCACCAACCCCCGGCTCCCCGGGCTCATTCCCAAACCAGCGTGGCGTGAGGTGTGGCGTCCAGTGCCTCAACCCTCAGCGCCACCAGGCCGGCCTAAGCCCTACTTCTAAGATAAAAAGAAACAAATTGTTTAATTGCTTAAAACCTTAATCAGGAACAGAGCTGTGGGTAGGGAAGGGTTAAAAAATTTGTGACATTTTCCTTTAAACGTTTGTTCAAGAACTAGCTGGAGGCAAAACGAATTAATGGTTATTTGCAGTTAGTTGGTGGGGGACCGAACTCTACGGACCAGCAGCCTTCCTTCTGTCCTATTTTCTCGTGTTTGTATGGATCAAGCAAATGCTTTGCTTTAGAATAATGAGATGTTCCCATGGGGGGAAGGGAGGGATTATTAATCTGCACACTTCAAGTTCTCTCTCTGCTGGGATCGCCAAGATACTTTGCTGTAAAGTAAATACATTTCACACAGTTCCTGTAAACTCTTGCCTATAATGTGGGAGTCTGGGGTCTTCACTAAAGGTGACAGCTGGGATCTGAGGGACCCATAAAACAAGCTGACAGGCTGTCCTTTGTGAATTTCACTTTAATCAGAATTACAGTAAAATTTGGCTAAAAATATCCCCAAGAGTCAGAACAGAAAGACACGTTTGTTGGCAGGAAATCGATGCGTCAGAGGATTTTTTTTTTTTTAGTTGTTATTGTTCCTAGAAGTGAAGTCCTAAAAGGGAAATTCTTACAGAATATTATCTCTTTGTTGATGTTTTGCCTTTCAAGCCATTGAATCTAGTAACAGGTTGCTTGGTGGGGGGGCACGGTGCATTAACAAACAGCACTGATGTCAGCCGGCCCCGTGGCTTACAGGGTTGAGGCAGTGAACTCCTTACCTTGTGTCATGCTGGCGACCAGAGTTCGGGAACGAGTACAGGTTGCCGGGGGTTGGTGGGGTGGGAAAGGATTGAGCATCCCAGGGACTGCTCTCCTGTCTTGGGGGGAGAAGTGGCCAGCCATTTGGGCCTCTGATTGCCACCGGGTTGAGACCCGGTGGCAGTGCAGGTAGCGAGCGGCTTGAAGCACGGGGCTGTGGCTCTGCAGGACGTGTGAGCCTCCACACGCATGTACTGACATGTTGCCATTGGCAGGGATCAATGGTGAGAACAAGGAAAAGTGGAAGGATGGGTTTCATCAAGGTCTGCCTGTACCTTGGGGTCCATGCCAGGCTTAACTCTGGGGGGTCTGGGTGTGTTGATGTGGGCGAGGACGGCCATCCACTACCTGGCTTTGTGGGGGGACGAGGAATCCATGGGAGACTTGTCCCTTGGGTCGAGAGAGAGAGATGAGTGCCAGTCACAGAGGACAGGGCTGAGAGTCTGCCCGCCCTTCCTGGAGGAAAAAAGCCCTATGGAAACAAAAAACGGCACTGATGACTAATGCAGTTTCCTCTCGGTGGTTGTCTCTGCCATTCAACTTAATATTCCCTGCTGTTTTGCCCAGCATATCATAAACTTCTTCAGAAGAAAGAGGCCTCTCTTTTTTTTTTCCACATTTTTATATATATATATATATATATATATATATATATATATATATATATATATATAGTCTCCTGATCTCTTCCGCAGCCCTTTCTAACCAACCCCCCCCAGCCCCATCACCGGCCCCTCTCGGACTTACCTTCACCAGCGTCCTCTGCCACAGGACTGCGGTTGTGCCCGGCCACCGGTGTGGGGCCTGCAGAGTTTCGGTCATCATCCTGCTGCCTGGGGTGGTTTTCCCTCCAATTTTCTCCCTGGGCCCACAGACGTGCAGTGGGCACAATGTCCAAACTCTGCCTCTGCAGAGACGGCCCCAGCATCCTGAATGTAGGATCCCTTCCATATGTGCGGGCATTCAGCCACCACTGGGTCTCAGGCAAGCAGAGTGCCACACTAACCCCCCTCCCAGAGGAAGGAAAGCTGTCTAGGGACGCTCAATCATTCCTCTCCCCGCCAGTCCCTGAACAACCCAAGTCCATTCCCGACCTCGGTCGCCAGTGTGGCAGGAGTTAAGGCACCCAGCGCCTCAGCTGTCCACGCCACTGGGCCGGCTCAAGAGACCTCACTTTTGATGCTTCTTGTTTTAACTGCTCGCCCCCAGCTATATTCTAAAATTTGGTTGTGGAAACTTCAAAAGCTCCATTGAAGTAATGGAGTGACTCAAAGATCTTTTGAAATAACGCATACATTGGTTTTGTTTTGCCACAGGAGCCTCTTCACGTATGAACATACGAAAAATGTCAGCAGGTGCAGGCCCCAAGGTCTATCAAGTCTGCTCAATTTTGCAGCTAGCAGTGTGTTACTCTGCAGCTGCCCCCCCACTGTCCAGTAGTGACCTTTCCCTTGACCTTCCCCTTGATCCTGTCCCACTCATTCTTAAAACTGGCCATTGACTTTAACATTACCACCTCCTCCGAGAGTGCATTCCACCCATCCACCACCCTTTCTGTGAAGTAGTGTCTTCTCATTTCCCTCTTAACTGTCCCCCCTCCAGTTTCAGGCTGTGCCCCCTAGTGTTTCTCCCTCCTTTTAATGTAAAAATTCCCTCCGTACTAACCTTGTTTATGACCCTGATATATTTGAAGGTTTTGTTCATATCCCCTCTATCCCTCCTTTCCTCCGGGGAGTACATGTTGAGCTCACTCAGTCTGTCCTCCTGTGATCATCCTGGTGGCTCTGCTCTGTACCCTCTCCACGTATGGAGTTCCCCTTTCCCAGTGTGTAATCCTACTGCATGGGACAGCAGTTGGGTAAAGCAAAGTGATCTTCCATTGATGTTTGTAACCCCCACCCCATGGTGGCACGTTCCTTTGGGCAGCCAGAGGGTCATTTTGGGTCGACCAATGCTGTCTGCATTCTCTGACTGTAACTGGTGTTGGGGGCAGTGAAGAAGAGAGTGGAGCAGCTCATTTCCCAGTGCTCTATCCCACTGACAAATTGAGTGCCCCTGCTCTGGGTGAGGAATCTTCCTGTATGTCTGACTGGATCACCGTTACCAACGCACTGGACAACATTTTCAACAAGGCTTACTCCAGTAATGATAATAATAATAATAATTTTATTTACAGAGTGCAATCTGTAAAATCAAAGCACTGTACATAAAAACAGTAAAAAAATCAAAACATGGATATCAAAACAGTTAAAATCAAGTAGTAAAAATACAGAAACAAGCAGGAGCATATAACATGACTAGTCACCGAATGCCTGGCAGAATAAAAAGGTCTTTAAAGCTATTTTAAAGCTCCCCACAGTCTGGCACTCTTGAATAGGATGAGGCAGGAAATTCCACAGGGTCGGGGCTGCAAACGTAAAAGCACGTGAGCCAGGGGTTTTCAGCCGTACCCTGGGAATTTCTAACAACCCCTCGTTAGCTGAGCGGAGTGAGCGGGCGGGGCAGTAAGGAACCAGGAGCTCTTGCAGGTAGCCCGGGCCCTGTCCATGTAGGGCTTTAAAGGTCAGAAGGCCGACCTTGAAGGTGATCCGCCACTGAACAGGCAGCTAGTGCAGTTTGCGCAGCACAGGTGTGATGTGGCTCGAACGAGGAGCCCAGTCAACACCCGTGACGCAGCGTTCTGCACCAGCTGCAAGCGGCGGATATCAACCCCCGGAAGCCCTACGTAGAGGGAGTTGCAGTAGTCCAGGCACGAGGACACAAAGGCATGGATCAATGTTGGCAGGTCACCGGACGGAACAAGATGTTTGACTCGAGCAATGTTTCTGAGATGATAAAAAGACGACTTGACAACTGCGGACACCTGTGAACACAGTGTCAGCCTGTTACAGCCTGTTATTAAGGAGCACCCCTAGGTCATGCATCTGTTCAGAGGAAGGCAGCTGACTATTCCCTAGCCGAAGCCCAAAAGATGCCCTGCCACCGACCCCTCTATCCGGAGACCTGGATCCACCACCAACACCTCAGTCTTATCGGAGTTCAGTTTCAACCAGCTGGATTTCATCCAGTCCTGGATTTCTGCGATGCAGCTGTTAAAGACTGCGAGACCACTATCCTGGTCGGGAGCGAAAGACAGGTAGAGCTGTGTATCATCTCCTAGAGGCAGCATATACACCGTGAACAACATTTGGGAGAGCACCAAGCCCTGAGGGACCCCGCAAGACAGGGAGACTGAGTCAGAGGAAAACAACCCGGACACCACCTTCTGAGACCTGCCAGAGAGGAAGGATTGGAACCACCTGAGGACTGGACCAGCCAGGCCACAGATGATCCTCAGGTGCTCGAGCAACACCCCATGGTCCATGGTGTCAAAAGCTGATGAGAGATCAAGAAGCACCAAGATGGAGCAGCGCTTCTGATCTCTAGCCATCAGGAGATCATTGATCACCTGAACCAGAGCTGTCTCAGTACTATGCCTCTTCTGAAAACCGGACTGGAGAGGATCGTAGATATCATGGATGGTAATGTGGTTCTCCAGCTGCAGCGCAACAACTTTCTCAATCACCTTCCCTAAAAAGGGAAGGTTAGATATGAGTCTGTAGTTAGCCAAGCACTTTGGGTCCAGAGAAGCTTTCTTAAGGAGTGGTGTAACCACCACCTCCTTTAGGGAGCTAGGGAACTCACCTGTCTCTAAGGAGCACCACACAGTCTTGGCCAGGACAGGGATGATAGAATCTATACACCCCAAAATGAGGCGTGTTGGGCCCAGGTCCAAACTACAGTAGGCCGGCCGCATATTCTGGATAATCCGCATGATGTCGATGGTCTCCAGCCAGTCAGAAGAAGACCAAGAAATCCGGAGTGCAGTGAACAGGCACCGACCACCGTCAACCCCCATAGAGTGAGCTGGTTGGATCTCCGCCCTGATGCTGGTCACCTTATCAGCAAAGAATTGAGCAAACTCATCACACTTGGATTGTGAAAATGCTCCTCAGACCTTAGACAGAGTCCCCCTAGCACCTCTCTTTTGTTCTAATTTTATATCTCCCCCTGCTCCTACCTAGACGGCGGCCACGCTAGGCTTGCCGTCAGAAGCAGGAGCTTAGTTATCAGCTACTTGGACTTTTGTTCATTTTTGTCCGCTTTTTATCCTTTTTTGAGTCGTTTATTTCTGTTTGAGTTGCATCGATTTATTTTATTAATTCCGTTTATATTTTGTGTGCTCCTTCCGACGCTGTTTGAGCTGCCGCCCGAGCTGCTGGGTGAGCGTCCCACATTTGTTATCTAAGCCGCTGGACTGGGCGAGTTGTGTCTGTTTTCTGCCAGCAGGACACTTCTTAGACTCACTTGCTCTGTGTTCATTCCGTCTCCCTGGCTGCTGGGTTCTCTGGGATTCTAGAGGTGCTGTACGCGGCTTTCTTCGTCTCTTTGCCCGAGGAAGTTTGGGTTGCTTTTCCTGGATTGTGGACTGGTGGCTGATGTCCTCAGTATCCTGGAGTGAGTCTTTTGTTGCTGTGACTGTGGGGATTGGTTTGAGAGTTGCTCGGGTAAGGTGCCCCTTGTGCTGCCTGACTGCTTTTTCTTTTTCTGCTTGGGACCGGGCAGGAGTTGCCTGGTTTTGACCTCTGGGGAGCCGAAGGGATTCTGGAGCTTCCCCTAAGCCATCTTTGTGGTCTGTCAGGTAGCTGGCCCACTGGGGTGCCTGTAGCAGCAGGTCTCGGGTGGTCTGGGGTACGGCCAGTTTGGTTGGTGCATTTTGGGGTTTTATCCTCCCTGTAATTACACCCTCTACCAGTCCCCAGGGCTTGTCAAAAGGATTTAAAGGAGTGTTTGGCGCAGGTTTTTGTCAGTGGATCTTTACTTCTGGATGCTGCTCTGAGGATTTAGCTAACCTGGGTTCTTCTTGGCTATTTTGGCCACGGGTCTGCGTTGGGATAGCTGCTCCTTGTTTAATTCTGGACCCCACTCCCCGGGTACCCAAGCAGTGAGTACTGTATATATTTCCATGGATTGTCGTGGATTTTGTGCACTGAGACTCTTTTCATAATTTCTGTGGATTAATTGCATTTCCTTCCACCATGTGAGAGGTGGTTGTCGTAGGAAGCACTATTTATTCAGACCTTGAGATCCAACAGGTACTTTTATGGTTTTTGAACTGTTTTGCTGTATTTGATTTTTGGACCTCGCCATGTGAGAGGTGGCGTTGGGGTCAGATCATTTCTACCTGTTAACCAGAGTGGTGAGATCTCTCTGGTCTTAGTTTTCTTATTTTATTTTGTGCAATGTGATTTTATTTATTTATTTATTTATTTATTTATTTGTCTAGTTTTAGTTTTTTGTGACCGGGTAAGTGCACTAGACAAATCCTACCTATTTTCAGGCACAACCCGGGGGAGGGGGATACAGATGAATGCCAACTAACATTAAACCAGAGTAAGCTGTTGGTGGTATTTTTAAGTGAATGAGGGAAATTTGGCCAGGACACTGGGGAAATTCCCCTACTCTTTTTCGATAAGTGCCATGGGATCTTTAACATCCACCTGAACTACCACCAACCCAGGCAGATGGGACCTCGGTTTAACGTCTCATCTGAAAGACGGCACCTCAGAAGTGCAGCACCCCTCTCATGCTGCATTACAGTGTCAGTACTGGGATATTAACCTGCTTGTTTGGGTTGATTGGGGCGTGTTATTTATGTTGTTGATTTTTATTTATTAATTGGTTTTCGCTGTAGCTGTTGTACTGAAAATGTGCTGGCAGGTAGCTCAGGTTAGTAAAGGTAGGGTTACCACCTGTCCTGATTTTCGCAGGACAGTCCTGATTTGGGCAGCTGTGTCCTGCAAAAAAACATGAAAAATACTATATGTCCTGACTGTATAGTAGAAAAAATATTTTCTAACTTGCCCCTTAATGTTGCAGAAAACTGTAATACCTTAACTAAAATACCCTAAAATGATAAGAAACAATAGAAGCAACTAAGAAACTACAATACTTAGCCTTAATTCTGATTATATAGAGAAAACAAGTCTGCTGCATTGGTCAAGGTTACGTACTGTCCTGCATAAAATCATGTTTCAGTAAGAAATGTCCCACTTTGGGCTTCTTAAAAGGTGGTAACCCTAAGTAAAGGTATTGCCAGCATTTTGGGCAAGAAACTGTTTGAAATAACTGCAGTAAAGTGCCTTTGCAACAGCATGGATGTTGCCATCTTGATGACCCTTGACCTCAGGACTAGCAACCCAGAGCCTGACGAGCACTGAGGAAATCCATGAAGCACTCTACTAGCCAGAATAGCAGTGTGCTTGGCACCCTTTCTGTACCAATCCTGAGCCAAGTGCTGCTGTAAGTGACTGACAGCCAAGCCAGCCAGTGTGGAGTCAGAACGTGTGGGACCTGTACTGGTACCTTCCCACAGTAGGAGGGGTTCTTGCAGTCCTGATGGGGCATCTGCGGAGACAGACATGCTGAGAGGAGGAGAGCAAGCTGAAATCCAATCCGGATTCAGAGACAGTGGTTGCTGCTGAACTGTTAAATTTTGCCAAACTTCTCTACGAGCAGAACAGCTGCTGTTTGCTGCTGAGAAGTGCTGCAGCTGCAGAGATTTTCCAGAATCTGCTGCTGGAACTTAGAGGTAGGAGCTCAGCCTGTCGTAGGCTCATTTGTTCAGGAGACTAATCAGGCAGATAACAATGATTTAGTGCATAAAAACTGCCAGGTGGCATTTATCATTTTATTTTCTTGTGCATAAAATGATTAAAAGATGCAACAGAAATTTAAGAATCAAACGTTAGTTCAGCAAAATGGACCAAATGCTGTGCCCAGCAATACTCATACACCTCAGTATTAGTGCGACAACCCACACTCTTACCTCTGAGGTCCTACACCTCACCATCAGTTCAGGACTGACTCCCTATCTGAAAATGTACCCTAGTGGTAGGCTTTTATAACTCGTCTCAGGATGACCTCACAGTCATGTGACGTCTACTCATTTGCAATTAATACATCCTAGGCTCACAACCTGTACCTATACATAACGTAAAAGGTTGCTTCTAAGCCTGGTGTCTATAGAAATTATTTCTTTCTAATAGTGATATCTTTCAGCATAATCCTGTTCAGAAAATGGCTTTACATTCTTAATTATCTTTAATTACTATAAGCTCCTCCCTCTGGGAAAATGTCTTGCCTACAGTTTAGTATAAATATAGGCCACTAGGGGCCACTGCTTCCCTATAGCCTTCCGTCATTGTGTAGGAGCCTTCCTGGGAACAGGTCAGTCTACAACACACTGTTTACAAAAAGGATTACTATTTTTAATAATGAACAGCCCTGTATTTCATTCCTCACAGGGTTTTACTTTTAAGGGGAAAATCACCTTCGAGACACACGCTGTCTCAATCCCTTTATTTTAAACAGGGATGTGTACTTATTTTCATTTTTCTCTTCGTTTATTTCCTTGGGTGAACTTTCCTAAATAAACCCAAGCTATAGTACTGCTTTTGCTAAGCCCTTGCTTCATGGCTTTAAAGTACCACCTCTTTCTTTTTATTGTTTTATCCAACAACCTTAATTACATATATCCCACGGCTGAAATTTCAGTCCATCGCCTACTTTTCATTGTGGCCCTTAATTACTTTGGCAGCCTTCTCTTTATTGTGTGTTTTAGTTATTTTTTTCTCTTTAGGGACTTCCCTGTCCCTGTACATGCTGGCCTTCGCTAGCGAGCATAGCGTTTGTCAGAATGAGGCGTCAAAAGTGAAATTGATATGCCGCCCCGCTTTGACCTTGCAATACAGCGCAAGGAGCAGGAGAGAGAGAGAGAGAGAGAGAGCTCGGAGCAAGCACACTCCTATTTTCTTTTTATTTACTTTGTCTCTCTCTCTTTCTTGAGGGGCTTTACATTTCCTGAAGAGCGGGGCAGCTGCAATTATCAACTGGCAACCTGCCAACCGCTTGCTATCACTGGCGCTGCAGGTGATAATCCTGAATCGAATCAGGATTCTAGCCACACTTGCAACAGCCCGCGGAGCAAGAGAGAGTGAGGAGCAGGCACGCTCCTCCTGTCATCTCCTTATGAGAGGGCGCCAGTTTTATATTTATTGCATAGGGGCACCCCAGTCCCTCTCTTTATTGTGTGCTTACTTCTTTTCATTTTTTTAAACCGCAGCATGCGGTGTGTCCCAGTGCTTCGGAGCATGATTATGCATCGAAGCAGCCACGGAGCTATCCTGCTCTGATCCAAGAAGAGGTGCCGCATAGTGCATTATGCGCACCTATTGGGAGCACCAATATCTTTCTCTTTTTAAACATTTGGGGCACCAGTACTCCGTACAAAAGTGTGACCTGCATCTTCCCCCCATGTACTCCCACTCGGGAGCTGGCACGCACAGCGCGACATGTGCTTCTGCACTGGCACACTACATTTCTGTCAGGCAGGGTGGCGACAGCCACTGAATACATTCTGCAGTGGCCTTCCTTTTTTTTTTTCTAGAGCCACTGGACAGGGGCCAACACGGAAAGGGCACAAAAATAAATAAGAGGTTGCTACTCCTATTTTTACTTAGTACAGCAGCATACCTATAGGCATTTTAATGCCATAACCTGCCGTATCTTTCTTGTACCTAGTACATTCTCATAGGCACAATATTATTTCTTGGAGGGGGTTAAAATCCTCTGGGTACCCTTCCATGACAGGGACCACCCTGTCACACAGCCCCTATTTCATCTACTGGTATGACTGAGAGAAAGGTGAGGTCAGGAGCTCTGCCTCCCGGTACTCTGGCACTCTGATCAAGAGTGCGTCCTAGGGAGAGGTAAGGGAGTGACAAAGGTACAGGCCTCAATTTGACCTTGACATGCTGCAATGTTGCTGTGACTGCAGAGCCACAAGGGAACTGCCAGAAAGTGACTAGGCCCTTAGCCAAGGGGTCTGCCTGCGTTATCCATTGGTGCTAGCCTGCACCTGAAGCATTAATTGGAGAATTGCTCCTGAGTTCCTGCGCCAGTCTGCGAGAGACCTGGCCATCAGATGCGTACGTACTGGCATGGACAGCCAGAAATTCAAAAGACACTGTAAGGTTAAAGTTTTCCTGTTTGGACTACAATTTGCTGCTGTGGGATTAGAATTCCTTGTTGGATTACAATTGCCTTGTTTCATAAAATGCTGACAAACAGTCAGTCGGCTGAGTTAATTGTTGCACGTTTGAAGTAAACTGTGAAGTACAGCAATGCAGGATCCTGGGTACTGTAAGAACAGGTCCGTAACTGTTAGCTAGCCTGGGTGCTCAGTAACTGTTTACATTGCAGTAGCTCAAGCATTACGGAAAATATAATTCTTGGCAGGGATAACTATTACTATGGAACTGTCAGGACTGGGGGTGCTAACATCACAGTTGGCCGAGGGATCGTGGGGGTGGGGAGGGCGTATTCCCATCAGTGGGGCCTACATTGTTTAATATCCACCTTTATTGTTTATTGCCTAACCACCTGTTTCTTGTTGCAGTTGATAAATCTCTGTTACTTTTCACAATTTTGCACATGAGCACATTATTAGTGAGCATATTATTAGCTGTATACCAGTTTGTGTTTTTGTCAAATCTTAAGTATTGAGCATTGATGGCCCCTGTAATCTGGAATTCTTTGCCTGTATGTTTGAGGAGTTCTCCATCGGCCAAGACCCTTAAAAAGGGTCTCAAAACCCACCTGTTTTCTTTAGCTTTTAATTAGTTTCAGCCAAAGCACTGCCTTTTCGTACTCATTGTAAGGGTAGTGTCCGTATTCCTGTGCGGAGGTGGGATGGTACTGCATATCGAGGTGTACACCGGATCCAAATCGACTGCTGAATGCAGCAAATACTAACTGTATTCGGCAGAATTCCGAACACCAGCTATATCGGTGCACAACTATGTGTACGGTCATCCACTCCCCTACGGGCTGCTATAAGAACTGGGCACTGTTGTCCTGCCGCTGGGAGGAGACTGTCCCTGCAGCATCCACTTCTGGCATCCTGGGCTCATGGGAGTGAACCCAGGTCACAGCATACCACAGCTGTCCCTTGCCATGTGGCACCTTGAAACCAGCCAACCCTGTGGGTCCTTTAATAAAATTCTGCATTATTAGGGTATCAGCGAGTGATGCGCAGTCCTGAAAGGAGAGGTTCAAAAATCAGGAACTGTTCGACTTCAGAAATAACATGGATATCCCCTCTCCCCTGCCCGATTACTTTGAGCTGTTAAAATAGCAAGGTCCACAGTGTCATTTTAAATTGCGGACCTTGGTGCAGAAGTAAATGCTTCCTGTTTGGTTTTCCCCTAAATGGTTAGTTTCTTTTAAAAAAGGTTATATATAAATATTTATATAAACCACATCAGTGATGAATACACTGGGAAATAAGTGAGCAATGGCAGACGACAGGGGGTGTGTGTTTATTAGGAGATGCAAGAATGCCTCTGGTGTGTGCTTCAGGCACAAGGCCACAGACCTGGTGCAGCTCGGCACTCAGCAGAGGAGTCCCAGTATTTCTCAGTGCAGCCAACACCCTGGAGTGTGTTAAAGTGGACAGGCTGATCATGAGTGGAAGTGGTCCAGAGGAGAGCTACCAAAATGGTGCGGGGGTGGCATGAGACACCATAAAAGGAAAGGCTGCAGCCGCTCGACATATACTTCTTGGAGGAGAGGTGAGAGAGGGCACATGATTGAGATCTGTAAGTACCTCATGGGGTGAACAAGAGGCAGGAGGGGAGCCTCTTTCACAGCAGGATGAGTGTCAGAACAAGAGGGCATGCTATGAAGCTCGAGGGGGGGTAAGTTTGAGAGGGATCTGAGGAAATACTTCTTCATAGAAAGGGTGGCGGATGCCTGGAACAGCCTGCCAGAACAGAGGTATGGGAGATGGAGGGATACCTGTGACCAAACGGTATATTGTCAAGTTGACACTGGGAGTTTAGCACAGTGAAAACTGCGTGGAGAAAATAGCATCAGTTAAAACGGCTACTTGGGTAATAACAGTGTGGATAATGTACCGCTGCTGTGCATGTACCTGTTTTCAGTGATGTAGGTAGGTTAAGTGCACCGCTGTGTGCTGCCTAACCATGCTGGCAGCATAGCACAGAAGTTAGTCACAAGCTGTGAAAGGGCTTGCTACATACAGCAGCCCTGGGTTCGATCCTGATGGGTTCCTTTTGGTGATTTTTTTTTTTTGCTTTGTGCCCACCATCATGCCCATGCTTCTCCGAGTTGCTTCCCCCACCTGGGGTTGTTGTATTGAATCTCCTCCCCCTGACTCCCCCCCCTTCCCGACTTGTGTTCCCCCTGGAGTTGTTTAATTAATTCTGCCCCCTCCCAAGTTTCTCCTGCTGCCCGACTTGCATCCCCCAAAGTTGTTTTAGTAAATCTGCCCCCTTCCGGCTTTCTTCCCCCGCTGGAGTTGAAATATTTATTGTTCACCCTCATGACTTTGTTTTCACCCTCCTAAGTTGCGACCTTCTGTTTTTTTTTTTCCCTGCAGCTCCGTTTCATTAGAGTGGTATGGGGGCATGCAAGGGGGCCATTCGTTTGCCCATTATGGGCACATCTGCTTGGGAAGCAGTGGCAGGTTTCACCCCTGCTACCGGCTCCGCTCCCAACCCGATTGCCTGGTCCCATAAAATCAGGAATTCCCTGGTGTCTAGTGGTTCCCCCCACCCACCCTCTGATTGCTGTTCTGTAGCAGTCTAAAACTGTCCCTGGTGCCTAGTGGTCCCCCCTCTGCCCCCGATTGCCAGCCCCGGTATAGATAAATAATTCCATGGTGCCTGGTGGTTCCCCTGCCTTCTGATCACCAGCCCTAGTAGTAAATCAGAACTTCCTGATGTCCAGTGGTCACCCCCACCCTCTAATCATGAGTCCCAATATAAAATAATAGGTCCCTGGCGCCCAGTGCCCCCCCTACCCTCAAGTCTCCAGCCCTGGTTGTAATTCAGAACTCCCTGGTGCCCAGTGGTTTCCCCACCCTCGGATTGATGGCCCCAGTATAAAATAACTCCCTGGCATCTAGTGGCACCCCCTACCCACCAATCCCTGTCCCCATACACTATTACATATTCCCTGGCATCTAGCAGCCCCCCCCCACCCACAGTGCGGCACCAACCACCCACCCTGCCAAACCACCTTTACCTGAAGTGCCAGTGCCATGTGAGCCCATATGGCCACCAGCACAGCCATCCTCTCACCACCTCGGCCAGCCACCGTACACGATGACAGACAGAGCACATCCCCTGTACTGTAAAGGAAGTGTGCATACTGTCTACTGTACCATAGGAGCAGTACTGGGCAGAAGAAGATACTGACTAGAGTGAGTGGGACCTGGAAAGAGAGACCTCAAACAAAAATCAGAGGTATGGCGGGTTGTTGTGAAGTCGTACATGATGGAAGTGTGCTCTGTTTTCTCCTTAAGTGGGAAAAAATGTTCTGACATGAGAAGAGAAGCAGGCATTAAAATAGAGAGGCAAGTTTTGAAAACAGGAGCAGAGCAGTGGTGGGTCAGGCTGACTGCTGGAAGAGGTAGTCACTGGAGAGTGGCTTTTTTGTGTGTTTAACAAAAAAATGTATTTCTTCTGTGTTTAATGGCGGGAAAATTTATTGTATCCTGCCGAGGTGACAAGTAGTCCCCACACCTCATGCATATGTTATGTAGCATATCGAGATACAAATGGCAGAAACAGACTGCTGAAATCATCTCTGCCATTTGAATGTGCATAATACGCAACGTATGCATGCCCACTGGCCCGCAGGTTTCCCTGTCACGTGTCTGTACTCCTTGGTCTGTTGCTCTCTCTCTCTCTCTCTCTCTCTCCCCCCACACTGCCGACAGTGCTTGTCTCTCTCTCTCTCTCTTTCTCTTTCCACACTGCCGACAGTGAGACACACCTGAAAAGTCATGCCACAGAGAGACACACAGGACATTGTATGACTTTTCAATTCAAGTGACTGTCAGTGTCTCTCTCCAGCTGTCACAGGACAGCTCCATGCAGGTGCTCAGTGAAGTGGTGCACAACACAAAACAGCACCGTAGACACTGTGGATGAAAACTGTGGAGAGACTTGCGCGTGGTGTGGTGAGTGAGAAACTGGGGGGGGCAACGACAAATGGAGCACCACAGGTTAAATATGTAGACAAAAGGTACACTGTGACATTAGGAGAGAAGACATGAAGTACAGGGAGGCTGACTGGCTTAATTCGGAGGTCCTGGTCTCTCGCTCATACTGTGTCTCTACTGCGGATCATCGGGGGGAGCAAGGGTCAACACACAGCAGACCCTTGAAAGCTGGAACCCGCACACAGGAAACCTCATGCTGCAGGAAACAGCACAAACAGCCACGAACAGGGACAAATCTTTCAAAAGGGGCAGGAGTGGAAAAACCAGCCACCAAGGGGCACGGCGACTACAACTGCTGTGGGATGGGACAGGAGGGGGAGACAGATGATGGGAGTCGACAGCAGATCACAACGGGACGGCGAACAGAAAAACTGACAGCTGCACTGCTTCTCTGACAGCTGCACAGACACACAGAGAGCAGGAACAGGAGGGAGAACACATACAGTCGCTCTGTCCCCTCTGCATTTCAGGAGATGCTGTGCTGCCTGTCTGCCGACTGTGCTATCCGTCTGTGGGAATTTCAATGGCTGCCATGCTGGTTTACTTAGCTTCAGCAGGCAACAAGTGCTGAATCTGATCAGAGATATTGGGTCGGGGACATTTCACAGCAACTGTGCATGTAACAGTGCTTAATGCACGGTCACCTGATGCTGCTTAACCAATTGGATGCGTTTTCTTGCAAACCCCATGTTATAAATATATTTGTACAACAGGTATGGGTCAGGATTGGCTAAGACAAAACTACTATCTTATGACCAACTTGCAAGATATATAGGATAATGTATGGCCTCCTGTACACAACAAGGCAATTCTTCATCCGAGAGTTTTCTATGACGGCTGATGACCTCGAGAGCGAAGCTCGAGGGGTCCCTCTGCCATCATAGAAAACACGAGGGGGAAGAGTTGCTGAGTTGTTTGGGAGGCCATACTCTGTTCTATATAGTGTATGGTGCCCCAAAACAGGATCACTTGCATTTTTTAGCCAGCATCTGCCATTGGAGACCCGCACTCCTTGTCTCTCTAGCCCACCAGCCAGCTTGCACGCAGGAGTCGCCAACTGCCCCCTGTCCTATGAACGGCGTTGGTGGGGGCGGTTGCATTGTGATGTCCTCACTAGCGCAGAGTGAAATGTTCTGCATTAGTGAGAACGTCACTACTAAAGCAGAATGACTTTTTGCGGTGTATGGATTTTCATACACAACTGCATTTCACCATACACTATAGCACTATTGTCTTGCAAAGCTGGGTATGTCAGAATGGAATACTAAACCAATCAGAGAGCAGCTTTAACAGTGCTGATGACTTCACAGTGGCAATGTGTAGCACAAAAGCCAGCATATGAGATACCTTGTAGACTTAGTTGCTTTCTACTTTGCATCTATTTTGATTGTATTGACTGGTACAGTACTGATTTGTAATGTAGTGATTGTATTGACTGGTACCTTACTGATTAGTACTGTACTGATCGGTGCTGTAGTGATTGTATTGACTGGTGCTCTGTTGATTAGTACTGTACTGACTGATAATGTAGTTGTATTGACTGGTACTGTGTTGATTAATACTGTACTGATCGGTGCTGTAGTGATTGTATTGACTGGTACTGTATTGATAAATACTGTACTGATCGGTAATGTAGTGATTGTATTGGCTGGTACTGTGTTGATTAATACTGTACTGATCAGTGCTGTAGAGATTGTATAGACGGGTACTGTACTGATTGGTAATGTAGTGATTGTATTGGCTGATACTGTACTGATTAGTACTGTACTGATCGGTGCTGTAGTGATTGTATTGACTGGTGCTCTGTTGATTAGTACTGTACTGATCGGTGCTGTAGCAATTGTATTGACCAGTACTATGTTGATTAATACTGTACTGATCGGTGCTATGGTGATTGTATTGACCGGTACTGTTTTGATTAATACTGTACTGATCAGTGCTGTAGAGATTGTATAGACCGGTACTGTACTGATTGGTAATGTAGTGATTGTATTGGCTGATACTGTACTGATTAGTACTGTACTGATCGGTGCTGTAGTGATTGTATTGACTGGTACTGTGTTGATTAATACTATACTGATCGGTGCTGTAGTGATTGTATTGACTGGTACCGTGTTGATTAATACTGTACTGATCGGTGCTGTAGTGATTGTATTGACTGGTACCTTGTTGATTAGTACTGTACTGATCGGTAATGTAGCGATTGTATTGACTGGTACTGTATTGATTAGTACTGTACTGATCGGTAATGTAGCGATTGTATTGACTGGTATTGTATTGATTAGTACTGTACTGATCGGTAATGTAGCAATTGTATTGACTGATACTGTGTTGATTAGTACTGTACTGATCGGTGCTGTAGTGAGTGTATTGACTGGTATTGTGTTGATTAATACTGTACTGATCGGTGCTGTAATGATTGTATTGATTAATACTGTACCGATTGGTGCTGTAATGATTGTATTGACTGGAACTGTGTTGATTAGTACTGTACTGACTGGTAATGTAGCGATTGTATTGACTGGTACTGTGTTGATTAATACTGTACTGATCGGTGCTGTAATGATTGTATTGACTGGAACTGTGTTGATTAGTACTGTACTGACTGGTAATGTAGCGATTGTATTGACTGGTACTGTGTTGATTAATCCTGTACTGATCGGTGCTGTAATGATTGTATTGACTGGTACTATGTTGATTAATACTGTACTGATCGGTAATGTAGTGATTGTATTGACTGGTACTGTATTGATTAGTACTGTACTGATCGGTGCTGTAGTGATTGTATTGGCTGGTACTGTGTTGATTAGTACTGTACTGAACGGTGCTGTAGTGATTGTATTGGCTGGTACTGTATTGATTAGTACTGTACTGATCGGTGCTGTAGCAATTGTATTGATCGGTACTGTGTTGATTAATACTGTACTGATCAGTGCTGTACTGATTGTATTGACCGGTACTGTGTTGATTAATACTGCACTGATCAGTGCTGTAGTGATTGTATTGACCGGTACTGTACTGATCGGTAATGTAGTGACTGTATTGGCTGATACTGTACTGATTAGTACTGTACTGATCGGTGCTGTAGTGGTTGTATTGACTGGTGCTGTATTGATTAGTACTGTACTGATCGGTAATGTAGCGATTGTATTGACTGGTACTGTATTGATTAGTATTGTACTGATTGGTAATGTAGCGATTGCATTGACTGGTGCTGTATTGATTAGTACTGTACTGATCGGTAATGTAGCGATTGTATTGACTGGTACTGTATTGATTAGTACTGTACTGATTGGTAATGTAGCGATTGTATTGACTGGTACTGTATTGATTAGTACTGTACTGATCAGGTAATGTAGCGATTGTATTGACTGGTACTGTACTGATTAGTACTGTACTGATCGGTAACGTAGCGATTGTATTGACTGGTACTGTACTGATTAGTACTGTACTGATTGGTGCTGTAGTGATTGTATTGACTGGTACTGTAGTGATTAGTATTGTACAGATCGGTAATGTAGTGATTGTACTGACTGATACTGTGTTGATTAGTACTGTACTGATCGGTAATGTAGCGATTGTATTGACTGGTACTGTGTTGATTAATACTGTGCTGATCGGTGCTGTAGTGATTGTATTGACCGGTACTGTACTGATCGGTGCTGTAGTGATTGTATTGACCAGTACTGTACTGATTAGTACTATACTGATCGGTAATGTAGTGACTGTATTGGCTGGTACTGTGTTGATTAGTACTGTACTGATCTGTGCTGTAGTGATTGTGTTGACTGGTACTGTACTGATTAGTACTGTACTGATCGGTGCTGTAGTGATTGTGTTGACTGGTACTGTACTGATTAGTACTGTACTGATCGGTGCTGTAGTGATTGTGTTGACTGGTACTGTGTTGATTAGTACTGTACTGATCGGTGCTGTAGTGATTGTATTGACTGGTACTGTGTTGATTAGTACTGCACTGATCGGTGCTGTAGTGATTGTATTGACTGGTACTGTGTTGATTAGTACTGCACTGATCGGTGCTGTAGTGATTGTATTGACTGGCCAGGCCGGCCCACTGGTGCAGTGGTTGGATTACTGCTTGCGGCGCCAGCGACCAGGGTTTGGGAATGAGCCCGTGTTGCTGGAGGGTCAGCCGGGGAGAGAAGGATTGAGGGCCTGAAGGGCGCTCTCCTCCTTCAGGGAGGGAGGGAGGGAGGGATGCCGCTCACACCACAACACCGTCATCAGGGTACACAGGTGGAGGTGCAGCGGAGGGTGCTATATGAGAGGGGAGGACATTGGTTGGGGTCTGGAGTGGCATCACGTCTCAACATGCACATGCCTGTTCGCATCTCCTTGGTGCCGACATCCTCTGGGGAAATGGGGAGAAAAACAGAAAATGTCTCCGTAGCTGTGCCTGGTGACAGGCCCCCGGTAGGAGTGCGGTACAGTCCCAGAGCATTGGTCAGAGGCCCGACACATATGGATTAAGTGGGGAGGCTGCTGGACCTCAGGCTTTCCCACCCAAGGGGTGATCCGCAGCAGGATGGGGGCTGAGAGGACCGCGCTCCAGGGCTTAGGCTGGTCCCCACCACGGGAGTCCCCAAGGAAAGACCAGGTGCAGAGAAAAGGGGGCGTGAGTATAAAAAAAAAATGTTATTAGCCAGGTACAAATCTTGCTAGTCCTGGGTTCCTAAACTCACTTCACAACATTAAAACACCATTTCTAGGCTCTGGTTGATATAGTAACAGTACTGCGACAAAGAGAATGCTGTGAGTTATTTTGTGAGAAGCTATGTAACCGACTCAGGAAGTGAAATTGTTCACTGTTTTACTAACACCTTTCTTTCCTAGATCAGCTCGGGGTTGATTTATATTTTTTCACTTTTGTTACTGTTTTGACACAGGACCCACCCCCAAGGGAAGACCTCGCAAGAAGAAGTTGGAACGCAGTCAGAGTGACCCTGTCATGGCCCCAGACATCAGCCCCTTGACCAAGAACTCACGAGGTGGGGAGCAGCTGTCCAAGGTAATGAATGAAAAGGACCATGACAGTTCTTTAAAATTAATGGTGTGTTCAGGGATCATGTTTGGGGTTTGCTGAAAATTGGATCACTGGACTCAGTCCGGACCAGATCATTAAAAGCAGGACTGGCCCAACTGGCCAGACCTGCTGAACCGATGCAAGTTGCACAAATTTTGTCAGTCTTTCCACTGTCCACTGTAGTCAGACAGGCCAGTGTGGCTTTTACCAATTGGGGTCCGGTTTTGATCTAATGGTCTGGTTTTTACCCATACCCACCATGTTTTAGGTATGCTCTAAAAAACATATAAAAGCTGAAAGCCAATCATAATTCTACAGCCAGGGGTACTTAACATTTCAAACAAGGATCACTGGCCCCTATGCAAACCTAAACTCAGTAAATATGTATATTATTTGTATCCCACTGTAATTATATTATCTTAGTCTATGTATATGTAGACTGTTTAAGCAATAAGGCACTCCCAGGGGTTATGTTAATGGTCAGTCAGTCACTTGTAGGGGTGTAATGTGGTACTTGGCTATGCCTCGTGCCACACACCCCTAGAGGGAGATTAACTTACCATTAACACAACCCCTGGGAGTGCCTTATTGCTATTATAATAAGAAATGTTTTTTTTTTAAACAGTGTTAAACCTTGTTCAGCATATGAGTAGGCGTTACATGTATGTTAACAAAAGATTAACATAAGGCTGCTAGAATGCTTACAGCCAATCAGAAAACTCCTTCTCAGACCCTTTTTATAATAAAGGAATAATGCCTGACAGGGTGGGTGTTATGCTGGGATAACATCCCACCTCGGGTGGTTGGGCCCGAGGCCACAGGCCGAGGCGCCTAACACCTGAGAAGGGATGTTATCCCAGCATAACACCCGCCCTGGAGGGCATTATTCCTATTATACAATGGCTTGTTGTTTTATACAGAAAAAAAAGGATTTTAAAGAATTTTATTTAGTGTTTAAAAATATTTTTTAAGAAAAGATGCAAACAATCAATATGCTGATCAGCCAGATCATCAGCAGGGATGTTATGCCAGGATAACATCCCTGCTGTGATGGCCAACTGACCAATCAGGAGCCAGGATTCTTTCTTGCCATTGTATAATACTATATAAACATATTTTTTTACTTTCTTCATGTCTCTTCAGCTAGGTGGGGATGTACCCCTTCTATCAATCCAAGGTTCCACAAGTGCCCAGGACCCCCTCAGCAGCACAGTCTGGGAGGACTGTGATTTACCCCTCATGGTTGGGTCCCCGAAGGGAAGGACCATACCACCCTTGGATCCCGGCCAACTTTTAGGCTGTGGTGTCATTTCAGAAGGTAGGCTCTCCTGGATTCCCCCAGCATCATTCTTCAGCCAGCCTCAGGGTTTTTCCCTTATGTGTTTACCCTTCTGAGGATCAGATGTGCAGTGACATCTGAGGCACGTCACACCCACTCCCATGTATGACTGTGCCAATGTCCACTGAGCCCCAGACCCTGCATGCTCAGGAGGTGTCAGGTGCATCGACTGCTAGCCACTGCCGGGTGTCAGTCTGCTGCCAACAACCTCACCCCACCACCCACCTCCGGAGAAGAGCAGTCCATCAGACACTTATCCCCCAATTCTCGCCAATGCAGCAAGTTCATTTCTGAACCTGTCACATGCCACAGACGGGTAGCATCACTTACCTGCACTCAGCGAGACGGCTACTGTGGATTCTTTCTTATCAACAGAACTGTTACATTCTTGTGTAAAAGTTTATTAACATCTGACGTGCTTACATTTATGATACTAATTAGCAATGGGTTCTCTGTTAAAAGTCCTTTCCATGTAACTATATTATCACAGTGCCTGACAAAGAGGCCTGCTGGGCTACGAAAGCTTGTATGTTAGTCAAATAAAAGGTATTACAACCTCATTTTTTTCTGTTTGCATCAATTCTACTCTGCATGAAAGTATAGTTCCTCTTTATCGTTCGTGTATTACACATTTGTTAATCACTTCTGCTGCTGGGACAGTCCCCTGGGACCATCTTGGAAACAAAGCTATTAGCTTAAATGAGGATATTCCGATGTGCAGAAATTCTAAATAAATATTCATGGAGCAAGTTTTTTAAGGGTTGTATTTCACCCCAGTAATCATGAAGCAGGGAGAAATTCCAGTAGCAGCCGAGGGTGGGGGTGAGGCCTCCATGAATTTCCCATGTGTTTATGTAAAACAGAACCGAAGGAGTCAGTATCCTACCAAGTAAAGTTACAATGCCACTTGTGTATTAATTTGAAATGCGCTGTGTAACTTACTATTTGCCATGTATCAGATTATGCTACACGAATAACTGTAGCAGTTAATACCTTTTTACACATGTGTTTTTACTACGTCGTAATGACTTTATAGCAAATATTACCTACAGTGTTTTGATAAGACATATGAGTTTGATTAGTACTAGATATGAGTGTCTGGAATGATCGGCAATGAACAATCCACACTGGCTACAAATGCTGTCATAATTTATTTCTTTATTTTATTATTTTAGCTCTGTTTATCACTTCGGTTCAGGTGGTGATGTACCCCTTGTTCGACCCTTCGGCTAGCCCACCAGGAATCCTCCCTAAGCTGCCCAGACTGGCTGGCCTGCAGCGGGGCTTTCTGGGGGAGGGAGAGACCGAGATCAACCAGAGGCCTCAGCTGAGGCTTACACCTGGGGCAACAGTCAAGAGGGTGCCCAGGTAAAGTCATCCTGCTGCCGCCCCGAGGATCTTCTGCTTGTGATTTCCTGTGGCGGTGCAGACATGCAGTGACATCAGAGTATGGACATGCGTGCTCCCGTGCATGTCCCACAGATGTCTGCTGCACCTTCGCCGTGCTGTACGTGGTCCCAGGTGGTGTACACCCAGTCTCCACTGGGTGTCACATGTGTGCTGGGATCTCGCAACCCCCACCGCAGAAGTGGAGCGCTGTCCGTAGGATGCTCATCCAACTTCCACTTGGTGGTCTTCTGTTGCTGTGGGCCCTTTCCCGACCCCGGGTCGCTAGCATCGCAAGCAGTAGCACTGCCGCTGCACCAGTGGGCTAGCTGATGGCATGACTTGTAATGGTTATAAGAGCATGTGGAATGTTTTGAAATCAGCACTCTGGACTAACTGAAAAAATGTCATGATTTCTAATTAAGCAATAAGGCATGATCAGGGAGTATGTTAAAGAGACACTGTCAGCTGCTGATCATTTTTTATGACCCCTCTAATCTTGGTGCCTGTAAACTGCGCTCTGAAGGCAGTTGCTGACATTACATTTCAATCCTACCTTTGCTGTGTGTAGACTTTCATTTTTACAAAAAACACATTTAGGTCTGACCAACCTTTTCTTTTCGGTGCCCTGCTTTCCGCATGTCCCAGCTGTTGAATCCTGCCAAACCCATGCATGAACGAGTTTGGAGTTTTTTGTTGCTATTAAACAAAATAGCTGGCAGTATAAAGAAAGTCCCCAGAGTTTGGCAATAGGAGTATTTCAACAAACCAAGCGGTATTTAATAAAGAAATCACTGCCAGAATGTAAAAATGGGACTCAGCGCATGCACACCACCAGCACGTGTGCAAGCAGTTTTTTTAAGATTTTTAATAATATTTTTAAAAATCTTTGCTGGTGGGGGAGACATGGCAGACTTTGGCGCATGCACCTTGACATCGGTGCATGCCACGTCCCCCAGGGGAGAAAAACAGAAAACTCTCCTGGTCACGCAGGATGACCACCAGCCTCCGCAGGCCCTGCATCCAGTGACTCAGGCACCTCCCGGAATCTGGATCCAGTCCTGGTGGGTTGGGGGACTCCCCATCACCCTGCCATGGAGGGCAAGCCGTAGGGGACTACGAGAGAGGTTAGCCCTGGGGGAAGCCAGGGTGACAGGGCTGGGAGGACCGGCAGGAAGAAGAACCAACTGGGATAGGGGAGCATTAAAAAAAAAAAATCTTTTACTTCCTACCCATTGTATAATCAGAATAATCTGCTCAAGAATGTGGGTTATGCTGGTATTTGCCCACATCTGGTGTGGATTTGGGCACTCAGCCTGTGGCCTCGCGACCAAAGCACACCAGACACGAGTAAATCCCAGCATAACCCACAGCCAATAGTGGATTATTCCTTAATTATACTATGGAGTTAGACAAAGTCTACATTTTCATAGATCAAGACCTGGTCATTTGGGGGGTGTGCTACCCTGTATGCAAGGGAGGGCAGAGAGCACTATGCAAATGACACAACCACATGACAAATGTTGTATAGTTTTTGTTGAGCAGGCAAGCACACTAGACAGTATAGATGCCTGTTTCTAAGTGCGACCCTTGAGATTACAAGGTAGGACAATCAGGCGAACCTCTTACGGATCTCATCACCTATGGACAAAAAAATACTGCAAAAACCACAGTGATAGAAAAAAAGCAAAAACAAAATCTGTCAAAGATACCTAACAATCAGTCCTGCTCTTTTTAAATGTGGATTGCTTTGATAAAAGAGTCTGGGTGATGTTCATCCAACAAGCAGTAAGTTCTATGAGTGAAAACCTCTTAAAGTTACAGCATCATGCAAAACCTAAGCCACATTGAAACTGCCCTTAAAAACACTCGATGCATTTAAAACCATTTCATACGTGGAATAAGGTACTCCTGGTCATTGGTGCTGAACCTTATTGATTCAGGCATGTCACATGACCGTGTATTAAAGCCCTAGTCAACTGTTTTTAAAACCAAACCCATTATAAGAGCAGTAATGCACTCCACAGTGTGCATTAAAGCATCTGGTATGCACTTCCCAATGCTTGTGAGGATATTCAGCCTTCAATCTCATGCCTTACAATCCCCCTGAGGTGTGTGTCACAATAGTTTTAATGCACACCCTATCATGTAGTATTGCTTATGTAATGCTGCACACCCTGTCATGACATGTAAGTCAGAAATTCCACACAACAGGTTCTCTGAAAAAGTGACTCAGAACGGCCAAGGCTAGTAGATATGGCACTTAAATATCCCCTCTGGGAACCTTTTCAGACACATATTAACTGTACTTTGACACAAGAGAACCAATCTGTCTTATTTTCACAGCTCCCCCGGAAATCAGAGGAAGCTCCCTTACCTCCATGGGAGCTCCTCTGCACAAAAAACAGCTTTTGAAATTATGTCCCCGAGGGAAGGAAAGGTTGTAAATTGGCTGAAGGGATGTAGCATAGATCTCTTTCCACTTCCGTGTTGAAGCCACATCTCAGCTCCGATAGTGTTACGATGCCGCAATAGGGAGAGTGCAGGGGTGCTCTCCATTGAAGTGTATAGAGTGTGATTTTAAAGCATAGTTTTCGGCCATTTAAGTGGCCATTTGGTAAAATTGGAGCCATGGCTCAACTAACAAGAGTCTTGTTAATTGAACCCTGGCTCCAGTTTTGCCAAATGACCACTTAAATGGCTGAAAACTGTTTTTTAAAATCACGCTTCATACACTTCAATGGAGCGCGCCCCTGCGCTCTCCCTGTTGTGGCATCATAAAATATCGGAGTGCGGGGGGGTGTCCAGCAACATGGAAGTGGAAATGGATCACGCTGCTCATCCCTTGGGGGCAATTTATGATCCCTTCTCTCAGGGGCATAATTTCAAAAGCTGTTTGTTGTGCAGAGGAGCTCCGCTAAGGTAGGGAAGCTTCTTCTGATTTCGCTGCAGCACTAAGAAAGATGCTTTTTAATGCTTGCATTTTATGAGATTTTCAGTGTAACAACGCAACGAAAAGGCAGTACTGTTTTGTATCTTATTCTAGGTTACATATTTATTGGACATTTCAGAAAATACCTTTCAGCACAAGTGCTCTTTCACGAAGGTTCCATGTCAGTAACAGAGATTACAAAGCAACAAAACAAATACAATAAGCAACTTCCTGTGGCATTAAGTCAAACAAGTACAATATAGACAAACAAGTACAAATGAACAGGCTATTAAAAGTTACACATACAGTTGGACATACAGTTTTTCACCTGACTTTCTAGATGTCCTACATAAAGAACACAAAATAAAAAAGGTATACTGCAGATTATTTAAAATGGAATGACTGTTACCTCATTTGATTAGTAATGTAGCAGCGTCTTTGTGAAGCTATGCTAATTCAGTGACATCATTCTTCTTTGGTGGGTTACTAGGAGTAGGTCATGACCTTGGGAACTGTGTGGTGTGGCCGCTCCCGCCTCTTTAGTTCTGGTTACTGGGCTACCCCTGCTTATTGCATATGTTTTCTGTAGTTCTCTTATCCTCTTTCTATATTACCAAGTACATTTGCATGAGAATAGGAACTTTGTCCCTCAGAGTTTATGCACTGCTGCTGCTTGTTCTATATAAATCTAGATAACTAGCACACAAACACACCACACACACACACACACACACCGCTATACACATACATTCCACACTACCACACACTAAACACACACTATACACACACACACACACACATTCCACACACACACAACCACACACTAAACACACACACACACATGCTAAAGTAAATACACACACACATTATACACACACACACACACACCGCTATACACACACATTCCACACGCATGCACTAAACACACGCTACACACTCAAACACTACACACACACACCACTGTACACACACATTCCACACGCACACACAACCACACACTAAACACACACACACACGCTAAAGTAAACACACACACACACACACACACACACATCACATACATTCCACACACACACACCACTATACACACTCATTCCACACACACCACTATACACACACATTCCACACACACACACACACACACACACACACTCACTGGTTTTAAAAGGAGGCTGCAAGGCTCACAAAAACAACAAGCACTCCATGAAGTACGGTGCAGAAAACACTAGCCCACAGAATTACATCAGGCCTCACAGCTCGCACACACTCTTCTGGTTCTTATCTTATTTCAGAAGCATTGGAAAATCGATGCGTCATAAATAGAAAACACAGACACAAACCACACATTTGCATCTGTTGTTATAACTCAAAAACACCATCCACCTTCATGAGACAGACCAGAACATTTAGTTTGTTTTTTTAAATAAACAAGGTAAGTAAGGCAGCTGGCCTTAGTTTTAGAACTTTGAGAGCAATATGAAAGTTGTACCACATCAGCCCTTGCAGATGGGCTTTAGCTTGTCCGGGAGCAGGGGGGGGGGGGGCTGTGACCGAATTATTATTTTTTTCTTTAGTTAACTACGGTCCCACTGGGTTGTCTTTGACTGCACTCACATCCATGGCCCATGCTTAAATGTATGTGCAATATATCACGCCTAAATGCACGTGTAATTTATCACGCTTAAATGTACATGCAGTATACTGGCATGCAACGCAGACATTTTTGCAGTAGTCATCTTACACTGGCTGCCACTTTTGCAACAAATAGCATCTTTTTTTTTTTTTTTGTTTGCTGTGGGCCGGCCGTGTGTTGTGGACTCGGAAACTGAGCTGTGGAAATTGCAACATCTTCTGATGTGTGCTGAAAGAAACCCAACAAAACAACACCTACATTTAAAAAAAAAAATCTAAAACCAAAAAAAAAGTAAAATAAAGTTCTTTGAAGAAAGGAAGGAAGAACGACGTACAGTTGGCGACTTTTTTTTGTGGTGGCAACTTGAGAAAATTCCATTCAGTTATTGACAGTCCATGCACAGTTGGCAGATGCAGATACAGGCAGAGTTAAGTTCAAATTCTATGTAAGCATTTAGCAACCAGATGACTTATTATGGTGGAAAATGCTCGGCAGGTAGCATGTGTTTACAGTAATGTACAACATGCGTCGTGAGTTTGGACTAGCCGGTCGTAAGGCTGGAAAGGTTTGACAGCTACTGTATTCCGCAGACAGGATGCCAGGTAATCATGATCTCCCAAGTACCCATCCTTTCTGTATGGCAGTAAGTCTGCCCCTAGACTATTCAGTTTCTGAAGAATCCCCCCCCCCCCAAGCAGTACAATGGTTTCTTTATTCATTAAATATTTTCACCAAAAAGCATAGTGAACTGCAGGCAGCTCGTTTCCAGATGCATCCTGGGGGAAGGGGAGAAGGGATCAGGCAAACAAGATACAGACGTGCAAGGAAATAAGAAGAGCAGTGCAATTAGTGCAGAAATGGGCACAAAGTAATGTTACGTGTTCAAAGAGTGCAGTGCAAAAAGTCGGTCAGCGATAACAGTGCAAATTAAACAGGAGTGCACAGGAGACTGATAAACACTGCACGGAGATTGTGGGCAGCATTTCCAAAGGGGCATAAACCGACATAAATGTGTGTGGCTCCTGCGTCTGAGTCCGCCCGAATGTATGCAGGCAGCCCTGCCGCAGTTTTCAGAAGGTCTGTCTGTTTGCGACAAAAAAAGTCACGATTTGGGGTGAGACAGAAATGATGCAAAGCTGTCTTGTGTCACTTTTGATGCAGTTGCATCCTTTTTTTTTTCTTTCTGTCGCAAAATTCTGACGCCATTACACCAACGAATAGATGGTCTAGCGATGTTTGGAAAACTGTGGCAGACGCATCTCGGAGGGATCCTTTTTAAAATCCTGCCCTGCGTTTGTTACCCAGCAGCCCATGTTTCTTGTGTGTAGTGTTCCGTTGCCCAGGGGCCTGGTATTCAGAATATTTTGCAGTGTTTCGACAAACTTTAAAACACCTTTTTTGGGGTGTGAGGGCACGGCTGTCAGGCATCCCTATGGTTATCACCAGAAATTCTAACTCTTAAATTCTGGACTCATGATGGTCCTGGAATTTGTGCAGATTTGAGGTTGTTTGTAATGATACCATTTTCAGAAAAGATGTGTATATATATATCCCAGCACTAAGTGGTCCATATTTAACAATACTTGAATAAAATGCTGATGTGGACAACTGTATTTTTTTACAGGCATATATACTACACAGTTCTCTTCATGGAGCAAGGAATCTAGCGTTTTTACTGCCACTGCATGTGTGCATGTATATGGGTGTTGTAACTGGTGTCTTTCATGGTTTAGCAAGGGTTTCTCATGCCAGCTGGGTGAGAGGACTGTGAAGCGAAGCAGAGGTTATCTTACCTTTTGCCTGCATTTAGACAGTTCTGTAAATGCACATGGCACCGGTGCAGTAAGGGTTCAAATCTTTAGGACTAGGCTTCTCCCTCGGATTCAGTGGACTCCAGGATAGTAAACAGCATGGATTCGTGGCAGGGAGGTCTTGTCAGTCTAACCTGATAGTATTCTTTGCCTGGGTAAGAAGGGTAGTGGATAAGAGCCATGCTGTGAATTTACTCTAAACATAGAAACATAGAATTTGACGGCAGATAATGACTGCTTGGCCCACCTAGTCTGCCCATTTCTTTACCTAACGGATAAGCTGCAGATCCTAGTTAACCAACAGCCTGCTTCCTCCTATTGGAGGCTGTATAGCGTAGTGGTTAAAGGCACTGAACTGCAAACCTGGATACCTGGGTTTGAATCCTGTCAGCCCCCGCTTGCATATTGTATGACCCTGAGCAAGTCACTTAACTTTCTTGTGCTCCCAGGTCACACCTGGAAACAAGATCTGGCTTAGTGTGCCTTTCCTGGTTAAACAATTTCCCCTTTCCTTGCCCCCCACTAGAATTGCATTATGTCTGTCCCATGCATTCTTAGAATTCCCCACTGTTTTTGACTCTCAGACCTCCTCAGGAAGGCTGTTCATGCATCTACAACCCTCTGTGAAGAAATACTTCCTCACATTACCACTGAGCCGTCCCCACCCCATCTTCAAATGTGCCCCTTGTTCTTGCAATCTCTTTTTCTGAAAGATGCTACCCTCTTGACTTTGTTGATTCCCTTGAGGCATTTGAAAGTTTCTGTCATGTCCCCCCTCTCCCTCCTTTCTTCGAGGCTATACATCTGTAGTTCCTTTAGTCTTTCTTCATATGTCTTTTGGTGCAGACCCTGCACCATTTTGGTTGCCCTCCTCTGGACAGCCTCCACCCTGTCTGTCTTTGCAGGGATGGGGTCTCCAGAACTGTGCACAGTACTCCAGATGTGGTCTTACCAACTGTCTGTACAGAGGACCATCCTGTTTTCTACTGGTGATGCCTCTCCCTGTGCAGCCCAGTATCCCCCCCCAGCCCTCCTTACTGCCTTCTCACATTGCTGGCCCACCTTTAGATTGTCTGATATGACCACCCCCAGGTCCCTTTCCATTTTTGTTGTTGTCAGTATCTCACCCCCTCATTGTATACTTTCCCCTGGGTTTTTGTTTCCCAGGTGCATTACTTTGCACTTCTTTGCATTAAATCTAAGCTGCCATACATTTGACCATTCCTCCAACCTTGCCTAGTCCCTTTTCATCCTTTCCACCCCACCTTGCATATCAACCCTGTTGTAGATCTTTGTGTCATCTGCAAAGAGACATACTTTGCCTTCCAGTCCCTCTGCAATGTCACTTATAAAGACATTAAAAAGGACCGGCCCCAGTAATGAACCCTGCGGTACCCCACTAGTAACCCCTCTTTCTTCACTGTGGACTCCATTTACTATTACCCTCTGTGTCCTGTTGTCCAGCCAGTGTTTTACCCAGGCTACCCTGGGACCCACTCCCAGGCTGACTAATTTGTTTATTAATCTTTTGTGCAGGACTGTGTCAAATGCCTTGCTAAAGTCTAGGTAGGTCACGTCCACAGCCCCTCCCTGGTCTACTGCTTTGGTCACCCAGTCGAAGAAATCAATTAGATTTCTGTGACATGACCTTCCTGCTGTGAAGCCATGCTGCTTTGGATCCTGTGCCCCACTGGCCTCTAGGTACTCAACAATTCTTTCTTTCAGAAGTGATTCCATCATTTTCCCTACCACTAAGGTCAAGCTAACAGGTCTGTAGTTTCTTGCCCCTGTCTTACTCCCACTTTTGTGAAGGGGAATCACATCCGCCCTCCTCCAGTCCTCAGGTACCACACCATCCTCCCATGATTTATTAAAACAGGTAGTCGGTGGTACTGGTTCTTCCCTTAGTTCTTTTAGAATTCTGGGGTGAATTCCATCAGGCCCTATTGCTTTATCCACCTTCAGTTTTAAGAGTTCTTTCAGAACCCTTTCTTCTGTGAAAGGACTAATATCAACCCCCCATCCAGAGTGCTTCTATTGACTGGATTAGGTATCTTCCCCTGCTTTTCTATTGTGAATACTGAGCAGAAGTATTCGTTCAGCATCCCTGCTTTTTCACAGTCGCTCTCTGCCCAACCACCTTCCTTTTTATTCAGCCTTAGTCTTTCTTTGCTCCCTAATGTTCCTCTACTTTAATTTCAGCAAGGCTTTCGACTTGGTGCCTCACAGAAGGTTGCTGAGTGCCACATGGATCGGTCCTAGGTCCAGTCCTTTTCAATATGTTCATCAGTGACATGGGAGAAGGAATTCGGGGCAAGATGTGTCTCTTCGCAGACGCCATTAAAGTATGTGGCAGGGTAGACAGCAGTGAGTGGGTTAGGGAGATGCAGAGAGACTTGCAAAGGCTAGAGAGATGGTCAGAGGTTTGGCAGTTGAAATTCAGTGCCAAAAAGTGCAAGGTGATGCACATGGGGAACAAGAACCCCAGGACAGAGTACTGGATGGGGGAGGGGGCTAAAACTGGGCATGACATCTGAGGAAAGAGACCAAGAGGACATAATTAGTGACTCCCTGAAACAATCAAGCGAGTGTAACAAGTCCTACAGTAAGGCAACCAGGATGCGGGAGTGTACAGGAAAGGGTACTGACAGCAGAAGGAAGGAGGTATTACTATCTCTCTGTATAGACCACTGATGAGGGCCCACCTGGAGTACTGTGCCCAGTTCTGGAGTTCTCACCTTAGGAAGATAAGGACAGGCTGGAGACAGTGCAGCATAGGGTGACCAAAATGATTCAGGGCCAGCAGGGCAGATCTTACGAGGATCACCTTAATGCACTGAGCATGTACTCATTGGAGGCCAGATGAGAGAGGGGAGATATGATAGACCTTTGAGTTCCTGAAAGGAATGAACAAGGTAAAGTGTGAGGAACGATAGCACAAGTAGTGGATCAAGAACACAGGAGCATGAGTGGAAACTGACGTGGAGGTTCTTGAGGGAAGTGAGAAAGTTTTATTTTACAGAAAGAATGGTGGAACCATGGAACAGCCTGCCAGCTGATATGGTAAGCGCCAAAACTATCAATGGATTTAAACATGGCTGGGACAGAGTGAAGGGCTCAGTGGTTGCTCAGGGTGGCAGTGGTAGGATGGGGAATGTGGGGGTGGATAGTATGGGTTAGAACTCTGTATGGACAATAGGTCCTGGGTTTGTTAGGGTTTTATAGGCTGACTGAATGGATCAATGGTCTTTTCCTGCCATCATTGTCTATGTTATTTATGCCTGTAACTGGGCACCAAGCCCACATGGACGTCAGCACATGCAACAGATTACCGTGGCAGTCCACAATACACTCCCACCAAACAACCCAGAAGTCAGGGCATTGGGAAGGATTAGTTTGAATGTATGTGGCTGGCCAGCTGGAGGCATTGGGTTACGGGGATGGTCATTTGTAGAGCGTTGACTTGTTTCACCCTGCTGTTAAGTTGTTTTCCTGTTTTTGTCACAATTCTTCCTTTTTTTTTGCGTAATTATTAAACATGCAATAGTACAAGGCCACCCTATTACCCAGAAGAAGCACTTCCCACTTCCATGCTGATGACCTGTGTTTGGTAGTAGAGTCAGGGAGTCAGGTCGGGTAGACGGGGGGGGGGCTGGGTTGGTGCTGACGCTTGACAGGTCTTCTAGCCAAGGGAGGGCGTGGCTCAGATTCCGGCACCATAGCAACTGCTGCTGTGGGCAGAGGGATGTTGTCTCTCCCACAAGGCATTGTTGTGTGCATCCAGTGGGGTATGGAGGGCGTGCATGGGAGACACGACCTATACAGGGTGTTTGGGAGGAGGGAGAGTGACTAAACCAGGGAGAAACAGCTATGCCTCTCTGCTGCCACACATAACGTCCACTGGCACTTTCAGGCCCCACACTGTGTGGATCCCCACTAGCCTTGATGGCGGGAGTAGCAGATATGGTGGGTTAGAGCCCAATAGTAAGGAACTGGTAGCTGCAGGGGGCAGACAGCTCTTTGGAAAAAATAAATGGTATATCACATATGAAAAATAAACAGAAAAATAAGGTTCCATGTCAGTAAGGCATATAGTACCCTTCCTTATAATTCACACAGAGATATGCAGAATACTTCGTATCCAGTGTCAGTTTGACAGACTTGCGAAAGCATTTGTGTGTGACACAGGCCAAGTTCTTCTTACTGACAGTGTTTTCCTTGAGACAAGATATACACTTCTGCTTTTATATTTTATTTACCAAGCTTTTGATATTAGTCATTTCTGGTTACTGCATAGAAACATCTGCATTGTTCCGTAGTATTACTGTCTGACCTGGGGAAAAGGGGAGGGGCCAAGTTTTTGCACCGGGGGGGGGTGGAGTTTGTTCCAGACAAAAGTACACCCAGATGTCAGCAATTTAGGGGGGAATGGCAACACGAGACATCTGTCACCCATGGCTACTTAATTAAGGCCAGTGGCTTCTAGTTTTTCGCTGTAGGACCGATCAGCAGCTCGCATCACTGGCAATGTGGCAATCAATTAAAAGACCAAAAGAAAAGAAAAGATCCTTTTGTTCTTTTAAATATGATGCATCATGCTGTGATGTGCCAGGTCAGCCATGCGGCAGAAAAAGATGCCCCGACATTAACTGTATCTTGTAAGAAACTACCCTCTAAATATTCTTATATAGAAGTTGACGGCAGATAAGGACCGCAAGGCCCATCCAGTCTGCCCATTTCTTTTTCTACCTTATAAATGTGCCATCGGCCTTTGCTCTGTCAGTGACCTATCTATTCATAGTCATTTGTATTGCTCCCTTATGCCTATCCCATGCCTGTTTGAAGCCCTGCACTGTATTCATAGCCACTACTTCTTGTGGTAAGCCATTCCATGCATCTACCACCCTTTCTGTGATAAAGAATTTCCTCACATTCCCCCTTAATCGGCCTCCCTCTAATCTCATGCTGTGTCCTCTTGTCCTGCTATTTTTCTTATATTTAAACATGTTAGACTCTTTCACCTTGTTAATGCCCTTAAGGTGTTTAAATGTCTCTATCATATCACCTCTCCTCCTCTTTGCTCAAGGGTATACATATTGAGCTCGTTAATCTGTCCTCATATGTCTTCTGATGCAGTCCCTGCACCATTTTGGTTGCCCTTCTCTGGACTGCCTCAATTTGGTTAATGTCCTTGTGAAGGTGTGGCCTCCAATACTGCACGCAGTACTCCAGATGGGGCCTAACCAATGTCTTGTACAGAGGGATTATTACCTCCCTCTTACGACTTGTTATACCTGAATGTGTAGTCTGTAAATGGGAATGGAATTTTTTTATAAGTTGAGTAAGTGACCACATTCCCCCCGCACCATGACTGCTCAGAGGGCACGAGTCACCTTGTAATACGGGTACGGGCTGCAAATTGATGAAGGCGATATACTCCCACCTCTCTCCTTGACTACATCAACGTCTGGACTCTGTATTCTTTACATGTGGGCACCTGTCTTAGTTTTATTCTTTTGCCATCAGCACTTGAGCAAAAATGTTTTCAAGGTGCAGCCTCATCAGAGCTCATAAGGAAACATACAGTGTGGGCAGGATCTGCTGCCTTTCCATTTCTACTGATAATTAATGTAAATGTTGGAGAACATTGGCTGCAAATAGCTAATTTCTATAACTCGTGGCATGAAGTGTTGTGCTTCCCCCATGAAGTAACAACTAGAAGAGTGTTTCTGCTTCTCCAGTATTGAATGTTGATTTCCCGTGGTGTAGTATACACCTTTTCCTGAAGTAAATTGTATATTATTCGTCTGATAGAATGCAGTAAATACAAATACAGTATTAATACGGTTCATGTACCAAGATGGTGCTTGACGTGTTTTTAATGGTAAACAGCATGGCACCACACCAAGATGTTTCATATAGTGTATGGTGGAACATTGTTCTCGCTGGAAATTCCACCATACCAAAATGCTGTTCATCCACACATGGAAGAATGAATGGAATGCTGTTCTGACCATATGTGCAGAACAACATTCCATTCATGTAGACTGCTAAGCTTGAGCTCTGTAATCAGAAAACCGCCACATGCCAATTTTTTTTTCTCTAGCGCACCAAAAATCGCAGTGGCGGTTTGTCAGACAACAGATCAGTGAATTAGCAAGTTGGATCAGCCAGATTTTCTGTGTAAAACAAGTTTACTTACGTATTTTGGCATACGGGGGTTCGTTTTTTCTCGCTAAGCAAGATGTCCGGTCGCCATGTTGGTTTTTTTTGCAAATCCCGCCCACACAAGAATGGCAGCCAATGGGAGTGTATGTGCTAATGTAGGGACACCCAGTCCCTAGCAACCACTCAACTCGCCAGTATGAAGCTGGAGACATTTTCTTTTACACTGAAAGAACAAATTTTAAAAGCTGAAAACCTACTGCTATAATAATGTAAGAGGCACCATACACTATAAGAAATACAGGCTGGGTAACCCCATGCAGAACCGTGTGTTCTGCCACCTTGGGGTCTGATTCTCAAGGACCTCTCGAGCTTCACTCTCGAGGTCACAAGGAATCAGACCCCTCTGTGGCAGAACACACTGGTTTTGCATGGTTACCCATCCTGTATTCTCTATGTTTTCATGGTGGGCAAGGCAAGAGAGCAGTAACTTCTTATAAATTTCAGAACCACATCTCTCAGATCATGACTGATATGAAATGGAAAAAAAATGAGCATATTGATGTTTTTGCTGGAAACACATTATTAGTAAAAAAAAAAAAACACAACATGGTGATATTTTAGCTGAATACCAAACATTGCAGCTTTAAACTGGGCTTTCTTTACAAGTTCCTTTCAAGTAGGGTACACAGAATTGTGACACTCGTACCTTGTTGTGGCATTTGTTTTCCATCCAAAGTGCTTCTAGAACAACTTAAGAAAGTGACTTTTGACTTTAATCTGATGATCTGAAACTCACTACCTTTATAGAGGAGTTCTTCTTATTAGAATGAAGAACGTGCTGTACTCAGTAAACTTTTTTTTAAATTCATAATTTTATTGAGTATATAAATTAACAATAAAACAACCAAAGCTGACAAAATTTGTACATATATATTCCAATCATTAGGATCATAAACTATAAACTGTATCATTTCTGATATATTTTAAATTGGAAATACATAATATTTTAACTCTGTTTGCCCAAATTTTAAAAGAAAAAAACATCTAAGTGTATGATAACACATATCTACGTGGCGCATAATTCTTATTATAATAAACATGAAGGGTACACAGGAAATACCCAGTAAACTTGATGGAACAGCACACTAATACATGTTTGTATTAATTTGGTACATTGCAAACACCAAATGGGTCACAACTTTTCTTTCAAAGTGTGTTTTTTAGTTAAGAATAGTCTAGCTGAGATGCAGCATCTCATTTTCCGTTGAGAGTCCACCAGCTGGGAGGGAGTGGCATACCTGTCAGCGTTAGAATGCAGAGCACTGGCCTTCAAGATGCATTACAAATGGCCAGAATGTTTAAGGACCATTTCTATCGAGTTAATTGAATTTTGTAATAGTTTATGTTCCCAGAAAATGCTCCAACACTGTGTGGAACATCAGTTTATCTTTGTGCAACACAGGTAAATTTTGATGGTAAATTGTTAAATACATAGCTTAGTGTAAAATGCATACCAATTGAGAATTGTGGGGACTGGAGCTCGGGGATAGCGTCTGAAATGTTACTGGACACTTTATTTCTCGGTGCATAGAGGCAGCTGGGTTGTCTTTCCCGCACTCTGTCATGCATGCTGTATTGCATGTAGCACCGTCTGTAGCATTTATATTTTGTCCAAAGTGCATTTGTTCTGAAGCATAAATCAGCAGGACCTGACGGTCTAAGGGACATCAGTCTTGCAGACCTGATGTAATGGTCAAAAAATGGTTGGGGGGAGGGGGGAGATGGTGTTAGTACATTGTGTTACCATGTGAGAGAACGGGCTGAATCAATTGTTTCAATTAGTATTATGTCTGACTGATCTGTCCTGATCGCCCCCATCAGACTGGCTCCCCCAGCTTCTCCAGAGATAACCTTACTGCAGTGTCCTCTGCCACAGGCCCATGGAGGTTCCTGGTCGCCGGTGTGGGGCCTGTGAGAGATCAGGCCATCATGCTGCTGCAGTCGGGGTGTTTTTTTTTCCAGATTTTTTCTCCGCTGGGCCCACATCGTGTGCAGTGGAGTGATGTGCGAGCTCTGCCTCCATGGAGATGTTCACTGGCACCTGCCTCAAGTGGGGTCCCTTTCCTGCGTGGCCTCGCTGCGCTGCAACCTAGATTCGTCAGGTCACAGACGAAGGAGGAGAGCTGTCCTAGGGACACTCAATCTTCCCTGTCTTGGTCAGCCCCTAAATGGCCCTGATCCATTCCCGAACCAGGGACGCCGGTGATGCCAGCACGGCAGGAGGTGAAGCTGCCACTGCCTCAGCCTTCCACACCGCTGGGCCAAATCCAATTGTGTTTCTGACTCCCTCGTTGATGTCTGGAAAATTGCAGAGGAAGCCCACTTGGACTGTGGGCAGAGGGTTCAGCATGTCTGGGTTACCAGAGCAGCTATAGGTGGGGATGTGCAGCAACAGAGTACATAGTGGGTGGCCACACAACATCCTGATTCTCCCTCTCCAAGACATGGCTCATGTGGGTCGACTTATGTAAGGGTGTTGAGTCGGGCACATGTGGGGACTAAAAGCAGTGGGTGGATAATGCCCAAGAAACATGTATGCCCCACTGTCCTGCTGTCATGTCAGGAGTCTCTTTTCTGCTGCAGGTTTCCGGTAAACGTGGTGGTGCCTTTCACTGTGGGGTAGAAGTACCATGGGGTGCAGTCAGAAGGGAAGCCGATCGGAGGACCCCAAGGGGTGGTGATGTTGGACTAAAGGCAGTTTTAAGCCAAAACAAGGAGAAACACTATGAGAGCAATACAAACAGTGTGGTTTATGTCAAATACAATAATGGGTTGCAGTGGAATAACAACTAACGTTTTGCTTCACCACTCATGAGTTATGGGACAGACAGAGAATGGAGCAGGTTGGCCTGATGGACGGATGGTGGATAGAGGTGTGCAGAAAGATTTAAACATGTAAATATGTAGACAGACCCATTTTTTTTTTATTTGTGTACTTTTTGCCTCCTTGTCTTGCTGACTGGCCAACTTCGGCCGCTGCTCTGCCCAGCCCTGTCACCTTCATTCTCCGGGACTTACGTGGTGCTCCTTGTTTCCCCATGGATGACCTCCCCAGGAGAAGGGCTTTCTGGAGGCCACCCCTTGTCTCTGGACAGAGGTGCATCTTGGTGAGGGAATGAGAGCCTGGTGTATAGTGGGGGACCTACGGAGAGCGGCAGATGGCATACTGAGCAGTTGGAGGGTGTTTCCAGATTTTTTTCCCCATCCCACGGACATCGTGGAGCTTACTTCAGAAAAGCAATGCCTCTCTCTTAATACTAGCCCCAGTCTGCACTGCCACCCGTGGTGATCCAAGTGGTGGTACTGCAGCAAGGACAAGAAATCCCTCCCTCCCCTGGAGAGGTAAGAGTCTCCTGGGAAACTCAACTATCTTCCTCCAGCCGGTCATCCGATGACCCAGGCTTGTTCCAAACCCAGGTCACTGTCATCACGTGCAGTAGCTCTACAGCTGCGCTGACATGTGGGCTCCTCAGACAGGCAGGTTGACAGACAGGTTATACATACATTGCATATATACTGGGACCTCCTTTGAAAGAGCCTATCCTGCTTTCTAGGAGCTGCTGTATCCCGATGAGCGACATTGTGATAGATATTTATAGCTGTACGATGAGCGACATTGTAATAGATATTTATAGCTGTACGATGAGCAACATTGTAATTGATATGTATAGCTGTACGATGAGCGACATTGTAATAGATATTTATAGCTGTACGATGAGCGACATTGTAATAGATGTCTGTAGCTGTATGGGGAGGAGGTAATTAACCTCTGCCAGCACTGTGCTTTGTTGTAAAATAACTGGAACACTGCCAGTCAAGTAAAAGTAACTGCATAACTTTATACTACAGTTATGTAGAGCAATATAATAACACAACAAACTTGCTATTACTTGATACATCTATCTCTCTAGCACTGTATTTATGTTTTTTTCTGTCTGTATGTCAGTATCTAGCTTTTTATCTCTGTCTGTATCTAGCTTGCTTTCTATCAATCTATCTACCGACAGTATCTGTCTGTCTATCCATCCATCCATCCACAAACAGTATCTATATAATTGCAGACAGTATCTATCTATATGTCTGTCATCTACAGACAGTATCTGTCGGTCTGTCTATAGACAGTATATATCAGTCTGTCTAGTTATCTGTCCATCTATCTGTTGGTATCTCTGTCTGTCTGTCTGTCTGTCTGTCTATCTGCCTGTCTTTTTCTATCTGAAAAGTATTTCAGTTTCCATATTTCTTGTATCCAGAGTTTGTTTTGGAATCCTCAAGAAGATTCCAAAACACAAGCTGAAGGCATGAAATATGGAAACTAAAAATGTCTATAGGTGGTGTATTTTAGGGGGAGTTTGCAGTTTGGAGCCACTCACGAATGACAAGAAAGTGAAAGAGTTTTCAGTTGTGTGATTCACTTTTCTAATTTCTGGTAATTGTTTTTGGAAGGAAAGCACACTCAATGCGAAACCCTTCTCTTCACCTCGGCCAGCATGCAAGAGCAGCACTCAGCACTCCGTGGTTTTCATGGTCGAGTGGCCCTCAAATATAATCTCAGAAGCCTTGTTCAGATAACAGTCATTATAAACAAAGGGTATTGGGTCTGACATCATGAAGGCAAGATCTGTGGGAGGGCGTTGTGGTGCGGTTCTTTCCGATTTTTCGGATGTGAAACTCTAGTCTTGGTTTTGCTGACAAATTTCTGGACAGTTTACAACTTTTGTGTTTTTTTTTTTTTGCTGACAATATTATTGGAAATTTCAATATTGGTTTGAAGCCACTTGTAAGATACAGTTACTGTGAGGGTGCTCTGATATCGGGATCCATTTTCAGAGTTATATACAATATGTAGCATACTTTTTGAGTGGTAGATTCAAAACTTGTAAAAGTTATAGTAATGGATTTCTGAGGGTCTCTGATTGCTTCATATCCAGGTTTGGGGATGGCATTGTGCAATTGTGTTACTGCACTGACTGGCCAGTGCCTCTCCACCCTGATTGACAAGGACGGCCTCTCTGTTGCAGCCGATCACTTAAGACCTGTACCTTGCATAACACTCTCATATGATATAACAGACAAAGTATGATACCAGAGGTAGAGCGCAGTGCCCGCTCTCTGTTCCTTTTCGAAGAACAGTACTTGGACAATGATCGTCTCCCACAGGGCCTCCCCTCCCCCGGGTTCAATGAGATCACAGCTGTTTTGCTCAATACAGGAAGTCTCTGGGCCTTCAAGTCTCATCTGAAACAGTACCTTGTCAGCAGGAGTGCGTGTGACTGTCTGTTGGGCACCTGGTGCCTCCCTCTGTCGCTCCTTAGACCCCTCTCTGAGTGAATCTGCTCTGTTCCATTACTCAGTCTCCTCCCTGAACCCTTGACCCCCCCACCCCGGGACCAAGTCACCCCATCTAGTCACTTTCTCTGCTACTCCTTGACCCTTCCTTTTATGTGAACTACTTTGTTTCCTCACTTGTATTCCTCCCTAAACCCTTGACCTCACTGAACACATAGATACTCTGTTAAGGTGCTTCTTCTTTTCCCCCACCTATATACCCCCTTACTACTATTGCTCCCTGACCCCCCTCATCCTAGTTCCCTCTTCTCTCAGCCCTGCCACCAATCCTATTGGTACTTCGACTTCCTCTGTTTTTTGCCTGCCAGTTCTGGGGCCCCTGCCTTCCACAATCACAGTTTTCCCTTGTTTCCCAACCCCACCCTCCTTTTCTAACGACAAAGCCTTCTGTTCCAAGAGGCTGCTCCCCAATACTTAATGGATCCCCCCCTTGACAAGCCTGCTTAACTGAAACATAGCTTCTATAATCCTGCTCTCAGTTTTCTGCTTTCTGCCAATAGGAGCTGGTCTGATGTAATTTATTCTGTAGTACCTGGTTTGATTCAATGTTTGTAGTACCGAATTTTTGTGTTTCATGTATGTATTACTGGATTTTGTATTTCATGATGTGGAACTTTTGTAAAAGAGCTCCTGCTCAAAGGTTGTTTCTGAATCATTAATAAATAAAGACCCGCATGCATGGAGTTTGCTTGAATGAAGTCTAGGACTATGTAGTGCGTGCAGTCTGGGAATACTGATAAGTCTACAGTGGGGAAATGTTGCCATTTTAAATTCAAACAGGGTATGATATACTTGCCATTTCGGCTCAGTAGCACTGCGGCTCATGATGATGACATCCTGGGCTTGCGTTCCAAACTCTGTTCCCTGGTGTGACAACAGAACAGAGGACTGAGCATCTCAGAAGTATTCATTTAATTTCAGTATATTTTTTGTGTGATCCCCGACATTTTGCCATTTTAAATGGATTTTTCAACGGGAAATTGTTTCAGTAGTCTCCACATAAATCAAAGAAATAATTAAATTACTTCATTTTTTTACAAAGATATGTTGCTGTATATTCATAATTTACTCTTTTCCAATGTACAAGGTATTACCTTTGTGCTGCTATATTTGTGTTTTACTTGACAAATACATGTTGTGCTTCTTTTGTTCTCAATTTACAGTTATGGGTTGTTCTGAAAGAAAAAACAGTAAACGCTTTTTGCATTTTTCTTCGCAGAAGTGTGGGGCTGGTCCCAATTTGCAGTTTGTGTGCAGAAACCTTTTTTTTTTTTTTTTACTTACTGTTTACTGCCGTGATTTTATCACACTGATTCTAATGTCTTCCAGGCTAACATTTTCTGTAATTACAAATCCCGGAATCCCCTGCACTTGACATCAGAGCAGGGCTGCAGCAGTGAGAAATCCAATAGCCTGCAGTGCACGTTAAGAGTTTTTATAAGCTCTGCAGGGGTAGTTGTAAGGGAAAAAAGTGATATTTTGGCAGATTACCAGAATTAGAATTTTGGCATTCTGCCATGAAATTTGATAATCCACCTAGTTTCCATTAATTTTCATGTTTGTAAATGTAGAAAATAAAAAAAAAACAATGAATTTTTGTATGTAAACCTAAAAATAAACACATTTGACAAAAGGAAATGATCTGTACAGTTATTCTTCTAGATTCTTATTTGACAGGCACTTGCCTGCCCCCCCTCCCGATCCCATCCTGGCCTGCCTGCCTCCCCCCTTCCCGATCCCATCCTGGCCTGCCTGCCCCTCCTCATGGATCCTGGACGGCTTGTGCCATATGGATCATGGTTGGGCCCTGGTCTGTCTGCCCCCAATGGAAGAAACAAAGAGGAAGCTGACTCTTTTATTTCCTACGTAAATTAGAATAGTCTGAATTTGTCGTTCACCCATACAAAATTAGTTTAGTTGCCATATTGATCCTTGTAAGAACAGATCCAGAAGCAAATGATGTGATACCTTTTATTATGAGGAAGGACTTGGTTGGTCTAAAAGCTTAGGCACTGTTTTCTTTTTGTAACATCCATGTTGATCCAATAAAAGGTATCAAACCATTTGCTTCTGGATCTTTCCCCCATCGCATGTCTAAGGATCGAATCCAGTTTCTTGACTTGGAGCTCTACATCTCAATGGAAGGCATGGTGTGTGCAAAGGGATTTAAGAAGAAAACTGCAGGGCGCACCAGTCTGCCGTGCCACTAGCGAACACCCACATACTCTCATAGATAGCATCCCCTGCGGCCAGTTTGTAGCCTAAAACAAAATGGCATATCAGATCTGGAATTTATACAGCAATCAGAATAGCTTTCAAATAGACTACTAAGTAGGGGATGCTGTCAAGATAACTTGAAAAAAGCATTTTAAAGGGCGTATAGCTTAGATCGTAAATCACTGTTGGCATCAAATCCCAGGAAGAAACAGGGACTAGCCACTGACAGTGGTTTTACAGTATACATAGCTTGCTCCAAAAATCAAGAACATACTGCTGAGGAATTGAGGGGTTTTAAAACAATGCCAGGTGTATATATATAGATATAACAAAAAGGTTCTGCATCAGGTGTCGGGTGTGTTTGAACAGAAACCTTGAGTCACCGTTAGCAGGGCTAAGAATTTGAAGGAAGTGCTCACTAGTCATTTTTATCCACCTGCAAAGGAGAGATTTACATGGCTTCTGTCACGGCCACCAGGTTTGCACACCTGTGACCATCGTTCTGCCTGCAGGCAAACCATCACGGGGGACATTGTCAGTCGTCCAGCCAGAAATATGAGGGCCAACTTGAAACATTCTGCATAGTGCGTTGCAGCATTTATAATCTGTATGCGCATTTGTCCATGCCAAAAATATAGATTCATAAATTGGGTACGAGTTCAGTGAACCGGAGTGCTTTAATGAACTCGCCACCACTTCAGTGGTGGAAAAAAAGATTTGGTTCCCCATAAACCTATCTAATCTTTTTTTTTTTTTTTTTTTAAGTATCCATGGTATTACTATTGACTATGTCTTTTGGTAGTGTATTCCATCTATTAATGACTCTCTGTGTGAAGAATTTACTTCTTACTGTAATCGATTGATCTCCTGTTAATTTCAATCCGTGTGATCTGGTCTTCTCTCTACCAGTATGTCTTGTTAGTCTAATAGTACTTAATTCATGTGATTCATTTATGTATTTAAATATCAAGAATTCGCCCCTTATACTTCTGTAGTGGGTTGAGTACAGGTTTAGCTTTTCCAATCTTGTACCATATTCAAGGTGTGAATATGGCCTGATTTTTTTGGTACGTCTTCTCTGAACTTTTTCTAGCAGTTTCTTAGATTTAACATCCTGTGGCATGCAAAATTGGGCACAGTATTCCAGATGTGGGCGTACCAGAGTGGTGTAAAGTGGAAGTATTATGGTTTTATCTCTGCTCTTGATATTTCCTAATATACATCCTGTAGGCTTTTGACATTTCTTTACAACCTCATTATTATGTCTAGTGAAGGACAGGTCATTAGTGATTAACACCCCAAGATCTTTCTCTTCTTCAAACTTTGTTAGTTTATTATTATCAATAGTGTATGTATACATAAGGTTTTTTTTCCCTAAAATGCATAACCTTGCACTTTAAGATGTTAAAATCCATTTTATTGGTTTTTGCCCATAGAACTAATTTATCTATGTTTTTTTGAAACATCTTAGCGTCATTTAAAGATGATACATAACTTCCTACTTTACAGTCGTCTGCATATTTGCAGATCCAGGTGTTATCTGTAGGTTGCAGGGTAGCTATCATAATGTTGAAAAGAATTGGGCCCAAGACTGAGCCCTGAGGAACTCCACTAGTAACCTGGCCAGGTCTAGAGTAGTGTCCTTTAATTGACACTCTGAGTTCTGTTCATCAGCCAGGACTCAACCCATTGTATTATATTTGTGTGCACTTTCAATTTACATAATTGTTCCAATAGTATTGTATGTGAAACTTTATTGAATGTCTTAGCGTAATCTAAGAACACTACATCCACTGGTATGCCTGCGTCCAATGCTGCGCTGACAGGTTCAAAGAAGTGAAGGAGGTTGGTTAAACAGGACCTTCTAGAGACAAAGCCATGTTGTGTAATATCCCTAGTTCCTGTATTTTCTATGTGTGCTATTAATTGCTTGACTAATGGTCTTTCCAGAATTTTACCCAGTGCCGATGTTAGGCTGATCAGTCTATAGTTGACAACATGGGCCCTATTTCCCTTTTTGAATATTGGAGTCACAAAGGCTGTTCTCCAGTCTTCTAACGTATTGCCTTCAGATAGGAATATATTGAATAGTAAGGTAAGAGGCACAGCTAGTTCCTTAACTAACTTTTTAAAAATAAGTTTGTTATACCATCAGGTCCTGAGGCACTTGACGTCTTCAAATTATGGACAGAATCTATAATTTCTTTTATGTCAAATAATACAGGCGGTGTTATAAGTTCAGGAATCTGTATTGGCACACTATCCTCTGTGTTATGGACATTAATAAAATAATTATTCAGGGTGTTTGCCATATCTGTTTCAGTAGTGATAATTCCGGTTGGTGTATGTAAGGGGCCTGTAGCTGTTTGCTTTCCCTTAAGTGATCCCACATATGGAAATAATTGTTTTTTATTTTCTTTTACTTGTTTGACCAGCTTCCTTTCTAGTTTGGTTTTATATTTCTTAATGATGCTTTTCATTTCTTTAGTTCATTGCTTAAACTTCATCCAATTTAAATCCGTGGGCACTGATTTGTATTTATTATAATATTTTTGTTTCTTTCTTATTGTTTTTTTTTATTTTAGAGTTCCACCATAGAGGGATTCTTTTTGAATTTTGGTATTTACATCGTATAGATACCCGGTTTTTAATGCAGTAATTTATATGCTTATGACAAATAGCCCATACAGATTTAAGATCTTTTGCCTCTAATTCCTTTTTCCAAGTCCATGTTTTTAAATAATGTTTTATACTGTTGTAGTCTGCATTTTTGAAATCTTTAAACTCAGTTTTACCTTTGGTTAGTTGTTTAATTGCATATTCATAATAGATCATATTGTGGTCGCTGTCTGCCAATGGTGGTAATATTTTTATATTGTTATTATTTTCAGGCATGTTTGTAAGTACCAGATCTATGATATTGTTTCCTCTTGTACGGTAGGTATAGTTATTAGTTGATCTAAATTTAACAGTGCGAGTATTTCAATAAATCCTTTTTCGACAGTATTAGTACCTGAGGATGATTTCCAACAAATACCAGGGAAGTTGAAATTACCCATCAAAACAGTCTCTCCAGTTGGGTCTGTTGTATCTAATGTTGTCAAAAATAAGTCCTTTTCACTTTGGGTATAATTTGGGGAGCGATAGACTAATCCTATTTTAAGTAAATTGGTGGATTTCTTTTAGTTGATACCAGCATAATTCAAGGCTGGGATTAATAGTATTAGAGTCTGATTCTACAACTATGATGTTATCTTTTACATAGAGGGCAATTCCACCTCCAGTTGTAGATATATGTTTATTTAATACATTATAATCAGTAATGCTGGTGTTCCAATCACCCTCGGAAAACCAGGCTTCAGTGACTGCACATGCGTCCGTATCATACTGATTTAGGATGAATCTAAGTTCATCTGTTTTGTTTCTCAGACTTCTTGCGTTGAGGAGTAAAATCTTTAGTTCATTTTTTGAGGTTATAACATTTTTCCTTGATGGCTGCCTAGTCAACTTATTGGTTTCCTCATGTAATAAGCTTGTGTTGTCTGATGTTTCTACCCCTCTATTTATCCATTTAAAGTTGTGTTAATGCAGTTTTTGATATGTTCTGCTAGCAATTTGTTACCCTGTTTATTTAGATGCAGCCCATCCCAGCAATAAAGGCTGCTGTTATCGTCAAATGAGTCCCAATGTGTTATACATTGTATGTTTTGTTTGGTGCACCACTCCCTGATCCAGTTATTTATTTCTTTTAATTTTTTGTATTGCCAATATGAAGCTCTTGGTATGGGGAGAATTTCTGAAATTACAGGGGTGCAGCCGAGATTGATTATTTTATTGGTCACATTTTATTTTCTGTAATGGTTCATGAAATATATTATTGGCTCCCACATAAGTTATCACAAGAGTGTTTGCAGGTGCATTTTTTATTATATTATCCAGCATGTAAGTGATAATCTGTATCGTGGCTCCCCTAAAACTAGATAAAGTTCTGGTGGCTTTATTAGGTTCACATATACTGTGGTCTAGGTGTTTTATAATTGAGTCTCCTAGTACGTAGATTTCAGTATTGATTTCCTGCTCTGTGATCATGTCTATGGTATTAGGTTCTGTTTCAAAGTGTATTAGGGGTTGTCCGTCACCTATATTATGTCGAGGAGTGGTTATTATAACTCTATCCGTAGTTGGAGTGTTGACATTAACATCTGATGTTATAGTACTGCTAGAAATCCCGCAGGATCTTCGTTTACATTGGTAAGGGGGTCAAAGTGGTTCAGTAAAGGAATCTGGAATTGACTAGCCTTTCTGCCCTTTTTTGCCATTTTAGGCGCTTGAACTAGGTACCACTCATCCTCAGGATTTTCACTATTATCTGGCTCCCTGCTTCTTTTTTTATCCAGTTTTATGTTTGTACCTTGATTAGTCTTAGTGCTGGCTTTTTTAGACTGCACTGGGGATTTATGTGGCTGTGAATCGAGACTGTCTGTGATTTTATTTGCATCATCTGACTTATTGACTTGTAGCTTGTTATACCTTGAAATCATTTCTTACTGACTTTGTTCTAAAACTTTGAGTCTGCCACCAAAACTGTTTCTTATATGTTGGTGGAACAGTACATTGTAATGTCAAGCTTATGATTCAGATAACATCATTTATACACCACTAACAGATTTTTCTGTATCTGTGTTCTGTTGTTGTTCTCCTGTTTTATTGATTTTCAATAAAAATCAAGTTAAAAAAATACAACCAGTAAAAGAAAGCATTCTTGAACATTTACATGATATTAAAATTGGTAAGGATACCTCTTCAGTGGGAATTTGTTTTAAAGAGCAAAACAATAAAGATGGCAGATTACTGAATATTTTTGTGTTAGAATGGATAACACCCCATATTAGGAGTGGGGGTAGAAAAAAAACACTTTTGAGGATCCTACTGGATCTTTCAAATTGGAGCCTTACTACCTGAATGTTTAAAAGAACAACCTGGACTCTGTGTCTATCTGCGAAAAGTGGTACAGTTGCAGGGAAATTGAATCAGTCTTAACCTGGGGGTGAGTTTTAGGAGGGAGATCAAGAACTACCTTTTCACAGAGAGGGTGGTGGACATTTGGAATGCGCCGCCAGAAGAAGTGGTCTCATTGAAAACAGTGGGCAGTTTCAAGAGCGGCTGGGATAGGCATGGGGCAATCTCGATTAAGATATTTAGGTCTCCTGGGAGAATGTGAGCACTTCTTTACAGGTGGTATCGGATATGTTTTTTTTTGTGAATCTCTTTTGTGTTTTGTTTATTTTGCAGTTGTTTGTTATTGGGGTGTCTTTTTACTCACCGTGTACTGTATATTCATTTCCCTGTATTTTTTTTTTTGTAAATGGAGCCTTTTGTATTTTTATAAAAATCAATAAAGATTTGAGAATTTGAAAAAAAGAAATGACAGTATTGCAGTACCGGATGGCATAGTGTTTACTATTGAAGTGCTTCAACTAGCGGTAGTCTGTATCGGGAGTCTGTGACATGTACTTTACTAAGCTTGACATGCGCTGACTCCCAGCACAAAAACACAGACTGGCAAATTGGCGGTCTGACAACATAATGGCCATGAACAGAGATGTGCAATGCAAACATAAAAATACCACAAAAACACAATACCACAAAAAATACTATAGCACACACACAGAGGTTACTGTCTATTGTGTATTATTCATTTAACAGTTACAAACACAAGAAACTGTTTCCTGTCTCCTTTTATACCTATTGTGAACAGTACAACAACTTTTGTATAAGATATAAAAATGTACAATATGCAAAAAAAAAAAAAAAATCAAATGACCTTGTTTGTCCTCCTGCTCCACTATTCTAAAACAGAGGTAGTCTGGGGTTGTTGTAGCATTTAACTAATTGTATTTTTGCACAATTAAGGGGCTAGATTTTCAAAGCCCCCAGGGACAAAGTCTTGCTCTGCAGACGCTGCGGTACAAAATCTCCACACCTGTGGAGATTCGTATTTTCAGTCAGTGCAGCTGCAGGAGATGTTATGCCTGGTCCCACCAGGCGTGACATTTTGGTGCAGCTGTAGGGGATGTTATCCCGGTCCCACTGGGCGTGACATTTTGGTGCAGCTGCAGGGGATGTTATGCCTGATCAAACCGGGCGTGGCATTTTGGTGCAGCTGCAGGGGATGTTACACCTAGTCCCACCAGGTATCACGTTTTGGTGCAGCTGCGCCAAAAAAAACAGCTGCAGGCTGCCATCAACTGGGGAGTCGGTCATAAACCGGTTCCACCTTGGAGAATACCATGGCTGCAGGACAAACTGCAGCTCCGCAAGTGGAGACCCACTTTCACCGGTTTTTTCTCCACAACTGTGGGAATTTCAAGGGCTCTGAAAATCCAGCCTCGGGTGTTTGTCTTCAGATGTAAATTCTAGGGTTAGCCTAGTGGAGAGCCTGCAACAAATACTCCCTTTTAGAATCTGATCACTTTAATTAGCAGCTCTTCATTGCACTAAGCATTTTATAGTACTGTGCCATGACTGCCCCAGATGCTGTTGCAGTTTGTTCTAACACTGTGGTCACTTTAACAGACTGTTTGTAATAACAGGCGCCTACAGTTTATGTAAATTGCATACGAACATACGAAATTTGCCAGCAGATAAAGGCCTAGAGGTCTATCAAGTCTGCTCGAACGTGCAGCTATTTAAATGCACTATTTAAATGCAACACTCCTTGACTGCTGAGACTCCCAGAAGAAGGAGCAGTGAGCTCTGAAGTGCTGGAGCTATTTGAGATGCTGGTTGTGATGGAATAAGTCCACTTTTTGCGCATAGAACTTAAGAGAGCTGTAGTTTTTTTTCTGCTCTCAGTGGATCCTGTCCTATCCTGCTTGCCTCCCCATGGATCCTGGCCTGACATGGCTCTGTCCTGTTCTTTGTGCTTGCCTCCCCATGGATCCTGGCCTGACATGGCTCTGTCCTGTTCTTTGTGCTTGCCTCCCCATGGATCCTGTCCTGTCCTGCTTGCCTCCCCATGGATCCTGGCCTGACATGGCTCTGTCCTGTTCTTTGTGCTCTCCTCCCCATGGATCCTGGCCTGATATGGCTCTGTCCTGTTCTTTGTGCTCTCCTCCCCATGGATCCTGGCCTGACATGGCTCTGTCCTGTTCTTTGTGCTTGCCTCCCCATGGATCCTGGCCTGACATGGCTCTGTCCTGTTCTTTGTGCTCTCCTCCCCATGGATCCTGGCCTGACATGGCTCTGTCCTGTTCTTTGTGCTTGCCTCCCCATGGATCCTGGCCTGACATGGCTCTGTCCTGTTCTTTGTGCTTGCCTCCCCATGGATCCTGGCCTGACATGGCTCTGTCCTGTTCTTTGTGCTTGCCTCCCCATGGATCCTGGCCTGACATGGCTCTGTCCTGTTCTTTGTGCTCTGCTCCCCATGGATCCTGGCCTGACATGGCTCTGTCCTGTCCTGTCCTGCTTGCCTCCCCATGGATCCTGGCCTGACATGGCTCTGTCCTGTTCTTTGTGCTTGCCTCCCCATGGATCCTGGCCTGACATGGCTCTGTCCTGTCCTGTCCTGCTTGCCTCCCCATGGATCCTGGCCTGACATGGCTCTGTCCTGTTCTTTGTGCTCTCCTCCCCATGGATCCTGCATGACAGCTCCCCTCATGGATCCTGACCGAGCCTGCCTGCTCCCCCCCCCCCGGTGCTGGACTTACTGCTTCTGCATGGATCTTGGCCTGATATAGCTCTGTCCTGCCTGCTCCCCCACTGGATCCTGGCCTACCTCCCTCATAGATCTTGGCCTGTCATGTGTGCCTCCACCTGGATCCCATCCTGCCCTGCCGCCTCCATGGAGCCTGGCCTGGATCCCCGCCCCCAACCAGTACTGGACTTCCTGCCCCACATTGATCCTGACCTAGAATAGCTCTGTCCTGCCTGTCCCCTCCCCCCATGGATCATGGCCTGCCCTCCCCCGAACGGATCTTGACCTGTCATGCTTACCTTCACATGGATCCTATCCTGGCCTGCCCCACCCGATGCTAGACTTCCTGCTCCCATATAGACCCTGATCAGATATGGGTCTGTCCTGCCTGCCCCCCACCATGGATCTTGGCCTGTCATGCTTGCATCCCCATAGATCCCATCCTGGCCTGCCTGCCCCCACATGGATCCTGGCCTGATGTGGCCCTGTCCTGTCTGATCCCCTATAGATCCTGACCTGATGTGGCCCTGTCCTGTCTGATCCCCTATAGATCCTGACCTGATGTGGCCCTGTCCTGTCTGATCCCCTATAGATCCTGACCTGATGTGGCCCTGTCCTGTCTGATCCCCTATAGATCCTGACCTGATGTGGCCCTCTCCTGTCTGATCCCCTATAGATCCTGACCTGATGTGGCCCTCTCCTGTCTGATCCCCTATAGATCCTGACCTGATGTGGCCCTGTCCTGTCTGATCCCCTATAGATCCTGGCCTGTCTGCCCCATCCTCCATAGCCCTGTACTGTCTTCCCCCTCCACTGATCCAGGCCTTCCTACCCCACAGTGGATCTTTGCCTAGTATGGTCTTGCACCCCCCAAATTTGTGTGTCAAGTAGTTGACTATCATGCAAAACAAATTATAGAGACAGTGAGTCAGACATTCAATCTCAGGTACTCCAGGCGGATTAATGTCTTAGAAATGACCAGTCCAGCTGCTACTCACACTGTGTGGCACACTCCACACCACTTAAACCTAAATGTAAGTAAAAAAAAAAAGGCAAAGTCTAAAGTTGTTATTGGTAATAGACTTAGAATCCCAATAACAACCTCGAAGCTGGTCATTTCCTTGAATTAACGACTTACTGGAAGGAGGTGTCCCTCAGCTGTGCCTCATGTCACCCGTCCCACCAACTGGTTGTTAATCCCTTGGAAATGACTGGTTTAAAAGTCATTATTGCTTAAATGTCATCTGTACGGATCCTCTGGACTGAGTGATCTGCTGCTAACTGGTGCTCTTTGTTTACTGATTCCTCAGCAGGACTCTGGGCAGCCCAGCAGCTGTGAGAGTAGCCCAGCCCCTGAAGGTGGAGTCTCTGCAGACAAGATGGCCGGTGACAACCCCTCGGACTGTGATAAAGAGGAGGAGCAAGCTTTCCTAGTCAACCTGTACAAGTTCATGAAGGAGCGAAACACCCCCATTGAGAGAATACCTCACCTGGGCTTCAAACAAAGTACGAGGGGAATGGAGCGGGGGGGTTGAGGTGTGGCATTGTTTTCTGAGGGATATTGTTAAAGTTATGCATCAGGGACCCCAGCGATTGCCACAGTGTTGTGAAGTGGGTGGGTGAGACTTCAATAGGATGTTCCTTTTGAGATCCTGCCAAGGACTTTTGCATGCTGATGTTCTGGCAAAGGGGTGTAGAGAGAGAGCCCCCCCCCCCGCAGCCATGAATGCAGGCACAGGTCTGTCCTCAATTGCCATACCCCAGCTCTGTTGTCTGTATTTCCCACTGGTGTTGGTGGTTCTGTATGGCTCTGCTGCAATGAGGAGGCGGTCACGGACAGCTGGTGTCAGGAAGCAGAATGGTCCCTGTGTATCCTCAAACCCAGCAGCTTCTGGGGGCCCCCAAGACACAGGGACCCCCAGCCAGAAGCAGTGCAAGTCATCAACCTTTAATAGTTTCACTCACTGTGCCCTGTTGAAACAGCAAACAATGGGCATGGCTGGGTTAGGCAGAACTTTCCAAAATTGCATGCTGGTGCCATGAGGATACTCACTTTGGTACACCTAAGGGCTGTCACCAACTAACTTTGCCAGAGGCCTCCAAAACATTAGGTGGACTTTAGGCAGGAGATGTTGGTAACAATACAAAATCTGGGGTGGATCAGGTAGGAAGGACATCGATAAAGAACCGAACTGACAAAAAAAGTGCATGACTGGTCCTCTCAGTACAAGCGGCTGGCAATTAACGCTTGCCCTCTGCCCCACTTGCCCCCTGCCATTCTGGGACTCAGAGTGGGCAACAAAATGCCTGCAGATGATGTTGAGGAAGACCCAGAATTTGAATTTCACATGAAGAAGTACAGGTGTGCCTCTACACACTCCAAGCAGGCTATATTTGGTAGATCGAGCCAGTTCAGGTATTTCCCTCAGCAGGATGTGAATTTTTGACTGAAGCCGCTCTCACATGTGCTTGCTTGGTTGTGGGTTGAGGGACTTTCTAACATTTCATGTGCATTTTTGTTTTTCATTAGTTAACCTGTGGAAGATCTACAAGGCTGTGGAGACACAGGGAGGATATGAGCTGGTAAGTACAATGTAAAAATGAAGGAAAAAAAACTACTGGTACTGCACACTGCAGGATTCTGCTTTTCACAGCGCCATTCCTGGGTTTGGTGTAACTGCTGCATGTGTGTTTTTTTTTATTTGCCATAATTTGCCAATCACATATTAGGCACCTTTCATAAATGAAGACGGTTGACCAACTGTTGTGTTGCCTCCCATTTTCACTATGATCTGGACCTGGCCCACAAAAAGGAAAAGGAGTCCGAACTACGGTTTCAGTTATTCAATCCAGATCACCTGCTTGTGGGAAACAATTCTGCAGGTGGAAAATTAGCGCAGATCTTTTTCCTTTTTGCTGGAGTTGGCAAGACTTTGAAGGGGCTCTGAAAATACTGCCCTGGTGGTCGGCACCTGTCTGTCCATCACCTAGGAGAAATCACAGTGGTAGTCACGAGTGCTGCATTTCATGAGAACAATGTGCGCTGAAAAAGCTAGTAGGGCTAAAATTAGCAGACAGCTGTATTGGCAAGCCGGGTTTGGGAACACACTTGGGTTCCTTGAGAGCTGGTCAGGAAGGGAGAATTGAGTGTCTGATGGACAGTTCATCTCACTCTTTCAGGGAAGGAGACGTAGCATGCTGCTTAGTGACTGCCACCTTGCGGAAACCACATGGCTGCATAGCAGGTGCTTAAAACAGCAGATGGGGTAGACGACAGACACTGCCACCACATGCATATATGCCTCCACACGCCTGCTTCCATGTCATTGCATGTCAGCTTAGCCGGCGGAAGAAAATATGGGTGAGAAAAGCCACAAGTCCATCAGGACATGCCAGCAGCTTCCGCAGGCCTAAGTATGACTGCCTGGGCAGGCCATTCACCACACTGTGGTCCTGGGTAACTGGTGGATAACCAGTAGCTCCCTGAGAAGGTCTGTGACTAGGCTTGGCGGGGGGAGCCGTCCAGTGGAGTGATGAGTAAGAGGAACTGGAGGAAAAAGCAATACAGAAAAAAAACTGCAGAGAGAAACTTCTATTAAAACTTAAAAGCAGACAGTTGTTACACTTTATTTCTGAAATAATTTTTGTCTTATTGCTAATTAAAAGGTTTTGTACCTGTTAGCTTCAGGTGTAATACACAGATCAGTACAGGCTCTGACGTATCTAATGCTTCTTCATCTTCATGCCTCATCAGAATTATAACCTCACTTTTTGTGATATCAGGAGTGACCTGTCTGGCATCAGGTGATTGGCTCATCGGGGTCAGTTGTGATGTCACAATGAGTAAGATCACGATACTGATGCAGTATGAAGAGGAGCCAAACTATGCCATTCGCTAGGCAGAGTGCTGTTCCATACATAACACCTACTACTGTCAGGTACAAAATACTCTAATTAGTAACGAGGGGAAAAGAAAAAGTATGACTGATAGAAAAAGTAACAGCTGATGAATTTTACAAGTTAATTTTGTAGGCTGTGTACTTGCTCTTTAAGCAGGCTAGTCGAAGCAGCATGAAAAACAATGAGCTGTCACTAAGATGAGGAAGGAAGAAAACACTGTCTTTGAGACCTAATGTACTACCTGGAATCAATAGTAACTTTCAGAAGTGGTCAGCCGTCACATCTTATATCTGAAGTATTTTTTTTTCCTTTTCTGTTTTGCTAATTAGAAGATTTTGTGCCTGACAGTACTAGGTGTGTGTGTGTGTGTGTGTGTGTGTGTGTGTGTGTGGTGGAACAGCACTCTGCTGGAGGCCGACGTAGTCAGTTCAGTTCTGTTCCTCCCTGTACATCCTCAGCTTGTATGTGACCCCACGGATTCTGACATCACTAGTAACCAAGAAGAGCCAATCTCCTGCTGCTTGACTGGTAACTTGTGACATGTGTTACCAATCAGTCATCAGGGCTTGTGATGAAATGATGAGTGAGGTCCCATACTTATGATGTCATGGGAAGAATCAAACTAGATATGGTCCGCTTCCAGGTAAAGCACTGCTTTTCACATCTCACCTCACACTGTTTGGTAGGAAGCCGTCTAATGAGCATATAGAAAAAGAAAACCACTTCAGAAATAAAAATAATAAGGGACTACTTAATCTTTAAAAAATTACTAAGATTTTCTGTCTATTTGTTTGGCACTATTAACTCCTTAAATTAGAATCTCCACAGTCCCCCTTCCCGTGCTGCTGAACATTGTGGCAACTATTTATTATTTTTTGCTGCTTCTTGGGTCTCTCAGTAAATAATTCTCTCCTGTGCTGCCAGCATCGTCCCGAGTATAAACAACCAGTCACTCTGTGTAAATGGGACTCACTAATTCCTTTAAGTGTATTTAATTTTGTGACAAGTGTCTTGTGCTGTCTTGTATGCAATGTAAATAACTTGTGTAACTTAATACACTTTGCGGTATGCCAGATTTTTTAATAGAATATTACATTTTTGGCATTTTCTCCTAAACTAGCTTTCTCTTTTTCCTCACTACCTTTTACCAGTTTATTTATTTATTTATTTCAATCTAGGATTACAGTACCTTTGAGCCGATGCTCTTTTACAAAGGTTCCACGTCAGCGTGTGTAACAGTCATCATTTTTAGTTACAAACATATAGTCATTGACTTACAGACATGTAATAACCAGTACAAAGACTTGAGCTATGAGCAAGACAAGGAAGGGGGTGGGTGGTGGGGAAGTGAGGTAGGAGATCGAGGGGAGGAGGTGCAGGGGTAAGGGGAGTAATGGGAGGTGGTTGGGGGGGCAGGTGAGATACGGGGGGAGGTGGGAGACAGTGCAGCCAGGGGGGCCGTGTCAAGGGAATATGACAGGTAAGGTGCTAGGGGTGCAAAGACTGATTGTAAGTGCTGGGTGCTGGGGCATTTGCAGCTGGAACGATAGAAATGTTAACATGAGCAGTCGTAGGATACAAGCAGTGAACAAGGGGTTTTGTCCCCTTTTCTGCCCACTACCCTATTTCCCCTTTGAGGCCACCCTCTACACCACCGCATTTATCTGGGGCTTCCCCTGTTTTTTCTGCTGATGTCCCAGTGGCTAAATGTCCTTCATGGTGGCTCTCTGGCCAGCTGCATCCCAGAAGGAAATGTGCATTTGTCGACTCATGAAGGATTGGAGTGGACAGCAGTGGGGTGGTGCAGGAGATGCCAAAACTTAATGAGGCACAGGAATGCTGGGATTGTGGCTGTGGTTGGATACTCCCACTGGACATCAGGTGGGGGGGGCACTCCTCAAGGCAGGGTTTGCAAGCATGGCTCACTATCGCCCCAGGTTACCAGTGGGTAACTGGTGACACTAATCCTCACCAAAGGCCATGTGTGTCAGTCAGACTGCATTTTTTGTTTTATGCCAGACAAACTGTGACTCTGTGCTTGGGACTTTACCGTGGGTCCACCATACAGCGAATGGGCACACTCGCCACTACACCATTTGCTCTCAAAGTCCTTCTGATGTTATTAGAACCCCTTGATGGAAACATAGCCTTGTTGTGCATGGTTACTCATGCATTATTTTCTGTACATTACTCGAGCTTCACTCTGGAGAACCCTATGATGTCATCAGAACCCCTCAATGGAAACATAGCCTTGTTGTGCAAGGTTGCCGTTGCATTATTCTGTACATTACTGAGCTTTGCTCTTGAGGTCCCTATGATGTCATCAGAACCCCTTGATGGAAATGTGGTCTTGTTGTGAATGGCTGCCAATGCATTATTCTTATGTTGCGCTTCTCAGTTTAAAAAAAATCAGTAGCTGGCCCAGTGGCACTGAAGCACTGTTCAAGCGCCACACCGGCAACTGGAGTTCTGAAACAAGCTCTGGGAGCCAGAGGTCAGTGGGGGTTGGGGAGGGATGTGAGATGATTGAGTGTCCATTAGGCCGCTGTCATTTCCCGGACTGGGATGGCAAGTTTTTTTGCTGTCGGTGGATAGCCAGTGGAAGCTGAGTGTCTGAGCAAATGTCTTGGGGCTTGATGTAACGTCAGGAGGGTGGGAGGGGCTGTGGTTCCGGGAACACATGAGTGCCTTTACGCATTTGCGCCAGCCATGCCACCACAGTTCTGGGTTCGGGGAGAAAAACATAGAAAAACTATGTCCCTGTGCTGCCATATCTGAGAGCCCCCAGTGCTCTTGGGCCCCGCTCCATGCGCATCTCTTTTCATAAGCCAAAATTCTTCTTTCGGAATGAAAAAAACTATTTTTTCATAAGGCAGCCAACTTTTTTTTTTTTTTTTTTTGTTAGTATTGAAAACCCATAAAAATAATGCCCTGGAGAAAAACAAATACATGAATCTAGCTCAATGGGACACATTTATCTCGATTCTGGAGTTTGTTTTTCAAAAAACAGCCCCAAAATATGGTTTTGGGGCATCCACCAAATCCATACCAAAGCTTGTTTCTTAAGCTGAAATTCTTGTTTCATGAGTCACAAAAGAGTTCCATCTCACGAAAGAAGAATCTCAGCTCATGAAAGAAGATGGTGGACTTAGTTTTTTTTTTCATATTTCTTTCTTGAGTCAACCTTCTTTCATGATCATGAACAAACTCACAAAAGAAGAATCTGGCTCATGAAAGAACTGTGGAAAAAACCTAAGTCCACCATCTTCTTTCATAAGAAAACCATCCTTTGTTGCTGTTTTTTTTTTAAAGCCTGTAACAAAGAAAACATTCCCTCACCAATTTGACCCCCCCACACACCCATGAAATATAGGTGGCGGCACCAGGGGGCCCACCTCTGGTCCCACCGAAGATCATACCGACACTGGAGTGCCCAGTCCTCAGTGTCAACTTCTGTCACACTGCAATAAAGAAAACCATCTCTCCTTGATGGTTTTTATTTTATTTTTTCTACAAAAAAAAAAAAGTGCACTGGCGATTTGGCCCCCTTCATACTGCCACCTGTCTGTCTGTCTGTCTCTCTATGTATTGAAGTGGACTGAGGTGCTCAGTACCGCTTCTCTTGTCCCCCTTCCCTCCATGTTGCCTGCCCCCCTTAAAAATATATACATGTGGTGGCACCAGGGTGTCTATCTCTGGTGCCACCAATGATCATCCTGACAGTGGGGTGCCCAATCCCCAGTGTTGGCTTCTGTCACCCACTAATAAAGAAAACCATTTCTCCTTTATCTTTTTTTAACATGTAAAAAGATATGGTCCCTCACCAATCTGACTCCCCACACATCCCGTCCCACCCCACCCCGACCTCCTACTCAGGAAAGAAGCCACCACCCACACACACCTCACTCACCTGAACACGTCCCACAACATAGATCCACACTCCAGTTGAAGACACGTCTTGCTGCTGAAACCAGCGTCTACAATATAAGAACAAGGTAAGTGTGGTTTAATGTATTTCTATAGAATTTGAACTTTCTTCATATCTTTCTCATTTTTGAAACTTTTTTTTAACTCATTTTGCTGCTCCAGTCAACCAGGGCATCTCTCTGAGGTGTTCTCTCAATCTAGCCTCTATTCCCCACCTAAGACCTCTCCTCCCTGGGCATCCCCCACCAAGGACCTTCCAGCCCCCGGATCACTCTCTGGCAGAGGGCCTGCCTCACCTACCTGGTGGCCTGTCTGTAATTAGAGGGTCGGTCCTGGTTGGTGCCATGGGGGTCCCAGAGGAGAGATGGTCTGGCGCTGGGGATGTGGGGTTCGGTCCCTGGAGCCCTCTTGCCTCCCTGGTTGACCGGGATTTTCATCATGGTTGCCCTTGTACGCAGATGTCTAACGACGTCTATGGCGCTGTCTATTGCGCTGAGGCGTGCTGATGCTCCGCCCCCACATCTGTCAGCACCACATGTTCCCAGCACTGCCCCAGCCTCCCCCAGGAGCCACTGAGGAGCGGTGCAAACCCCGGATCCCTCCCCAGGAAGGGAGAGCGTTCCTCCGGATGCTCAATCCCTTCCCTCCCCTGCTGTCCCCGGCAGCCCAACTCTGCTCCTGAACCCGAGTTGCAGGCATGGTGCGAAGTGTGGCATCCAGTGCCTCAACCCTCAGCACCACCGGGTTGGTGCATTTTTGAACATTTTGTCACCAGATTTTCAACATGGCCTTTTGGGACCCCACCTCATAAACAAGGGCAGTAAAATTATGGAAATCCATCCTGGAAGGTGATTTTTGATTTCGCGGTTGCTGTGCAAAATCACCTTACAGGCGAGGTTTGAAAATGTTCTCTGACCTTGTTCATGAGGTGGGCTATGTTGAAAATTTTGGGTAAAAATATTAACAAAGTTATGAATGTACATTGAAATTTAATAATGCATGCTTACAACTTTGGTAATATTCTCTAATTTGACCCCAGATTTTTAATATAGACATTTTATCACACCACATCATGAATATGACAGCTGTCACTTTTCAAACACTGGCCAAAATGTGTTTTTGGCCCTGTCCCGTGGAATGACGTTTCGGCTGAGATTTGAAAAATTTTACCTACCTGGTTCATGAGGTGGGTTCCTAACAAGGCTATGTTGAAAATGTGGGATCAAACTATTAAAAGAACAACAGAGTTATGAAGGTATTTTTTAATTTTCTATACACATTCATAACGTTGGTAATTTCTGATGTCTGTCTTTGCACAGAAGTAGAGGGTCAGCAGGCCCTGCACTTCTGTAGGCATATGGAGTCTTGCCTTGGCACAGGGCACAGATGGCCCTGCATGTCTGCATCTGTTCACGCAGGTCCCTTTGGGACCTGCATGAATGAGGATATGAATCTACTATCTCAAAAAGAAAGGAAACTCTTTGCAAAAAACTGTGTTAATGCATCAGTTAGGATTCAACCTAATGCAACAAAAGTAGGGAAATGTGGCATTAGGGTTTCTAACCCTAACTCCCCACCCCCACCCCCCAGAAGCAAAACGAAAAAACATTAGGATTTTGGGTCTTCCAAGTCTTTGCTGAATCAGTGGTGGGGTCTTACTTGGGGTGATTAACCCTAATGCTAACCCCCTCCTCTGAGCAAACAAGGTCAGATGTGATCTCTTTGCTTCACGCAGGGTCCTGCATGAAGAAAGCTAAAAGATTTTGTTGGCAAAAAGTGGTGAGACAGATTTCTCTACCTTTGAAGAGTGTGTCAATGTGAGTCACTAGCTTGAAACTGTAGCTTGTGCTTTGGACAGGAGGCTGCGGGGTGTGGTGAGGGGGGTGGGCATTACAGTTGACAGCCCAAAGGAAGACCCCACCACTGATTCTCCAAAGACCCAAACCCTAATGTTTTTTTTCCGTGTGCTGCTTGGGGGCCGGGACTTTGGGTTGGAACTCCAAACGCCACATTTCCCTACTTTTGTTGTGTAAAACTGAACCCTAACTGGTGCATTAACACAGTTTTTTTGCTTATATATATATATATATATAATATATATATATATATATATTTAAATTATGGAATTATTTTACTTTCTATTCCACTTTATGTTTTGGGATTTGACTGTTGAACCTAAACATTAATTGTGCAAAATGTGTATTACCCCGATTCTGGCAACAGTGGGCTTCTAAAATGGCTACTATGTGTTTACCTACTGAGTGCATCAGCTGGTAGAATAAAAAAACTATCCGGGTGATAACGTTACCAAAAAGTCAAATTTAATTGTGATTTGCATGGATCATCAAGCATTTTAATCAGCATGTGTTGAACAAGCGTATCTTGTAATTTATCTTTTTTTAACATATTTGGCACGTTCCGTGTTGTCTGATGTTTTATTTCCCAGATGAATTAAACCAAAGAGATTTTGCTGCAGAGAAGTTTTTCTTCATGTTGGCACTTTGCTTTCCGCAGCAAATTTCCTGTCAGGTTCACATCTGTTCTTTATAGCAATTTAAATAAAAAAGTGCTTAAAACAGCAATATGGAGAGAAAGTCTTGAAAGGGGGAGAGGACTTTTTTTTTATGTAAAGTATTACAGTGGTTTAGCAGGCTTTATTCAATCCTAAAACTTCGCAAAGTAGGGCACGTTTTGTGTTTTGAAACTGGAAGCAAAGGGAGACGTAACTGGTCAGCATTAACCCTGTTCTGCCACAAGGGGTAAATAAAAAAAGGAACTTAAAGGGCTAGTGGAAGCAAAACAGACAGGAAAATGATACAAATTTTAAGAAGTAGTCAGCTGTAACTTTTTATTTCTGAAGTAGTTTTCTTTTTCCTTCTGCTCACTAGAAAGTTTTTCTATGTGATAATATTGTGCTGGGTGTGTGGAACAGCTCGTTGCCTGGTAGCTGACATATCTATCTCTGGCCTCCCACTATGTCACAAGCATTGTGATCTCACTGAGAGTGACATCACAGGTGACTGATCTAGCAGCTACTGAGTGGCTTTTCTGAAGCAGCAGTGATGTCACAGTCGGTGAGGTCACAATGCTGAATATGTAATGGGGGACAGAGTTAGATATAACAGTTGCCAAGCAAAGTGCTGTTCTACACATCATACCTACTAACATCAGGTAAATCTTCTAATTAACCAGAGGGAAAAGAAAAAGTACCTTGGATATAAAAGGTAACGGTTGACTACTTTTAAAAACTAATATTAGTTTTAGGCAGTACACAAGCTCTTTAATGAACACAACTGTTGTGCATCTGGGGAAGTGAGGTGGTGCCAACGCCAGGGCGACTAATCCCAATTACTTAAGAGAAACAAAAAGCTAGTACTCTTTAAGGAGCTCTATGGCTGAAGGACAATGTCTGAGGCAAAAAAAGCTTGCTTTCAGGTCAGTAACATATTTATCTGTTGAAGTACCAAAAACGCCCAGGATGAGGAGACAAACTTCCTCATCCTGAGAATGTTTTTTCACTGCAAGAAATAAACATGCGATTGACTTGAAAGCAAGTTTGTTTTTTTTGCCTAGGACACTGTCTTTCTGCCATAGGGCTCCTTAAAGAGTGTTAGCTTTTTTGTGTGTAATATGTAATATGTATACCCTTGAGGAAGGGAGGGAGAGGGGGGACATGATAGAACCTTTTAAGTACCTCAGTGGAATCAACAAAGTCCAAGAGGGTAGCAGCTTTCAGAAAAAGAGATGTGCAAGGACAAGGGGACACAATTGGAAGATAGAGGGGGGACCGCTCGGGGGTAATGTGAGGAAGCATTTTTTCACAGAGAGGGTGGTGGACGCATGGAACAGCCTTCCTGAGGAGGTTGTGGGGTCTACAACTGTGGGAGAATTCAGGAATGCATGGGACAGACATAAGGCTAGCTAGTGCCCTCTATGTACTAGTATTTTTGGTTTTTGTGTTTCTCTGTAACATTATCCATGTATTCCCCCCTCCTATGTTCCTGTATCTATCTGCCAATTGTCTGTTGGTGGGTGACCCCCTCACTGTGCTGTTTAACTACCGTTCCTTGTGATTGTACTGTTGTCTTGGGACTTGTCCCCCAGGTTGCATCTGGAATCGAGCAACACTGCTCAGTATGCCTTCCTGGTTAAACCCGTAAATAAAGTAAAATAAATAAGGCAAGTCTTGTCGGGGGTAGGAAGAAATAGGCTGTTGGTTAACTAGGATCTGCAGCTTATCCAGTAGGTAGGGTAGACTAGGTGAGTCAAGCGGTCTTTATCTGCCATCAAAGTCAATGTTTCTGTTTCTATGTTGTTTCTCATAAATAAAAAAAGCTCTGGAACTCTTGGTGTCAGCACGGTGGGGGTTTCAGATCCTGCACAAGTGCTGGCAGTGCAGTGCAGTGCAGTTCTGTTGGGGGGGTTGCTGCCCTGTTTGATCTGCACCCCCTGTTGGAGGTTCCACTCTTTAGGTCAGAGGTTAAATCAAGGTCTCTTCTGCCCGCTTCTGGTGGTTGCTCAGTATGACTGGAGTAGGGGATTCCCCGTTTGTCAGGATAACATTCACTGTTTGCCGGTACTACCACACATGTTTAGTCACTGAGGCTGCTCTCCATGTCTGTGTGTGATTGTGTTACTCTGTTTATAAATGGCTTCCCCTTTTGCCTGCCTACTGGGCCAGTGCAGCAATATTGATACTTAATTCAATGTTCTATAGAGTGCACGGAGGTACAGCATGCATGAAAAATGCTGTGATTACTAGTGTGTCTATTTAGTGACTGGACTGACACCACTTTCTAATGCTGTAATAACCGGGTTCCATTCTGTAATAACCTGCCAGTTATCATGACGTGGGTGCCAGCCAGTCAATGAAAGTGAAAGTAAAATTCGCTGCCACTCATTCAGTACCAACCACATATTCATTTAAACAGTGCCACTCTTCTAAATAACCTGAAATAAATAGTTCTACTGGACATTTCATTAGGAGTACTCAGGCGGGCTGACGGCAACCAGACATAGCAAATGAAAGCCGGCAGCTCTGCTCTCGCAGTCCCATGTGCCACACTGTTCCAACCTCTAACAGTGTCCTCCCCCACTTTTACACCAGCAATTATCTAAAATAAAGGATAGTGTATGACATTATCTGTTTTTTTTTTTTTTTTACACACCATTGGAGTGTAACACCATCACAAACCACTTGTACTTTGCACACATAGCATATGTGTTATTGCACACCATGG